>OX451738.1:1264452543-1265052543 GCA_948472305.1 Vicia faba
CGCGTTCTAGGAGGTCCCCGTTCCTGCGAATGCTTATGCCAGGACTAGGGCACTGTTCGCGACTATAAATCAAACAAACTATTTGATCTTTTCACAGGGGGAGAGATTAAGGGTGCTTAAAGATTCTCAAAGAGCCCCCAGAAGACATAAGAGGCCTGATTCTCCTCCTCCCCGTCAGATAGAGGACCGTCCCCAATCTCCCTCACAGAGACGCAGACGGGATGCCTCTCGAAGCCCCTCTCCCAGACGAATTGGGCGACGCCCCACATTAGAGAGGAATCATCCTGTAAATATGGGGAGACGTGATCACATCCCCCCGCGTCAAGAGTAGAGACCCCCTGGAAACAAGAATAAGGGAGGTGGTGAACGAAGACACTGTCCGAGGGATCCTCTGCGCGACCAAGGCCGCCATCACGACCGCCATTACAACAAGTCGCTTTCTCGATCTCCAGACAGAAGCGACGAAGACGACCCCCGCGCTCCCCTATCCCAGGCTATTATGGAGGCACCCACTCCCCTGTGTATGGAGAAACCTCCCCATCTGAAGGAGTATGACGACATTGCCGATCCAGTCGACCATATCGACGGGTTCGAGGAAATCCTGCACTACCATAACATCGGGGGACCGATCAAATACCGATTTTTCCCCACGACCCTAAGAAAGACTGCGATGGACTAGTATAAGAACCTCGCCCAGGGTTAATTACATCCTTGAGAAACTTAAAAAACTAGTTCATCAGCTCATTCACTGCCTCACATCGACACCCAAAGACTAAGGCAGCCCTCGAGGCCATCGTCTAGAGAAGCGACGAGACCCTCAGGGAGTTTACTGATCGATTCATTCGCGAGGCCATTTAGGTCCCTTGTATCGATCATATGAAGAGATACCTACTCGAGAGGGGACTCCTCCCAAGCACGAATTTCAGGAAGGCCATTGACATCGAACCACCCTGGACATTCGATGCTCTCCTCGAAAAGGCTAGGGCCTACATGGACTATGAGGAGAGGAAAGCGGCCAATAGAGCCTGCGACCCAAGGAATCATGGATCAACCAGCAATCCTTGACAACAAGATTTGGGCCCTCCTCGACAAACGTGTGAGAAGGGGAGGGATGATAAACCACGGGATCCTCGCGAGCAAAGAGGGTCCGTAGGGCGATTTACTGAGTACACTCCATTGACAGCTTCCCGCGAGTGCTTCTTAGCGGAGTGTGCTAATAATGATTTCAAAGACGGCGACGTCAGACGTCCTTGCTCTGCTCCTGCTATGCCTGGGGTTGATCAGAGAAAATACTGCCAGTATCATCAAAATCATGGACACCTGAATGAAGACTGTGCCCATCTCAAATATGCTATTGAGACCCTCATTAAAGGGGGAAGACTCAGGCAATATCGGCGTGGAGACGCCCCTCGTCGAGATGCCCGTGACACAAAAGGAGACCGAGAAGGATGCCCAACCATCAGACGAGACGGTCCCCATCCAGACAACATTCTCCTTTACAAGACCAGAGGACTTCTACGTCCCCGAAGACATCAAAGAGCCTTTTTCCATGCACAATAGGTGGGAAAGATTCCCTCCGCCATGGTTATAAATAGAGGGGGGTTCAACGACATAACTATAAACACCACAAAAAGGAAGTTGGACGAGCTGGTCGACACGCCCCCCCCCCCCCCCCCCCCCCCCCCCCGCAAACGGTGACGTTCGAGAGGGTCAAGGGCAGATCGGAGCAATCACACTCTACCTCGAAGAATTTCCCGGAGGGGCCCCTAACTCAAACATCCCTCTTCTAGTTAGGGCGAGGATGGATAATTTTGACATTCATCGCGTCTTGGTCGATGAAGGGAGTTCCGTCGACTAAATGTATAGCCAACTCTTCTGAACCCTATAGCTTGACGATACTCACCTTTCACCATACGTGGGGTCCGACCTGCAGGGCTTCAACGGCTCGACCTCCAAACCTTGGGGGTACATTGAGCTCTTAGTCACCTTCAGTGAGGAGACCTCCACCAGGAAAGTCAAGGAGAGGTTTCTGGTCATCGACTGCCCGTCTCTCTACAACTCTATCCTAGGGAGACCAACACTGACGGAATTGATGGTTGTTCCCTCCACCGTCCACCTAAAGATGAAATTCTACATGAAGAGATAACGAGTCGCCACCATCCAAGGAGACCTTGCAGCTTCCTGAAGATGCTTCAACGCATCGTCAAAAGGACAGAGTATAGTTGATACTGGAGCACGACCCGCCAAGAGAGCCTCTACTGCACGACCAGAGCCACAACCCATCAAGACGGAGGAACAAAGAGCTCCTCCAAAGGTTGAATCCATTTTGCTGGAGACCCGCTTCGACCAGGATGAAGCACCCAACGGTGAGCAGGGACTCCTCCGACCAATCCTGAATTGAGACTTTGAGCTTGTCCCCCTTGGTGAAGACCCTCACAAAGGCGTGAAGATCGACACCAGACTCCTTGACCTGGAAAGGAAGAAGATCAATGCTTGGTTAAGGGAGAATACATAATTATTCACGTGGAGTGTTGCGGAGATGCCCGGTCTCGACCCCGAGGTTGCCTGTCACCAACAGGCCATTGATCCAGCCGCTAGGGAAATAATACAACGTAGATGTAGGCAATCTTCTGAGAAAGTGGAGGCTGCTGAAAATGCTGTAAAAGACCTCCTAGAGGCAAATTTTATTTTCGAGGCCAGGTATTCAGCCTCACTGTCAAATGTTGTACTAGTTAAAAAGATAATGGAAAATAACGCATGTGTGTTGACTATACCGATCTTAACCGGGCATGCCCCAAAGATGCATTCCCCTTGCCTAATATTGACATGCCGGTCGACAACTCGGCTGGCTATAAAAGTATATCTTTTATGGACGCATACTCGGGCTACAACCAAATTCCAATGGCAATGAGGGACAAGCACTGCACCGTTTTCATGACCAGCTAGGGCAATTATTACTACAACGTAATGCCCTTCGGTCTGAAAAATGCAAGGGCGACATACCAACAGATGATGAATAAAGTCTTTCACAACGAGATCAGAGATATGCTCGAGGTATACATGGATGACATGATATTTAAATCTCGAGCAGTCATCGACCATGCTGCCCACCTCAAAAAGGTCTTTGCCCAAGTGAGATAATGTAGAATGAGGTTCAACCCCGAGAAATGCACTTTCGGGGTTAAGGCGGGAAAGTTCCTCGGTTTCTATCTAACAGAACGGGGAATTGAAGCCAACCCCGATAAATGTCGGGTGTTATCCGACCTCCCTACACCTAATTCAAAAAAATCCATACAAGTCCTGAACAACATGCTCACCTCACTCTCCCATTTCGTGGCGAAGTCCGCTCAACACGCCCTTCCATTTTTCAAACTTCTGCGCAAAGAGGCAGCTTTCGAATGTATTGAAGAATGTGAGAAGGCCCTCCTCCACCTCAAGCAAATCCTCTCACAATCTCCCATACTATCACGACCATTGGAAGGGGATACCTTGTTCCTGTATCTGGCCGACTCCGTCGAGGATGTGAGTGCAGCCCTGATTCGTGAGACTCTTGACAGACAAAAGCTAGTGTATTTCACGAGAAAAGCACTTCAAGGGAACCGAGGTCAGGTACCAACAAATCGAGAAGGTGGCCTTGGCCCTTGTCAACGCGGTGATAAGGCTTCGACACTACTTCCTGGTGCACACGATCATCGTACAGACAGAACAACCCGTAAGACAACTCTTAGGTCGACCGGACATGGCAGGTCGAATGCTAAAGTGGTCCTTGGAGATTTCGTAGTTCGACATCTAGTATGAAAGTAGGAAGGCTCTCAAGGCCCAAGATCTAGCCGACTTCGTCGCGGATATGACCGCTCACAATCCCCCCGCAGGGAAGGAGCACAAATGGACCATCTTTGTGGGTAGAGCTTCCAGCTCGACAACAAGTGGAGCAGGGATCCTCCTTGAAAACGAGGAAGGCATCATGATCGAACACTCATTCATGCTTTCCTTTCCGACCTCGAACAATCAGGCTAAATACGAGGCCTTACTCACAGGATTAAGACTGGCCGAGGATCTTGGCGCCCGAGAGATACACATTTTCACTGATTCCCAACTTGTCGCATCTCAAGTTCAAGGGGGATACCAGGCTAAGAACAAAAGCCTCATTGAATATTTAAACTTGGTCAGAGAACATATGAAAAAGTTTGACCGGCCATATGTCACACACGTGCCGCACAAGCAGAACACGCGGGCCGACATACTTTCGAAGCTCGCAAGCACAAAGAAGAAGGACGGGAAAAAATAATTCATACATGAATCCATATCTCTCCGGAGTATTTAAAGGTCCACGGTGCAGCCCGAAGTGAATTCCATCGGGGATATCTCATGCTGGATGACCCTGATATTCAACTTTCTGACAAAAGTGGGGCTTCCTCTGGACCAAAGAGAGGCAGCCGCAACCAAACGACGAGCATGCTCGTACGTGGTACTAGAACACAAACTGTACCATCAGGGATTCTCCATCCCACTCTTGAAATGTGTCAAATAATCCGAAATCCACAAGATACTGCGGGAAATCCATGGAGGAATCAACGCCCAACACATGGGCGGAAGATCCCTAGCATGAAAAGTGATGCGAGCAGGGTACTACTGGCCAACCATGCAACAAGACGCCAAAGAGCATGTCAAGAAATGCGACAAATTCCAGAGGCACGCTGACATGCACCTCGTACCCCCACACGAGCTAAATACACTATCCTTCCCGTGGCCGTTTGCCTGGTGAGGAATGGACATCCTCGGACCTTTCGTGCAAGGGACATACTAGAGAAAATTCTTCATCATGGTCGTAGACTATTTCACCAAATCGATAGAGACTGAAGCCCTAACGAAAATTACTTCACACAACATCCTCCATTTCTACAAACGAAACATGCTTGCTCAGTTTGGGATACCACGATCGCTCGTCACGGACAACAGCACCCAGTTCACCGATCAAAGTTTCCAAAGCTTCATCGCCAAAGTCGGCACGAAACATCATTTCACCTCGGTCGAACACCCCCAAACAAACAGGGAAGCCGAAGTCGCAAATAGGGTCATCCTGCGAGGACTCAAACGCAGGCTGGGTGAAGCCAACAGGGGTTGGGTTGAAGAACTACACTGCGTCTTGTGGGCTTATCTAACAATGCCCTATTCGACAACTAGCGAGACACCATTCTGACTAACCTACAACACCGAGGTTGTCATCCTGGTGGAAATCATGGAGCCATCCAGGCAAACCAAAATACCCCTCGACGAGGAGATAAACAACGAGGCCCTCAGAGATGAGCTTGACCTTGTCGAAGAAATTCGATCAGGAGAAGCTCTTCGCGAGGCCACACTAAAATAACAAGTAGCCCCACGCCATGACAACAAAGTCATAAAGCGCGAATTTCAGGTCGGCAGCCTAGTCTTGCAAAAAAACCAGAAGGATTCCCGCGAAGGGAAGCTGGCCGCAAAGTGGGAGGGGCCTTACCGCATCCAAGGAGCTACGGGAACCGGAGCTTATTAACCCGAACAATTAAATGGAGAACCACTACCTCGACCCTGGAATGCTGCGAAGCTAAAACAATACTAAAGCTAAGTCCTTCACCCGTTAAGTGCTTTTAGCAATCGACCAATCCTCTCTAACCAACGAGGGGATGAGCGCGACCATATAAGCGTGTCTAGGTACAGAAATGGCCTCTAAACATCAGCTAAAGGAGAGATTTGTTCATTCACAAGCAAGATCTTCGCCCGATAGAGACACGTCAATGGAGCTCTGCTTTCGAAGTACCCAACATGGCAAAACACCCAGCTCGCGATGGGCAGTTCACGCCACGAGTTTAAGATCCCAACCGCGATCTTACACTCATTCCGCAGATCCCTACTCTGCCTGCTCGACACATCCCAACATGTGCCGAATAATATGAGGGTCGAGCATACATCTCCGCACATGGAAAAAACAAACTTGCGTAGACCATAACAAAGGCCGAACATACATCTCCACACATGGAACTTACACATATTCATGGAATAAATAAGTCAAAAAACAACAACGATCAAAAAATAAGCAAGCATCGGCAAAAAAATAAAGGCATTGAAGCAAAGTAAAGCATTTATAAATGTCGACCGCTAGAGTCGACGATGTCTGAATGTTACAAAAAATTACGGGCATGCAGGCCCAAATACAAATAGCCAAGTTATCTAAAAAATGCTAATCACTCCTTGGAGTTCCCACTTCGACCTCGTGAGAGTTAGAAGGAGGAACCACCCGACCGTCAATCACCTGGGACAGAACCCCAGTTCCTTCAGTGTTGAGCTTCGGGTTCAACACATATAGCTGATTCACGGCAGCCTCGAAGCCGTCGGCCAAAGCATCGACGCAGTCCAACTCGAGGAGTTGAATCCGAGCAACGAAATCGGCGTTAGTGCGCAAATCAGTTACACTGTTAGGTTCGCACTCCACAGGCGTCATAACATCCTTTAGGTTAGCGGCTTCCCTCTCCAGCAGTTCCCTTTCACTCTCCTACAATTATTTGTCGAGCAGGAGACAATCCTTTTCCTCGAGGGCTTTTTCAGCTCTCTCTTTCTCCCCAGCCAGCGCATCAGCCTTCTCCCGAAACATCTCCTCACTTCGTTTGAGGGAGATCTTTAATTTCTATGTCTTCACCTGAAGATTAACATTCTCCAACTCTAGTTCCTTGACCCGACTAGAGGAGTTGGCGCTTTCGCTCGCAAGGACCACGGCCATCTCCGCCATCTTCATCATCCCGACCATACTGGATGCCAGATGTTTCCTTCGACCTACTTCGTCGAGTCACCTTATGATGTCATACTCATTGTCAGAAACAGTCATAGGGAAGCCCTCAAAGAAATCCTTCTCCACGAAACAAGGAGGGAGGCTGAAGGCTCGGGCAATCGCCCCTCCCCTAATCACATCAACGACCCCACCTACGGAGCGACTCCTTTTCTTGCGCAGCACAACAACTTACTGATCAGCACCACATGTGCCTGACGACCCACTTGATCCCTCCTTGTCTGGTTCAGAAACTGAACCTATGCATGTAGCCTGGTGCGGCTTCACCAACCTCTTATGGCTCTTTTTCTATTAGGTTAGTTTCAACAATCTCTCACGTTGCTCCACCATGTTACCTACAAAAACAAAAACAGTATCCTCAGGTCAGCCTCGACGGGAAAACAAAATAAGTCAAGTCAAGAAGTAAAAATATAGTAAAATCAAGCAAGCAGAAACCAAAGAGATTCACAGCATCCCCGTAAGAACGACACTCGACGAGCGCCTTGGTGTTGATCAGGCGCACTTCGAACTTCGGTTCACCATCTTCATCGAGGATATCATGTCCTTCCCTCATGACCCATCTAGAAGGAAATAACCCGTTGATGAACCGATTAAGGACACCATGGGCCTCTTCGTCCTCAGCGCTCATGCCACCAGCGGGAGTGTGGTAATTCCCAGGACCATGATCTTAATGGCCTAAACACCAATGGATGGGGAACTTCAAGATTACTCCGTCATAGTTTCCACACTACACCTAAAAGGCCAAGATTGGTTAAGGGTTTTACGATCCTCAGTTTCAGCAGGCTCCCAGGTTGAAAGCAGCATGTCTTCCCGATTACCCGGTAAATGATACTACAGTCAAAGGTGCCTCCACTGAGTAGGGGATATCATGTCTCCTTTTTTGGGATTACTCCCTCAAAGTTAACATTACTATACCGCCCGTTCTATTTTAAGTTTTCCCAAGTCCGGGTAGAGGACTTATGAGAAATTACCAAGCACCCTGAAAACCAGGAAAATCCAGACAAACATATACAACATATAATATACAACAAATAATAGAACATACATAAATAAACAAAGATAGGCTTGACCCACTTAGATATGGACCAACATTTCGTCAATCTTTCCCCAGCAGAGTCTCCATATTTCTGCAGAGGTAGAAATGTTGAGACTAAGCCATTAGATTGACTTGACTCGCACATATCAAATAAAAATCATCACCACATTTTATTGTTTCCAAAGGAATGAGAAAAGAGAGAATAACCCAAAAAAGAGGGGGAGAGAATCTAAGTACGGGGGTTGTTTATGCAAAGGAAAGGTATTAGCATCCTAAACATCTACGGTACTCCACGTGAACCTCTTTGAAAATTTGTGTATTTTGGCTATAACTATTGTATAAAAATAAATGGTGGAGATGGGAAGAGAAATATTTTTTTACAATTTTTGCACCCGCCGCGGTTGTGAACCTTTAGTGTCTACGTACCACCTTCCGTGCAATAAAGGATCAGGGTACTCGTAGTTCACCTTTAAATTTAAAAAAAACACAAATGTGTTGGTTAATTTTAAGAGATAAGACGTCATCGTCATATCCAAATGGAAAACATACTTACTACCCACGATTATGAGAAAGGAGAATTTGCGTCATCTCAAAGTTAAAGATATAGCTTGGATTTTAAAATCAAAAAAGCCTCGCTCAACACCCAAGTGAAAATGTCTCACGTCACTATATATCGTAGAAGTATAGTAGCTCACATCACTGCAAAAATCGACAATAGTCTAATCTTTTGAGAAAATTTTAAGTAAAAAGCCAAAATGGAAAAATGGTTTGAATGAGATTGATTGACTTTTAGTCTTCTCACAAAAATGTCAAAGTATTATTAAATTGTTTAAAGTTTAATTAAAAAAATGTTTTGAAAATGTATGGAACTGAGTCCAAGTTTATTGTGAAAGCTGTTCAAGTTTAGAAAACAAGAATAGTTTTGAAAAGGAGGGAGAAGATTTTTGAAATTAAATAAGATGGGAGGAGATGAAGGGACTATCCTAAGGCATAAGGTAAAAACTAGGGAAAAGAACCGTCTAACCAACAAGAAGCCAACACTTGACATATGAGGTCAATGTATAATTCCCATCCTTTGGATTAAAACTAAACAAGCATAGATATTAAACCTCTTAAGAATACTAAGCTTCAGATGCATTAAGTCTTCATAAAAATTAGGCAGAGTAATAACTGTATACAAAGAAATTCCCAATCACAAACAAAGCACATAATCAGAATAACCTGCACACAAAGATAATCAACCCAATGTCTTGGGGGTAAACCCCAAGAACTCCAAACAAAATAACAATAGAATTCAAAAGGTCTCAAGGGTATCAGGGCTTCTAATCCTAAGTCCACAGGGTCTATAACTCCATAATGCCAAGGATTGTAACCAAATAGTCCAAGTAATCTTAAAGCTTTTTATTGTTCAAGTTGGTTATTAAGTATCTTCAAAAAGAAAATGAAAAACTCAAGTGAGAAAAACAAAATGACATAAAGATAAATGCTCAAGTGAGCAAAGATGAAAATAGCATGAAATGTAAATGCTAAAGTAAATGGTGCGTAAAAGTAACAACGTAAGGTAAAAGCATAAAATAAAGTCAATGGTTAGCGAGTTAGAAATTAGAGGTTAGTTGAATGACCATCTTGGAACTTGCATTTGAAAACTCATTAGAAGATTGATAAAACCAAAGCTTATCAACAACAAGTTTCATTTACTTTTTGTCAAGTATATCATCCATTTCAAGTGTTCGTGGTAACAACATATGATCAACGATGTTTAAATGATCCTCTTAGACCAAAGCTTATGATGGTTCATTAGAGGATTGATAAGACCAAAGCCTCTTAACAATGAACCTAAAGGTAATTGAATCCAAGGTTTCAAATTAAACATACTTGGGCTTGCAAACATAAGTTTGGACCACAAATGATCATTTCTCGAATCGGGACAAAGTTTACTGCTATATTAAGCAATCGTAAGTGGACTTATATAAAAGTCACACCTATTTTGAGACCGGTCAATAGCAATCAATATACCATATGTTTGGAGAAATGATATGTAGATCATCCTCTAATAACATGTAGCACAATTAAGAAAGGGATAAGATGAAGATGGAGGGTAAATATTTGAATCAAAGATTTGAATCAAACTATCATTAAAATCATTCATTCATTTTGGTGGAGTTAAACTTAACACCCAAGTTCCAATGATGTTAATGAAGCTCATCATTAAAAATCATATAGTTCAAGCTCAACCAGAATATATTCAAAAATAAAATTGCATTTAATAAACAAAATAAAAAAAAGAAAATGATTTTTAAATTGTTTTTTAAATGAAAATAAAAGGCGAAATAAAAAACTATATTCAAAGTATCAAATAAAAATTAAAAGAAAACATAGAAAAGTCAGAGATGATCTCAAGTATTTTTACAAATTTTTTTAGCAATTTTTTTAAAATAGAAAAGTATTTTTTTAAAATATTTGAAATCATTCAATTAAGTGAAAAAGATCAAAAATAGTAAAAAATCAAAATAAAATTCTAGAAAATTTTTTAGAAAGTCATAAATAAAGAAAATGATCTTGATAAATTTTTTTCAGAATTTAAAAACACCAAAAAGTATTTTTAAACAATTAAAAACAAATCAAAACAAATAAAAAATCAAATCTTAAAATAAAATCATGAAAAAATAAAAATCAGAAAGAGAATATTTTAAAATATTTTTGTGAATTTTTTCATATTTTTTGGGTTAGAAATGAATTATCTATGATTTTTTAAAGTTTAAAACAATTAAATATAAAAAATCAGAAAATGAAAATAAAGTAAAAAAAATGTGGACCATTAGATTAATGTCAAAACGTGTTAGTAAGAAGATCCAAGGGATCCGACACGATGTGCATAATATGGTCATCTTTGGAAATCACACCAAATCATTTTTCAATAATTAAAAGCAACAAAACATCTGGCGCGTTGGATAGAGTCTGACTAATGAAACTAATCGAATCCAATGGTCCTCAAATCGCGTGTATAGTAAGACAAATGCACTGGATAGCATTCAAAAAATCACATGTCACACTATCATTGGCTGAAGCACGACACATAGGTTGTCTTCAACCTCTAGACGCCCTAAATTGAGGTTTCACAAACTGTAAAATTAGAGGACCAGACCGGTACTATTAGATTTGTCTCTTCAAGATGATTCTAATGGTACCCTCGCGCCAAATTTATATAAATTGTACAAGGCTGTATTTTGAGAAAACGAAAAAAAAAAATAGCGAGAACGAAAATCCCATGTATCTCTCTCAATTCTCAATGAAAAGAAAATCGTAAGAAGTGTGAGATTCAGTAGGATGAATAGAGTAGAATAGGGCTTTATTTGGATCAATTTGGTTGAGAATTATACCTGAATGAAGTAGTAGAAAATTGCTCTGAAACTGCACTTGGATAGCATGATTTAGGACACTTCAAGGCTTGGTTCTTCTTCTGTTAGCTTCAGTGAAGTTCAAGGATAAAGAATCAACGAAGAAAATGGATTGAAAAGTGGAGAAAAGATGAATTCGAAAACACTGAAAAATGGGTTATGGAGAGAGTTTGGCAAGGTGATTTTAGCTGTCTAAGCTTGATAAAATGAGAGGAGTGAGGTCCTCTATTTATAACAAAGTGAATGGTGCATAAAGTTGAGAGTAAAATTGAAGTTTGGAGGGAAATTGGATGGAGCCCGAAAGTGGAAAATGTGTGACTCCATGTGCATCAAAACTCAGCCAATTCCTATGTTTTGATCCTTAATTAACCTTTGGGAACTTTGTTAAACATGTTTAAATGAAAAACGTGTGCTAATTTGGTGTTTAGAAGCTGAATTATGGCTTTCAAATTCTGACTTGGAAGGAAAATTCAATTTCAAGTAGCTGACTTTGAACTCATGGTGTGCACCATTTAGGGAACCTTAGGATTAGATTCTTAATGCATTGGAAAGATGAGGTAACATTCTTTATAATAAGACAAGAAAGGGATAATTTGGATGCTTGATCTAGAAGTTGTGGTTGGTCTAAATCAGAAGAAAAAAAAGTGCTGATTTTTATACTTAGAAAAAAATTCTGTTTTTCTTCAAAAATGACCCAAAATATTTTGACTACAAACAAGGTCTTATTCCAAAATATTGATTTGATCAATGAGGCTAGATTGAAGTGAACTCCTTAAAGATTATTGTGAAACTAAATTCCAAATATTAGACAAGTTATGATTCTTTGAATTTGATGAAAATCCATGAAGTGATCTATAATCTTTTGCATTCTTAAGGCATCTTCCAACCATTTTCAAGTTTTTCACATAAAATAAGAGTTGAAGTTCACACTCTTAAGACCATTTTGAAAAAATAATGGGATCAAGGAGATAAAAATTGATCAAGTTATGACTTTTTGAAGTCACATAAGGGAATTTGGTGGTCTATCTAGAGGACTTGTAAACGTTCTCAATCATTAGTGATCTTTCACACAAAATTTGCTTGAAACTTTTGAAGTTATTTGTTAATAACCCTTTAAGGTGAACCATATATTTAGAATCACCAAAAACTCTCAAAATATGGACAAGATATATCCCTTAGAAGTCCAAAACCCTAATTCCTAGAGCATCAAAATGGCTTGGGAACCCCTTTCAATTTTGACAATCTTTCTTGTACAAATACTTTTTCTATGTGAAGAGATATTGGTTTGGATTATAATAAGAACCTATAGTAACAATAACCACTTTCAAATGTTGAGAATTGAGGGAGTTATGCACTTGTGACCAAAGAATCAAGAACTTGTCCAATTAGGTCAAACTTCTTTGATCCAATCTTGCATCTTATGTCTTCCTTTGGAAATCGAAGCATGATGAATCATATTAGACCTTGTTATGACATTTCTTTAAAGCACTCTCAATTATGAAGCTTAAATTTCAATGAAGCTTTGTTAAAGAAGGCATGGAAATAAACTCATGAACCTATGAATTAACCTGATGAAGTGTGTTGTGCCCTCACCTATAATATCATTATTTAGAGAAAACATTCATTGTATTTGTTAGTTAAAAGTTAATCAACACAAGACAAATATGACCACAATATGCAAATCAAAGTGCTTGGTGATTCCTCATGAGCAAACCTAAAGATAGGGAGAAGAACCAAACCCTAGTGTGATCTTGATATGATTGGGTTGATATAAGATGATAGAGGACACTTAGGGGCGAAAATTGGGGTATGACAGAGTCCATTTAAGTTGTGATACACTTGCTTTTGGGATGACCCTTTTATTCCTTCGTATTTGATCGTTGTGCCATACTATTTCCCCGTTGTATGGAGGTAAATAGTCAGGTTTCGCTACCACTGGGAAGCCATTACTATACACGTTGAGCAAGGTTTCAGACTTTTAAATGGGAGATAGAAGTGGTAATCCATCTTGATGAGTATACGCACATGTCGCAATGACATAGGAGCAATGCATATGAAAGGCTTTAAACTTTCCATAATCGCACCAACGAGATAATAGTATAATCCTATACTCTTGTCTTGGCAGCCCCTCATTATGGTCAATTGTCTCTTTTACAATGAAGTTGTGGCTATTTCGGTCAAACCTTATAACAAGATGGGTGTTGGATTTGGCACTTTCTTCCTTAATATACTTCATGTAACTTTCACTCCATAGTTGTCCCGATTGTAAGACTGCATTCCACATTTCACCTCTTTAGCCATCCTAAAATATGTTGATTTCACCAAAGTGGTTACTGGGAGGTTTCATATGCCTTTGAATACACTGTTCGTTGATTCAATAAGATTTATTGTCATGTGGCCCCATCATTGTCTATTGTAATATGACCTTGTCCATTTCTCCACTGGAATATTATCAATTCACCTACCTGCATCCAGATTTGACAATCTGATCTCGTTGCAAACGTTTATAACTACTTTCCTAAGAGCCTTGTCTTTGATCTCCCTCGTGAAATTTTGTACGATATGTCTAATGCAGTAGACATACGTAGAAGGAGGGTCATGCCAACCATTTACAGGATTATTATATGCACTCTCAATAGATGCATGTCTGTCGGAGATCAAACAGAGACCAGGTTGAGGATCCACATTTGTTCAGAGATTCTTGAGAAAAAAACTCAAAACACCACCAGTCTCTCCCTCGAATAGAGAAAAGGCAATTGGGAAAATGTTGTTGTTGACATCTTGTGCAACTGCCATCAGTAGAGTGCCTTTGTATTTCTTGTACAACCATGCTCCATCTATTTGAATAATAGGTTTTCATGATGCAAACCATGTGATGCAAGGTTGAAAAGCCCAGAACAATCGACTGAACATTACATTTCCATTGACATAAGTACCATCTGGGGCGTACGCCGAAAATGTTTCCATAATATAAACAGTTCTAGGAGAATACGTCTAAAGTGCATGCAGGTAACGCGGTAGTTCTTTGTATGACTCCTCCCAGTTTCCATATACCTTTTCAATCGCCTTGGTCTTTTCTAACCATAACTTTCTGTATAACGGAGTATAATTGTATACCGTAGTGATGTGAGAGATTATGGTTTTCACCTACAATGACGGATCATTGCTGACAAGAGGTAGGATTTCTTGACGTATTTCTTGACACCATGTTGAAGTTTGTCATGTGTGAAGGTGGTGTGTAGATCTCATTCAGAGGTATTTCAGGTAGCTCATCATCTTCATAATCATTGTTGACCATGTCGTCAAACATTAATTCTTTATCTTCCTCTTCTTTGTTAACGACATCTACTTCTGCTTGTTCATATTTGAGAGGATCAACAACTTGTGACGTAGTTGGTCGTGACAACTGAGTCTCCCGCAGTACAATATACAACTCAATCGAGACGTACCCAGAATACTCATGATTGGTAAACATATTTGAAGGTCCTCGTCATCTTGATCCTCTACCTTATAAAATATTATTTAGTTCTCACCAAAAATCCATATTTTGGTAGAAGATGTGTGTCACTGGACCTCGTCCAAGTTTGACCTCTAATCGTTTTTTAAAATACAATAAATTTGCTTTCCTATTTAAAAAAAAAGGATGTTCTCAGTGTCTAAATAAAAACCCAGAGGTGGGACAAATGTACGTCTCACTGTTGAAATGAGAACTGATAACGTATTGTGGTGTAGAGGACATTGTGTTTGAATATTTGAATGTTTGAATGTTTTAAGGTTTGAGTGTTTGAGTGTTTTAATGTTTGAATGTTTGAGTGTTGATAACATTAGATACATATTGGATAAATAGTTTTAATTAAACTTGAACAAGACAAAAATGCTCCACCACTAATTCGCCAATTGAGATGGCGACACCTTTCAAATTTTCACCCATGCGCCAAGTCAAATGGCGCATCCCTACATGTCCTATCACCTTACATGCATGCGCAAAAGCCTGCCACCTATGCTGCCACCTACTCTACATGTAGGTGTGTCTCATGCCAAGTTTAATGGCGCATGCTCTCTAAATTGCATGTAGGTGCTGTTTGACTTGGCGCATGAGTGGCACGTATCAAGCATGCATGAAACCACCAACCACCTCATTAATTCACTTTTATACGATTTCACCTATAAATATGGCACCTGAGATACTTGTTTTGTATCACCGATCATCTCTATCTCTCTGATACAAACTCTTTCATTATCTTATACAATTTCAAATATGGCTCTTCTCACAATGGGCGATTCTCACAGAGGCACAAGAGACAACATTGCGGCGTTTTTAAGTTTTTATAAATTCTTAAATATTCTTGTATATTAATATATTTTTATAAAATTATTATTCAATTAGTCATCTTATGGACTCTTACAATTTTTACATTTTGAATTTAGGATACTAAAAGGTTTAGAATTCGCTCTCACAACTACATTACTCCCGACTCGTTGATCGTGACCTATTTCGAATATGCAAGTTTTGGAAATGTTATAAAAATATCAAATTGCACGATTGATTCCAAGTTTATACTGGAAATGTTGGAAAGGTGGAGACCCGAGACACACACATTTCATCTACCAATAGGTGAATGTACCTCACACTAGAGGACGTGTACATGTTATTGGGTCTCCCTATCGATGGTAAGGGAGTTAATGGGTCGGTTCAACAACCCAATTCTCTATGTGAGGAATTGTTGGGTAAATATATGGTAGAAGGTAGTGGTGCTAGAGACCAAGGAATATTACTAACCGAACTCAAAAAACACTATGCGACTCTTGAGTTGAATGAAAATCCGTCAGAACTAGCAAGAATAATAAAATCGAGAAATTATATGATGATACTATTTGGAAGCTTGTTATTTCTCGAAAGTACAAGGAATAGTGTAAATTTTATGTATTTATGTTTTCTTAGGAACTTTGAAAAAACAAGAAAGTATAGTTGGGGTTCTGCTGTTTTAGCCCATCTATACAGTTCTTTGTGTAAAAATGCAACAAAGGAAAAATGTACTTTTTATGGATGCGCTTTCTTACTCCAAGCCTGGGGTTGACGGAGAATGGAGTCCCTAAACCCCGTCAACAACAATGCATTCATTTTCCCATACACAACAAAGTAAGTCAAGAACTTAAATAATTTATTATTCATCCTTTCACCAAATATATGTATAAAATAAACTATTTTTAATTCCTTTAGGTACTATGTAACGGGTATGAATTATGGCAAGAATCCAAGATTCAATGTCGCTCTATATCGTAATCTATTGCATCACCTTGGCTCGGATGATATACGTGGTACCTTCGAACTTTTCTACTTTTAAATTATTTATTTTTTATGTTTTTATTATGCTGATTTAATTTTATCCACAGTACATCTGGAGACCATATTTGGGTTTGGACCATAAATCAAACCTCGAGGATGCAGCAATTTGGACTGCAAAGACTGCAATCATACGGTTCAACATTATGGAGATGCACCATAATGGCCGTGTCAACATACAGTTTGGAATGCATCAAGAGATACCATTTGATCCAACTTGTTTGTCAGCCTGGCATCTCAAAAGGGTCAACGCCTGTAATACGGTAGGAGAAATGACTTGGGATGTTTTGCGTTTGATCGCAATTATTGCGGTTAGCAAGAGTCACCACCGACTTTTCTTTTATCCAATGAAGGAAAGGGTGAAAAGAACAGGAAAGACCTTTGAGATTATTTCTTGAGTTCGGGGGGTAGATTATGAAAAGGGAAGGTGTTAGCACCCTTTTAATCCATAATTATTTATGGGCTCTTAGTTGCTTGCTAAATCACTTGCTTTGTTTGAAAATGTGCTTTGTGGTGGTTTTTGAAAGTATTTTTGAAAAGGCGCCTTCGTTTAGGAAAACTTTATAATGGTTCTCATTTTGTAAGAACGTATACAAAGTGTTGGACTTTTGAAAATATTTCATGTTTTGGAAGTTTTTGTTGTGTGTTTGTTTTGAAAGTGAGCAAGATCCTAAGAATGTTTCTACCTACTCAAAAGTCTTTTTTTGTTCATTTCTCTCTTCCTTTGATATTGCTATCTTACTATTGATTGGTAAGAAGCCTTATCTTTGGATGTAAAGGGACAGGCGCGGGTCATCGTATAGTCATGATAGCAATGTTGTGAGATATCTTAGCATTTCTCTTTGAGGGACTAAGATCATTTGAAAGGCAACTTTTGAAGCGTCATCGAGGGAATATGATATTATATTTTTGATGATTTTTGCTAAGACGTCTCACATGCATAACATGACCATTTTTTAGGCAACAAGTAGAGTTAACCCTAGAGGTGTAAGTGTGCAAGTGTGTTTGATTTTCATGCATTGTTTATCTTGAATTAGGGTTTGCTACTTGTTGATTTTAGTCTTGCCATACAAACCCTAATTACTAACATTTATATTGAAAGCGATAAATTATGGAAATGTAAAATTCTATGCTATTACATCATTTGGGGATGGGGACACAATTTACAAATGGGGGATGAAAGCAATAAAGTTCTAATTATACTATTACAACCATATTGAATATTGCAAGATAAAATGTACAAGAATATAAAAGCAATGTGAAAGGAAAAGAAAATTGTTTTTTTGTTTATGAAAAGTCTTGATTTAATTAAACTAATAAAAGGAAAGAATTTAATTAATTAAAATCCCTAAATTATAATTTGATTTAATTAGAAAATAAATTCAAAGCAAAAACTAAGTGAAAAATTAATTTAATCAAGAAAAGAAATTTGTTAAGAAAAATATTTTTTTTTTAGTTTTTAATAAAGAAAAAAACCTAAAAGATGCTACTTTGAATAAATCACGAATAATGAAAATAAAAATATTTTTGGTGAGATTTTTATTTATTCATAAAATAGACCTAATAAACTAGTAGTGTGCAATAAATTAGTTCAAAAGGAGTTAACTTGATGGGTTAAATAAATTGTTGAAGTTTGTTAAAAATGTAAAATGAGTCAAGTGATAAAAATAAGGTTTTGGTCTTGCCAAGGCTTGAACTCAAGATATTCAAGTTGCTGGCTCCAAGGAATACCACTAGGCTAGGTGTTTTTGCTTTTCAACCATGTGCTTTCATGATATTATATGAGAAGATTGCTTCCTGAAATCACAAAAATAACACAAAATATGCAAAAGGGGGGTTCACTATGGTTCAAACCCGCGCCCTTAGGATAAGAAGTGACATGAAACAGACGCTACTTGCCACTAGGGTGGCTGTTACATTCATTAGTGAAACAACAATCATTAAATATAAAATGAACTTAGATGTAAAAATTTGAAACTGGCCAAACCCTCCTTCTTCTTCCTCCTGCATGCTAACAGTTACTGTGATAACAATATTTTCCATTTTTTTTTCAAAAAACTCTAACTTCCTCATTTCTCAACCAAATTCAAAAATGTAAAAATGAAACTTGCTTAGAATTTTGAAAGGATTTAAAATATGTAATTATTTTTTATTTATTCCCACTATAACTCAGGAATTTCTACCTGTACCAAACTGAAAACCTAAATGTCCAAAAAATTCAGTTTCAAAATTCTCATCCCACAGTCAATTAAAATGAAATTTAAGGATATGGTTAGCTTCATCGACATGATATCTACATTTTATCTTTTTAAAGTAAGTGCAAATGATGTTTGTATCAATATTTCAAAGTTGGAAAAACTTACCTCTTGATGCAAAAATTCAATGGCCTCTACACGACTTCCAGAAGCAATATGATGATTGCTTTAGCTTCCTGTGACCTTGGTGAGTATGTTGCAACTTTTACTTTGTCTTGAAAGTGTCTGGATTGGTCTACTCAAGTCAAGTTGCAATGGTGGATTTTGAAAATGATGGATGATGAAAATGATGTTACAGTGAGGAAACAGGGGTATGGATAGTTTCTATATGATATATATGAAATGTTTAGATGATTTGTTTGGACAATAGTTGAAAGGGTGATGAGTTTCGAAGTTAAGGTTTCAAAAGCTTAAAGATGGTGATTTTTTTCCAATTCTGGTTTGAGAGTGTATATGAGGGTTTAAGGGCTTGTCAAATCACGTGTTAGCTTGCAAATAGTGTATTTACTTATAGGCAAAAGGTTTTGGGACTTGAAATAACTCAGAATTTGAATTTACATGTTTAAGCTCAACATGTGATTTTTTGACAAAACAAGTTTCCATGCCCTGTACTTGGTTCATAGAGTTGTTAACCACTTTAACCATAATTCCTATGACTTTGTGGATAGAGTGTACTCAAAGAAAACAAGTTAGGAGCTCAAGAAGCTGACTTTGTGTATAAAGCTTGCTTTACAATAATGGATATGTTACTTTCTCCCCAATATGGCAAATTGGTTTGGACAAAGATTGAAACACTTGGATAAGGGCATAATCAGTTGTGTAAACCATTAATTATGGAGTGAAAAACAAGTTTGAAGCCTTCAAGGTGAGGATTATGCAGCATGGCTATGGATTTGGTTCATGTTCATCACAAAACATGTCTTGCAAAACAAGTTTGAAACCCTAACGTCTTGCCTCCGATTCTCTTAGCTCAAGTATGGTATTGATGAGTTCTTGGACATTTTGGAAAGCTTGTAACATCTCCTACAACCTTCATGTTGGACATTTTTTAAAATTCAATTTGGAACTAGGTGAAAATTTTCCATGAAGTTAGGTCAAAATCCTGACTAAAATACTCATAATTTCACTAAGTATTTTAGTTTCATGGACATGTCTTCATAAATTCATAACTTGAAATCCAAGAATTTCTAGAAAATGTTCTGCCTTACAATTTTTTAGATCTCATTGAGATCTACAACTTTCATGTTGAAAGTTTCCCTTGAATCATCTTGCATCATGGTGGAAATTTAGCACAAAGTTATGAAAAAATGTTAACTTTCCAACACTTAGAAAAATTTCTAAGTCCTAGAATTTTGACTTTTCAAAGTATGCTTTGACTTTTCAATTTCTTGACGAAAAAACTTCATATTTTGACATGTCTTGATGAAATATGATTTTTGAAACTTGATTTTGATCAAAAAGTCAAAATTTGACTTTTTAGTGTACAATTAACTTTTCATCAGTTGACTGAAATTCATCTGTCAATCCAAATGATCTTGAGAGGTGATTTGAACTATAAAATTAGGTCAAGATGGTGTATTTGAATCCTTAAGATCATGTCTTAAACCAATAAGTCATTTTCCTAGTCAAAAGTCAAAAACTGAGCCTTCTCAAATAAAACCCTAATTTTGACCATTTTGCCCTTTTGATATTTTGATCAAATTTATCTGAGGAATTATGATCCCAACTTGATCAATTGACATATATGAGTTCATAATGTTGATATGGATAAAAAATTATGAATTTTTACTGTAGGTTGACTATAGTTGACTTTTATCCAATATAGTTGATTTTAGGTCATCTGATCAAATGACTGAGCAATTTTGCGATCCAAGACTTGAAACTTGACATAAGAAATCTGGAGGGTTCCTAATGATCCATGAAAGTCATTTGAGGCCTTTAAAGTCCAATTGTCCTCGTGAAAACTCAAACCCTAATTTTGAGTTGTCAGTTTTTGAGGAGGTGTCTTGAGCTGATCAAACCTTGTGTAGTCTTGAATCAATGGAGATCTTATAAGAGATTTCTTGAGAAATGAGATGGAAAATTTTGAGGTACAACAGTTGCCCCTATTTAATCTTTTTAAACCTGATAAGCAAGTATGGCACGTTGTCGTTCATGGCCTGAAGGTAGAAGATGATAGAACACTAGAGTGCCCAAAAATTTGCACTCAATGATGTGATGGTTGATTGTGTAGGGGATGGGATTAAAGATTCCATTTGGAGAGATGATGGAAAGTTGTTGGAAATGGGCTTATAGATGCCATCCAGAGTGACCGTGGAAGGTATCAGGATAAATCTTTTGGTTGATTTATATGGAAATAATAAATGTCCTTTGCCCGTTTTGAACTGGAAGAGGTAAATATAACAAGAAGAGGCCTTGGATTCCCCTATTATTAACTGGAAGGAATGAATCTATCCACAAGAGGACTTTTCGTCGCCGGTGTAGAGCTGCTTTATGAGACATATGAGGGGGAAGCCTGGGTAGGGCTGCTTCAGGATGAGCCCGTGTAAAACTGCTTTTGGAAATGTAGAGAAGGAACCTGGGTAGGGTTGCTTCATGATGAGTCCGTGTGAAACTATATCTGGAAATGTATGAGAAGGAACCTGGGTAGGGTTGCTTCATGATGAGTATGTGTAAAACTTTATCTGGGAATGAGAAGGAACCTGGGTAGGGTTGCTTCATGATGAGTCCATGTAAAACTTCATATGGGTGTATGAGAAGGAACCTGTGTAGGGTAACTTCATGATGAGAAGGAATCCATGTAAGATTGCTTCATGATGAGCCCGTGTAAAGCTGCATTTGGAAGTTAGAAGGAACCCGTGTAATATTTCTTCATGATGAGAAGAAATCCATGTAAGATTGCTTCATGATGAGCCCGTCTAAAGCTGCATCTGGTCATGTAGGTAGTTGCTCTGTCTTGCTTCAGAAACTAATCTTGGACCTGTTGAAAATTGCTGATGATAGCCATCTGTTGATTGACCTTTTCCTGAAAAGGCAAAACGTTAGCTGCATGCAATGTCATGATGTATGAAATGCATGGTGTAAGGATATTCTCAAAATAAATGAGATTGTGCCGTATGCCTTTGTCATGTATGTGATATGATGCATGAAATGCGAAATTTTGTTGGAATTGTCATACCCCAATTTTTGACCTAAGATCCCATATTTATTTTTGCATTTTTGTACAGAAGTCAAGGACACTAAATATGGTCGGTTTTAACCTCTCACCTTCGAGCATTGGCTATGCAGAAATTGTCAAGTATTTTGAACATTCTTAGCCTATGTATCACTAACTTCTAATCAAGCACGAAGTGTGTGTTTTTTGTTTCTTTGATATCATGTGCAGAGACAGGTCTAAATCAAGGACATTAGGCGTTGCGCCCCAATTTAGGTTTTGAGCTCTTCAAGCCAGAAGTACCATTGATTATCGATTCTCGAAGACTGATTCATCAAGACACGACTTCTAAAACTTTGTTCAGGCTTATTTTGATCACAGTTGTTTCAAGTGTAATAGCTTCTGTCTCGAGGATCTTCAGAGGATCGTGTGTTTATTTCCATGCCTTGTTCGATAAGTGGTCTCAAGCTTCCTCCAAAATTCCCCAAAGCACAGTCAAGATTTCATCATCACTGGTTTACATGTGCATCAAGATGCTTTAGAATGCGAAGAAGGATCAAGTCTACAAGTCGATTCAAAGCATTTCGACAAAAAGTCAACTCTTGCAAGTTCAATTTCAAACGGTCATAAATTCTTCAATTTTAAACGTCCTGAGGCGATTCTTTTGCAAAGTATCACAAATAGCATTGTTTATGAGATTACTTCAAAGATTAAGGTTCAAGTCATGCCACAAACGTTTTCTCAAGAACATTTGATTTTTCTGTTGGGATAATTCATGAAACTGGAGGTTTAGTCCAATGATTCTTTGATTGCTTGTGGACTACTTCAAGTCATTTTACAATTGAACTGTAGAGATCATTGGATTAAGGTGGATTGTCGATTAAATTTCTTAAAGGCACGATTTACGCTATTGGTCTGTATTGCAAATTACTATGAGGTGAAGACGCGAATTAGGGTTGAGAATTATTTGAATTCTTGTGGTTTGCAAGCTAACTTGGATTTGAGATTTGAATTAAGATTTGGATTCATTGTTGTGAAGTTTTCTTTCAAGTAACCAATACCATAAAGCCAAAATATCTGAGTTTGTCAAATAACATTGGGGTTCTTATTTGCAAGAGAGATTCAAGAAGGTTTATGAATTTGATGACTTGAGTAAGATGCATTCCAATTTCCCGAAGTTTATTCCAAGAGTGCAAGTTCATTGATGTGAATTATTCAAAATATTAAGAATTATTCAAGACCTTTCTCAAGAATTCAACTTCATTCATCATTCATGCATTTCAAATTCAAAGACAAATTTCGACGCAAATTTTAATTGGAATCAAATTGTGTGTCAATTCGGACTAGAGATTAAATTAAGAGAGCAAGATCATTTGGCATAGAATTTATTCAAGAATTTTATTCAAGATTCATACTTTCATTCATGTGAATCCAAGAGATTACAAAATACTTCCATTACAAAATCATCACCATTTCATATCTCATTATAAAACCATACACAAACACATGAATTCCTAAGTCCTAAATTGCTAAAATTACATGAACTCTTTATGCTAAACCACCAAAATAATCATGTTTCTATGCTACTATCTTGCTGCCAAATAATGCCAAAAAAACTGCTGTTGTATGCTACTCCAAACCCTGCATATCAGTCCAAAAACAAGTCAAAAATTATGCACAAATAATGCCAAAAAGTATGCTGCATTACTGTTCCAAAAGTATGCTGCAATGCTGCCCAAAACCTGCGAGGTCATGCTGCTGCACCCTGCTACTGCTTTGATGTAAAATCTGCACCAAAACTTGCCAAAAACCTGTCCAAGAACAGTCCAAATGTAGCACAAAATTAGCAAACAAAAAAACTGCATTTGAAAGCATTGAGACAGTTAACCAAATCACTTCTAATTCACCAAAATTCCCTCCAAATTCATCTCAATCTCACCTATAAATGAAGGCATTCTTTCCTCACAGAGATGGGGGAACAGGAAGTTAAAAACACACAACAATTACTATAAAATGTTGCTCGATACAAAAAAAAACCTTACTGAAATATCAACAAAAAGCTCACCTTCAAAATATTTGCTAAAAATTCCTTCAATCAATAACTCCCTGCAACTAAACCAAACCCTTAACACACCTCAAGTCTCAGCAGCAATACATAATCAAGTGCCACCAGTTAGTATTCCAGCAACAACTCTTAACCGAGCACCCATCATCTCCTCAGCAAACCAGTTCCTTACTAACTTGCAGAAAATTATAATTTATAAACTTGCAAAATCATCATCATCAATCAGAAACTACTACAAGTCCTAAAACAACTTCCTCAACCTTCACCAACATATAATTCCAACAACAATTTTAATAATATCAATCCCAGTTCATACTTCCGCACATTATTCAGAGGAGTGATATTCGGGAAATACAAATAGAGAAAGCTTATTACCTGATTTTGTATTCAGCTTTTTTTTCCTTTCTTCTTTCTGCTTCATCATCAGGCTTCGACTTCAAATCTCTGTTTGCAGGTTAGTCATATTTCCTTTTTTCATCATCTTCTTGATATCATAAGAATGCTTAGCTTGTTGTGTGTTATATTGTTGTTAATGCTGTTGTTGAAAACTAGGAACCGTATCTTTGTTGTTGCTCTTTAATGTGGCGAATTTTATGAACTATAAGAATAGTCAGACCTGAAACCGAAGAAACAGAGTTATGCGAAACAAGAAAAAGAGCAGTTACTGATTTTCACGCGAGGAGGTTTAATTCTATGGTCATGCAAAGAATTAGGTAACACTCTGAAGGGTTCACCGATCGATACATTAAATAGATCGTGTCTTCTCGAGGAGAGATCAGGTGCGGCTTCGTACAGCTACGATGCACCTGGAGCTTCCAATTCGCTGAAATGGATCTTCCACAACGATCTCGGTTTTAAGCGTGAATACTCTCAGGTTTATGATCCGACGCGGATGGTGTATCAGGATTTTGATGAGGTTTTTTTAAGCAGCTGGAGATTGAAGCTAAGGCAAGGGCGGAGGAGTTGAAGAAATCAAATTCAAATCTGGTGGTTGTGAAGGGGAATCAGAAGAATCAGGTTACATGGAAGGGAGATGGATCTGAAGGGAAGAGAAATAGAACCGGTGGTGGTGGTGGTTTGAAAAATGATGGTGATGGAAAAAATGGGGTTAAATCAGAGAACGATCGTGACCGTTTTGCTGTTGCTATTGGTAATAATAATAACGGTTCTAACTTGAAGAGTAATGGTGGTGATGGTAAAGATAATGATAATTTGAATAATGAAGCTTTTGATGTATATAGGCTCCAGAAGAAGGTTAGGAACAAAGGTGGGAATGGAAAGAAAATAGATACTGGCATAACTAAGGTTGAGCCTAAGAAATTGGATAAGAAAGAAAAAAGGAAAAAGATACAATTTTGTTTTTATCGAAAAAATGGAAGAAATATATTTGATTGCTTAATGAAAATAACAAAATATTTCCTCTTCCCAATTCACAGCCGCCGTCGGCGCCTTCCCTTGTTACATTAGGGTTAAAAACTTTTCATTGTTCTTTTTTTTTAAAACCAGGTCAGCCATTGGGCCTTTTGACCCAATCTCACTGTCAATATCCCCTTATCTATTAATAAAAGTATAGTTAGAATGAATAATTAATTTAGCTTTAATTTAGCTCATATTAGATATGGTTTAGTACTTTAGAATTAATTTCCTTTAGATTAAATTTAGTAACTTTTAGAATTCTAATTTTAAATCTTAGAACTTTAACTTAGTCTAGATGTAATTTAGAAATTTCATGATCTTAGTTCTTAATTTTGTTTAGAATTAATTTAGTAATTTATCTTCTTTAGAAAATTGGTTATCTTCTCTTTATTTTTTTTATTATTATTATTATTTTTTTAATCGTCTTAATCTTTTCGAATTAAATATTTCATTGCCTTTCTTAATTTGTTCGTTTAAATTTATTTTCTTGCGAATTCTTGATTACTTATATTGTGATGTTCATCTTATTTTTGATTTGTTTGCTTCTAATCCAAGGGAAATATTTTTTTTTAATTTTATAAGTAGTACGACCGTGCGAATACCCTCATTCATTTTTCGTTGGTTGACTATTTTGTTAAACTTAATTTAATTTTCAAACTCACATCTTTTAAGTCAAAACTTCGACATTAGCTCATCGCATTTTCAAAAATCTCGTCCACGCCTATTTTTAGCCAAACGAACCATTTTAATTAAACAAACAATTTTAACCAAAAAATAGATATTTCAAAAGGTTCCTGCGGAGTATCGCAGATGCATTGGGTGCTAGTACCTTCCCATTGTATAACCAACCCCCGAACTCTCGATCTCTTTCAAAAAACACATTGTATTTTCATTACTTTTAAATATTACTTTACATTGCATATTTTAGGGTTTTATTTCGCTCTTTTCCCTTTTCCCTTGGAAATAATAAAGCGCGGTGGCGACTCTTGCTTTTGTGAGTCAAGTTAATTAATAGCTTGATCTCCGATTTTCACCGCTACAGAATTGGCGACTCTGTTGGGGAAAGATTGACCTCCTGCTGGTCCATTCTTAAGTGGGTTAAGCCTAGTTTGTCTTATCTGTTTTATTGTTATTTGATTATTTGATTATATGTATATATTGTGGTTATTTGGGTGTTGGTGATATTTATAAAGGACAAGTCCTATACCCGGACTAAGTTACACTTAGGAATAGGACGGGCGTTATAGTCATGTTAACTTTGAGGGAGTAATCCCGAAGAAGGAGGCATGAAATCCCCCACTCAGTGGAAGCCCCTTTGAACGTAGTATTTGTTTACCGAGTAATCGGGAAGACATTATTGCTTTCGACCTAGGAGCCAGAGAATCTGAGAACCGTAGAACCCTTAACCCATATTGGCCTCTTAGGTGTAGTGCGAAGACTATGACGGAGTAATCTGGAAGTAATTGTCACGCGATGCTGCACTCAGACGAGTTTCTCTTGAGAATATTACTAATTATCGAGTAATCGAGACATTGGTAATTTCCGAAGGAGGAATTTAGACTATGGGAACTTTTATAACCTTATTTTACATGTGTGATTAAACCTTTAGTACATACCTTGGGGATGGTTTTTATCTTTGACTCCATGCTCGTGACGTTGAACCTTTCGACTTTGTTTGTGACCTTACTTGTGGTTTTTGCCTAGCCATGCCTTCATGCATCCATGAAACCTTTTTTCACTTGATTTGGAAGTCCTTCTTTGTAAACATCACAAGTTTCGTCAAGCTCAATGGATCTTGGGTGTTGATGGGGTGAAAACCCTAATCCACCAAAATGGATGATTGATCTTGATGATAACTTGATCAACGCTTTGATCCAATTTAAAATTCATCTTCTATCTTCATACTTTGATGTTTACAACTTAATATCTTAATATCTTGAAGATCAAATAAAACTCTCTTTTACATTCACATATCATGCATCATTCTATATTTTTTGTTTCACTTTCAAAGGTCATTTCCAAGTCTTAATTTTTCCTTTGGTCTCACCAGTACAACACTTGCGCTAAGAGGACAATGGAGAATATCAAGCAAGAGGTTTCTGAACTCCGTAGAGAGATGACTAATTTGAAAGCTAGTGTGGAGAAATTAATTGGTTTGGTTGAAATTTTGGTTGTCGCCCAAGTCAATCCTTCTAGGAGGGAGGAAGCGATGATAAAAGTCTTCACTGAAACTCTAAAATTATTATCTCATGAGAAGGTGATGGTTAATGCACCTATTGACTTTCCTGAAGAGGTGAATGTGGGAGTGCGTCTAGAAGAAGATGTCGGAAAGGGATGTTCATATGAAGATGGTAGCTCAGCTAATGGTGTGAAGAAGTTTGATAATAACTTTTCTAAGAAGAGAACCAGAGGAAGAAATAATCATCGTCAGAATCATCATGTTTCTCCTATTCATCAACAGAATCAGCAAGTTCCTAATCAGAGGAAAACCCAGTTTGATCCAATTCCAATTACCTATACAGAGTTGTTCCCTATCCTCATGCAGAGGAATTTGGTTCAGACCCGACCTCCATCGAAGGTTCCTGAGAAGATACATTGGTACTACAAAGCTGATTTGACTTGTACCTTTCATCAAGGTGCTCCTGGGCATGACTTGGAGGGTTGCTTTGCTTTGAAGATTGAGGTTCATAAGTTGGTCAGAAGTGGTATCTTGTCATTCAAGGACGTTGGTTTTGAAGTTCAAATCAAGCATGTGCCGAAGAATAAACACGATTGATGGTCACTTTGAGTTTTGAAGGATGTTTTCGGTAATTCAAGTCCAGATGGAAAGCCTTCCCAGATTATTAACTTATTTATGCTTTTTGTAATTTTTCTTGTTTATCAAAACATTGTTTGCATGCAAGAACTTGTTTGCATATGAATGATTATCTTAATACAATGAGTATGTTTGTCTTGAAGAAATTCATTCGTTTCACTCATATTTGTTTTCAAATTTTAAATTTCTTTTTGCATTATGATACCAACTTGTTGCCCATTCTCAGGCCTAGGCAGAGATTGAATGGAGGATGATGATCTGAAAAACACAAAATCTCTGGTTGTATGCTTTTGGATAAAATCTTGCTGACGATGTACATGCATTGTTTCAAATCCCTAAAGACCGAAGATATAAGGAAGATAATCCCTTGTTAACCCCCTTTGAGCCTTGAAGTAGGAGTTTCTTTTCTACACAAAAAACCTCAAATTTTAACCTGGGGTAGGGTAGTTTTCAGTTAATCCGATTGAGTGTTCAAAATTCATAAGGAAGATATTTCTGAAGAGAAACTACGAGGGCTATCCTTCATGTATAATGAAGCCATAAGATGTGGAATCACAATGTTATCCCTAATTCATCAAGAAACGAGGAAGTCACAATCCTCTCAACAAGAAAATACAAGCTAATGTCACACTTTTGTTCAAAAAATAAAAAAATCAAGAAGAAAAAAAAGAAAGCCTGCTAAGTCGAAAACTTGAAAACGTGTGGCTTAAGCAAAAATTAGGCAATCCTGCTGGACTATCAATTCAAAAGAATTAGTTCAGGAAAAAGTTAGGGAAAATAAAATTGCAAGGAAAGGAATACAAAGAAAATTCCTCATCAAAGAACAAATTGGTGACTACAAACACGAAGACATAAGGGTGGTTGCTACTCCGAAAGCCTCGTCGTTTCCTTAACCGTCACAAAACCCTTTTAAGAGATGAACACTCATGTTGAATTAACTAAACATAGGGTTGGAGAACATCATGAAGAATGGGTGGGCACCTATAAATTTTGAGCCTTAAAAATCTTTTTTCTAAAAAAACCATGAGCCAGACCACGTTACAACCTTCAAAAGTCCTAATTGAAGCAAGGTTATTTTGGAAAGCATACTTCAATGAGATAGTGTTCCTGACTCCCATGAATGTTTTCTAAATAGTAACGTTGGTATCTATGATCGGTGGATCTGGAACTGACTGTTTTAAAGCTGGTTCGCGAAATGTCGCGGTAAGCAAGAGTCGCCACCGTCTTTTATTTTCTCCAAATGGAAAGGACAAAAGTACAGAAAAATTCCTTAAAGAGATCGCTCTCGGTTCGGGAGGTAGATTATAGAAAGGGAAGGTATTAGCACCCTTTCTATCCATGGTTATCCATGGGCTCTTAGATACTTGCTCAATGTGTTTTCAAAATTGTTTGCTTTCTTTTCAATGTGGGTTAATAAAGTTTCTTTGGAAAATTTCAGTTCGACTCGTACGTCAGAGTGTTTGAAAAATTTGCTTTGAAAGCTTTTGAAAAGTGTTGGTGTGAAAAGTCTTTGAATTTTTGTTTTGAAGAGAGCAAGTATCCATGAGTCGTCTACCTACCCTAAGGAATTCGTCTGTGTAAATGTCCTTTAAAGTAGTGCCATCCCACCATTGAGAGGTAGGTAGCACCACCGTTGGAGGTGTTCGGGTCAATTCGAGTTCGTAGGGACATGGTGATCACCAGAGCAATGGGAAGATACCTTAGAAGCTACCCTCATGCCAGGTTCCCGGATCATGAGGACTTACTAAGACATCCTCTACTCGACGATCACCTTTCGAGGCAAGGCAACAGTGAGGCGTACCCTAGGGGTGGTGTGTGCGATTCGTGTATCGTTTTCATTGATATTTGTCTTGTCATGTTCATTGGTGTTCTACGCTTGATTTTAATTAGGACATTCATTCTTGCATGCTTATTTAACAGTTAATATTTGCGAGGAAAATAAATCTAAACTATTACAAATGGCGCGGGTCCACATCGCCAAAATTAAACCGAACCCGATTTGACGGAAAGTAAATAAAGCAAATAAAAGTGCGAAAAGTATAAATTGTTACAAGGCTTTGGGACATGTACATAATGAATAATAAGCGATAAAGTAAATGTGCGAAATAAAATAATTAAGACAATGGGCGTTGGACCCTTTTGCAAAAAATTAAATTTAATGAGGAATTAGAATTAAAAAAAGAATGTTTTTGGTATTTTCGTATTTTTTAAGATTTAAAAGAAAAAAGAACTTTTTAGAATGAAATTTGAAATGCAAATCCTAATTCTAATGTTTTTTAGTTATTGTGAAAATGTTATATTAATCTAAATTAAACCCTAATTTTTACTTATGTACATTTAATTATAAAAATAAAATAAATAAATAAATAATATTGTGATAAAAAAAAGGAAAATTTAAAAGGTATAAAAAGTCATTAAACCTAATGCTATATTTTTGGATTTTTAGTTATTAAGAAAGTATTAAAATCTAACCTAAATGCAACCCTAATTAGTTTACAAGTTTACTTATGAAAATTACTAATATTATGGCAAAAAACAAGGAAAGTTAAAAGGAATAAAAAAAGTCATTAACCTAATGCTATATTTTTGGATTTTTTTATGGAAGAAAGAATTAAAGTTAAAACCTATTTTACTAAATTTATTTACATGTTAATTATTTACAAGAAAATAAATAAAATAAATATTTTTTATATTTTTATCTTTTTTCTGATTTTTTTGATGTTTTTCATATTTTGTAAAAAATGATTATTAAATTAAAACAAGAAGGCAAATAAAAATAATAATTAAAAGAGATGAGAAAAATAAAAATATTTGCAAACCAGGGTGGGGGTGTAGTCCCAATTTATGAGGCTTTGGTTCAGTAAATCAGGCCCAATAAGCATGGATCCACTGACTTTTGCTAGTTTGTGTGCTAGTGCGTTGACCTGAGTACACATGTTCTTCAGATTCTTGGCCTTGGATCTGGATTGGATGGACGCGTGTACGCTCGAGATGGAGAACGTATGGTATACTGGGACGCTTATGCTGCATGGGATTTTACATTGAGGAAAAATATGAAGGAAAGTCAGGACCTGGGTCTCGAACCCAGGTCACGTGGATTGCCAATACACCTCACTGCCACTGGACCACTAACACGCATTTGTTAAATAAATATACAATGAATCATATAATATAAAACAATGCATCAGTGGTTTAAAGCGCGAAAACTTCAAATTAACCAACCAGTACACGCCACTTCATCATCTTCCCCATGGCTTCGTTTTGCCTGAAAAAAACAAAAGTATTAGGCAACGGTTTTTACACCGTTGCAGAAAGTGGCATACGAGAAAATAACGACTAGGCCCTGAGGCCCCATAAATTAATCGCGATGACTGATTCTTGTTCGTTGGAGTGTGCCGGTTTGAATGGTCTAAGTCTGGAAAGCTAATTTTTCTTCAATTGAAAAGCCCTAATTCTGAGCTTTGTGAACCCTAAAAATTAACAATGGTAAACATCCATATACGGCACGAAAACAAAATTGGATCACATGGTTAGCTTCAGAATATGTTTATTAGTATGAATGCATCAATAAAAAACAATGAAAATGCCTTAAACATGGAACACGATCATGCATTTTTCTGGAAACTGTTTGAGTTCATGATACCGGTTCAAGGCGTTTTGGCTTGTTGTTTGTGATTGGTACACGTTCAGAATTTGTCCAGGAAGCTACTAGAAAAAGAATTAAGGCCTCCAACTCTCTCCAACCTTGATTTCAGATTTGACTTATATGGCTAATTTTTCAAATTGTCCATAAGCTTTTGAGCGCAGCCTTTGGTATATTGTGGTTAGGGTTTGACTTAGTGCTTATGCTGGAAGGGAATTGGCTTGCTAACTGACCTAGATTCATGCTCATGAAAGAACTAGTCCTAGGGTTTTCACCATTAACCAATTTTCCTTCTTTTAAGCCAAGACCAAGACTTAGTGTGCAATTTAACCCTAGCCTGCGTTTTTGAGTTGGCCCATGATACATGGAAGTTGTCCAAATTCACATGACACTATTCCATTGGTTTTTGAATTTTATTTGAATTTTCAAAGATTTAAAATGAATTAAATTATCAAAAATTAAATAAAATAGAAAAATCAATATTTGGTCTTGAAATTAATCATGGGACACGTGTGTGGCATGACAAGGATGAATCAAGTGGAAGAAAGTGGGCCCTTTTGTCAAAAATTGGAGTTTCAAGGATAGTTGACTTTTGCCATTTCACAAAAATTTCCCAACTTCTACAAGGCATAACTTGCTCAATTTTTAAGCTTTTCACATGTTCTTGGACATTTTGGAAAGGTCTTTTAGTCCTCTAACCAATGCCTTTGGTCCCATGTCATTTTGATTTACCAATCTCAAGTTATGGTCTTTGACTTAAAGTCCCTTTTTGTTGACTTTTGAAAATGACCTATAATGTTGAAATTGATAACTTTTTGTGAGAGCATTTCTTGGACTTGGAGTATGAAGATGAGTTGTAGGAAATGTCTTTCTCTTCAAAATGAGCTTTGGATGGAATTTTTCTGATAATCCATGTGAAAGTTATGCCCTGGTCAATTTCAGTTGACTTTTTCAGCTGTCCAAATATAGCAACTTTTGCATCTTTGATGATTTCTGAGCCAAATTTTGAGAATCATGATCAAGCATTGATCAAATGATGTTTGTGGCTTCAAAATGATATGTTGACCAAAAATTTGAACTTTTGACTGCCAAATGACCATTTTGCCCCTACAGTTGACTGTAGTGCAATTTAGGGTTTTGACTGTGCAATCTTGAGCTGAATGCCTTGAAACTTGATATGAGGATGTTTGACCATGTTTGTAAGCATATGAGACTTGATTGAGCCTTTGAAAACTTCCTTTTCTTGATCAGACTCAAAACCCTAATTTTGACTGTATGGGAGACTGTTGCACTGCACAACCCTTGGGAAATTTTGTAGCTTGGCTTGGCAATTTCTTGAGGAATATAGGAGGGCAAATTTTGGGGTATAACAGTATCATATGCTTTTCCTACACAAAAATAAATGGTGCTCTAACTCGCAAAATTTGTGCGATATCTTTTCAAAATCTTCAAGACTTACATAACTGTTGCATTAGAATTTTCATTCTCATAATAAAATTTTTCTAACTGCAAAACATTTGTTTGATATCAAGGAAGCTCACATATAAGCACTAGTGATGAGTTTATTCTTTTAAGGCTTGAAACTATGTTGAGTAATTGGCGAATCATTTCAAGAAAAAAAAATCATATCCAGGGGCATGTCACCTGAAGACCGTAAGCACAAACATGTTGCTTCCCCCAGTTAATGCTTTCCCAACTTGTTTACCCTTTATTGGGGCAAAATTTGAAGACTTTGTTGTGCCAACTACAGTCAATCCGAGGCAATCACGTCGAGATTCGATGAATCTCTCTAAGAGTTTGAAGACACCAGAGCACGGTGGATGCCAGGTCTTTTGTAAAATCCTCTTGAGACGATTTCTCCTTATCAACCATAGAGCTTGGGGCATTTTAGAAGTGAAGTTATTCGCAAGAATCGTCGAGCATCACGCAGCATATCAGCAATAAACTTGGGGCATCCAAAATTAGTCCCAGGGGCAATCCGGATTTGTCAAGATATGTGATATGTTTTGCATGCATTATCAGAGGATGGTGTTCCAAGTATCTCCAGCTAAGCAAGATTTTTTTTCTAACTGAAGCATTGTTCGTGTTGTTATCCTTTCAATGGATTGTTGACGATAGAAGACTGGACTTTGGGTTTTCACCGAAAAATATCTTCCTCCCCAGAGATATTTAAGCCTTGTAAAAGGACTTTGCTCCAATGATGGATTTTGTTCTATCTCCAGTAATGTTACCATCTTGTTGAGATTAGCTGAGTGTCGGGTTGTGTTGTGATGTCTTATCATCTCCTGTCTATCTCCTCTATCTGTTTTGTCAGCATATACATGACATTCATTTATTCATTTACACTTGCATCATGCACACACATTGATATTTGTTGATGTTCTTGATCTGTATACTTTGGTTATCAAATTTCCTCTCCTCAAATAGAGTGTCAACTTAAGCAGAAAGTGTATCCTTTCTAATTCCCCACTGAGTTTACTCCTCGTGGAAGAGTTATTGCTTTAGCCTTCCTTTCTGTCTCAGGATAGGATAGGTCTCAGTTGAGTTTATTCCTCATCTGATAGGGTCTTGTTTGACTGTTTCTTTCCAGTTTGTTCTTGGATTGTGTTTTGTCTATTACAAATGTTTCTTGGTGAATCTCTCTAAGCTGTGAAACCTAGATGGAGAGTACATTGATCTTGCGTATGTAAATACTTGGTCTCCTCAGGAAGGATTTATTCATGGTTCCCCATTGAAGATGAACTTTATTCCCTAGTAGTGTTATCATAACATTCTTCTGGAATATCGACGTGACAACAAGCGATTGACTCTTTGTTTGAGTAGTTTGATCATTTCTGAATTTCTTTATGACAAATGGCGGTCTCTTCATGAGCAGTTTGTCCATCCTCGATGAAATTATTGATTCTCACCTCCAGCAATATCTTCATGATATTTTGTCGGTATCTTTGAAAAACAGCAAGCGGCGGTCTCTTCATGAGTAACTTGTATGTTATTGATACCTTTGAAAAAAACAGCAAGCGGCGGTTTCTTCATGAGCAACTTGTATGTTATTGATACCTTTGAAAAAATAGCAAGCGGCGGTCTCTTCATGAGCAACTTGTATGTTATTGATATCTTTGAAAAAACAGCAAGCGGCAGTCTCTTCATGAGCAACTTGTATGTTATTGATACCTTTGAAAAACAGCAAGCGGCGGTCTCTTCATGAGCAACTTGTATGTTATTGATACCTTTGAAAAAATAGCAAGCGGCGGTCTCTTCATGAGCAACTTGTATGTTATTAATATCTTTGAAAAAACAGCAAGCGACGGTCTCTTTATGAGCAACTTATATGTTATTGATACCTTTGAAAGATAACAAGTGGTGACTTCTTTATTTGAGCAACTTGTGTATCCCCAACAATAATGTCTACTCAGAAAATGGCATCTCTTCGGAAAAGTCCCATGGGAAAGTTTGTATTTTATCCTTGGCAAGCGATATCTTGGTTAAAGAAGAAATGTGTTACCGTTCTTAGTGAAATTCAGAAGTCAGAGATATTTATTTACCAATCTCAGTACTGATGTAAATAATTTCTTTTCCAGTGTCAATACTGATGTAAATCATTCAAGAGTCTCTCATTTGAAGCCTATGACTCTGTTTCCCCAGTTAAGTTATAATCTCTTCCCCTATGTGATTGATGTATAATGTGATTGGTTTTTCCAACAGTAGTTTATCTCATGCGGCATCATCCCTCATTAAAATATCACATTCATATCATATCATAAACTATTTGCGGTATCTTAAGGCCAAAAATTGTGTATTCTATATTTAAGTCCCTTCAATCTCGTCAAAATGAAGATTCTAATCTTCATATCTCCAGATAGAAGAAACTTAAATAGGGGCAGCTGTCATACCCCAATTTTTGACCTAAGATCCCATATTTATTTTTGCATTTTTGTACAAAAGTCAAGGTCACTAAATATGGTCGGTTTTAACCTCTCACCTTCGAGCATTGGCTATGCAGAAATTGTCAAGTATTTTGAACATTCTTAGCCTATGTATCACTAACTTCTAATCAAGTACGAAGTGTGTGTTTTTTGTTTCTTTGATATCATGTGCAGAGACAGGTCTAAATCAAGGACATTAGGCGTTGCGCCCCAATTTGGGTTTTGAGCTCTTCAAGCCAGAAGTACCATTGATTATCGATTCTCGAAGACTGATTCATCAAGACACGACTTCTAAAACTTTGTTCAGGCTTATTTTGATCACAGTTGTTTCAAGTGTAATATCTTCTGTCTCGAGGATCTTCAGAGGATCGTGTGTTTATTTCCTTGCCTTGTTCGATAAGTGGTCTCAAGCTTCCTCCAAAATTCCCCAAAGCACAGTCAAGATTTCATCATCACTGGTTTACATGTGCATCAAGATGCTTTAGAATGCAAAGAAGGATCAAGTCTACAAGTCGATTCAAAGCATTTCGACCAAAAGTTAACTCTTGCAAGTTCAATTTCAAACGGTCATAACTTCTTCAATTTTCAACGTCCTGAGGTGATTATTTTGCAAAGTATCACAAATAGCGTTGTTTATGAGATTACTTCAAAGATTAAGGTTCAAGTCATGCCACAGACGTTTTCTCAAGAACATTTGATTTTTCTGTTGGGATAATTCATGAAACTGGAGTTTTAGTCCAATGATTCTTTGATTGCTTGTGGACTACTTCAAGTCATTTTACAATTGAACTGTAGCGATCATTGGATTAAGGTGGATTGTCGATTAAATTTCTTAAAGGCACGATTTACGCTATTGGTCTGTATTGCAAATTACTATGAGGTGAAGACGCGAATTAGGGTTGAGAATTCTTTGAATTCTTGTGGTTTGCAAGCTAACTTGGATTTGAGATTTGAATTAAGATTTGGATTCATTGTTGTGAAGTTTTCTTTCAAGTAACCAATACCATAAAGCCAAAATATCTGAGTTTGTCAAATAACATTGGGGTTCTTATTTGCAAGAGAGATTCAAGAAGGTTTATGAATTTGATGTCTTGAGTAAGATGCATTCCAATTTCCCGAAGTTTATTCCAAGAGTGCAAGTTCATTGATGTGAATTGTTCAAAATATTAAGAATTATTCAAGACCTTTCTCAAGAATTCAACTTCATTCATCATTCATGCATTTCAAATTCAAAGACAAATTTCGACACAAATTTTAATTGGAATCAAATTGTGTGTCAATTCGGACTAGAGATTAAATTAAGAGAGCAAGATCATTTGGCATAGAATTTATTCAAGAATTTTATTCAAGATTCATACTTTCATTCATGTGAATCCAAGAGATTACAAAATACTTCCATTACAAAATCATCACCATTTCATATCTCATTATAAAACCATACACAAACACATGGATTCCTAAGTCCTAAATTGCTAAAATTACATGAACTATTTATGCTAAACCACCAAAATAATCATGTTTCTATGCTACTATCTTGCTGCCAAATAATGCCAAAAAAACTGCTGTTGTATGCTACTCTAAACCCTGCATATCAGTCCAAAAACAAGTCAAAAATTATGCACAAATAATGCCAAAAAGTATGCTGCATTACTGTCCCAAAAGTATGCTGCAATGCTGCCCAAAACCTGCAAGGTCATGCTGCTGCACCCTGCTACTGCTTTGATGTAAAATCTGCACCACAACTTGCCAAAAACCTGTCCAAGAACAGTCCAAATATAGCACAAAATTAGCAAACAAAAAAACTGCATTTGAAAGCATTGAGACAGTTAACCAAATCACTTCTAATTCACCAAAATTCCCTCCAAATGCATCTCAATCTCACCTATAAATGAAGGCATTCTTTCCTCACAGAGATGGGGGAACAGGAAGTTAAAAACACACAACAATTACTATAAAATTTTGCTCGATACAAAAAAAACCTTACTGAAATATCAACAAAAAGCTCACCTTCAAAATATTTGCTAAAAATTCCTTCAATCAATAACTCCCTGCAACTAAACCAAACCCTTAACACACCTCAAGTCTCAGCAGCAATACATAATCAAGTGCCACTAGTTAGTATTCCAGCCACAACTCTTAACCGAGCACCCATCATCTCCTCAGCAAACCAGTTCCTTACTAACTTGCAGAAAATTATAATTTATAAACTTGCAAAATCATCATCATCAATCAGAAACTACTACAAGTCCTAAAACAACTTCCTCAACCTTCACCAACATATAATTCCAACAACAATTTTAATAATATCAATCCCAGTTCAGACTTCTGCACATTATTCAGAGGAGTGATATTCGGGAAGTACAAATAGAGAAAGCTTATTACCTGATTTTGTATTCAGCTTTTTTTTCCTTTCTTCTTTCTGCTTCATCATCAGGCTTCGACTTTAAATCTCTGTTTGCAGGTTAGTCATATTTCCTATTTTCATCATCTTCTTGATATCATGAGAATGCTTAGCTTGTTGTGTGTTATATTGTTGTTAATGCTGTTGTTGAAAACTGGGAACCGTATCTTTGTTGTTGCTCTTTAATGTGGCGAATTTTATGAACTATAAGAGTAGTCAGACCTGAAACCAAAGAAACAGAGTTATGCGAAACAAGAAAAAGAGAAGTTACTGATTTTCACGCGAGGAGGTTTAATTCTATGGTCATGCAAAGAATTAGGTAACGCTCTGAAGGGTTCACCGATCGATACATTAAATAGATCGTGTCTTCTCGAGGAGAGATCAGGTGCGGCTTCGTACAGCTACGATGCACCTGGAGCTTCCTATTCGCTGAAATGGATCTTCCACAATGATCTCGGTTTTAAGCGTGAATACTCTCAGGTTTTTGATCCGACGCGGACGGTGTATCGGGATTTTGATGAGGTTTTTTTAAGCAGCTGGAGATTGAAGCTAAGGCAAGGGCGGAGGAGTTGAAGAAATCGAATTCAAATCTGGTGGTTATGAAGGGGAATCAGAAGAATCAGGTTACATGGAAGGGAGATGGATCTGAAGGGAAGAGAAATAGAACCGGTGGTGGTGGTGGTGGTTTGAAAAATGATGGTGATGGAAAAAATGGGGTTAAATCAGAGAACGATCGTGACCGTTTTGCTGTTGCTATTGGTAATAATAATAACGGTTCTAACTTGAAGAGTAATGGTGGTGATGGTAAAGATAATGATAATTTGAATAATGGAGCTTTTGATGTATATAGGCTCCAGAAGAAGGTTAGGAACAAAGGTGGGAATGGAAAGAAAATAGATACTGGCATAACTAAGGTTGAGCCTAAGAAATTGGATAAGAAAGAAAAAAGGCAAAAGATACAATTTTGTTTTTATCGAAAAAATGGAAGAAATATATTTGATTACTTATTCAAAATAACAAAATATTTCCTCTTCCCAATTCACAGCCGCCGCCGGCGTCTTCCCTTGTTACATTAGGGTTACAAACTTTTCATTATTCTTTTTTTTTGAAACCAGGTCAGCCATTGGGCCTTTTGGCCCAATCTCACTGTCAATATCCCCTTATCTATTAATAAAAGTATAGTTAGAATGAATAATTAATTTAGCTTTAATTTAGCTCATATTAGATATGGTTTAGTAATTTAGAATTAATTTCCTTTAGATTAAATTTAGTAAATTTTAGAATTCTAATTTTAAATCTTAGAACTTTAACTTAGTCTAGATGTAATTTAGAAATTTCATGATCTTAGTTCTTAATTTTGTTTAGAATTAATTTAGTAATTTATCTTCTTTAGAAAATTGATTAGCTTCTCTTTATTATTATTTTTTTTTAATCGTCTTAATCTTTTCAAATTAAATATTTCATTGCCTTTCTTAATTTGTTCGTTTAAATTTATTTTCTTGCGAATTCTTGATTACTTATATTGTGATGTTCATCTTATTTTTGATTTGTTTGCTTCTAATCCAAGGGAAATATTTTTTTTAATTTTATAAGTAGTACGACCGTGCGAATACCCTCATTCATTTTTCGTTGGTTGACTATTTTGTTAAACTTAATTTAATTTTCAAACTCACATCTTTTAAGTCAAAACTTAGACATTAGCTCATCGCATTTTCAAAAATCTCGTCCACGCCTATTTTTAGCCAAACGAACCATTTTAATCAAACAAACAATTTCAACCAAAAAACAGATATTTCAAAAGGTTCCTGCGGAGTATCGCAGATGCATTGGGTGCTAATACCTTCCCATTGTATAACCAACCCCCGAACTCTCGATCTCTTTCAAAAAAACGCATTGTATTTTCATTACTTTTAAATATTACTTTACATTGCATATTTTAGGGTTTTATTTCGCTCTTTTCCCTTTTCCCTTGGAAATGATAAAGCGCGGTGGCGACTCTTGCTTTTGTGAGTCAAGTTAATTAATAGCTTGATCTCCGATTTTCACCGTTACAGGAATGTATTTCTGTCTGGGAAAATAAATCCTTGACAAATGCTGGGGAGCCTTGGGAAATGAAATCCCAGACCGCTACTGTGGATGAAGAGTATGATCCTCTTCGGACATGGTGTTAGGATGTTTCCATTAGGGATTCCTGTTTAGTTGATTGAGGAGAAACTCCATTGGGGAATACTGGCTTTGCTTGAGAAGGCTTTGTAGAGAGTGTTGATTTCTATTTTGGGGAAAAGAGTTCAGGAATCTTTGTTGCTCTACTGTGGAGTTATTTTTAGGGAAGATTAAATTAACTGTTATCTAGTCGTATTCCAGGCTTCGTAGAGAATTTATGAAGTTAACTGGTATCTGGTTGGTTTCCAGGCTTCAAAGTAACTTATTGGGGGTTGTAGAGCAGTCTACTTGGGAGAGGAGTTGTGGTCCCTTGATTTGTAGCAACCAAAGAGGAAAACTCAAGCTGGGGAATCTGTAGTTTGTTAGGGAAATAAACCATGTCTCCAGTCTTTCAGGGAGGTGTCTTCTTTTGGCAGAAATCCCCGAGGATTCTTGAGGTTGACTCAGTTGGGGAGAAGTTTTCAGAGATTGAAACCCTGGATGGGGGTCATCCTATGAACAGGATTTTGGGGGAGATCTGTCACTGCCCCTAGTAGCAGTTTTGTCAGGAAGTGCTTGCTTTACCATATGTAATCCTTTGTTGGAATTCACGTTCGATTCCCCAAGTTATTCAACATTTCTTGAGAGATTTCTTGGAATCCAGACTGGACTTCCCCAGATGTGCTAGATAATGATCATGTTGTGCCCCTTTCTTATAAGAGATCTGTTATGGGGAAGCGTCTTCCTACTTGAAGTGATTTTTTTAATTGAGAGGGTTTTTGTTCGTTGGATATTCATCGTGTGAATTTCTTCGCTTGTCAAACAATTAGCCATATGCAAACAATGATATTCAAATAATGCAAAGTTTATGCTTGTCTTGAAGTTTTGAAAATGGGTTTTTAGCAGATAAAAGAATTTTTGTAAGAATATGAATTCAACTCAGGATTTGGAGTAAGCCTTACAGGAATCAGGATACCTTTTGTAACAGTATACTTTCGAACTAACCTATGCTTCAATTAGGGCTTTTGAAGGGTTGTAGCGTGGCTTGGTTCACAGTTTAAGAAACAAAGGATAAGGCTCAAAGTGTATTTGTACCCGCCCATTCTTTGTGATGTTATTCAGTCCTAAACTCAGTTAATTGTGCATTTGAACTCCAATTGAGTCTGAAAGGACGTTTTGGTGATGGTTTAGACAAGTTTAGTTTATCGGAAGGCAGTCATTTTTTGCAGCATTTTTCATGTTGTTGAGGATTTTCAGTGACCTCCTTTTTTTTGGGTTTATTATCCCCGATTTTTCCTGACTGTTCTTGTTTTGAGGTTACAGTCAGCGGGATTCCCCAGTTTTTCTTAAGTCTCCTTCATAGGTTTTGACTTAGCGGGCTTTTCTTTTTTGGAGACAATGACTGCCTATGTGATAGGGAACCATCACCGTCTTTTGATTCTAGAGGAATATTTTTGATGTCATTCGTTGCATTATGAAGTGAAAGTTTACGAATGAACGCGCATTTGAATCAACTGAGAGACTACCCTGCCCCAGGTTGTGATTAAAGGTTTCAATTTGTGTAAAAGGAAACTCATACTTCTTTGGCTCAAAGGGGTTGACTAGGGATTATCTTCCTTATAACTACAATGTTTAGAATTTGAAAGAACGCCTGTACATCGTCAGCAAGGTCTGTCCAAAAGCATACTGTATGAGATTAATGCATTGTTTTCGTCATCCTCCCTCTAAAGGCTTGTAACTTTTAGCAAGAGTTGAGAGTAAAAATCATAGTTTAAATAGTGAAAACGAATGGATGAATTCAAGACAAACATATCCAATGCATTAATGAAACATAGTTTAACAATAAATGATAATTGTTTGAATAGCAAAAGAAATTACAATTGAAAATTAAAAAATGAACTGGAACACTCAATGATTTGGAATGGGAGCGCTGATCACGTTTGGAGTCTCTGGAGGATCAAACTCGATCTCCTTGGCGTCAATCATGTTTTGAGTCTTGTACTTCAGCGCCCAACAATCGTTAGTATCATGCCCGGGACTGCCGGAATGATAAGCACATGTTGCATTAGGATTGTAGTTAGGAGAAGAAGTTTTGGGGTTTGGATGAGGTCCTATCAACGTAATCAGGTTCATCCTCAACAAGTGTTGTAGTGTTTGAGACAACGACATCTTGATGTTGGTAAACTGTCTTTTGGGCTCGTCTGGCCTTCATTGATTTCCGCTTTGTTGTTACCGCTGCGATGCAGGACCAGAGATCAAGACTGCCCCCACATGTTGGTCATGATTTCTCTTGTTAAGACTCTTTTGACCATATCGTCCAAAATTTCACGAGGGAGATCAAAGACAAAGCTCTTAGGAAAGCGGTTATGAATGTAGGGTATGCATTAACACAACCTACGTTCAAACATTATCGCAATGAGATCAGATTGTCAAATCCGGATGCAGGTAGGTGGATCGATAATATTCTAGTGGAGAAATGGACTGGGTCATACGGCAATGGAAAATGATGGGGCCACATGACAACAAATCTGATTGAATCCATGAATGAGGTATTCAAAGGCATACGAAACCTCCTAGTAACTGCTTTGGTTAAATCAACATATTTTAGGATGGCTTCGTTGTTTTCTAAAAGAGGTGAAATATGGAATGCTGTGTTACAATCGAGACAACTATGAAGTGAAAGTTTCATGAAGTATATTAAGGCAGAAAATGCCAAAGGAAACACCCATCATGTTATACGGTTTGAACGACACAACCACAACTTCATTGTCAAAGAGACAATCGACCACAACGAGGGGCTGCCAAGATAAGAGTATAGGGTTATACTACCTTCTCGTCGGTACGATTGTGGAAAGTTTCAAGCCTTTCATATGCCTTGCTCTCATGTCATTGAGGCATGTGCCTATACTCATCAAGACGCATTACAACTTCTATCTCCCATTTACAAGTCTGAAACCTCGCTCAACGTATACAACAATAGCTTCCCTTTGGTAACGAAACCTGATTATTAGCCTGCATACGACGGTGAAATAGTATGGCACAATGACCAAATGCGAAGGAATAAAAAAGCTCGTCCCAAAAGCAAGCGCATTACAACTGAAATGGACTCCCTTGACAAGCTGGAAAGAAAGTGTGGTTTATGTCATCAGGTCAGACACAATCGCAAAAATTTTCCGACTCGGGCTACTAGCTCAACCACATAAAAATTGTATTACAAAACATCTTTACTTTTTTAAGTTATAAACATTACGGTTTTTCATTAAGTGCATTTGTTACAACAAACCTTGTGCAAACAACAAATAAAAACATGATAAAACATCTAAGAAATTACAACCGTTAATACAATTTCATCTGACCCATGCATCATCAACATTACGTCTCTGTCCGTTTTGACTTCCTTCAACCAAAAATTACGTCTTCCTGTTGCAAGTGAGGTGGTTGTTCTTCTTCGCTGGATCCTTCTAATTTGTTCCCCATCCTCGATGTCTCCCTCTAGCCATCGCATGAACTCTCTCTTCAGACGCTCCATGGAGTGAATGTGCCAAAATTTCATTTTCATCGAAGGTTTGGTGGCCGAGAAAATAACGTAACCATCTCTGATAAAAATCATGGGAGATATCATGATGCAAATAACAGAGAAAAAATAAGAAGACAATCCGAGAAAGTGTGAAGAATGACGGAGAAACAGATGACTTATTTATAAAAAATGCATTTTGCCCTAGGAGCCAAGTGAGATGGCGCCTCCTCTCACTTTTAGAGTGAATGCGCCATCTCACTTGACTAAAACAGAGAGCATGCTCCAAGTGAGATGGCACATAGGGAAAATGGGCCAGTGTATGCGCCATCTCACTTGGCTCCTCCTTTGTGGAGTTTTCTGAAACATGGTTATTTGCGTAGTTTTCTCCGAAACATGGTTATTTGCATTTTTTTTTCAAAACTTAGTTATTGCAAAAAAAAATTCTTATTATTATTATTATTATTATTTTATATTAATAAATTCTTATATTATTTTTTATTAAACTCTCAATAATAACACAATAAATCACAAAGCACACAAAAAATTCTAATAAAATTTATGGGTTGTTATAGTCAAAATCTATAAAATTTATTCTATTGAGGCTAGTTGTGGCGGCAACAACCATAATTTCCCTTCTACCTCATATTATCTTCATAATCATATTATCTTCATAACATCTTAGGGTAGTGTGTTTATCCCCTTGGATCACGTCAATACGACCATTTGGTAACAAATACTTCATGCACAAATAGAAAGTTGAGAGTGCATCCCCAATAGGTTAAAAGCTTGCCTCCTAATGATTATATTGTATGAGGATTTGGCATCTACCACGAGGTACCTGACTTTAATAATCTTGGTATTATCCTTAAATCAAAACATTGTCTTCAATGGGATATAGCCTTTCACCTAGGCATACTCTTTGAAGAAGCCAAATATATAGCCTCTAAAAGGCATGAGCTTGACTGGGTTTGATTTTAGTCTATCAAAGGCATACTAGTATAGGACACTAGCCAAAATTCTAAGATCGATCAACACTATCTAGATTTCCCAATCGTCTCATTACATCCTTAAGATCATTCTCATGGGAGAGATTTGTGCTAGGTTTTTTCGAGGGAAAATATGGTTGAATCTAGACCATCCTCCAAGTTTTCCTTAGAATTGGTAGGCGGGTTTTCTATTGTTATGACTTGGAGAGTGTATCGTCTGCTAGAGAAGCTAGACTCTACTCCTCTGACAAACCCTCCGACTATAGTGTTTAGAGTGTGGTGGATGGGTATGTTCTCTTATGTTTTCTTGAGTTCTTTATTTTCCTAGACCTGGGGCTTCTAGGATGATCACACCCTTAAGTATTAAAACCACCCCTGGTCAGATAAGAGCTTTCGCTAACATACTTCTTCATATGGCCCTCTTGTATAAGTCGTTCAATTTTTTTCTTAAGTTGATAGCAATCATTATTATGATAACTCTACACCTTATGGTATTTGCACTATCTATCAAGTTTGAGCCCTGATGTGTCTGTTTTGGGGGTTGTTAAAGTGGAATATCATGATTATGAAGCACTTAACTTCACTCGAGAGGCGTGAATTTGTCAATTGGTCTCCCACTCTACTTGAAAGTCGCAATGTCTCTGACATACGAGGTATAATAACTCTTGTGTTAGTGATGCAATGAGTGGGATACACCAGGAGCAATTTAAGAACACGAGTAATGGTAAGATGTTACACCAACTTAGGAGACGTATTAATTTAATCTAGAGATCAAGTATGTCGTTAATGGGGTGTTAACAATAGTCATCCTCATACTTCTCATATTCATATGACAAAGCTTCATGTGATGCAACTTGGTTTCTTCAATTTTAGAAATTAGATAAGATTGAAGTTGATTACCAACAGAGGCTGACCACGTCTAAAACTTATATATGGATCTAGCACCATTCATGAGTTAAGTGTGTTTTTTGTTTATTATAGTGCATTCTTCTTTATTAAAGTTGACACTTAATTATTGATCATTGAATTGGCTAATACTGATGAAATTAGTGGCAAGACCATTAACACAACTATCAAAAACACATTTTATTTCGGGCGTGAAGATGATTTTACTTTGGCTACATAATCAAGGTAAAGAAATACGTCATTAATACTTATCATTTTACTCCTTAATTTCTGATTAATTGAGGAGATAGTTGAAATGGTCATTGGTTCGACCACTAGTAACATTATTTTTATAATTTTAAAACTCGTGTCACATACCTCTTGGCTTTAGCCAAAAACTAAGAGGAAAAAGATTTTTTTATTTAAAATAAAAATTACATTGTTTACGCAAAATGTTAAATTACATTGTTTACAAATATCTATTTTTTTAAAATTAAAATAAAAATTTTATTATGCTAAATATTTTGGTTTCAATCTACAAGTACAAATTTTTGACAAATCTGATTCATCATCGTCATAGTTATTCTTGGAGAAGAACAAATCTATATTTTATCGCATACCCATTTCTTTTCAACTTAAATGATTTGGACGCTTCCATTTTCTGATTTAACATAAAAAGCTTATATCATAAAATTCCAGCTAAAAGATAAGATATTATCTGAAACACTAACCTTGGCATAAATTTTTTTGCACTTGCAACCCATCACAGAGATATGTTGCAAGCTTCTTTATATTTCATTATTTTCATAGAAAATGCTTTCATTATTAATGTTTGAGTTTCACAAGATAGTGTACAAGATATATAGTGGTGGTGTTCGTGTTCTTATTGGATGTAGAGGGTTTCTTGTGGATTGAATTGTTGACAACATCTTGAGTGTTGTTACTTTATGAATGTAGGGCATAGATTTCTTGTAGGTTAACCGAGTAATTACACCCCTCAATTCTTTTATAAAGCAGGGGGGGAAATGATATTTCTTTTTTAATTAAAAAATAAAATAAAATAGGGACTTTACCCTCAGTTTTATATAAGAATTGAGGTAATATATTACTTGAAAAACAAAATGGCGAATGGTAAAAACTTGAAAGTAACATGTATTGTTTCCTATTTAAATTTTTTTACCATTCACCATTTTCTTTGTGAGTAAAAATATTCAAACAAAGGATTATATTCAAAACAAATTTTTTGAGATCTTGTATTGTAAAGCAACAACATTGCTTGCAATTTACAGTGTATTTAGGAATAAATTTCTCAATATTGATAAATGAGGAAAGAAATAAATTAAGGAGTATTTTCTTTGATTTATAACATAGGAAGGTTATTTCAATATATAAAAATGGATTTGCAAGAGGTGGATACAATAACAACAACAAAAAAACTATTATGCGAGATGGATTGCAAGAGCCGAAAAATGTTTTGTACAAGTTTGGTATTAGAAGAACAACATATAACACATAACCTTGATGGTTTTTTTTGTGTTGTAATCCATCCCAAAGAATGATGTGTACGAATTTAGAGCGGCTATGTATGAGTTAGGTTTAGGGTAAAACTTAATGAATGAGGGCTTTTATATTAAAATCTAATTATATAACCCCTCTGTTATTAAAGAAATTGAATTAATAGATCATTTAACTTACAAGTTAAAATAAAATAAAAACATAAACTACATTTTCTAAATTCATTTTCTAAAGTTTTGTTAGTAGTGTAACCAACAAAACATCATTGATACACAGAAGGCCGGGATAGTCCAACAGACCCTTACCAATGATTTTTCCTTTTGCAATGTCACTAAAGGTAAAATAGATATTGGAATAGGGCTTGACATTCTCTAGATGTTTATTTCACCAATCATGTGTCTAGTGTTGGGTGAGAATATGGATTAGGAAAATAGTCTAGAGGGGGTGAATAGATAAAAAATTCTGATTGATTTTCCAAAAATAGAAAATCATAGGTTTTTCAAAGTTATGCGCGGAAGATTCAAAACAAAAATATGAAGATTATACTTTTTATTGAAATTTGATCACGTTAACATTTAATCACTTCAAAAATACCAAAGAAGGTTTTATGGTGATACTCAGAGGTAATCAATTGATGCAGTAGTATACTTCACGAAGTGAGTTTATACAACAATTTAGTTTTAATGAATTCTAACCTCAATAGTTTAATAGGATTTAATCACACTAAATCTCAATTAGGCATCCATTCTAACAGAACCTAACCTTACGTAATAAATTGTTACCAATTGAATAAACACTAAATTACACTAATAATTGAAAACCTAAGCATGTAATATCCTATGAAAATTATATGTAAGAATGAGAGAGAGAGAGAGAGAGAGAGAGAGAGAGAGAGAGAGAGAGAGAGAGAGAAATATATATATATAGAGAGAGAGAGATAGAGTACACCAGGATTTATAGTGCTTCACTACTCGTCCTAGCTTTTCCTACTGCATTCTTTAATGCTTTCCCATTGGAACATGCTTTGTTCCTTTTTATTTTGACAAATATTTCTAGAGTGCATACAATCACTAATCCACAATAATGTCGAGAAAAATAAATCTCCTATCTAGATCTTGACTTGTATACAACGTAATGCCAAAATCTTCTGCATAATCTTTAATTAATTCACGCTTCTATTGGAACAAAATTTGTTTATACCATATCCCTTAGATTTTGATGATAACAAAGTATTAGAATAACAATTTGTTAGACTAATATGTGTTCATGTGTGTAGGTACAAAGATTAATATACTGATTGAAAGTCAGTTCTAAAAATGCAATGAACATTCAAAGAGAAGATCTAAAGAGGAAGATTATGAAGATCAGACTCTGAAGAATCAACTTCCGATCTAGTCATCTTATGATGATCAGAACTTGAAGTCTCCGGACTTTGAACAATTAAGATTCTGAAGATCAAGCCATCCTCTGAAGAGTTAGAGTCTGAAGGATCAGAAGCTAAGACTCAAACTCTGAAGCCCCTGAACCTGAACCTATCCAAAGCTCGAGAATCAAGGATTTTCAGACACATCGCTATCAGAACTTAAAGTTATTTAGTTATGTTCTTGTCACGTGAAGGCTTAGAATAAAGTTGCACAAGCATGAAGATATATTCACAACTGATAATTCCTTTTATAGAAAAGGAGTTTCAAATGATTTCCAATGACATTAACCATATGAAGAAGCTTTGTAATGGATTTGTTAATTCTTCTCTCCAAATACACACTTGTGCTTAAATTTATCTCCAACGGGTGTTTCATGGAACTCTAAAAAAGGAATTGAAGGTTTGGAGAAATAGACAACATTGCGCCTTGAAAAGAAAAAGAGAAGTTAACCTGTCAAAACAAAGAGCACAACTTAACTTAGAACTTCTAATGAATTTTACATTCTTATAAGCTCTTAAGTCTTACAATTTTTTGTGTTGTATTATGTTTACACATTTGATTGTATATCAAGTGTAATTATCACTTTATCATTATCACTTACCTATTAGATATATTGTTAAAAGTATCTTGCATGTGTGCTTGAGCAATTGGAAGTCTCTTTCCTACGTGCTTGAGCATTTGGAAGTCTCTTGATTGAGTGCTTAAGCAATTGGAAATCTCTTGCTTACACGCTTAAGCATTTGGAAGTCTCTTGCTTGTGTGTTCGAGCAACTAGAAGTATCTTGCTTGTGTGCTTGAGCATTGAAGTCCCTTACTTGTGTGTTTAAGTATTCGAAGTCTCTTGCTTGTATGCTTGAGAAACTGATAATCATATTTAGTTATAGTGGAAATCTCTTGGAAGTGTAAGGGGACTAGACTACAACTGATTTGTAGGAGGAACCGAGATAATCACTTGTGTGCTATCTTGCTCTCTTATTTATTTTTGTTCAACAATATTCTGCTACAATTCATTAGAAACTGAATCATATTCTGACCATTATAATTAGAATCTGATAACATATCTTAAGAGAAAAAGGAGAAAACGTCAACATAATTCAACCTCCTTCTTGTGTTTTTCTCACCTTCAGTTTGCATCAGAGCACGACTTGTGCATTAACACTTAACAATGGTACATAAAAGATCCTGAGAAAAAGCAACATGGTCGATCCTAAAGTTATTAACAATGTTGAGCCTAGTACATCTGAGGAGAACAATTATATTTCCAAACCCATAACATTCATTGGAAATTCTACTGAGTTTGAGTGGTGGAAAAGCAAGATGTATACTCACATCATGGGTCTTTATGATGATTTATGGGATATTTTTGAAGATGGAATTGATTTTGTAGTGAGTAGGTATGGTGGCTGATAGAAGTATCCCCACACATGCTTATAAAGAAATGTACAAGAAGCATCTCAGTCTATGATTCTCAAACTTTGACTAAGTTCCTTTAATAGTACATAAATGGAAAAACTGGTCAACTACTTTCTTCTGACACTTGTCCAATTATGTGTCTTAAATTTTAATCATCCTCTGATAGATGGTTTGTAACTGTTGAGTAAAAAGCATAAGGTAATGATGAATTTGTCTTAAAATTTGTGCTTCTCGCCTCCTTAATCATTTAGTCTCTTTTAAATAAAAAATCGGTTATCACTCAAACAACTCAGTGATTAATATTTCACACACTCTCACTTCAAAACCTACACATTTGTTTTCTAACCTTCTCCGAAAAACCCATTTTCATTTATACCCATTTAGAAACTCTAAGTCCGTTTATAATGGCTTTAACATCATCTTCTCATCAAGTTGCTATAGTTGTTGAATTTGGGAAAAGCTTTCATGTCAAACCCAAAACCACAAAGTATTGTCTTGAAGAACTGAGGTCAGTCATTGAGCAGATTGTTGATTTTGAATCACTAAGGGTGAATGGGTATTCACTGCAACATTTCTTCAAATTTCAAGGGTGGATTAAATAGTTTGATATGCTGAATGGACCAACCTTTACCTACTTTCTTTAAGATTTATGGGTAAGGGTCGAGGTTTATGGGTATGGGTAATGGTGAACTCAAAGTTAAATCTAGGGCTGAAATGAGTTTGCTTAAGTTCAAAGAAGTGGAAATCATATATGTTGTAATGGGAGTTGATTTGACAATCACTTTGAATCACATTTTTAAACTTCTGGGCATGGATAACGTTGACAGGTGTTCTCTGAACACAAAAGAAAAAATCTTAGAACCCAGTATGATAAAGAAAATTATTTTTCTTCGCCAAAAAGATTTTAGCAAAGTAAAGAATCTGAAGAATGAGTTCATGATTATGTTTAGAATTTTTTTCAGGTGTTTAATTCCAAGAGAATGTAGTTGATAACGCAAAATTTCATCGTATTTTCGACTGGACTCTCAAGAATTATTTTACCGTTTTAACCAATTATGTCATTTTATGCTGGTAGTGTTTCTGTATTTCAGGTGTTTCTCTTCCTTCGGGCTTGCATGAGAAAAGAAGAGGAATTGATAAAGAAAGAGAAAGAAAACATGAAGTAACAAAAGAAATAATGAAAGTATGTGAACTGAAGGTTGTGGCCCTCGCCACACCTTCTGTGGCCCTCGCCATACATGTTTAGCATGTGGCCCTCACCATGCTTTCTGTGGCCATCGCCATAAGTTATTTTATAACAGAGCCATCTTTCCTGGGAGGTCAGAGCCACGAGTCCCTCATTTTTCCTATTTTCTCTCTACAAGACCAGGCATGACGAGAATATCTCCACGAAGGAAGTTGTTCCTGATTTTTCTCGAGGGAGTTATGTGAATACAACATGTTTATTCTTGTTATTTTCATTTTTTGATTTCAGATTCTTTTCAGAATCCCGGTAACTAATAAATAAAAAGAAATAATCTTTTGAGTATTCCAAAATTCAAATTGATTTAATTGAATAGAAATATTAAAAAGAATTTGATTTGGAATAGTAATCCGTTTCCCAATTATCTGTATTCCCGGGACATCAAAATGGAAACAATTAAATATATTTGGTTGATTCAAAGAGTTTTTTTTTTCAATATTCTCTTTCTTATACATGGAATATAGTAAACCACTGGAATACAATAGAATTTCTAAATCCAGATATAATTTTCATTAATTAGTATTAATAAAATAACTAAAATAGTTCAAAACTGGAAGTCTATAAAAGGAGGAAGGATTGACAGTTCCAGCGTCGGAAAATTTTTATTGTTCAGAGAACTTTTCTTTCTAGAATCTAAGAAAAAAAATCACCACTTTAAACTAATATCTTTCCACATCGGGGAGCTATTGCAACACTAGTTTAGATTTACATTTTAGTCGTTTCAATTCAGTACTTTTGGAAGTGAATGCTACCGACATTTGTGGAGGATCGTGAAGCTTAATTTTTAAGTTGCAGTCGATGCTTTTTGTAGTAGAGATTATTCCCAGGTTTTTAATTCAAGTTTTATTTATATCTACGTTATAGAAACCATGTTCTATTTTATGATTAATTACTGTTATAGCATATCTCTAATCAAAACCATGTCTCGTTAATTCCCTTAGATACCGATATGTAACATAATCTAACCGAAGGGATTCAAGAACCTATTGGTATAAATATTTATAAACTACGTTCTTGGTTTTGGTTTCTAATTTAATTAATAAAACTGTTTTTATTGGATAGTAGCAACTAAACATTGAGAGTTTGAGATTTTTTATTGGATAGTGGCAACTGAACATTGATCTAAATACATTGAGAGAACTTTAGGATTAATTAGATTTTATTGGTTTCCAAAAATTGTTTTTAAATTCAAATTAGACAGCGAGAGCGGACAATTAGATTTAAGAATACAGTCTAAGTCAATAAACAGGAGAGTGTGAGATAAGGATTTTTAAACTAATATTTTCTACTAAAAAGTGTTTTTAAGAAAAACGAAACCAATGGTTAGTCAGATCCCTAGAGTCGGACAAATTACATACTGGTATCCCTTATTTCGAATATTTTATTAAACTTGAATTTAATCCATATTTCCCTCAAAAGCCTAAGATTGATTTTAAGCCTTAGATTACATAGTAACATTAGATAGAATTAGTTTTATTAACAGTCCCTGTGGGTTCGATATCTTTCTAAAACAGTGTGATTAGATTGTACACTTGCAGTCATTAATTCTGATAGACTCGTAAAGTCGCAATCAAGTTTTTGGCACCATTGTCGGGTACTAATTTAGTCAATATTGTGATTCCTCTGTTATGCAGTATAGACTAAGGAAACAAATATTATTCCCTTTTATCTGTTGATTGTATGCCAAACACATGCTCTCAAGGCGAAGAATTAGAGTAACCAATCGACGAGGTCGAGCATTTTGTCAGTATAAGATGCTGAATTAGAGAATACCAAATTAAGTACAATCTTCAAGAATTCAATCTTCCCAATTTATCTCTTCCAGAACCTGAACCAAGAATGGCTGAAGGACCCCTAAATCGTCCTTTGAAGGATTATGATGCCCCATCACAGGAGGAACCTCATAACAACATTGCTGCCCCCACTATCGCTCCGAACGATTTCAAGTTGAAACCTTCATTGCTACAATTTGTCCAATAAAATCAGTTTCCAGGATGTTCTACGGACGAACTGAACTTACATTTGTCTGTTTTCGTGCAGTACGCAGATATAGTAAAAGCAAATGGTTTCAGCCCTGAAGCAATAAGACTATGTGTTTTCCCTTTATCATTATGAGATAGAGCTAGAGCTTGACTCCACTCTCTTCCATCCAACTCAGTTTCCACATGGAACGAGTTGAAGAAAGTTTTCTTAGCGCGATATTTTTCACTGAGTGAGACGGTTATGTAAGAGCCAATATCAATGGTTTTAAACAAAAGGAAAGTGAATCTCTTTTTGAAGCATGGGAAAGATACAAAGACATGTTGCAACTTTTTCCACATCACGATCTAGAAGAATGGCTGATTATCCACACCTTTTACAATGGTCTCTTGTATAACATAAGACTAACGATTGACGCTGCAGCTGGCGGCGCAGTGATGGATAAACCTTATCATGATGCTTATCATCTTATCAAAAGTATGGTTCAAAATCATTACCAGTGGGGAAGTGATAGAACCATTATGGAGAACCCTCAAACGAAAGGCGGTATATAATAAGTTAGCAGTTTAGACCAAGTTAATCTAAGGTAGAAGCTCTTACCCAAAAGATAGAAAACTTGACCCTAACTCCCGCAACCTTCGTGGCTGCAGTAGCTCCAACCTGTGATTTACGCGGACTTCACGCACATGCTGTACCTGAATATCCACTTTTCACTAGAGTACCAACTGATCAAGTGAATTACGCTCAAGGGAACACATACAGAAATACCTATAATCCTACCTGGAAGAACCATCCAAATTTTTTGTACAAGAACAATAATGCATTGTATGCACCTGGGCAAGCTCCTACTACACCACCAGGATACCAGAAAGCCACCCCAATTGCTCCAAATGTTCATAGGAAATCCAATATAGAGATCATGATAGAAAATTTTGTAGCCACTCAAGCTCAACAAAACAAAGATTTTCTAAATCAAAACATACACACTAGTGAACAACTAAAGCAACTATCAAACAAGGTTGACGCCCTAGCCACTTATAACAAAATTGAAACGCAAATCTCTCAAGTGGCTCAACAAAAAGCAACTACATCTAATCCAACTAGCACTTTTCCTGGCCAACCATAATTAAATCTAAAAGGTCATGCTAATGTTATATTACTTCATAGTGGAACAGAAGTAGGTGGACCAACAGACCCGAGAACCAAAAATCTAGCCATGTATCAGAGTATTGGTAAACCAACTGATAAGGAAGACGAACCGAAAGAAGATGAGAAGGAAAATGAAAGTGTAGAGGCAGAAGAGATAGAAAAACCCTATGTGCCTCCGCTGCCGTACAAACCACTGATACCGTACCCTTAACATTTAGCTAAATCTAAAAATATAGGACAGTTTAAGAAATTAATTGAACTTCTAAAACAATTGAATATCACTATACCTTTTACATAAGACATCACGCAAACTCCTTCCTATGCTAAGTTCCTTAAATAAATCTTATCCAATAAGAAAAAGCTTGAGGAAAATGAAACTATTATGCTTACTACAGAGTGTAGTGCTATAATCCAAAACAGCATTCCCCCCTTAGCTAAAAGACCCTGGTAGTTTATCTATAGCTTGTGTAATTGGAAAATTTGTCATAGATAAACCTTTATGCGACTTGGGAGCCAGTATCATTTTAATGCCTTTATCAATTTGCAAAAGGCTAAACATGGGAGAATTGCGACCAACAAGGATGTTCGTGCAACTAGCTGATCGTTTAGTGAAGTTTCCTTTAGGAATGATAGAAAATGTTCCAATATGTATCGGGCAATTCTATATTCCCACTGATTTCATTATTATGGACATTAAGGAAGACTCCAACGCCCCTATTATATTAGGAATACCATTCCTCGCCACCGTTGGAGCCATCATTGATGTAAAAGGGGTAAACTCACATTTGAGGTTGGCAAAGAAAAAGTCGAATTTATTCTCTCAAAATTCTTCAAGTAACTAGCTATAGATGATTCATGTTGTTTCTTAGATGTCATTGATGAGTGCGTTAAAGAAATGGAGAAACAACAAATATATTTAAAAATTCCAATACCTCATATCCTTGAAGACGATAATTGGTGTGATGAATACAAAGATGACAATCTAAGTGAATGTCTCGCGCTAACTCCTGACCCTATGCCTTACTAAGGAAACCAGGTGTCGAACTTAAAACATTACCAAAAGATCTAAGGTATGAATTCCTAGATACATAACTCGAACAACCTGTTATAGTCAACATATATTTAGGACATATAGAAATAGAAAAATTATTACATGTCCTAAGGAAATACCCGACTGCTTTAGGCTACAACATCTCTTATCTACAAGGAATAAGTACCTTAATTTACATGCATCACATTATGCTTGAGGAAGACCGCAAGACCTCGAGAGAACATTAGAGAAGAATAAATACCGTTCTGAGTGATGTAGTTAAGAAAGAAGTACAAAAGTTATTAGAAGCATGAATCATATACCCGATATCTGACAGTAAATGGGTTAGCTCAGTACATGATGTACCAAAGAAGGGAGGTGTTACAGTCGTTAGCAACGCAAAAGGAAAATATGGGGCACAACGTACTCAAACCGGATGGAGAATATGCATTGACTATAGGAAATTAAACAAAGCCACTCGAAAAGACCATTTCCCTTTGTGATACGGTGGGATAAATGACTTGAGGATTTTTTGCGTTTTATCGCAAATGTTGCAGTTAGCAAGAGTCGCCACCGACTTTTCTTTTATCCAAAAGGAAAGGTGAAAAAGCACAGGAAAGACCTTTAAGATTGTTTCGTGAGTTCGGGGGGTAGATTATGAAAAGGGAAGGTATTATCACCCTTTTCATCCATGGTTTTCCATGGGCTCTTAGTTACTTGCTAGATCACTTGCTTTTGTTGTTTGAAATTGTGCTTTGTGTGGTTTTTTGAAAGTATTTTGTAAAAGAGGCCATTGTTTAGGCAACCTTTGTAATGATTCTTGTTCGTAAGAATGTATACAAAGATGTTTGTACTTTTGAAAATGTTTTCAATGTTTGTAAGATGTTTGGAAATGTGTGTGTTTGTTTTTAAAATAGCAAGGATAGTTATTTGAAATGGAGCAAGTAACTAGAAGTAATCTACCTACTCAAATGTCTTTCTTGTTCATTTTCTATTCCTTTGACATTGTTGTCTTACCATTTGATTTGGTAAGCAACCCTATCTTTGGATGTAAACGGGACGGGCGTGGGTCATCGTATAACCATGATTAGCAATATTGCAAAGTATCTTAGCATTTTTGAGAGACCAAGATCATTTTGTAAGGCAACTTTGAATAACGTCATCGAGGGACTATGATCTTATATTTGTTTATTTTGCCAAGATACTTCGCATGCGTAATATGGCCATTTTTGTATAAGGCAACCAAGTGGAGAAACCCTAAGGGTGCTTGTGTGCAAGTGTGTTATTTTCATGCTTCGATTTTGTCTTGGATTTTGGGTTTTCTATTGGATTTTTTTTATCTTGTCATTCAAACCCTAATTACTAGCATGGTATGTAAAAGCGGTAAATTGCGCAATTTAAAGATTACTACGCTATTACAACATTTTTATGGGAGGGGGGGAATACAAATTATGAATGGGGGTTTGAAATAAATAAATCTAATTAAGCTATTACAACCAAATCGAATTTGCACGAATATTTGAATAAATAAGATACACTATAAATTAAATGTAATGTTATGTATATGCAAGAAAAAGATTTTGTTTTATTTTTATGTGAAAATGAGTTTTAACCTAATCCTAAAAATATTTTAAAAAAGGAAATTATTTCTTGAGAATAATGGTTAAACCTAATTTCTAATTAAAGGGAGAATAAAGTTATTTAGGTATTATTTTTTTTTGTGTATTTTTGTATTAAAAATAATAAATAATATCTTATGAAAATAATTAGTTTTTATATATCAAAAATAAATATTTTATAAGTATGAATAAAAAAGAAATAAAATAGTTAACCTAATTCTATTTTATTTACAAGTTTATTTAAGAAAGAAATAATTAATATATAGTTGAATAAAATATTTTTTCATGTGAAAATAAAATAAATTAAACAAAAAAATGCAAAATCATCATGTTTTATATTTTTTTATGATTTTATGTATTAAAGAAAATATTTAATGAAACAAAGAAAAGAAAATAAAACAAATAAATAAAATGCATGGGCCAGGGGGTATCCTGAGAAATCAGGTGGTGTTATGTTAGAAAAAAACGCTAGGCCCAATGTTGAAGCCCATCATGCAAAACAGCAAAAAAATGAAACTGGAAAAAATATGAAAAAAACAAAAGGTAGCACGAAGGTTCGAACCCACGACCTATGCATTTGCAGCGCGCTAGCTTGCCACTGGGGTGGCTGTACATCCGTTAATTTATGTGAAAACAAAAATACATAACATGAATCCCTTCCTTGCCCTGTACTTCATCTTCTTCCTCAAGCTGGCCAGAAGCTCTGTATCTTTCTCATCTCTCCATGAAAATGGAAAACTCCAACATGAAAATGATAGTACTCATCCCCACGATTTCAACCATGTAACTTATGGAAACTAACAATCAAAGATTAAAATGAATTTTGAAAGCCCTAATTATAAACCTAATTTTTATAGGAATTTGAATGCTAAAATTCTCTATCAATAATGATCAGAAATGAAATCTATGCATATGGTTAGCTTCAAAACTATAATATCTACATTTTTCTTTCACAAATCGTGGCTAAATGGATGCCTGTATGAAGAGATAGAAGTTGGAATTCTTACCTCTTTCAACTGAGATCGTGAATGGAGTTTGAGTGAGATTTAGGAAGGCCTGAAGGTTGCTTTAGCTTACTTGAACCTCCCTGAGTGTGTTCCAATCCTTGCCTTGCTTTGAAAGTGCCTGGAACTCTCTATCCAAGTCAACCTGCAAGCTTTGAAACCAAAAATGGAAGATGAAGAAGGAGGAGTTAGAGTGCAGGGATGATGGTCTGGATCACTTAGATATGAAGTAGGTAAAGTGTTTGGATGATTAAAACTTGAAACGCACGAGCAAAATGATGGACTGCTATGGTTGGACACCAACTGCAAGTTTTGACAGTTTTTTGGTGATATGGAGTTTTGGAGTGTTTCAGCCCTTTAGCAATCGTGTTCTCAACTGTAATATGTTTGTGTATTAGTATAAAGAAAGTTTCAAATCAACCCTACAACAGATTTTTCAGTTCTAGGCTTTTTGCACACTTTCTTGCTTTTGAAGCAAAGTGAAGAGACAAGTCTTCTCATGCTTGTACTGGCCTGCTTGGAGTTGGTATAAGCTCTATACAAATTGCTTTAGGCCTGTAGGACTTGTGTGTGCAGAGAAGACAGGTCCAATGCTCAATAATTGAAAAGTTGCAAAAGCTATGCTTTTCCAAAATGGCAATGGCAACTTTGTGCCATTTATGGAATTACAACTTGGGCAAAGACTTTTAGGCTTGGATTAAGGCTTTGTCAACTGAATAAGCATTAAATTATGGAGTGAAAAACAAGTTTGGGTTCTATAAAGCATGTATTAGGCAGCATAGGTTCAAATTTGAATTTTGTTCTTCATGAAATGGCTTGAATTCAAAGTGAGAAATTGCCAATTTCATCTCTTCGATTCTCCCTACTCAAAAATGATCTGAAGGATTTCTTAGACATTTTGGAAAGCTTGCAATGTGATATATAACTCATCTTTTAATGCATTACAAGATTCCTCTTGGAACTAGGTGAAAAATTGTCATGAAGTTGGGTCCAAAACCTGTCTAAATTAGGGCAAAATTTCACTAAGTTATTTTAGTTCATGGGCATGTATTCACAAAATTATATCTTGAGATCCAAGCATCTTTAAGGAAAAATGTGTGAAGCAAAGTTGTAGATTTCATGGAGATCTACAAATTTCATGTTGGGAACTTTCTTTGAATCATCTTGGATCATGGTTAAAAAATGGCTTAAATTTGAGAAAAAATAAGAAATTTTCTATACTTAGAAAAATTTCTAAGTTAAGAAAAATTTCAAATTTCAAAATCAAATCTTCAATCTTTGGTTTCTTGGTGAAAAAGTTTCACATTTTGACATGTTTTGATGAATTATGATCCTTGGCACTTGATTTTGATCAAAAAGTCAAAGTTTGACTTTTTAGTATACAGTTGACTTTTGATCAGTTGACTGCAAATTTCATCTGTCTATCCAATGGATTTGCAATGTTTTGAACCATGTAATTAGGTCAAGATGGTGCAATTGAACCCTTTAAATCATGCTTCAAATCAATTGGTCATTTGCTAGGTCAAAAATCAGAAATTACCCTTTCTCAATCAAAACCCTAATTTTGACCATTTTGCCCTTTTGATGATTTGATCAAATTTCTTGAGGAATTATGCTCCAAACTTGATCAAATTATACATATGAGTCTAGAATGTTGATGTGGATAAAAAATTATGAAGTTTGACTGTAAATTGGCCATGGTTGACTTTTTCCGCAATACAACTGATTTTTAGGTCAATTGTCCAATTGACTGATAAAAAAATGTGGTTCAAGGCCTGAAACTTGTCATGAGTAATCTTAGGGGTCCATAATGATGTTTGAAGTTCATATGAAGCATTGATAGTTCAAGAACCCTTGTGCAAACTCAAATCCTATTTTGGGTCATCAGTGTAAGATGAGATGTCTTGAGCTGATCAAACCATAATGCAGTCTTGAGTTTAAGAGATCTTGTGAGGAAATCTTTGATAAGTGAGAGGGAGAATTTTGGGGTACAACATCTGCCCTTGTTCAATATTCTTAAACCTGAAGAGTTAGATTGGCTAGTTTTGCCATTCGTGGCTCGAAGGTGAGAGAATGATTAGACACTAGAGTGGCCAGAAATTTGCACTCGACGATGTGTAGTTGAGGGAATGGGCTTAAAGATGCCATTTGGAGAAGTGATAGAATTTTTTTGGAGATGGGCTTGTAGATGCCATCCAAGAATGTTTGTTGAATTGTAAGTTGTAAGCTGAAAGAATGAGTATCAGATTACGTCCGTGTCTGGAGCGTATCTGAACTGTATCTGGAAGGTTGTATCTTGGACGAGTATCGGAATGGAATCCGTGTCTAGAGTGTATACATACTGTGTCTGAAAGTTGAATCTGAATGAGTATCAGAATGGCATCCGTGTTTGGAGCGTATCCGTACTATATCTGAACTTGAAATCTGAATGAGTATCAGAATGGCATCCGTGTCTGGAGCGTATCTGAACTGTATCTGAACTTGAAATCTGAATGAGTAACAGAATGGCATCCGTGTCTGGAGCGTACCCGTACTGTATCTGAAGGTCGAATCTAAATGAGAAACAGAATGGCATCCGTGTCTGGAGCGTATCTGCACTGTATCTGAACTTGAAATCTGAATGAGTAACAGAATGGCATCCGTGTATGGAGCGTACCCGTACTGTATCTGAAGGTTGAATCTGAATGAGTAATAGAATGACATCCGTGTCTGGAGCGTATCTGCACTGTATCTGAAAGTTGAATCTGAATGAGTATCAGAATGACATCCGTGTCTGGAGCGTATCTGCACTGTATCTGATTGCATATTGTTAATGGTAGCTGTTAATCTTATCCTGAAAAGGGTAAAATGTTAGCTGAAACACAAAGTTACGTTGCATGAAGTGTATGATGCGATGCATTTGTTTTATCAATGTTTATGATATGTGAATGCAATGTTTGCGCATGTAAGCTGATTTGCTGTGTTGCTGTTTGATTGAGGAAAATAAATCCCTGAATGCTGCTGAGGATATGTTGAATTTTCATGTCTTGAAGTTGAAATACTGATGAACTCTTGTTGAGAGAAGTAAATTCTGTTGTGAGGGCAATGCCATATACTGCTTGTAAGATCTGTTTGGGGAATCCTGAGAAATTTGACGATTTCTACTGGGGATTAATAAATTGAAATTTGTTCCGCTGGGGATTCAAATGACATACTGTAGGGATTACTTATGGAATAGCCTAGAGACGTTTTCCTGTCTTTTCAAACCTATCAGTAATTGTCTTTCTCATCTTGTTTATTTGTAAACAGTAATTATGTTCAAATTCATATGTTCATCAATGAATCATTGGACGCTTTCGCAAACAAAACACAATCGTAAAGAAAAGACAGATAATTTTTTCACTTTCAAAGGGGTATCTTTATATTGACTTTGAATAAGTATTTTGTACAAAGGAGGAAATTATTCTAGTAAGAGAATGGTGCCATAAAACAAGAATAATTTATACAAAGAAGGATAGCTATGTGTAATAATTCCATGGGGTTCCCATTCTGCTATAGCCTTTTATATCTCCAAATATCTTTGTCTATTTGCCTTGTCCAAAGATGATTGAATTGATCAGAAACTCTGAGTTTGTCAGTGGAAGCCAAAGGTTGTCCGTCAAGTGATCCAACGGGACATAGTCATACGCTTTAATTACCTAACTTTTTCCTGGACCGCCCTTTAGGGTTTTCAGTCCACCGGGAAACCCTTTTTTTCCCAAGTCGCCCTTTCGGGTTTTCAACTTGCCAGGTGTATAGAATTTTTTTATTTTATCCCTAATTTTTGCCCGAACCTTTTTGGTTCGCCGGGATGCCCTTTTTTTGCCTAGGTGTGTCAACCTAGCGGGTTTCTTATGCGTAGTATCTTTTGACTATGTCCGCGTTCGCAGGGTGTGGCAGGTCGTCGCCATCCATGGTAGTCAAGATCATTGCCCCACTAGAGAATATGCTTTTGATTACAAATGGTCCTTCATAGGTAGGAGTCCATTTGCCCCTGGGATCACTTTGTGGCAAAATGATACATTTGATCACTAGATCCCCAACTTGATATACTCGGCATCTGACTTTTTGTTGAAAGCCTTGATCATGCGTTTTTGATACATTTGACCATGGCAAACAATAGTAAGACTCTTTTCATCAATTAAGTTCAGTTTATCAAGTCGAGTCTGGATCCAATCGTCTTCATTCAAACCTGCATCCTTCATAATCCTCAGAGAGGGGATCTGAGCCTCAATAGGTAGAACAACCTCCATGCCGTAAACCAAAGAATAGGGTGTTTCCCCGGTTGATGTGCGAGCTGTGGTACGATACTCGTGGAGAGTGAATGGTAGCATCTCATGCCAGTCCTTGTATATGACTGTCATCTTTTGTATGATCTTTTTAATGTTTTTATTTGCAGCTTCGACATCACCATTCATCTTTGGCCGATAGGGAGAAGAATTGTGATGCTGAATTTTGAATTGCTCACACAAGGAAGTGATCATAGTGTTGTTAATATTTGTACCATTGTCAGTGATGATCCTTTCAGGGATACCATACCGGCAAATGAGATTTTGATTGACGAAGCGGGCAACAACATTCTTAGTAACGGAAGCGAAGGAAGCAACTTCGACACACTTTATAAAGTAATCAATGGCCACTAGGATGAAACGGTGTCCATTGGAGGCTATAGGCTTGATCTCTCCAATCATATCAATTCCCCACATAGCAAAGGGCCAAGGAGCCGTCAAAACATTCAGAGGAACCAGAGGTACATGCACCTTTCAGCATAAATTTGACATATATGACAGGTCCGAGAGTGTTGATAGCAATCTGCTTCCATGGTAGACCAATAGTAGCCTGCCCGTAGGATTTTCTTCGCCATCGTATGCCCACTAGAGTGGGTTCCAAAAGTACATTCATGTAATTCAACCATGATCTTTTCAGCCTCAATCTTATCCACACACCGAAGTAGAATGGAGTCATGATTACGTTTGTACATGATGCCATTACTAAGGAAGAACTTAGCAGAGAATCTCCTTAAGAACTTTTTATCATTGATTGAAGCTCCTTCTGGATATTCTTGAGCCTCGAGATACCTCTTGACTTCATGAAACCAAGGCTGGTCCACTACCTCTTCGGTATTAATCTCGTGACAATGTGTCGGTTCATCCATTCATTCGATGGTGATCTGGGGAGCCTCGTTATCCCAATTAAGTTTAAACATAGATGACACTGTGGCTAGAGAGTCTGCTAGCTGATTTTCTTCTCGCGGGAAATGCTCGAAGGTAATCTTCTCAAAATGTGGTAGCAATGTCAAAACATGTTCTTTGTAAGGGATAAGATTTGGGTGCTTAGTGTCCCATTCCCCTTTGATCTGACTGATGACCAAAGCTGAATCTCCAAACACGTCTAAGGATTTGATTCCCAAGTTTATGGCAGCTCTGAAACCAAAGATGCACGCTTCGTATTTCGCCATGTTGTTCGTACAGTTGAAGCAAAGTCTGGCAGTAAAAGGAGTATGACACCCTTATGGATATATGAGTACAGCGCAGATACCATTACCAAGTGCATTGGATGCCCCATCAAAGAACAGGGTCCATCGGGATCCTTGTTCAGGTCCGTCATATGGTCTGATTTCTTCACAGTTGTCTAATGTCATGATGTCTTCATCCGGGAATTCAAACTTCATGGACTGATAGTATTCTACAGCTTGGTGAGCAAGGTGATCAGCCAATACATTGCCCTTTATAGCTTTCTGGGTAGTATACTGTATGTCATATTCTATTAGGATCATCTGCCATCTAGCTATCCTCCTAAACATAGCAGGATTTTCAAAGATGTATTTTATCAGATCCATCTTAGATATCAACAAGGTAGTATGAGTCAGCATATACTGTCTTAGCGGCGAGCAGCCCATGCTAGAGCGCAGCAAGTTTTCTTGCGCAGTGAATATCTGGTTTCACAGTCGGTAAACTTTTTACTCAGGTAGTAAATAGCGTGCTCTTTTCGGCCAGACTCGTCATGCTGCCCCAATACACACCCCATTGAGTTCTCTAAAACGGTCAGATGCATGATCAATGGTCTTCCCTCGACTGGTGGCATCAAAATAGGAGGCTCTTGTAAGTAGTCTTTGATCTTGTCAAAAGCAACCTGGCATTCATCATTCCATCTGACTACCTGATCTTTCTTCAATAGTTTGAAGATTGGCTCACAAGTAGCCGTTTGGTGAGAAATGAATCTAGCAATATAGTTCAGGCGCCCCAAGAATCCTCCGACTTCCTTCTCAGTACAAGGAGCAGGCATTTCTTGTATTGCTTTAACCTTGGCAGGATCGACCTTAATGCCTTTGTTACTGACGACAAAACCTAAAAGTTTATCGGACCGCACTCTGAATGTGCACTTGTTTGGATTCAACCTTAACTTGTACTCCTTCAATCTTTCAAACAACTTTTACAAGTGATAAAGGTGCTCTTCTTTCGTTTGTGATCGGGCTATCATATCGTCTACGTAGACCTCTATTTCATGATGTATCATGTCATGAAACAAAGCTACCATGGCGCGCTGATAGGTGGCCTTAACATTCTTCAGTCCGAATGGCATCACTTTGTAGCAGAATGTGCCCCACTGTGTGACAAATGTAGTTTTCTCCATGTCCTCAGGTGCCATTTTGATTTGATTATAACCTGAGAATCCGTCCATGAAGGAAAATACTTTGTGTTGGGCCGTATTGTCAACCAGAATATCGATGCGGGGGAGTGGAAAATCATCTTTAGGTCATGCCCTATTCAGATCTCTATAGTCCATGCACATTCGTACTTTGCCGTCCTTTTTAGGCACGGGAACAATGTTGGCAACCCATTGGGGATAGGAAGTGACAACCAAGAATCCAACATTGAATTGTTTCATGACTTCCGCTTTAATCTTCTCCGACATGTCAGGTCTCATGCGGTGGACTTTTTGTTTTACTGGTGGACAGTCTTGTCTTGTAGGGAGATGATGTACCATGATGTCTATATCGAGTCCCGGCATGTCTTCATATGACCAGGAAAAGATCTTAACATAATCATGCAATAGCTGAATCAGACGCTCCTTGACACTGGCCTCTAGATTGGCACACACCTTGATTTCTTTTTTATCCTCCTTGGTACCCAAGTTGATTGTATCCACCGGTTCCTCATGAGGCTGAATAGCTCTTTCCTCTTGTTGTAGTAGTCTGGTTAGTTCCCCTGGTACTTCACAATCTTCCTCACCTTCGTCTTCGGCATGGTAGATTAGATCCTCAGAGTCATAAAAGGCCATAGCAGTATCGTTACCCCTGGGATCCGGAATGGAGGGGTACCTGCATTTGTGAGTGTGGGTATGTGTAAGGGTATAGCCATCCTTAAAAATAAAATGTAAAAGAAAAATAATGAGCACAAAAAGTTTATATGTGAAAAACATCCATGATTCATTGAATGTCATATGAAGATGAAATAAAAACCCTTACAAATGGACCATTGTGCCTCGGGCAAGACACAAGGTTTTAAATGTGCGAATTGTTTGTGAATATTACAAGTCCAACAGAAATGTAAAGATAAATTACTGAGGGATGAAAGTTATTGGGACAAAGTCTCTAGCCTCCCAATTGCGAAGTCCTCCGTTGACAGTAGGAAAGATCCAATCCTCCAAGCTGCAATCCTCTTCACTGTCTTCTACCGCATTGATCTCTCGGTTTCTAATCTTCAAGGGTGTCCCTCCAGCACGGGCATAGCGTACGGCCTTCTGAGCACTTGAAGTGAACCCTAAACCAAACTTGTCAGATTTATACAAAATATCCGGAAGTTTCCCCCAGATGGTGCATCCTCCTTCCTCTACTACTGCTTTGGCGTCTTTCAGAGATGACATCCGGAGTGGAGGTCTTGTGATCTTGGGAATCTGGGACACAATCCCGGTCACTGCTACCTCTTGGGAGACTTCTTCGAAATGTTGAAAAGGAGTTTCAATGAACTCGCCATCCAATTCCACATACCTGAAAGAATTGAGGTGGCTAATCATATATTCTTCCTCTCCGTGGACAGTGATAATCTTTCCATGGACCGGATATTTCAGCATCTGGTGCAGTATAGAGGTGACAACGCCAGCATTATGGATCCACGACCGTCCTAGCAGACAGGAGTAAGGGGGGCGGATGTCCATTACATAGAAGGTTGAATTGAAAGTTTAAGTCCCAACCTTTATGGGGATATCCACCTCCCCGTGCACCATCCTCTTTGAACCATCAAATTCCCTTACAACTATGTTACTGGGTTTCAACATCAGTCCTTCACAGTCTAGTCTGTCGAGAGATTTCTTCGGTAAAACATTCAAAGATGAACCAGTGTCTACTAAGACATGGGCCAGAGTTGTTCCTCTACATTCCATAGAGACATGCAGTGCCTCGTTGTGCTTTCTTCCCCTTGGTGTCAGATCAGCATCCGAGAAGCCTAGGCCGTTATCCACCGTCAAACTGGCCACACAATCTTGAAATTGGTCAGCCAATGTCTCTTGAGGCACATGGGCTGTCTTTAGGAACTTTACTATAACTTTCGCATGTGCCTCGGAACACAGCAACAATGCCAGCATGGAGATTTTGGAGGGAGTTTGCCCCAAATGTTCAACTACGTCGTAGTCGCTCTTCTTTATTATTCTCAGGATCTCCTCCATTTCCTTCTTGGAGGTTTCGGGGATAGTCAGTGGTTGAGCCTTCGTCCAGACAGGCTCTTCTTGAATACTTTTTCCTCGAGTTTCATCAACAGGAGTGTTGGTAGGGATAACAACAAGGGTTGTGTCGTCTTCATTAATAGGAGTACTTGCAGGTATAGTTACTGGTACAAAAGTAACCTTTGGAACAACCACGGGTCCAAAAACTGCCTTTGGGGGTGAAATTTCTGGAGAGAAGATTCTACCGCTTCGGGTAATCTTACTGGTTCCGGAAATATTGCTAATGTCGAAGTCTTCTTTTTCATAGTTTATTTATTTGGCGGCCAACCCATCTTGTTTGATGCCATGGTAATAAATGTCCCCACCGTAATTCCATGACACAGTTTGTCTTATTCATACGGGACTGGCCCAGGCATTGTGATTATAAGAGGATTAGTTTTTGGAACCGATGTAATCCTAACGGGTCTTTTGGGGACCTTGGAAGAATTGGCGGAGATGGTGATGATTGAAACGTCTTCAACAGGAATAAGTAAAACCGGAGTACTTTCAAACAAAATCTCTTTGTTGTCTATCAAGCGTTGAATGCATGTTTTCAACAAAGGGAAAACAGTTGGTCAGGATAAGCAGAGATGGCAGTCTTCATTACAACCCAGGAATACACCGAATTTTAACAAATTTATCTTAATGATTGGGAGTGGAGTCAAGAGTTCATCAATTGTGGTAACAAACAAATCTTCTTTAATTGCATTGGTGTTGTGACCATGCCTGGGCATAGGAGCATAAATGACGTTTGGCTTCTCGGGCGCATCAAACTCAATCTCTTTTGCCTATATAAGGTCTTGAATCTTGTTTTTCAGGGCCCAACAGTTGTTAGTGTCATGACCCATACTTTCGGAATGATATGTGCATATGGAATTTGGGTGATAATGAGGGGACACTGTGTTGGGGTTCTTTGGAGCTTCTTTTAAAGTTATCAAATTGGATTTCAGAAGGTGCCGTAAAACCTGGGCTAGAGTCATATTGATTCTGGTGAATTGTGGGACTGGACTCTCCACCCTCGTTTGATTACTTCTTGGTTGATCAGATGTAGGCTTTGGGATCATAACAACCCCTACCATCGGTCGGTGCTCGACTCTCCCTTGGTTCCTTTGCGGATAAACAGCAGATACCTCCTTCTTCCCAGTGAAAGGCTTTCTCACAGTTGTAGAGGCAGATGAATCCTTCTGAATCTTTCCACTTTTTATGCCAGCTTCCACCCTCTCTCCGGTTAGTATTAACTCAGTAAATCCTGCATATGAGCTTCCAATCAGATGGTTGAAGAAAAGGCCCGATAGAGTGCCTAAGAACATATCTACCAACTCCCTTTCAGACAGAGGGGGTTGAACTCTTCCTGCTAGATCTCTCCACTTCTGCGTGTAATCCTTGAAACCCTCATTGAAGGCCATGGCCATACTCTGAAGTTGAGTACGGGTAGGCGCCAAATTTGCATTATATTGGTATTTCTTATAGAAAGTTGCGACAAGGTCTTCCCAGTTGTGGACGTTGGCCCTTTCCAATTGGTAAAACCAATCGAGTTGTGTTCCAGATAGGCTATCTTGGAAAAAATGCACCCATAGGTCTTTATCGGCGGAGTGTGGCTGGATCTTTCTCACATATGATCGGAGGTGCATCTTAGGACATGACACCCCATCATACTTTGCAAACAACATAACTTTGAACTTTGGTGGGATCACAATTCCCGACACTAGTCCCAATTCTTCAAAGTCTAGACGTGACACCTTTTGTATCTCCATAGCACTCAAACGTTCTTCAAGATGTTTGTACTTATCATCTGCTGGAGGATACTGTTCGTCAGAGTAGTCTTCCTCTTCTTCCTCCTCTTCAGATTCTGATGGAACCACTGTTTCCTTTCCTTTCCCTTCTTCACCAGATGTTGTTGCGAAATTCAAGGTTCTTCTAGTCTGTCCTTGAAACCTACTCCCCATGTTCAAAAACCCAGTTACCTTCTTTGTTTTCTTCTTTCTTTCTTCAGCTAACAGAGTCTTCAACTCTTCTTGCCCCTTGGCTTGGGTCATGAGTAACTGTTGAAACTGCGTGTTTTGAACTTGAAGATCTTTGACTATTTGTTCGAGATCCATCTTACTGAAATAAATAGTAGAGAGATGAGGAAACTCGTTGCAAAATACCTGTTTATGTTATGATGAATGATATGTGCATATGTAATATTTTCAAGGATTTTTAAAGATTCAAGTTCATTTTAGACAAAAAGAAACACACGTTATATTAATAAGATAGAGTTTGAGTACATCAATGCCCCTTGGGAAAAATAATACAACACTCTAAGATAAAAAGTAGTGCGCATCCTCTTTGGTGCAATGTAGGCATTTAGAGTCTGCTACTCATGAAGTAGCCTAGTGAGTTCCAAAACCTTCTTCTCGCTTGCATAGAATTGGGCTTCGAAAGCATCTAGCTCTCCTTTGAGCTGTATCCAATCCGTTTGTAGGTCTTCAAGAGATGTGGGCGTGTCAGGATGTAGGATAGTGTATGGAACTTCTTCTTCCTTAACAGGCTCAATGATCACCGGGAGAATGGAAGGATAAGGCATCATTATACTTTCAGCGTGGGTTCATACCCATTTGAGGTAAGGCTCAAGAGGGATGGAATTCCTGTGTCCCAAAGTCTTGCTATCCACCTTGTTTAGCATCCTCCATGCTCGGATGAATCTCTGGCGAAGACCTTGATCGTCATTGTTGTAGTCGAATACCAAGCCTTGAATCAACATCTCATGCGGGCCATCCCTTCGGGCATAACCAAACTGTCTTAGAGCTAAGCATGGGTTTTAGGTGATGCCTCCCCTAATGCCAAGTAGAGGGACATTAGGGAATTCTCCATAACGGTCAACAATGATAACATTCTCTTTGGATCGAGAGCACCAATGAATATCTGAATGTTTGAGCGTCATTAACCTTTATGACCACCTTAATCCTTTCTCATTCTTTAAGACTGATTGGGGAAGATGAGAAATAAACCATCTTGCCAGGAGAGGAGTGTAACACATAAGGTCACCTCTTTTCCTCATTGTGCGAATGTGAAAAGAGTGTAGGATATACCCTAGCAATATAGGCACCGAATTGCGTGACATGAAGATTTTGACGGCACTCACATCTATGAGTTGGTCAGGATTGGGAAATAAGACCATCCCATAAATGATAAGAGCCACAATTTCCTCAAAAGCCTGCAAGTCTAAAGAATTCCAACAGCTTTGGGCTTTCTCTGGAGGTGACCAAGTTGAGTAGACAACCATGCCTCTCGGTGAATGGAGAGTTCTAAGGGATCCTTGAAGCTAACTCCTTAAGTTGTGGAGGAATTCTTACAAGGTTGACTTGGATAGTTTTCCTGCGAAGTGAATCCATATCCTACAAAACAAGAACAAAGATGAATCTCCAAAACCCTTGAAATGGTTAGTGGATGCATATGATGCTCATGATGTCCATGATGTTATGTACAAGTATGCATATACAAGCAAAACAAACAAGTTCTTAGTTTAGGCTTGCATGGGGTTTTAAAGGTAAGTACCCTCTTGAAGTTTAGTTGGCTTAAACCTGTCGTAGTAATAGTAACCGGGTTCTAGGAGCTCAATATAACTGGATTGTTTCCTTGGTCATTGTATCAGCTTAAGCCTCTTTAATGGCGACCGAAATATCCCAAGAAACCAACCCTCAATGAGTGTAGTATCGAGTATCTACAAACTTCGGACTGCACCAAAGCCAGTCATCTCACTACATCCTAAAGGCCAAGTTGGTCAAGTAAAGGGTTCTAGAAGTTTATTAGTACTTCATGACATCACTCAGCGGCCCCGTATTCTCTTTGATTAACTCAAAGGCTACCGGTACTCACAAATATGTCACACTAACATATCTATTGTTTAGACCATGTCGGTATACCCCGCACAGTTTCCACAACATATTTCTATTTACCTATAATGTATCCCAAATCCAGGTAGAGGATTTCAAACCCAAACAAAGAACCATAATGTAAAGCAAACAAATCAAACAATGTAAGCGAATAAATGTGATCTAGCCCTAAGGTCACCCCACTTTCATAAAAGTCCCCAGCAGAGTCGTCAGTTCTGTGATACGGTGGGAGAACTGACTTGAGGGTTTTTTGCGTTTTATCACAAATGTTGCGGTTAGCAAGAGTCGCCACCGACTTTTCTTTTATCCAAAAGGAAAGGTGAAAAAGCACAGGAAAGACCTTTAAGATTGTTTCTTGAGTTCGAGGGGTAGATTATGAAAAGGGAAGGTATTATCACCCTTTTCATCCATGGTTTTCCATGGGCTCTTAGTTACTTGCTAGATCACTTGCTTTTGTTATTTGAAATTGTGCTTTGTGTGGTTTTTTGAAAGTATTTTGTAAAAGAGGCCATTGTTTAGGCAACCTTTGTAATGATTCTTGTTCGTAAGAATGTATACAAAGATGTTTGTCTTTTTGAAAATGTTTTCAATGTTTGTAAGATGTTTGGAAATGTATGTGTTTGTTTTAAAAATAGCAAGGATAGTTATTTGAAATGGAGCAAGTAACTAGAAGTAATCTACCTACTCAAATGTCTTTCTTGTTCATTTTCTATTCCTTTGACATTGTTGTCTTACCATTTGATTTGGTAAGCAACCCTATCTTTGGATGTAAACGGGACGGGCGTGGGTCATCGTATAACCATGATTAGCAATATTGCAAAGTATCTTAGCATTTTTGAGGGACCAAGATCATTTTGTAAGGCAACTTTGAATAGTGTCATCGAGGGACTATGATCTTATATTTTTTTATTTTGCCAAGATACATCGCATGCGTAATATGGCCATTTTTGTATAAGGCAACCAAGTGGAGAAACCCTAAGGGTGCTTGTGTGCAAGTGTGTTATTTTCAAGCTTCAATTTTGTCTTGGATTTATGGTTTTCTATTGGATTTGTTTTTATCTTGCCATTCAAACCCTAATTACTAGCATGGTATGTAAAAGTGGTAAATTGTGTAATTTAAAGATTACTATGCTATCTACAACATTTTTAGGGGAGGGGGGAATACAAATTATGAATGGGGGTTTGCAATAATATAAATCTAATTAAGCTATTACAACCAAATCGAATTTGCACGAATATTTGAATAAATAAGATACACTATAAATTAAATGTAATGTTATGTATATGCAAGAAAAAGATTTTGTTTTATTTTTATGTGAAAAGGAGTTTTAACCTAATCCTAAAAATATTTAAAAAAAGGAAATTATTTCTTGAGAATAATGGTTAAACCTAATTTCTAATTAAAGGGAAAATAAATTTCTTTAGGTATTATTGTATTTTTGTATTTTTGTATTAAAAATAAAAAATAATATCTTATGAAAATAGTTAGTTTTTATATATCAAAAATAAATATTTTACAAGTATGAATAAAAAAGGAATAAAATAGTTAACCTAATTCTATTTTATTTACAAGTTTATTTAAGAAAGAAATAATTAATATATAGTTGAATAAAATATTTTTTCATGTGAAAATAAAATAAAATAAACAAAAAAAATGCAAAATCATCATGTTTTATATTTTTTATGATTTTATGTATTAAAGAAAATATTTAATGAAACAAAGAAAAGAAAATAAAACAAATAAATAAAATGCATGGGCCAGGGGGTATCCTGAGAAATCAGGTTGTGTTATGTTAGAAAAAAAAAACGCTAGGCCCGATGTTGAAGCCCATCCTACAAAACAGCAAATAAATGAAACTGGAAAAAATATGAAAAAAACAAAAGGTAGCGCCAAGGTTTGAACCCATGACCTATGCATTTCCAGCGCGCTACCTTGCCACTGGGGTGGCTATACATCCGTTAGTTTATGTGAAAAAACTATATATAACATGAATCCCTTCCTTGCCCTGTACTTCATCTTCTTCCTCAAGCTGGCCAGAAGCTCTATATCTTTCTCATCTCTCCATGAAAATGGAAACTTCCAACATGAAAATGATGGTACTCATCCCCACGATTTCAATCATGTAACTTATGGAAACTAACAATCAAAGATTAAAACGAAATTTGAAAGCCCTAATTTTAAACCTAATTTTTACAAGAATTTGAATGCTAAAATTCTCTATACATAATGATCAGAAATGAAATCTATGCACATGGTTAGCTTCAACCCTATAATATCTACATTTTTCTTTCACAAATCGTGGCTAAATGGATGCATGTATGAAGAGATAGAAGTTGGAATTCTTACCTCTTTTAGCTGAGATCGTGAATGGAGTTTGAGTGAGATTTAAGAAGGCCTGAAGGTTGCTTTAGCTTGCTTGAACATCCTTGAGTGTGCTCCAATCCTTGCATTGCTTTGGAAATGCCTGGAACTCTCTATCCAAGTCAACCTGCAAGCTTTGAAAACAAAAAGGGAAGATGAAGAAGGAGAAGTTACAGTGCAGGGATGATGGTCTGGATCACTTAGATATGAAGTAGGTAAAGTGTTTGGATGATTAAAACTTGAAATGCACGAGCAAAATGATGGATTGCTATGGTTGGACACCAACTGCAAGTTTTGAAAGTTTTTTGGTGATATGGAGTTTTGGAGTGTTTCAGCCCTTTAGCAATCGTGTTCTCAACTGTAATATGTTTGTGTATTAGTATAAAGAAAGTTTCAAATCAACTCTACAACAGATTTTTCAGTTCTAGGCTTTTTGCACACTTTCTTGCTTTTGAAGCAAAGTGAAGAGACAAGTCTTCTCATGCTTGTACTGGCCTGCTTGGAGTTGGTATAAGCTCTATACAAATTTCTTTAGGTCTGTAGGACTTGTGTGTGCAGAGAATAAATGTCCAATGCTCAAGAATTGAAAAGTTGCAAAAGCTATGCTTTTCAAAAATGGCAATGGCAACTTTGTGCCATTTATGGAATTACAACTTGGGCAAAGACTTTTAGGCTTGGATTAAGGCTTTGTCAAATGAATAAGTATTAAATTATGGAGTGAGAAACAAGTTTGGGGCCTGTAAAGCATGGATTAGGTAGCATAGGTTCAAATTTGAATTTTGTTCTTCATGAAATGGCTTGAATTCAAAGTGAGAAATTGCCAATTTCATCTCTTCTATTCTCCCTACTCAAAAATGATCTCAAGGAGTTCTTGGACATTTTGGAAACCTTGCAATGTTCTCTATAACTCATCTTTGAAATTCATTTCAAGATTCCTCTTGGAACTAGGTGAACAATTGTAATGAAGTTGGATCCAAAACCTGCCTAAATTAGGGCAAAATTTCACTAAGTTATTTTAGTTCATGGGCATGTATTCACAAAATTATATCTTGAGATCCAAGCATCTTTAAGGAAAAATATGTGGAGCAAAGTTGTAGATTTCATGGAGATCTACAACTTTCATGTTGGGAACTTTCTATGAATCATCTTGTATCCTGGTGAAAAAATGGCTTAAATTTGAGAAAAAATAAGAAATTTTCTATACTTAGAAAAATTTCTAAGTTAAGAAAAATTTCAAATTTCAAAATCAAATCTTCAATCTTTGGTTTCTCGGTGAACAAGTTTCACATTTTGACATGTTTTGATGAATTACGATCCTTGGCACTTGATTTTGACCCAAAAGTCAAAGTTTGACTTTTCAGTATACAGTTGACTTTTGATCAGTTGACTGCAAATTTCATTTGTCTATCCAATGGATTTGCAATGTTTTGAACCATGTAATTAGGTCAAGATGATGCAATTGAACCCTTGAAATCATGCTTCAAATCAATTGGTCATTTTCTAGGTCAAAAATCAGAAATTACCCTTTCTCAGTTAAAACCTTAATTTTGACCATTTTGCCCTTTTGTTGATTTGATCAAATTTCTTGAGGAATTGTGGTCAAAACTTGATAAAATGATACATATGAGTCTAGAATGTTGATGTGGATAAAAAATTATGAAGTTTGACTGTAAATTGGCCATGGTTGACTTTTTCCCCAATACAACTGATTTTTAGGTCAATTGTCCAATTGACTGATAAAAAAATGTGGTTCAAGGCCTGAAACTTGTCATGAGTAATCTTAGGGGTGCATAATGATGTTTGAAGGTCATATGAAGCATTGATAGTTCAAGAACCCTTGTGTAAACTCAAACCATAATTTTGGGTCATCAGTGTAAGATGTGATGTCTTGAGCTGATCAAACCCTAATGCAGTCTTGACTTTAAGAGATCTTTTGAGGAAATCTTTGATAAGTGAGAGGGAAAATTTTGGGGTACAACACCCTTTACCACTCATTGATCAAATGTTGGAACGACTTTCTAAGCACTCCCACTCCTTCTATTTAGATGGTTATTATGGATTTTTCCAAATCCCTATACACCTCGAAGACCAAGAAAAGACTACATTCACTTGTCCTTATGGTACATTTGCCTATCGGTGAATTTCATTTGGACTATGTAACGCTCCTACAACATTCCAAAGATGCATGATGTTAATTTTCGCTGATTTTATAGATGACATCATGAAAGTGTTTATGGACGATTTCTCTGTTTATGGGTAAAGTTTTGAACGATGCTTATCGAACTTAGAAACGGTACTTGAACGATGCGTAAAAGTTAACCTCATATTAAATTGGGAAAAATGCCATTTCATGGTCCGACACGAAATTATGCTTGGACACACAGTGTCCGATAAGGGGATTGAAGTTTACAAAGCAAAAATAGAAATTATAGAAAACCTTCAACCTCCAAAAACTATAAGAGAAATAAAAACTTTATTAGGACATGCCGGTTTCTACTGACGATTCATTAAAGATTTCTCTAAAATTAAGAAACCGCTAACTAGCCTGTTAATGAAAGACGCTGAATTCAATTTCAATGAAAAATGATTAAAAGCATTTGAACAATTAAAAACAACTCTTATTATCACACCTATTATGCAACTGCCTGATTGGAGATTACCGTTTGAAATCATGTGTGACGCTAGTGACTATGTTGTAGGCACAATTTTAGGACAAAGAAAGGATAAAAAGCTTCATGCAATTTATTACTCTAGTAAAACCCTAGATCCTGCGCAGATGAACTACGCCACCATCAAAAAGGAACTTTTAGCTGTCGTGTTCTCCTTAGATAAATTATGTTCTTACTTAGTAGGAGAAAAGATAATCATATATACTGATCATGCTACAATTAGATATCTATTAATCAAAAAGGATACCAAACCAAGATTACTCAAGTGGATCTTACTCCTACATGAGTTTGATTTAGAAATCAAAGACAAAAAATGCACTGAAAATGTAGTAGCTGATCACTTGTCCATAATGGAAGGCATTAAGCCTGAACAAGTGCCTATCAATGATGATTTCCCTTACGAACAACTCATAGCCCAGTTGGAAAACAACACCGTTGAATGCTCTGTAACTTATAACGATGTCAAAACAAATGAAGTTGTGGAGGCAATCTACATTAAAACCAAACTTCCATGGTATGTTAACTTTGTCAACTATTTAGCTGCTGGAGTGCTTCCACTAGATCTAACTTACCAATAGAAGAAGAAATTCTTCCATGATCTTAAACATTATTACTGGGATGAACCTATGCTTTTCAAGAGAGGCGCCGATGGTATTTTTTGTTGGTGTGTCCCCGAAGATGAAGTAGGAAGTATCATTTCCCATTGTCATTCTGCCATATATGGAGGATACGCGAGTACTAAAATACTTGCGCTAAGATCCTACAAGCTGGCCTCTTTTGGCCTAATCTGTGGAAGGATGTCCATGTCGCGGTCACAAATTGTGACCGGTGCCATCACACTGGAAACATCTCTAGACGCGATGAGATGCCACAAAAAGCATTTTAGAAGTAGAAGTCTTTGATGTGTGGGGAATAGATTTCATAGGACCATTCCCATCTTCTTTTGGTAACTAGTACATACTCGTTGTTGTTGATTATGTATCAAAATGGATTGAAGCTATCGCTTCTCCAACAAATTATACTCGAGTAGTAATCAAGATCTTCATGAATATAATTTTTCCTAGATTAGGTGTGCTGAGACATGTCGTCAATGATGGTGGTTCCAATTTCATTTCAAAGATATTTGAAAATCTATTACTAAAATATGGAGTCTGACACCGTGTAGCAACACCCTATCACCCATAGACGAGTGGGCAAGTAGAGGTCTCAAATAGAGAAATTAAGTAAATTCTAGAAAAAATTGTTTCCACCTCTAGGAAAGATTGATCTTCAAAGTTACACGAAGCTCTATGGGGATATAGGACAGCCTATAAGACCTCAATAAGAACCACACCATTTAAGCTAGTATATGGTAAATCGTGTCATATGATGTTAGAATTAGAACATAGAAGTTATTAGGCTATTAAGAACCTTAATTTAAATTATGATGTCGCAGGTGAGAAGAGAGTTTTAGACATTCATGAACTAGAAGAAATTAAATTAGACGCATACGAGAATTCTCGTATCTATAAGGAAAGAACTAAAAAATGGCACAACAAGCGTATATTTAGGAAATATTTTAATGACGATGACATAGTAATTATTTTTAATTCTGGACTTAAATTTTCCCCTGGTAAGCTTCATTTTAGGTGGTTTGGTCCCTTTGAAATTACCAAAGTTTTTCCAAACGATGCAATAGAAATAAAGGGTAAATCTAGTGAACCATTTATCGTAAAAGGACAATGCTTGAAACATTATCAATGCGTTAACAATAAAGACTAAAACTGTAGTCTAAAGCTCACAGAGCTGTCCGATAACCCCCAGAATTAATTTTTATTTCAGTCGACCTTACTATGTAAACTAAAGCGCTTGGAGGGAGACAACCCGCATTTCTAACTTTACTGTTAATTTTCTTTCGTCATTTCTTACAGTTTTTCCTTTCTCTTTATTATTTTATCTACAATATTATTATTGAGAATTTATCCCTACTAACTTGGTATCATCGTCTACTTACTTTCAGGATAACTTAACTTTATCTAACTAACTAACTCTCACGATGCAACATGTGGACTATAGGGATATCACTTTCAGACGCAGAGCTCAAAGGCAGAGATTTGAAGTTATAGCTAAAAGAGAGATATCACTAACCATCTACTCTGATGGCCGCACCATGACATGGCTAGAAATTAGATATAGTCTCGTGTTTCTACTTGACCAAATTGGGTGGGGAAATTTCATGGTCGGAAGAAGATTTAGTTCTTACCGCAGGCTGACCCTTGAGTTCCTTAGTTCATTTACTTTCATGCCTAACCATGGATTAGGATTTAACCGAGGTCATATTATTTTTAGAATGTTTGGTATTGATTTCTATTATAATAGCAGAGAGTTTGATGGCCTTTTAAGAGTTCTTGGTGGCCCACAAGTCTTTTCTAGTACCCCAGAAGACGGTATTTTGGACCTTGAACTTGGATATTTTTGGAATAACATAATTGGAGATAACAACCCCGAGCCTGATAACATGTTTTCTAAGAATATCCATAACCCTGCTATCCGTTATTTCCATAAGATCCTTTCTCACACCCTTTTCGGAACAGAACAAAACATTACCTCTGTGTCCAAAGATGAACTTTTCATCATGTATTGTGCCTCCCAAAATCGCCCTGTTAATGCTACTACTTTTATGTTGGATAACTTCACTCGTCTTGCACAAGCTAATAATGAACCAATCTTAATAGGAGGCTTAGTGACCATGATTTCAAATGCTATTTTAGACAACCACTAGTCAGCCTTGACCCTCTAGGAGGAATACGTCCCATGAACATCCAGTTTTGTTTCAATACCAGCTTCATTAGAAACCTAGGCCCGACTGAGTTTGAACTCCTTATCAATAATCGAGTTCTGCACCTTTTCACATTGCCAAATCCCAGGACTAGCATACATGATAGAAATAATTGGTTGTTTGAATTAGACGAATCCTGAAATGACCCACAAAACCCTCTTGAGACTCCTCAAGTCTATGACCATTTTGATATCTCTGAAGTTGAAACCGATCCTGAAACCCCTCCATTCTACCATAACCTTTCATCTCTAGACCATACCAATCTTGCAGATATCCCTCAAATTATTGCACCACTTCCACATGAGGACCATCAGCCTGACACATTCTCTTGTATCTCCACTGCACAATTTTCTCCACCTCCTGATCACACTACTGCCATCAACGCTCTCTGGACTGACATTGCTAACATTAGAGACGACCTTGATTCTTTACGCGTCGACTTTTACAGGTTTATGGATGTAGTGAAAGAGCAATTTGATAATATATATCAACATATTTATTATATTTCTCCTCATCTTGGACATAGTGAATATTTTTTCTGAATAATATTGTTTTCTTAAGATTAGTATTTTGCATGTTTTCTTAATTAGATTTGATGTTTTAGGCTGTTTTGTGATTTTTCTGCTTTCTTTTGTTATAGTAAAAGTTTTTCACATTTTTCAGTATATAATCTTTTGTAATTTTATTATTTCAATTTATGTTTTTCATTTTTCTATGATTTATCTGCTATTGTGTGTATGAGGTTAAGTTGAAGTTTATTTAGAATTTCGAATTGTTCATGTTTTACACATGTGGCGCTCGCCACAAGCCCGTGGCCCTCTCCATGATATCCGAACTACATGGCCCCCGCCAAGGTTTGTGTGGCCCTCGCCCTTTCTTTAAAAAATAGAAACAAAATTGTTTTTATAAAACACTCCTCGATTTCCCATCTTCCTTCATTCGACCCAACCTCTTCCATTCTCAACCCTTTCCAACTTCAACTAAGCACTCATTATCACCCACTCACGTTTCACTTGCCAATTTCTTTTCATCCTTTAAATTCCTTGAATTGCTCCACATATCATACTTTTTCACTCATATTGACCTAAGCAAACCATACCCTATTGTATCAATCATGTCTCATCGCACCCATCAACCAAACAGAAGGGCAAGACCATCATCGAATTTATCTATAATCATCTTCTGCACTGAGGATTTCAGTTTGCAAAGAGAGAAGTACCTTAAGTTCTACCAACATTATGCCATCCCCACAAGGTACGTTGATGAGTCATGTTTGCGTGAATTAGGCCTCTTAGATAGTGTTCAATGGATGCTGACTAATTTAAGTCTAATTCATATCTGCTTGTTGAACCATCCAACCTATGAACCCTTGACTCTAGAGTTCCTGAGTTCATTTATTTACGACACCCATGTGGAGTGACCATATCTCACCAGATCCTCTAGGTTTAGGCTATTCAACAAAGAATACTAATTAATCCAAGATACAATAGGTAATATGTTACATTTTCCGCATGGAGAGAATGTATCCTGTAGAGTTTCTTTTGAGGAAGATTGGCAAACCATAGCGTTTGATCTTTGGGAAAGGTTAACAGGTGAAACGACTCTAAATTGGGAAGGCCTTAATGCCTCCATAATCCATAACCCAGCCATCCGTTATTTTCACCGTATTCTGGCAAGCATAATTTTTGGCAAGATTAACAACCATAAGGTAAATTCTAAAGAGTTTTTCTTTCTACATTTCATCTTTACACTTAACATAATCAATTCCACTCCCTTTTTGTTGGCACACATTCGTTCAATTTTTGCAAGAGGAACCAATCCTTTATGTATAGGGGGGATAGTCACATCTATTGCTCTTTCCTTGGGCCTAGGTGACAAAATCACTGATTTGCCATTAATACCAGCCCTGTACCTTGGCATCGACAATTCTCGATCTGCTAAATTGATTAAAGTAAGAGAATATGGCAAGAATTATTTGATGGTATGAAATAAAGCGGTCAAGAGTGTCATCTTTCCCTATGACAATCAAACTAATGCACAAAATATGGCTAATTGGCTTTATGATGTATCTTCCCCTGAGCCCAATGCGCCTACACAAGGTGTACAAGGCGGCCAAACAGACGATGAGTTCAATGAGATGGAGCAGGGTGCCCCTGAGGTTCATCTGCAACCCATACAGGTTCCTTCTAAAAGCGTTGCTGGAACATCATCAAGACGCCGAAGAAGGCATGGAGATACCTCTGGCCCTTCTAATGACATTCTTGCTGAAATGAGGTGGCATAATGCTATGGATGCTCAGCGTGACCAAACACTTAAGGATATTCTAACTCAGTAGATTGAGATGATGCACCTCATTCAGAAAATTCATCATGATCGACGTGACTATAATGACAGGAATGACCAAAGAATGTCAGGGATGATCGACCAGATGACAATTATGACAGTGCATGTGGACGGCTTACAGGAGTATATTCATCATGTAAGTATGCAACCTCACCAGCCTGGTAATCGTGGTCGTGGACGAGCACGTGGCAGAGGCCATAAGTAGCAGACATCCCAGGTTCTACCTTTCTTTTTCACCTTATCTCGAAACATTGGGAATAATGTTTGATTTAAGTATTGGGGAGAAAGCTTTACTGCTTTTGTTTTTCGTCTTTTGTTTTTCGTTTTCTAGGTAGTTTTATTTTTCCCTTATGCTTATTTAGTGTTAGTGTTAGTTGAGTTGAATTCTTGCGATGTCGAGTCTATATGCGTGTTTTTGCGCTATTTGTTGATTCCCCAATTTTCTTGAGCCATAACAAAATTTTCTGGTTTGACTTATAACATGACACCTTAAAAAATATATAGGTTGTTTTATATTTAGGCTATGTTGGATTGATTTGAGAAAGACTCACCAAAATAGATATCGTTTTGACACCCTAAAATCCCTAGTTATGTACGATCAATTTGATTACCTATTATACCGAGACCTTAAGTTTGAGTTTTTAAGTAGCCCTGAGTAGTTTATACTAGCAGTCAACACTATCTTAAGCACAAACTACGTAGGGAGTTGATGAATATAAGTGGGTGATCCTAAAATTTCTAATTATATATATGCCATAACTTATATAAATAGGGAGTGCGTCTAATAAGTTAGGTGACTCTCACCCGGTCACTTAACCCAATGGTTGTGGAACCTACAAAAGTTTTCATAAAAATCTGTTGTTAGTTGGTTCAGAGGTGTCTGGTACTGAACATGGCAGGGAGGACTACGGTTCTTTCCCCCGCAACTTGTAATTGGCTAAATAAAGGGGTTACCAAACTCATGTACCAGAACCCCATTCTTAAGGATCAGTGTCACTAACCAACTACTCTACTATGTGCGTGCAAGGATAAAGGGCTTAATGTGATTGCGCTTGAATGAAAATGGGTAAAATAAAATGAAAGAAATAGGTTGAGCTATAATAGAATGATTCAAACGGGTTTAGATTAAGGAGGTATTTTCGACCATGTTTGTGATTTTGTGCCACTACAATATCCTTAATGTTGAATTCAAGTATCTATCATTCTAACAAAATTCCTCACAACCATGTAAGATTCGAGTTATGTCGTGTATTTGTGTCGAACCCATTTTAAATTTATTTTCATGATGATTATTTGCTTGAGGACAAACAAAGGTTCAAGTGTAGGGGAGTTTGATAACGCGAAATTTCATTGTGTTTTCGACTCGACTCGCAAGAATTATTTTACCATTTTTAGCCATTTATGTCATTTTATACTGATAGTTTTTCTGTATTTCAGGTGTTTTTCTTCCTTGAGGCTTGCATTAGAAAAGAGGAATTGGCAAAGAAAGAGCAAGAAAACATGAAGTAATAGAAGAAATAATGAAAATCTATGCACAGAAGGTTGTGGCCCTCGCCACACATGTTTAGCCTGTGGCACTCGCCACGCTTCTTGTGACCACTTCCACAGGTTGTTTTATAACAGGGTCATCTTTCCTCCCACGTCAGAGCCACAAGTCCCTCATTTTCCTATTTCCTTTCTGCAAGACCATGCATGACGAGAATATCTCCACAAAGGAAGTTTTTCTTTATTTTTCTCGAGGGAGTTACGTGAATACATCAATCTATAAAAGGAGGAAGGATTAAAATTTCCAGGGTCGAAAAATTTCCATTGTTTAGAGCACTTTTCTTTCTAGAATCTAAGCACAAAAATCACCACTTTAAAGTAATATCTTTCCACACCGGGGAGCTATTGCAACACTAGTTAAGATTTACATTTTAGTCGTTTTCAATTCAGTACTTTCGGAAGTGAATCCTAGCGACATTTGTGGAGGATCGTGAAGATTAGTTTTCAGGTTGCAGTCAATTCTTTTTGTACTAGAAATTATTCTCAGGTTTTTAATACAAGTTTTATTTATGTCTACGTCATAGAAATCATGTTCTATTTTATGATTAATTACTATTATAGCATATCTCTCTTCAAAACTATGTTTGGCTAATTCCCTTAGATACCTATATGTAACATAATCTAACCGAAGGGATTTGAGAACCTATTGGTATAAATATTTATAAACTACTTTCCTGGTTTTGGTTTCTAATTTAACTAATAAAACTATTTTTGTTACGAGAGTAAAAGACAACAAAGGTTAAAATCAATACAACGAGAGTTTGAGATTTTTTATCGGATAGTAGCAATTGAACATTGATCCTAAATACAGCAAGAGCGCTTTAGGATTAATTAGATTTTATTGTTTTCCAAAAAGTGTTTTTAAATTCAAATGAGACAGCAAGAGCAAACATTTAGATTTAAGAATACAGTATAAGTCAATAAACACGAGAGTGCGAGATAAGGATTTTTAAACTAATATTTTCTACTGAAAAGTGTTTTTAAGAAAAACAAAACCAATCGTTAGTCGGATCCCTGGAGTCAGACAAGTTACAAACTAGTATCCCTTATTTCGAATATTTTATTAAACTTGAATTTACTCCCTATTTCCCTCAAAAACCTAAGATTAATTTTCAGCGTTAGATTACATAGTAACATTAGATAGAATTAGTTTGATTAACAGTCCATGCGGGTTTGATATCTTTTGAAAACTACGCGATTAGACTGTGCACTTGCAGTCAGTAATTCCGATAGACTCATAAAGTCGCGATCAATAGTTCTAATCAAATCTCTTGGGTTCACAAACACTTCTATGGTTCTTAGTCAACAATGACAAAATCATCCTTCCAACATACATCTTTAACCATGTATGTAATTCCATTAGAGATACTACCAATAATCACAGTAAGAGTATTCATCATGCAAGACTTATCTCTGAATTATTTCAGCAGAGTAGGCTCATTGAAGCTCTGGTGAAATTTGGGCCTACAGAATATCTGGAAGAATCTTATGGGAATGTTCTACCTGGTGCTTTGTTGGGGAACATGTAGTTGATTCCGAAGAAGGAAGTAGTGCAAGATGCACATCCTCTAAGGATCAGAAATGTCAATACTAACTTCATTGAAAATTTTCCTTATATTACTAAGGAAGACAATCCTGAAGTTATTCACGAGTTCATCAAAATGGATTTGGAAGATTGAAGTTTTATTTTTACTATGGATGATATCCATAAATATCCTAAAGGTAGTATGTATAGGCCTAGAAAAAGAAATAGGCAGTCTGTGCTTATTCCTGAAAAAGAGGATTAGATGCCATGTAAGAACATAATTGCCTTCTAGAAGGGTGTTCAGAAGGAGGTACAAGAATTATCATCTCCAACTGTCTTTTTGCCTACAAGGACAAGGAGTGGAGCCACTCCTCAAAATTCAACCTCTTCAATGATGGATGAAAAAAATAAGAAAATGAGGAATCTGGTCTTGCCATCAAAAGATAAAGAAGAAATTGATGAACAACCTTTGAAAAGGAGGTCCAGATTCACTGTGAAAGAGATTCAAAATCTTTCTACAAAATTTATTCAAGAGGGATATGGTTTGATATTACAATATTTGTTGAGTCAGGCTATGAAAAATCCTTTCATGTCTGACATCTTTTAAAAGCAAAAGGGAAATAAGTTTGTTGCTGAAGTTGTGCTGAAGGATGCTAAGGGAATTTCAGAGGCTGGAGTTGTTCTCTTGTCTAAAGATGTTACTTCTCATGCCATTGAAAATGCTATGGAAAAAGAACATGTTGTTTCAAAAGTTGCAAAATCTTTTGACACATGTATTAATCTAAAACTTGTCTCCTATGATATCTTAGATTCTTCCATTTCACCCATATTGAGAAAATCTCCAACACCCACTCCGCCTCAATCTCATGTACACACACCTTGAACTATATTTGATCATAACTTACATATGGGTTCTAACTTACCTTATCCTAAACCAGCCTCAGAATCAGAATATGTTGAACTAGTATTTCAAAGTGTTCAAAGAGCTTTTATCTTGGAGGAACGTTCAATCCACCTAACTAGTGAGAAACCCAATGAGTAGAACCAGTTAGTATGTATTTCTGATTCTGAATACCCACAACCCGTAAACATCATGCTTGAACCACCAATAGAGGTTTCTAGTTCCAAATCTAGCTCAAGCTCAAGCTCAAGCTCAAGCTCTGAGTTTGTTGTGTCTCAGTTTAGATCTCTAGTGGCTGAACCTCTTCAAGATATTCTTCTAGAAATCTGAACCCCTAATACCCAATACCAAGCTTCATCACAACCCCATTTCTCTCAAACTAGTCTTGTCGCCTTCAATATTGTTCAGACCCTTGTTCCAGTTCAATTTTTAACTGAACAAGTAATTCATACCCAACCTTGTTCTGAACCTCAATCTTCTATTGTCCAGTCTCAATTATAAGTTCAGCCTGTATCTAATCTTCAATCTGAAGCTTAGTGAGTCACCCTTTACCAAACAAACCTTGAACAAGCTCATCAGAACTAACTTTTTCCTATAATCACTCTTAACCAAACTAAACCAGAAAACTCTCAGCCTTAACCATCTGTCCATCACCTCTCCCCAATAGAGAAACATGTGATGTGTCAGAATTTGATATAGTTCCTATATCTATCCCCTTTGCTCCATCACCTACTCCCTAGTTAAACCTACCACTTCTTATCCAACGGGAATTGGAAGAATTTAGAACTATTATCTCTAATAGGGTTCAGAACCTGTTATCTAAAAAGCTTTTTTTGCTTCTGATCACATAACTCATGCAGTTAAATGGGATTCCATCAAAACTTCTGTTAACTCTACATTGTTCAATCTTAAGGCTTTCTCTACTGAGCATGTAGTTTCTTCTACTCGGTAGCATGAGAAGTTAAAGGAGGAGATGGATTTTGTGGCAAACTCTCAAAATTTTTTGGATGCTAAGCAAGATCTGATGGGTGATCAATTGAAAACCGTGATTGGAAGACAAGATGAAATAGGTTCTGACATGAAAGCTATCCTTGAGCATCTGAAGAAAAACCTCATGCCTTAGGATTTTTAGAAAACCCCTTATTTTGTCTTTTAAAAAATTCTTAAACATGCTTTTATTGTTAAATCTAGATTCTTTTAGTTAATGAATTATTATTCTTTAGTATATTTTATGTCTTATATTTTATCCTTTTGTTGATGACAAAGAGGGGGGGGGGGGGAGATAAGTATTTAAGCATCTGAACCTAATTGTTTGATATTATTTATGCTTAAATTCTAAAGAATTGATTATTGTTCTTCAATGATAAATTTAATTAACCAGGCTAGGACTTATGGGGAGCTTATAAACCTCACCTTTAGGACTTTCTGACTTAGGGAGAGCTTACAAACCTCATCCCTAGGACAATCAGTCTCATGAGGGTCTTACAAACTTCAAACCCTAAAGTCATAATGTTAATTAATTCAACACCATTGTTCTTAAATACTTGTGTTTGTCATCATAAAAATGGGGAGATTAATGGAACAAAATTGGTTTATACCATGTCCCTTAGGTTTTGATTATAACAAAGCATTAAAATAACAATCAGGTAGATTAATTTGTGTTCAAGGGTGCATGTACAAAGACTAATATACAGATTGAATGGTGTTGTACCCCAAAATTTGCCCTCCCATATTCTTCAAAATTTGCCAAGTCAAAGCTTCAAAATTTCCTCAAGGGTTGCACAGTTCAAGGGCCTCCTAACAGTCAAAATTAGGGTTTTGGTTCTGACAAATTAAATGAAGTTTCCAAGGGTCCAATCAAGTCCCACATGCCTATAAACATGGTCAAGCATCCTCATACCAAGTTTCAAGACTTACAGCACAAAATTGCACAGTCAAAAACCCTAATTGCACTATAGTCAACTGTAGGGGCAAAATGGTCATTTGACAGTCAAAAGTTCAAATTTTTGGTCAACATCTCATTTTGAAGCCACAAACATCATTTGATCAATGCTTGATCATGATTCTCAAAGCTTGGCTCAAAAATCATCAAGATGCAAAAGTTTCCATATTTGGACAGTTGAAAAAGTCAACTGTAAATTGACCAAGGCATAAATTTCACATGGATTATCAGAAAAATTCCATCCAAAGCTCATTTTGAAGATAAAGACATTTCCTACAACTCCTCTTCACACTTCAAGTCCAAGAAATGCTCTCACAAAAAGTTATCAATTTCAACATTATAGGTCATTTTCAAGAGTCAACAAAAAGGGACTTTAAGTCAAAGGCCATAACTTGAGATTGGTAAATCAAAATGACATGGGACAAAAGGCATTGGTTAGAGGACTCAAATACCTTTCCAAAATGTCCAAGAACATGAGCAAAGCTTAACAATTGAGCAAGTTATGCCTTGTGGAAGTTGGGAAATTTTTGGATATTTTGAAAAGTCAACATTGCTTCAAATGACCTAAAAATGCTAATGGGCCTCTTTTTCTTCCACAATTCATCATCCAAGGCATGTGCACGACCATTTGGCCCAAAGGGAAGTTTTTTATCATTTTTATTTATTTATTTGGATTTTTAATCATTAATAATTCATTTAATTAAAATAAATAGGTGAAAAAATACTAAACCTAACCTTTTGAATCTTTTTGTGCATAAAATAATCTCAATATTTCGTGCAAATTAGGTTAGGAAACAACAAAGGTGATTGGATATGATTGAGGCCAAAATAGCATGAAAAAGATTTGAAAATTATGGCATGGAAAATCAAATATTGTTTCATCAATTGCTTGATTCTTTGGCTCAAATTCTCTGACCTAATCACTCACATACATATACACATGCTAACCCTCGTGCCAAAAGACTCCCAGCTGCGCCATATACCAAGAGCCAAACTTGAACTTTTTGCAAAAATATTGAAAACTGAAATCACGATTGCAGGGTCTTTCAAGCCAAAATCATCACTCCATTAGCTTGCCAAAGTTGCCAGGAGACGATTCCAATCAAGAACTTTGTCCCATACTCAAGGAGGTGGTATATCTGAGTCAAGCTTTGCACGAAAAAATTCATAATCGAATCATGAATCCCATGCAGTTTTAGTTTGTTTTCTTTATTGATTTACATTCCTTGATTAATTATGAAGCTAACCACATAGATTAATTGAGTTTTTATACACTATATGCAAATCTGCCATTGTTGTCTTTTAGGGTTTGTGAAGCTTTGAATTGGGGTTTCCCAGTTAAGGTAAAATTGGAAGCTCTCAATGCCATGACCATACTCAGCGCACTTGGACGAAAAGAACAGGACCCTCGCGCCTAATTTATGTGGCCGGACGGCCTAATCGCTATTTTTCATAATGTTGCTTTTGGGGACGGTTCAAAACCGTTGCCCATTCTTTTTTTTTATTTCAGGAAAAAACAAAGCCATGGAGAAGACGATTATGTGGCCAAGACTGATTGGTTCATTTAAAAGTTCGCGCGGAAACAGGCACTAGCGCGTTGTTCTATTTTATAATAATTGTTTGTTGTTTAATATACAGAAACGCGCGTTTGGTTCAATTGGTTAGGCACGTTGCTGGTAATCCCTAGGACCTGGGTTCGAGCCCCAGGTCCCCACCCCCTTCCATATTATTTTTCACTTAATGCTTGTGTACAATTTCAATGCTAGGGCGCATCATACAACCCACCATCCAGCCTGCCACGCATATGCCAAGATCAATCAGAGGGCCACAGTTTGAGGAGCATGCTAAACTGCAGTCAACACCTCCACACGCTGGCAAGGAAAGTCAAAAAGGGCCTTAGGACCTTGGGCCTGAATGCTACAATTACACCTCCAAATTAGGGGACAGACCCCCCAGGTTTGCAAGCTTTTACACTTTTTTCATTCTTTTTTTATTTATTTTAATTATTGTTTTTAATTAATTAAATATTTTCATAAAAAATATAAAAAACAATATAAAATCAGAAAAAGACAAAAAATAAGTATTTTATTTAATTAATATATTTTTTGTAATAAATATTATTCATCCATGTTAGCTATTAAATTAGGTTTAATTCAAGCATTTTTTAATAAATTTAAAATTGGTAGAATTAGGGTTTGTATTAATTTTTTATCCCTTTTCTTTTCTTTTCTCTAAATAATTAAATATTTCCTATTATTTTTATAAATTAAAATTGCATGTAAATAATTAGGTTAATTTAGGTTTAACTTTAATACTTTCTTAATAAACTAAAAAACAATTAGAATTAGGGTTAGTACTTTAATTTCAATTAATCTTTCTCATTAAAATCATAAATATCAAAATCTAAAAAAAAAAACAATTTCCTTTTGTTTTAACTTAATTAATTTAACAATTTAGTTTAATTAAAAGGGGTCCAACGCCCTCGTTTCTAATTTTAATTCAATTCACATATTTATTTATTTTCTTTTAATATTTATGTACCTCTCCCAAAGCCGTGTAATCTATTTCTCGCACTTTAATTCTTTATTTTTCTGTCAAATCGGGTCCTGGAAATTTTGGCGATGTGGACCCGCGCCTTTTGTAATAGTTTAGAACTTTACCTTTCTCGCACTTTTTAACAGTAAATAAATGCATGCAAGAATGAATGGCCAAAAATAAAAACAAACGCATAGATCACTTTGACATGAACAAGATAAAATAACTGAACATGACACACAAATCACACACCACCCCTAGGGTACGCCTCACTGTTGCCTTGCCTCGAAAGGTGATCGTCGAGTAGAGGATGTCTTAGTAAGTCCTCATGATCCGGGAACCTGGCATGAGGGTAGCTTCTAAGGTATCTTCCTATTGCTCTGGTTACCACACTGTCCCTAAACCTCGAATTGACCCGAACACCTCCAATGGTGGTGCTACCTACCTCTCAATGGTGGGATGGCACTACTTTAAGGACATTTACACAGACGAATTCCTTAGGGTAGGTAGATGACTTGTAGATACTTGCTCTAATTCAAAACAAATCAAAAACTTCTTTTCACACCGAAACTTTGCAAAAAGCTTTCAAAAAACAATTTTTCAAACACTCTTGAGGACTGATACAAGAGTCGAACTGAAATTTTAAACGAAACTTTTCTCAAACTCACTCCCACACTTTGAAAAGCAAACAAACATTTTTGAAAACACAAATGAGCAAGTATCTAAGAGCCCATGGATAACCATGGATAGAAAGGGTGCTAACACCTTCCCTTTCTATAAATCTACCTCCCGAACCGAGAACTAATCTCAATAAGGAATTTTTCTGTGCTTTTGTCCTTTCCATTTGGAGAAAATAAAAGACGGTGGCGACTCTTGCTTCCGCGACATTTCGCGAACCAGCGTTAAACAGTCAGTTCCAGATCCACCGATCACAGAACTGGCGACTCTGCTGGGGATTTTTTATAAAGTGAGGTGTACCTTAGGGATAGTTCATAACTGTGTTTTCAATTGCTTTCTTTGCTTGCTTTAAATTGTGGGACTGTCTTGGGAGTTCTATAGATCCTAACCCGGATCTGGGGATACCTTCTTAGAAAGTAGCAACAAGGCTGTGAGGGAACTGTGCGGGGTATACCGACATGGTTGAAACAGTCTGCTACGTTGATGTGGCACTTTGGTGTGTACCGGTAACCCTTGAGTTCAGTCAAGGAGAGTACGGGACCTCCTCGTGGTGTCGTGAAGCATCAACAGACCTTAGGAACCTTAATTGAACTATCTTGGCCTCTTTAGGGTAGTGAGATAACTGACTTTGGTGCAGTCCGAGGTTGGTTGATACTCGATACTACACTCAATTGAGGGTTGCTTTCCTGGAATATTTCGGTCGCCAGTTCAGTGGCTAAATCGAAACGATGAACAATGAAAGCAATCCAATGATATTGGGACCCTTAGAACCCGGTTACTTCTAATAGGACAGGTTGAGCCCACCAACTTCAAGAGGGTACTACCCAGACCCCATGCTGGCCTTAAACCCTAAGGGCTTGTCTTGTGTGCCTTGTGTGCCTTACATGTTTGTCTTTGTAAATATCTGTGGTGTGTTTAATCATAGCATCATGACATCATCCAGCATCATATGCATTGACTAACCATTTCAGGGGTTCGAATCTTCATCTTTGTTCTTGTTTTGTAGGACATGGAAACTGTTCGTAGAAAGACAATTCAAATCAGTCTTGTAAGGATCCCTCCTCAGCTTAAGGAACTTATATCCAGGATTCCCGAGAGCTCTTCATTCAGTGAAACACATGGAAGACTCATCAGCTTGGTCAACACCAACATTGAGGAAGATATGATAAAGGTCTTGTTCCAGTTCTTTGACCCTCTGCATCACTGTTTCACCTTCTTGGACTATCAGCTGGTACCTACATTAGAGGAGTTCTCCCGGCTCCTGAAGATCCCTATTCTTGATCAACTACCCTACAACGGTACGGAAAAGGAACCCAAGCTTGAAGAGATTTCTAAAGCCTTGCACCTACAGTCATCTGACCTCAAGGGACATTGGGAAGTTAGAAGTGGTATCAAAGGGTTCTTAGCCAGGTTTCTGTTTGAAAAGGCCTATGAATGTTGGAACTCCCTTGACTTACAAGCTTTTGAAGAAGTTGTGGCCCTCCTTGTCTATGGTTTGGTGTTGTTCCCTAACCCAGATCAGCTTATTGATATCAGTGCTGTCCAGATCTTCATGTCCAGGAATCCTATACCTACGTTGCTGGGGGACATCCTTCACTCATGTTACACTCGAACCATGAGAAAAAGAGGTGTCCTTATGTGTTGCACTCCTCTCCTGGGAAGGTGGTTTATTTCGCACCTTCCACAATCAGTTTTGAAGAACGAGCGGGGTTTGAGATGGTCACAACGGTTGATGACTCTCACACATGCAGATATACATTGGTGCCCCAGGACCAGAGAGGATGTCACTATCGTTGATCGTTGCGGAGAGTACCCTAATGTTCCTTTACTTGGAATCAGAGGAGGTATTACTTACAACCCATGCCTGGCTTGGAGACAGTTTGGTTATGCTCGGAGGGATGGTCCTCATGACATGTTAATTCCTGACATAGTTTTTGACTTCGACAATGATACTCAAGGACTTCGCCAAAGATTTATCAGAGCCTGGAGGATGCCAAGTAGGATAGACAGCAAGACACTGGGGCACAGGAACTCCATCCCGTTGGAACCTTACCTCAAGTGGGTATGTGCCCGCTCCCAGAGGTTAGTAATGCCTTATCCTCATATGCTCCCTGTGATCAAAGAGCCAGTCTCGGAAGGAGAGGTGTCCCACACTATTCAGCACCCTGATATGCCCACATCCTGGGAAGAGATGCAGAAGAGCTGGATCCAGCTTAAGGAAGAACGAAATTCTCTTGAGACCAGTCTACATGCTAGTGAAAAGAAGGTCTTGGAGCTCACCCGCCTGTTGCATGAGGAGAGGAATCTCAACACTTACATAGCTCCAAAGAGGATGCGTAGTATATTTTGGGATTGATTTGGTTTTGTATTATTTTGCCCATGAGGCTTTGATGTACTGAACAATTATTTCCTTAATGATAACGTGTGTTCTTTTTTGTCTACAACAAATTTGAGCTTTCGAACCCTTGAATGCATTGCATAAACACATATCATTCATCATGTGCATAGCAGGTTTTCCTCTTTTCAGGTTGCTTACAGTTCTTCGCTGTTTATTTCAGCATCATGAATCCTGACTCATCATCAACCGAGATGTCCATCAAAGCTCTACAGGCGCAGAATGCGCAATTTCAGGAACTAATCATGGGTTTGGCTCAGGGCCAAGAAGAGCTGAAGGCTCTACTTCTGAAGAAGGAAAAGAAGAAGAAGAGAAGAACTGTTCTGTTCAACTCGGGCCGAAGGTTTGGCAACACTCTGCAAAATGAAGAGGCTGGTTCTTCCATTGGCAAGGGTACTCCTCAAGCGGAAAAAGGTCCTAGTCCGGTAGTCTCTGACAACGAGACTGATTTTGATGAAGAGCAGTATCCTCCGGCAGAAGACAGATACAAGCAGCTGGAAGATAGGCTGAATGCTATGGAGATACAACAGGTACCTGGGCTGGATTTCGGAGATTTGGGTTTGTCTACTGGTGTGATTATTCCTCGTAAGTTCAAAGCACCATCTTTCACTAAGTACGACGGGGCGTCTTGTCCCAAGCTACATCTCAGGTCCTATGTTCGGAAGATTCAACCGTACTCAGTGGATAAGAATTTGTGGATCCACTTCTTCCAGGAGAGTCTTTCAGGGACTCATCTCGAATGGTTCTATCAGCTGGATGGGACCAAGGTTCGTAACTGGGAGGAGTTGGCTACTGCTTTCTATAAGCAGTATCAATATAATGCCGACCTTGCCCCTACACGTACCCAACTCCAGGGTATGTCGTTAGGTTCAAGTGAAGGTTTTAAAGAGTACGCTCAGAAGTGGAGGGATCTGGCTGGCAGGGTGCAGCCTCCGTTGACTGACCGGGAGTTGGTAGACATGTTCTTGGGGACCCTATCTGGGCCATTTTTCAACCATCTTATCGGTAACTCGTCTGCAGGGTTTACTGATCTTATTCTGACTGGAGAGAGAATTGAGGCTGGGTTGAAGTCTGGAAAGATTCCGAAGGGTGCATCGTCTAGTTCTGAGAAGAAACCCTTCAAGAAGGAGGCTAGTGCTGTATATGGCTCTAGAAGACAAGAGAAATCTGAGCACCGCCAATCTGTCAGTGCGGTGATGATTGCTAAGCCTGCTGCCGCTCCTCGGCCAACCAATCCTCAGAGGGCTGAAAGACCTAGAAGAGAATTCACCCGTTTGAGCATGACCCTATCCCAAATCTTGCCGCAGTTACTATCCACCAATTTAGTGACTGTCAGAGAGGAACCCAAAGGTGTGAACACTGCCTCCCCCAAATACAACCCAAATGCTCGTTGTGCCTACCATTCTGATAGCCCGGGGCATTCCACTGATGACTGTTGGGCATTACGGAATAAGGTGCAAGACCTTATTGACGCGAAAGAGATACAGTTCAAAGCTCCTGAGAGGCCGAATGTGGTGACTGCTCCTATGCCTCAGCATGGGGTAAATGATGTTGATGAAGAGGTGTATGCTGTTTCTGTGGATGATCTAGCCACTCCCTTAATGACTGTCAAGAAGAACCTACTGCTGGCCGGTTTATTTCCGGGTTGCAGTGAGGGTTGCCTGTTCTGTGCTGTTTCCCTATCTGGTTGTCCCTTGCTGAAGTTAGGCATCCAAAGCCTGATGGACAGTAAGGAGATTCTGTTCAAAAAATCTGCTGTTCAGTTGGTTCCGGTAGAAGAAGTTTATGTGGTTACCATCTTCAATAATCCAATCAAGGCTCTCCCGAAGAAGCCTGTCCAAATCATGACTGTCGCACCTGTTGTTATCACTGTTCCGGGGCCTCTTCCCTATGTATCTGATAAAGCTGTCCCCTGGCATTATGGGGCAGACATATACGTGAATGGAATCAAACAAGAATTCAACACTGGCGCCAGTATCTGCGATATCACTGGCCCAGCCAAGGTTACCCGCAGTGGCAGGCTCTTCTCGCCTGACATTGCACCGCCCGCTACTCGAAGACCCCTCCTTATAACACCTACAAGTGTACCTGTTCCTGTTGCTGATCAAGTTGTTTCCCTTGCTGCCGAGTCATCCAAGGCTCGGGGCAAGGGAATTAAAGATTAGCCTGCCCGGATGGAGGCACCGATACCTATAAATGCTGAGGCCTCCCAACAAGAGATGGAGGAAATCCTAAAAATAATAAAGAAGAGTGATTTCAATGTTGTCGAGCAGCTGGGGCATACGCCCTCCAAAATCTCCATGCTCTCCTTGCTCCTATGTTCAGAGGCCCATGCTAAGGCCTTAATCTCATTTCTCAAGACGGCCCATGTGCCACAGGAGACATCTGCAGTCCAGTTCACCGATTGCGTAGCAAATCTGACAGCGGACAATGGCTTGGGTTTCTCAGATGCTGAACTGACTGCGAAAGGAAGAGACCACAATGATGCTCTGCATGTCTCTATTGAATGTAGGGGCACTACTCTGGCGCACGTGTTGGTGGACACTGGTTCTTCCTTAAATGTGCTACCTAAGAAGGCCTTGGACCGTCTGGATTGTGAAGGTCTGGAGCTGAAACCTAGCAATATCATCGTCAGAGCCTTTGACGGTTCCAAGAGGATGGTTCACAGAGAGGTTGACATTCCTATTCGTGTGGGATCTCAGGTGTTTGACTCTACCTTTTATGTGATGGATATCCGTCCATCGTACTCTTGTCTACTGGGTCGACCTTGGATCCATAAAGCTGGGGCAGTGACCTCTACCTTGCACCAGAAGCTGAAATACCCCGTCAGAGGGAAGATTGTCACTGTGCAGGGAGAGGAGGAGTATATGGTGAGCCACTTGAATTCCTTCAGATATATTGAGATGGACGGGGAGTTTATTGAAACCCCCTTTCAGCATTTCGAGGAGGTACTTCCAATTTCAGCAACAGCAGAAACAGCGGTCGAAGAGGAGGTTCCTTTGAAGATGGCTTCTCTAAAGGATGCCCGGGCTGTGGTTCAGAAAGGTGAATGTACTAACTGGGGTAGGCTTCCCGACTTTACACAGAAAACTAATAAATTTGGACTGGGTTTTACTGCAGAGGGTCAGAAAGCTATGCGGAAGGCGAAGATCAGAAGACCTCCTGTGCTCATTACAAATCCAGGAGTGAATGCTGTTGGGGAGGACAATGAAGTGGACGAAGCTGAGTTCAATAGCTGGATCTACCCGACGACCGAAGGCGGGTTGACCAATTGGATTGTCAAAGACCATACTCCTGTTACTTTTGTTACGCAGTAATAAACTTCTTTGTTTTGTTATTTGTAATAAACAATAAATAAACTCTATGGCCCGGTGTCTTACCCGAGGCACCGTGGTTTCATTTGTGAGGGCATATAAATTGTCATTTCATATATCATAAATGAAAATCTTGGACGTTTTCTCGCATTTCAAATCTTATGCTCCTTTTCTGTCTTTCCTTGCTTTACATATTTTTCAAAACAGCTGTATTTACACACACTCACTCATACAGGTTTCAATCCACTCTGAATCTCACTGATAACGACTCTGCTACTACCAGTTATGACTTTGAAAATCCGATCAACTTAGCCGAAGACGAAGGTGAAGATGATTGCGAAGTGCCTGGCGAGCTTGCAAGACTGTTACTTCAGGAAGAGAGGGCAATTCAACCACATGAAGAGCCAGTGGAAATAATAAACTTGGGTACTGAGGCAGACAGGAAAGAGGTAAAGATTGGTGCCAACCTAGAGCTCAGCGTGAAGCAACGGTTGACTAAGATGCTACATGATTATATGGAGATCTTTGCCTGGTCCTACGAAGACATGCCCGGGTTGGATACCGATATTGTGGTCCATCACTTGCCTACTAAGGAAGACTGCCCTCCTGTTAAGCAAAAGGTCCGCTGTATGCGTCCCGAGATATCTGAGAAGAGCAAAGCCGAGGTTATGAAACAGTTTGATGTCGGGTTCCTTGCAGTGACTTCTTACCCTCAGTGGGTTGCTAATGTGGTGCCGGTACCAAAGAAAGACGGTAAGGTCAGAATGTGTGTCGATTACAGGGATCTGAACAGGGCCAGCCCCAAGGATGACTTCCCCCTACCTCACATTGATGTCCTTGTGGACAATACAGGTCAGCACAAGGTATTCTCTTTCATGGATGGCTTTTCAGGTTACAATCAGATCAAGATGGCGCCTGAAGACATGGAAAAGACTACATTTGTTACTCAGTGGGGCACCTTCTGTTACAAGGTCATGCCTTTTGGACTAAAGAACGCTGGGGCAACCTACCAACGTGCCATGGTTGCTTTATTCCATGACATGATCCATCATGAGATAGAAGTGTATGTTGACGACATGATCGCAAGGTCCCAAACTGAGGAAGAGCACCTAGATCATCTGCAGAAATTGTTTGACCGGTTGAAATTATACAAGCTGAGGTTGAACCCGAACAAGTGCACCTTTGGGGTAAGATCTGGGAAGTTGCTAGGCTTCGTTGTAAGTGATAAGGGTATTCAAGTGGACCCTGCCAAGGTCAAAGCTATTCAAGAGATGCCAATTCCTAAGACAGAGAAGGAAGTCAGAGGCTTTTTAGGACACCTGAATTATATTGCTCGATTCATCTCACACTTAACTGCTACCTGTGAGCCAATCTTCAAGCTGCTGAAGAAAGATCAGGTAGTACGTTGGAATGATGAATGTCAGGCCGCTTTTGACAGAATCAAAGAGTATCTCCAAGAACCACCCATCCTTATGCCACCGGTTGAAGGGAGACCTCTGATACTATATCTGACAGTACTTGACAATTCAATGGGGTGGGTGCTGGGGCAGCATGACGAGTCTGGCCGAAAAGAGCATGCCATTTATTACCTTAGCAAAAAGTTTACCGACTGTGAGACCCGATACTCACTGCTTGAGAAAACTTGCTGCGCTTTGGTATGGGCTGCTCGCCGGCTGAGACAGTATATGCTGACTCACACTACCTTGTTGATCTCAAAGATGGATCCTATAAAGTACATATTCGAAAAGCCTGCTCTGTCTGGGAGAATAGCAAGATGGCAAATGATCTTGACGGAATACGACATTCAATACACAACCCAGAAAGCCATCAAAGGTAGTGTATTGGCAGACCACTTGGCACATCAAGCCGTAGATGACTATCAGTCAATGAACTTCGAGTTTCCGGATGAAAGCATCATGATAGTGACTGATGGTGAAGTACCTGGACCGGATGAAGGACCTGAGGAAGGATCCCGATGGTCTATGCACTTTGACGGAGCCTCCAATGCTTTAGTTAACGGTATCGGCGCCATAATCATATCCCCTCAAGGCACTCATAATCCACTCACTGCCCGGCTATGTTTCAACTGTACCAACAACATGGCAGAGTATGAGGCGTGCATCATGGGTCTCCAAGCTGCGATCGACCTAAGGATCAAGTTTCTGAGTGTCTTCGGAGATTCCGCTCTTGTGATCAATCAGATCAAAGGAGAGTGGGATACGAAACATCCGAATCTTATTCCTTACAGAGAATGTGTGTTGACCTTGATCCCCCACTTCACGAAGATAACCTTTGAACACTTCCCGAGAGAGGAGAATCAGCTGGCGGACGCGTTAGCTACAATGTCTTCTATGTTCAAGGTCAAATGGGATAATGAGGCTCCCCGGATCATCATCTGGAAACTGGACGAACCGGCATACTGTTGTGATCTCGAGACTGAATTGGTGACTGAGAAGCCTTGGTACCATGAGGTGAAGAGATACTTTGAAGCTCAGGAATACCCTGAAGGTGCCTCTGTCAATGATAAGAAGTTCTTGAGAAGGTTCGCAGCAAAGTTCTTCCTTAGCAACGGCATCTTGTACAAGCGAAACCATGATTCAACCTTACTGCATTGTGTGGATAAGACTGAAGCAGAAAGGATCATGGAAGAGCTACATGAAGGGACCTTTGGTACACATTCCAGTGGACATACAATGGCAAAAAAGATCCTTCGGGCAGGTTATTATTGGTCCACAATGGAAGCTGACTGCTACCAACATTCCAGGACATGCCATAAGTGCCAGATTTATGCAGACAAGGTGCATGTTCCTCCAGTTCCTCTGAATGTTCTGACCGCGCCTTGGCCGTTTGCAATGTGGGGAATAGACATGATCGGTGAGATTAAACCTACGGCATCTAATGGACATCGCTTTATCCTGGTAGCGATTGATTATTTTACAAAGTGGGTTGAAGCAGCTTCCTACGCTACGGTAACCAAGATCGTTGTGGCACGATTCATTCGGCATAATCTGATATGTCGGTACGGCATCCCAGAGAGGATCATTACAGACAACGGTACCAATCTGAATAATAAAATGATCACTGAGCTCTGCGAGCAGTTCAAAATACAGCACCACAATTCTTCTCCTTACAAACCGAAGATGAATGGGGCTGTAGAAGCAGCAAATAAAAACATCAAGAAAATCGTGCAGAAGATGACAGTGACTTATAAAGATTGGCACGAGATGTTACCGTTCGCTCTACATGGGTACCGTACCTCAGCTAGGACGTCAACCGGGGCAACTCCTTTCTCTTTGGTTTATGGTATGGAGGCAGTCTTACCGATCGAAGTGCAAATACCCTCTCTCCGGATAATGAAGGATGCAGATCTGAGTGAAGATGATTGGATCCAGACACGACTTGATCAGCTAAACTTAATTGATGAAAAGAGACTTGCTGCTATCTGTCACGGTCAGACGTATCAGAAACGGATGATCAGGGCATTTAACAAAAAGGTCAGACCACAGGAATATCAAGTTGGGGATCTGGTGATCAAACGAATCATTCTTCCTCAGAGTGATCCAAGGGGCAAATGGACCCCTACGTATGAAGGGCCATTTGTGGTTAAGCATGTGTTCTCAGGAGGAGCCATGATTCTAACCAATATGGATGGTGACGACCTTCCTCACCCCGCCAATGCAGACATAGTAAAAAGATACTACGCATGAAAAAGACCCGCTAGGCTGACATGCCTAGGCAAAAATTAGGGCTTCCCGGCGAACCAAAAGGGTTCGGGCAAAATGAAGGGATGAAATGAAAAAAATCTGTACACCCGGCAAGTCGAAAACCTGAAAAGGCGGCTTGGGCAAAAATGGGTATCCCGGTGGACTGAAAACCCGAAAGGGCAGTCCAGGCAAAAGTTAGGGATAAAGCGTAATACTATGTCTCATTGGATCACTTTGCATCCAGAATCCGGTATCTACATCAAGTTCAAACGGCATCGATCAGTCAGCTTCATCTTCGTTTAGGTCATCAAGTGATGAGACGCTCGGAGTTATAAAGGAAATAGCGGAGTTGAAACCCAGTGGGATCATTCATTTAACACAACTGTTTTATTTTCTCTTGTACAAAATTTGTATAAACTCTTTTGTTCGGCGGCGTTCTCTTACTAGGACGTCAGCCTCTTGTACACAAAACGCCTATTTACAGGCCATTCAAAAATCAATACAAATATATTTTTCAGTTAAAAGTGGCAATTGTTTTTCCTTTTCTGTTTTGTTTTGCGAAGAACGTCCAAGGTTCAATTTGTGATATATGCATTGACAATAATTTTCTAACTCATGAATATTTGCATACGAAACAAAGGATTAATTACAGGTAACGTTAGAAACAGGGGCAATAAAGAGTTGTCTAAGCAATCTAATTGTTCTATCCTCCAAGGTACCAAGGTAGGTTCAGCTGGAGAACATAACCAGATATCTCCATTCCCCAGAGAGTGAGCCAGCAAGTCAGCAATACTCTCTCCAAATAAAGCTATTATCAAACTTAAGGAAGGTTGGGTACCCTCCAGCAGATCTCAACTTTCCCCAGCAGTATATGTATATTCTTAACAAGCATCCCCGGCAGTCTTGGTCCAAAGATTGTTCCCCGGCGGTATATCAGACATTCAACGGAGTCACTTCCCAATGCAGTTCTAAAACTTCCCCAGGAGAGTCCAATCCATTTCCCTCAGGAAAGTTGGAATCCATCTCCCCAAGCAGTAAGCTTATCCCCATTAGATTCTGGAAGCTTATCCTCGCAGAGCACGAACGCGTCTTCCGACTTTAGTCAAAGAGTTATTTCCTTACCAGGATATAACTGGGTTATCCTCAGCCAAAACCACGGAAAAGTCGTCCTCGACGAAGTCATCTTATCCCCAGCAGCTTCCAACATATCAAGGGTATCCCCAGCAAGTTTATTATCAACAATTCAGCAAAGTACCCCTCTCCCCACAGAGTATTGCTCTCCAGCAAGATCACTAGAGTACTTTTCTCCCCGCAGAGTTATCCATTCGCCAAGTTTATTCCCCAACGGAGTTATCTTCTCCTACCGGTATTCTTGCAAACAACATCCCCAGCGGAAGTAAAATCTATTCTTCAACATCAGCCCAGGAGTGACTTCCCGGCACCCGTCAAGGATTTACTTTCCTAGACAATGAAGATACATTCATAAAACATACATCATTATAGCATGCATATACGCATCATATCTTACAAATCTCATTTATGTTGAGAACATCATTGCTTGATCCATATCATGCATTGCATATGACTGACCTTTACCTTTCAAGAAAGATCCAGTTAAGCTCTCAGCTATATCCAAGACCTAGACCGGTTCAGTTAAATCGACTCCAAAGATTTCTCTGTTTTCTTATCCAGTCCAAGGCCTTCTCTAGTCCAGTTAAATCGACCCCAAACAGATTTTCCTGATAAAGACTCAGTAGAAGTTATCCAAGATTCTCTCAATGATTGCTGTTGAGGTTGTAGTCGCCTATGGTTCTCTCCCCGATCCTGCGGAGATGGTAATTCCCCCCAAGATTCTCTCAATGGTTGCTATTGAGGTTGTAGTCGCCTATGGTTCTCTCCCCGATACTGCGGAGGTGGTAATCCCAGATTTCGCTCAATGATTGCTGTTGAAGTGAAGTTATCCAAGATTCTCTCAATGATTGCTATTGAGGTTGTAGTCGCCTATGGTTCTCTCCCCGATACTGCGGAGGTGGTAATCCCAGATTTCGCTCAATGATTGCTGTTGAAGTAAAGTTATCCAAGATTCTCTCAATGATTGCTATTGAGGTTGTAGTCGCCCATGGTTCTCTCCCCGATCCTGCGGAGGTGGTAATCCCAGATTTCGCTCAACGATTGCTGTTGAAGTTGAAGTTATCCAAGATTCTCTCAATGATTGCTATTGAGGTTGTAGTCGCCTATGGTTCTCTCCCCGATACTGCGGAGGTGGTAATCCCAAGATTCGCTCAACGATTGCTATTGAAGTTGAAGTTATCCAAGATTCTCTCAATGATTGCTATTGAGGTTGTAGTCGCCTATGGTTCTCTCCCCGATACTGCGGAGGTGGTAATCCCAAGATTCGCTCAACGATTGCTGTTGAAGTTGAAGTTATCCAAGATTCTCTCAATGTTTGCTGTTGAGGTTGTAGTCGCCTGTGGTTCTCTCCCCGATACTGCGGAGGTGGTAATCCCAGATTTCGCTCAATGATTGCTGTTGAGGTTGAAATTATCCAAGATTCTCTCAACGATTGCTATTGAGGTTGTAGTCGCCTATGGTTCTCTCCCCGATACTGCGGAGGTGGTAATCCCAGATTTGCTCAACGATTGCTGTTGAAGTTGAAGTTATCCAAGATTCTCTCAATGATTGCTATTGAGGTTGTAGTCGCCTGTGGTTCCCTCCCCGATCCTGCGGAGATAGTAATCATCCCAAGATTCGCTCAGCGTCACTGTTGAAGTCGAAATCACCCAAGGTTCTCTCACCGTTCCTGTTGAGGTAGTGACCATCCCTGGTTCATTCATCACCGTTTAAAGCTCCAGATCCAGCTCCTGTAAACAGTCAGGACACATCTACACAAAGAATTTGAAGACCAGCTCCCGTAACAGGTCAGGTAATCATTTTTCTTTTTTGCAGGTATGCAAGTTCTCGCTAAGGAATCTCTTATGCGGTCAACACCCAGATGGCATCTATAAGCCCATCCACCTATCCATCATCTCTTAGCATGGCATCTATAAGCCCATCATCCTATCCATCAAACTCCAAATGGCATCTATAAGCCCATTCCCCACATCACTGTTACTATGTGAGCGCAAATTTCTGGGCACTCTAGTGTTCAATCATCTTCCACCTTCGGATTACGAAAGGCACGTCAGCCAATCTGCATCCTCAGGTCTAAGAAGATTGAACAGGGGAAACTGTTGTACCCCAAAATTTTCCCTCCCATATTCTTCAAAATTTGCCAAGTCAAAGCTTCAAAATTTCCTCAAGGGTTGCACAGTTCAAGGGCCTCCTAACAGTCAAAATTAGGGTTTTGGTTCTGACAAAGTAAATGAAGTTTCCAAGGGTCCAATCAAGTCCCACATGCCTATAAACATGGTCAAGCATCCTCATACCAAGTTTCAAGACTTACAGCACAAAATTGCACAGTCAAAAACCCTAATTGCACTACAGTCAACTGTAGGGGCAAAATGGTCATTTGACAGTCAAAAGTTCAAATTTTTTGTCAACATCTCATTTTGAAGCCACAAACATCATTTTATCAATGCTTGATCATGATTCTCAAAGCTTGGCTCAAAAATCATCAAGATGCAAAAGTTTCCATATTTGGACAGCTGAAAAAGTCAACTGTAAATTGACCAAGGCATAACTTTCACATGGATTATCAGAAAAATTCCATCCAAAGCTAATTTTGAAGATAAAGACATTTCCTACAACTCCTCTTCACACTTCAAGTCCAAGAAATGCTCTCACAAAAAGTTATCAATTTCAACATTATAGGTCATTTTCAAAAGTCAACAAAAAAGGACTTTAAGTCAAAGGCCATAACTTGAGATTGGTAAATAAAAATGACATGGGACCAAAGGAATTGGTTAGAGGACTCAAAGATCTTTCCAAAATGTCAAAGAACATGAGCAAAGCTTAAAAATTGAGCAAGTTATGTCTTGTGGAAGTTGGGAAATGTTTGGATATTTTGAAAAGTCAACATTGCTTCAAATGACCTAAAAATGCTAATGGGCCTCTTTTTCTTCCACAATTCATCATCCAAGGCATGTGCACGACCATTTGGCCCAAAGGGAAGTTTTTTATCATTTTTATTTATTTATTTGGATTTTTAATCATTAATAATTCATTTAATTAAAATAAATAGGTGAAAAATACTAAACCTAACCTTTTGAATCTTTTTGTGCATAAAATAATCTCAATATTTCGTGCAAATCAGGTTAGGAAAGAATCAAAGGTGATTGGATATGATTGAGGCCAAAATAGGATGAAAAAGATTTGAAAATTATGGCATGGAAAATCAAATATTGTTTCATCAATTCCTTGATTCTTTGGCTCAAATTCTTTGACCTAATCACTCACATACATATACACATGCTAACCCTCATGCCAAAAGACTCCCAGCTGCGCCATATACCAAGAGCCAAACTTGAACTTTTTGCAAAAATATTGAAAACTGAAATCACGATTGCAGGGTCTTTCAAGCCAAAATCATCACTCCATTAGCTTGCCAAAGTTGCCAGGAGACGATTCCAATCAAGAACTTTGTCCCATACTCAAGGAGGTGGTATATATGAGTCAAGCTTTGCACGAAAAAATTCATAATCGAATCATGAATCCCATGCAGTTTTAGTTCGTTTTCTTTATTGATTTACATTCCTTGATTAATTCTGAAGCTAACCACATGGATTGATTGAGTTTTTATACACTATATGCAAATCTGCCATTGTTGTCTTTTAGGGTTTGTGAAGCTTTGAATTGGGGTTTCCCAGTTAAGGTAAAATTGGAAGCTCTCAATGCCATGACCATACTCAGCGCACTTGGACGAAAAGAACAGGACCCTCGCGCCTAATTTATGTGGCCGGACGGCCTAATCGCTATTTTTCATAATGTTGCTTTTGGGGACGGTTCAAAACCGTTGCCCATTCTTTTTTTTATTTCAGGAAAAAACAAAGCCATGGAGAAGACGATTATGTGGCCAAGACTGATTGGTTCATTTAAAAGTTCGCGCGGAAACAGGCACTAGCGCGTTGTTCTATTTTATAATAATTGTTTGTTGTTTAATATACAGAAACGCGCGTTTGGTTCAATTGGTTAGGCACGTTGCTGGTAATCCCTAGGACCTGGGTTCGAGCCCCAGGTCCCCACCCCCTTCCATATTATTTTTCACTTAATGCTTGTGTACAATTTCAATGCTAGGGCGCATCATACAACCCACCATCCAGCCTGCCACGCATATGCCAAGATCAATCAGAGGGCCACAGTTTGAGGAGCATGGTAAACTGCAGCCAACACCTCCACACGCTGGCAAGGAAAGTCAAAAAGGGCCTTAGGACCTTGGGCCTGAATGCTACAATTACACCTCCAAATTAGGGGACAGACCCCCCAGGTTTGTAAGCTTTTACATTTTTTTCATTCTTTTTTTATTTATTTTAATTATTGTTTTTAATTAATTAAATATTTTCATAAAAAATATAAAAAAACAATATAAAATCAGAAAAAGACAAAAAATAAGTATTTTATTTAATTAATATATTTTTTGTAATAAATATTATTCATCCATGTTAGCTATTAAATTAGGTTTAATTCAAGCATTTTTTAATAAATTTAAAATTGGTAGAATTAGGGTTTGTATTAATTTTTTATCCCTTTTCTTTTCTTTTCTCTAAATAATTAAATATTTCCTATTATTTTTATAAATTAAAATTGCATGTAAATAATTAGGTTAATTTAGGTTTAACTTTAATACTTTCTTAATAAACTTAAAAACAGTTAGAATTAGGGTTAGTACTTTAATTTCAATTTATCTTTCTCATTAAAATCATAAATATCAAAATCTCAAAAAAAAAAAACAATTTCCTTTTCTTTTAACTTAATTAATTTAACAATTTAGTTTAATTAAAAGGGGTCCAACGCCCTCGTTTCTAATTTTAATTCAATTCGCATATGTATTTCTTTTCTTTTAATATTTATGTACCTCTCCCAAAGCCGTGTAATCTATTTCTCGCACTTTAATTCTTTATTTTTCTGTCAAATCGGGTCCTGGAAATTTTGGCGATGTGGACCCGCGCCTTTTGTAATAGTTTAGAACTTTACCTTTCTCGCACTTTTTAACAGTAAATAAATGCATGCAAGAATGAATGGCCAAAAATAAAAACAAACGCATAGATCACTTTGACATGAACAAGATAAAATAACTGAACATGACACACAAATCACACACCACCCCTAGGGTACGCCTCACTGTTGCCTTGCCTCGAAAGGTGATCGTCGAGTAGAGGATGTCTTAGTAAGTCCTCATGATCCGGGAACCTGGCATGAGGGTAGCTTCTAAGGTATCTTCCTATTGCTCTGGTTACCACACTGTCCCTAAACCTCGAATTGACCCGAACACCTCCAATGGTGGTGCTACCTACCTCTCAATGGTGGGATGGCACTACTTTAAGGACATTTACACAGACGAATTCCTTAGGGTAGGTAGATGACTTGTAGATACTTGCTCTAATTCAAAACAAATCAAAAACTTCTTTTCACACCGACACTTTGCAAAAAGCTTTCAAAAAACAATTTTTCAAACACTCTTGAGGACTGATACAAGAGTTGAACTGAAATTTTAAACGAAACTTTTCTCAAACTCACTCCCACACTTTGAAAAGCAAACAAACATTTTTGAAAACACAAATGAGCAAGTATCTAAGAGCCCATGGATAACCATGGATAGAAAGGGTGCTAACACCTTCCCTTTCTATAAATCTACCACCCGAACCGAGAACTAATCTCAATAAGGAATTTTTCTATGCTTTTGTCCTTTCCATTTGGAGAAAATAAAAGACGGTGGCGACTCTTGCTTCCACGACATTTCGCGAACCAGCGTTAAACAGTTAGTTCCAGATCCACTGATCACAAATGGCAATTCTAAAACTGCACTTAACATTCAAAGAGAAGCTCTAAATAGGCAGATATTCTGAAGATCAGACTCTGAAGAATCAACTTCTGATCTATTCATCTTTTGATGATCAGAACCTAAAATCTTTAGACTATGAACAAGTCATCTTCTAAAGATTAAGCCAGTCTCTAAAGAGTTAGAGTTTGAAGGACCAAAAGCTAATACTCACTCTCCAAAGGACTAGACACAGAACACAGTTAAATCTCAAGAACCGAGGATTTTCTGAGGCATCGCCATCAGACTCTAAGGTCAATTTGTCTTGTTCTGGTCACGTGAATACTTAGCAGAAATCCGAAACATCCTGAAGATTTACAACTGATAATTCCTTTTGTAGCAAAGGAGTTTCAAATGAGTTCACAATGAGATTAACCATATCATGAAGTTTTATAATAGATCTGTTAATGCTTCTCTCCTAAGACTTTCTTGTGCTTGAAGTTCTCTCCAATGACTCTTTCATGGAACTCTATAAAAGAAATTAAAGATTTGCAGAAACATACAACAATATGCCTTGACAAGAAAAATAGAAGTTACTCTGTCAAAACAAAGAGCACAAGCTAATAATATTTGTATGTGTGTTTGCATTGATAGCCAAACACTTTTACGGAAAATCCATTTGCTTTTACAAAAGTCCATTCACTTACTAACCAATGATATTAACTCCTTCTACAAGCCCTTTTCCAGGATACTTCTGATGTAGTTTTTGTGATTGATAATCTCTACTCCTTTGACATAAGTTTCTAGGGAGGCTCCTATAAATTTTAGGTTAAAATAGAATTCTCTTACCAAGTTTGGGAATATTTTTTCTGGGGTTTGGGTAAAGAGTTCCTTAAGTGAGGCTTGACAGATTTGATGATAAGGTTTGTGACTGTTTAGTATGATTATTTCTAAGAGTCAAGGTTGAATAAACTTTTTATTTAGCATTTCCATCTTTTCCTTTTCTTTGGGATTAACTAGGCCAAGGAGGCGGGGATGTTTTGATTTTCCTTGGGTTGTTCATTCAGGAGGTTATGGTGATCTCTTTGATAAAAGAGAAAACTCACACATACAAAGATAATAGTATGAAAACATTGAGAATGAAATGTAAGAAGAGTTAGGGAATGGTGCCTATTTATAACGTGACTTTCTGAAGCATTTTAGTGGGTGGAATTAAATATTTTTATAGGAAAATTAGGTTGTCCAAAAATCATTTCAAAAATCTCTTTTTTGGACCTATTAATCGATTAGATTTTATTCTAATCGGTTAGATTCTTCAATCTTTCTGTTTTGGGAGAGATCTTCATTTTTACGGTATTTTCTTGACTTAGCATGCAAGGCGTGCTTGGATTTTATTTGAAAATACTTTTTCTAGTCTTTCTTAATCGATTAGTAGCATGTGTTAATCGATTAACACATTATCTTTAAGTTTTCTAGGTGCTTATTGGGCCTTGTGCGGGACTATTGCTATTATGTACCCACATTTTTCTTTGTTGGCACCTTTAGTTATGGAACCAACACAAATGCTCATTTTATGGGTTAGGACAAATTTATTCTAATGAGCATTGTAACGCGGTGGGAGAACTAACTTGGTTGTTTTGCGTTTGATCGAAAATGTTGTGGTTAGCAAGAGTCGCCACCGACTTTTCTTTTATCCAAAAGGAACGGCTGAAAAGAACATGAAAGACCTTTGAGATATTTTCTTGAGTTTGGGGGGTAGATTATGAAAAGGGAAGGTATTAGCACCCTTTCCATCCATGGTTTTCCATGGGATCTTAGTTGCTTGCTAGATCACTTGCTTTTGTTGGAATGTGTGCTTGTGGTATGGGTTTTGAAAATATTTTGAAAATATCTTTGTAATGGTTCTCGTTTCTATAAGAACGCGTACAAAGTGTTGTTTCGAAAATAGTTCAAAGAGATGTTTGTGGAATGTGTTTTTGAAAGTAATTTTGAAAATATGTCTTTGTAATGGCTCTCGTTTCTATAAGAACGTGTATAAAGTGTTATCTTTTGAAAATGTTTCAAATGAGTGCGTTGGTGTATAAAAATGTTTTTTTTTGTGAGCAAGCGAGCAACTAAGAGCGAATCTACCTACTCAAAAAGTCTTAAATATTCTTTTCCTCCTCCTTTAGATGTTTCTATCTTACCATTGTTTGGTAAGAAGCCCCATCGTTGGATGTGAAGGGACGAGCGCGAGACATTTTGTATAGTCATAGAAGGAAACCTATGGGACATTTTAGCAATGTCGTTTAAGGACTAGATCGTTTACCGAAGGCAACATCGAGGGTCTTCAAGGGACTACAATCTTTCATCGAGGGTCTTTGCTAAAACGCCCATATTTGAGGGACGTGACTAATTTCCGATAGGCAACAAGTGAGATTACCCTAATGGTGCATGTGTGAATAATGTGTTTGATTTCATGCACTTAGTCTTTGCTTTTTGGGTTGTCTATTTGTTGTTTTTATCTTGCCATACACACCCTAATTACTAACAATATATGAAAGCAATAAAAATGCGGGAAAAATAAAGTCCTACACTATTACATCATTAGGGGGATGGGGTGTACAAATTTACAAATGGGGATTGCAAGAAATTAAAGTCCTAATAATCTATTACAACCATATTGAAATAATGTTCAAGAATTGAAATGGACTTGTGTTTGTTTTTGTAAAGAAATAAGTTTACTTAAGAAAAATATTTTGATCTTTTTGTTCTCAAAGAAATAAAATAAAATATGTGAATGTGAAATGTTTTTGGGGTTTTTGGTTAATTAAAATCTAAAATAAATAAGAGAAAAGGGAGTCAGAATCAGCACGTTGCTGAAACGAGAAGGAACATAAGTTCTGACTCTGCTACGCTGCAAAAGAGAAAATGTTAGTGAGAAAGTGGAGGGTCAGAAGTTCAGGGCCTGGGTACACCAAATTCTGAGGTTGAGGGGGGTTCAGAGGTTATAGCGTAGCTGGGAACCTAGAAGTTTATGTATCTCTGGCAAGTCAAAGGTTCTGATTATTTGAGAGAGTGAAGTGATTAAACTGTTAGGTGAGGATATCTAGAAGTTCTGATTTAGGAGTATCGTCTGACAGATAAATGGGTAAACAATGTCAATAAATAAACCTAAAAAGATGTTTCTAGGGCTTTAACCCAGGACCCTTAGCACTAATGTCTTATGCGCACACACTATCTGCCACTGGGGTGGTCGTACAACTGGTATTAGAAGCAAAAGCATAAACATATAACAATAAAGTAAATTCCGATGATGAGCTTCATCTCTTTCTCCATGCTAATCAGAACATCAGCAACTTATTTATTTCTCAACAGAACAGAAAACACAAACATAGCAATTATGGCGGTTTTCCATCATGGTTTCAAAAGCATACAAAATGACAAGACTATAAATCAGAAACAAGCATGTATTTGCTAGTCCTAGTTTCCTTAAGAAGTTCTGGACGAATGTTCTTCTTATTTAGGCAGGAAAATACATGAAACCTCCGAATATGTACAGTATCAGAATCAGGATGTCTACATTGTATTTTGAACATGCAGGTCTAACAATGCTTAAGTGATATGATGAGGGTTAGTAGAAGCTTACCTTGCAGCTGAAAAATGTTTTGTGAGTTGGAGTCTGGTTCTGACTGCTTGTAATGTTCTGATCAGGTTCCTCATGTATTCAGCAGGCTGGAACAACCTTTAACTTGGGTTATGAATGGTGAATGGAAGATTCAGAAGCTGTATGAATGATTTGGTCAAGAAACACTTGAGGGAAGTTGGAGTTTGAATGCAAGAATAAAAAACTAGAAAGTTTTGCATTTGGGTTTGTAGTTTTGGATTTATGGAATTTTTAGCAAGGTTTCAAAGCTTTTCCTTTCAATTTTTCAGACTGACCCCTTCACAGTTGCAAATGAAGTCCAATTTATAGGCAAGAACTTTGCAGCTTGGAGAAGTCAAAAGTACCAATATCAGGCTAGCGTGCGGGCTTGTTCTTGAAGCAAGATAAAAATGTATGGTTGTTAGAAGCTTTTAGTCGTACCTAAGCTATATTTATAAGAAGGAATTAAGGAAAAGTACCCTTAGAAGCAAAAGCAAAGCATGGACCTAACATAAACTTGTACAAAAGTTTTGCTTTTCAAGGACAACAATGTACTTATATGCCACACGTGGGGAAATCCTTTGGATAAAGACTCAAAAGTTATTGTGAGAATTAAATGATGATGAGATTTATCAAAACAGAAATCCTGCAATATGAGATTATGCATCATAGCCTAAGTCTAGGTCAGAAGTTCAGCATCAACGTAACTTAGAATAAACATCCAACTTCTGATCTTGGAATCTCTCTGCTCTAGGATATCCTGAAGGAGTTCTCAGACTTTTCTGAAAGCTTGTAACACTCTTTATAGACTTTCTTTGAATTACATTTGCAAACTCTGGCTGAACCTTCGTGAAAACTGGCCCAGAAGTTCTAACCAAACTCTGTCTTGAAAATGTCCAGAATTTGCTGAGTGCTTCAGTTTCATGGACGTGTCTTTGAATATTTATAACTTGAAATTCCAGCATTTCCAGGAGAAGTTCTGTTCTTCAATATTTTAGGTCTTACTGAGATCTAAAACTCTTGTGTTAGAAGTTCTTCCATAATCAGCTTGCATCATGGTAAAAATCTGGCCAGAAGTTCTGAGCTTGTCACACTTCTTAAACACTTAGAAAAATTCTAAGTATTTAGAATTTTGACTTTTCCAAAGTAATTTTGACTTTTGAATTTCTTGATGAAACAAACTTCATATTTCAACATGTCTTGATGAAATATGACTCTTGAAACTTGACTTTGATCCAAAAGTCAAGGTTTGACTTTTCAGTATGTAAAATGACCATTTTCCCCTTGTGAATGACTTTCTTGGAAAATTTGTAATTCAAGGCTTGGACCTGAGGGTCCAGGATGATCCTTTGAGAAATGAGTGGGTAAATTTTGGGGTACAACAGCTGCCCCTGTTCAATCTTCTTACACTTGAAGAATTAGATTGGAGAATCAACCATTCGTGACTTGAAGGTGGAAGATGATTGAACACTAGAGTGCCCAGAAATTTGCACTTAATGATGTCATGGTTGACTGTGTAGGTAATGGGCTTAAAAGATGCCATTTGGAGAAATGATGGATAGTTGTTGGAGATGGGCTTATATATGCCATCCAAAGGTGACTGTTGACAGAAATTAGACTAAGCCTAAATTTTGACTTCAACTAGAGAAGAATCAGAATGAATCTTGGAGCGATTTATCTGAACCAGAGAAAGATGTCTGTGTAGGGTTGCTTCATGATGAGTCTGTGTAAAACTTCATCTTGGAAATAGGAGGAACCTGTGTAGGGTTGCTTCAGGACGAGTCGGTGTAAAACTTCATCTTGGAAATAGGAGGAACTTGTGTAGGGTTTCTTTATGACGAGTCCGTGTAAAACTTCATCTTAGAAAGAGGAGGAACCTGTGTAGGGTTGCTTCATGACGAGTCCGTGTAAAAATTCATATTGGGGATAGGAGGAACCTGTGTAGGGATGCTTCATGATGAGTTCGTGTAAAACTTCATCTTGAAAATAAGAGGAACCTGTGTAGTGTTTCTTCATGACGAGTCAGTGTAAAACTTCATCTTGGAAATAGGAGGAACCTGTGTAGGGTTGCTTCCTGACGAGTCAGTGTAAAACTTCATCTTTGAAATAGGAGGAACCTGTGTAGGGCTGTTTCATGATGAGTCCGTGTAAAACTTCATCTTGAAAATAGGAGGAACCTGTGTAGGGTTGCTTCATGACGAGTCAATGTAAAACTTCATCTTGGGGATATGAGGAACCTGTGTGGGGCTGCTTCAATTGGTCATATAGATAAATGCCCTTACTTGTTACAGGTATTAATCTGGAACTTGAAAAATGGTTGATGGTAGCCATCTGTTGATTGACCTTTTCCTGAAAGAGGTAAAACGTTAGTTGTATGCAATGTCATGATGTATGAACTGCACGATGTCATGTTGTTGTCGAATGCACTTATCATGTGTGAAATGTTAATGAATGTATTTTTTGTTTAGAAAATAAATCCTTGCCAAATGTCAGGGAGTCAATAAATCCCGGACTGCTGTTGAAGAGTAGGTGTGTCTTCAAACTTTGCTTAGAATGTTTCCACCGGGGGTTCCTGTTTTGTTGTTTAAGGAGAGCTCCACTGAGAAATGTTGAAAATTCTGTGGAGAGTGTTGATCCTTGCTTGGGGAAAAAGAGTTCAGGAGTCTCAATTGTCCGTTGCTCTACTGGGGAGTCGAAGTTGAACTGATATCTGGTCGGGTCCAGGCTTCACAGTAACTTGCTAGGGATTGTAGAGTAGTCTTTTGGGGAAGAGGAGTTGTGGTTCTTTGATTTGTAGTGGTCGGAGAGGCCACCTCAAGCTGGGGAATCCTGCCGTTTGTTGGGGAAATAAACCCTATTGCTTTTTCTGTTGGAGAGGCGGCAACTTCATTGTCAGAAATCCTCGAGGATTCTTGAAGTCGACTTAGTTGGGGAGAGGTTTTCAGAGATTGATAATCTGGATGGGGAATCATCCTATGAGAAGGATTCTGGGGATATTTGTCACTTCCCCTAGTAGCAAGTGTTTGTGGAACTGCCAGGAGATATTGGACTGTATGCAACCCATTCACTGCCCCAAGTGATGGAGATGGTGACCTACGCCTGGTTATTCAGCATTTCTTGAGAGATTTCTGGGAATATTGACTTGAATGCCCCAGGTGTGCTAGATAGTGATATGTCATGCCCCCTTGTTTATAGGATATTTGTCATTGGAAGTGTTATCCTATTTGAAGTGATTTTGTTCACCGAGAGAGATTTCGTTCATCAGATATTCGTTGTGTGAATTTCTCTACTGTCAAACAAATAGCCATATGCAAACAACGACATTCAAATAATGCAAAGTTTATGCTTGTCTTGAAATTTTGAAAATGCGTTTTAGCAAGTAAAGAAATTTTGTAAGAAAATTCAAACTCAGGATTTAGAGTAAAGCCTTATAGGAGTCAGAATACCTTTTGTAATAATATGCTTTCGAACTAACCCATGCTTCATTTAGGACTTTTGAAGGGTTGTAACGTGGCTTGGTTCACGGTTTAAGAAATGAAGGATAAAGGCTAAAAATTCATTTGTACCCTCCCGTTCTTCGTGATGTTCTTCAGTCCTAAACTCAGTTAATTGTACGTTTGAACTCCAATTGAGTCTGGAATAACGTTTTGGTGATGGTTCAGACAAGTTTAGTTTATCGGAAGGTAGTTATTTTTTGCAACATTTTTCATGTTGTTGAGGATTTGTAGTGACCTCTTTTTTTTATTATCCCTAATTTTTGTCTGACTGTTCTTGTTTTGAGATTACGTCCAGCGGGATGCCCCAGTTTTTCTTAAGTCTCCTTTGTAGGTTTTTACTTAGTGGGATTTTCTTTTTTGAGAGATAAAGACTGTCTATGTGATAGGGAACCATCACTGTCTTTTGATTGCAGAGGAAAATTTTTGATGTCATTCGTTGTATTACGAGATGAGAGTTTGCGATTTCAACGCGCATTTGAATTAACTGAGAGACTACCCTGCCCCAGGTTTTGATTAAAGGTTTCAATTTGTGTAAAAAAGAAAACTTCTACTTCTTTGGCTCGAAGGGGTTGGCTAGGGATTATCTTCCTTATAACTCTAGTGTTTAATATTTGAAAGAACACATGTACATCATCAGCAAGGTCTGTTCAAATGCATACTGTATGAGATTATGGCATCGTTTTCGTCATCCTCCCTCTAAAAGCTTGCAACTTTAAAAACAAGAGTTGAATATCATAAAAGGAGTAAAAAGCATAATTTAAATAGAATGGATTAATTCAAGACAAACATATTTAATGCATTAATGAAACAAAGTTTGACAATAATAGATAATTGTTTGAATAAGAAAAGAAATTACAATTGAAAATTCAAAATGAACAAGACGCTCTCAATGATTCAACATAGGAGCAGTGAACACGTTTGGAGTCTCCGGAGGGTCAAACTCGATCTCCTTGGCATCAATAAAATTCTTAATCTTATACTTCAACGCCCAACGATCGTTAATATCATGCCCAGGACCGCCAGAATGATAAGCACACATTGCATTAGGATTGTAATTAAGAGACGAAGTTTTGGGGTTTGGATGAGGTCCTATCAACGTAATCAGATTCGTCCTTAACAAGTGTTGTAGCGCTTGAGACAGTGGCATGTTGATGTTGGTAAATTGTCTTTTGGGCTCGTCGGGCCTTCGTTGATTTCCCCTTTTCTGTTGCCAGTGCAACGCAGAACCAGAGATCAGGATTGTCCCCGCGTGTTGGTGATGACGACTCTTTTTACCATACACATCATTGGACTCTTTCTTCCTATTGTAAGGATTTTTTTGAGCATCGGAGGGTGTAAGTCCTTGAATCTTTCCGCTTTTGATGCCAGCTTCGACTCTTTCGCCAGTCAGTATTAGCTCGGTGAACCCGACCGAGGAACTTCCGATCAGGTGTTTGAAGAAAGGTCCCGTCAAAGTTCCCATGAAGATGTCAATCAACTCCTTGTCAATTAATGGTGGTTTCACCCTACCAGCCAGATCTCTCCATTTTTGAGCATAACCTTTGAAGCTCTCGTTGGAACCCATGATCATGTTGCGCAATTGCACACGAGTTGGTGTAAGATCAGCGTTGTACTGGTACTGCTTGTAGAAAGCAGCAGCTAAATCCTCCCAGGTGTGGATGCGAGAACTCTCCAATTGATAGAACCATTCAAGTTGAGTCCCTACCAGGCTATCTTGGAAGAAATGGATCCACAACTTTGGATCAGTTGTGTATGGCTGAATCTTGTGGACATAAGACTTTAACTGCATCTTAGGGAAATAAACTCCATCGTACAAGGAAAAGGTAGGGATTTTGAACTTTGGCGGGATGACCACTCCAGAAACCAAGACCATGACTCCTAAATCCAAGCCAGGTATCTGCTAATCTCCATAGTATTGAGTATATCCTCCTACTATTTGTATTTTTCATCAGTGGGAGGATATTGTTCCTCAAAGTAATTAGCTCCGACTTCATCAATCTCCATATTGTTGCCTTCTTCATGACTATCCCCCATGTTGGATGGAGTTGGAAGATCTAGAGCCCCCTTGAGTGGTCCTTTAAGTCTCCTTCCCAAGTTTCGGACGCCTACTGACTTCTTGGACTTTTTCTTCTTGTCTTTGAGAAGAAGAGTCTTCAGGTCCTCTTGCCCCTTAGCCAAAGACAGGAACATTTGTTGGAATTGGGCATTTTGAGCTTGGAGATCTTTCACCGTTTGTTCCATATCCATCTTGCTGAAATAAACAGTAGGAAGATAAGGAGACCCGTATGGGAGAAACCTGTCATGATATGATGCATGATATATGGATGCATGTTTTCAAGGATCTCGTGGGGTTAGTAGTCACTTACAACTTTGATTGGAGAACTTTGTATCAGTGGATGTCCTTCTATGAGAATTAAGCTCACCATGTCAAGTGGGTTGTAGCCCTTGACTCAAGTTGTTGTACTTGATCTTTGATGGGGTTTGGTTAGAGGAAACTAAATCCTCTTGTCCCTTGATAGACGTTTGGTTCAATGTGACCCTGCATCATAGGCCCTTGAGATTCTTGAAACAGTTATTGAAAATGCTATGGTATGATGTTATGTACAAGTATGCAAAGTATGCATGTTTATATACAAATAATCATATACACACAAAGCAGACAAGTACTTAGGTTTAGGCTTGCATGGAGTTTATAAGTAAGTACCCTCTTGAAGTTTAGTTGGCTCAACCTGTCATAGTAACAGTAACCGGGTTCTAAGGGATCTCAATATCACTAATCTTTCTTCATCGGGCATTCTTTTAGCGCAAGCCTCTTTAATGGCGACCAAAATATCCCGAAAGTCCAATCTCAATGAGCGTAGCATCGAGTATACACCAATTTTCAGCTTTACACAGAAACCGGCTATCTCATTACTTCCTAAAGACTAAGGATGGGTCAATTAGAAGGTTCTAAAGGTCAGTTAGCGCTTAATGACACTAAGGAAGCCTAATGTTATCCTTGACTGACTCAAGGAACATTAGTACAAGTTGAAATATCACGCTAACGTAGCTATCACTTCGTCCATATCGATATACCCCGTACAACTTCCATGATTTATTGCTACTTACCTAAAAAGGTGCCCCAGATCCGGGTGTAGGATCTTTAACAATAACCCAAACAAGGACCCAAAAAATGTAAAGCAAGCAAAGCAATAAGAGGTGATCTAACCCTAAGGTAACCCCACTTTTTAAGTTTATTCCCCAGCAGAGTCGCCAGTTCTGTAACGCGGTGGGAGAACTGACTTGGTTGTTTTGTGTTTGATCACAAATGTTGCGGTTAGCAAGAGTCGCCGCCGACTTTTCTTTTATCCAAAAGGAAAGGCTGAAAAGAACAGGAAAGACCTTTGAGATGTCTTCTTGAGTTCGGGGGGTAGATTATGAAAAGGGAAGGTATTAGAACCCTTTCCATCCATGGTTTTCCATGGGCTCTTAGTTGCTTGCTAGATCACTTGCTTTTGTTTGAATGTGTGCTTGTGGTATCGGTTTTGAAAGTATTTTGAAAATGTCTTTGTAATGGTTCTCGTTTCTATAAGAACGCGTACAAAGTGTTGTTTAAAAAATAGTTCAAAGAGATGTTTGTGGAATGTGTTTTTGAAAGTGATTTTGAAAAGATGTCTTTGTAATGACTCTTGTTTCTATAAGAATGCGTATAAAGTGTTGTCTTTTGAAAATGCTTCAAATGAGTGTGTTGGTGTATAAAAATGTTTTTGTTGTGAGCAAGAGAGCAACTAGGAGCGAATCTACCTACTAAAAAAGTCTTAAATATTCTTTTCCTCCTCCTTTAGATGTTGCTATCTTACCATTGTTTGGTAATAAGCCCCATAGTTGGATGTGAAGGGACGAGGGCGGGACGTTTTGTATAGTCATAGAAGGCAACCTATGAGACGTTTTAGCATTGTGGTTTAGGGACTAGATCGTTTACCGAAGGCAACATCAAGGGTCATCGAGGGACTACGATCTTTCATCGAGGGTCTTTGCTAAAACGCCCATATTAGAGGGACGTGACTAATTTTCGATAGGCAACAAGTGAGATTACCCTAAGGGTGCATGTGTGAATAATGTGTTTCATTTCATGCACTTAGTCTTTGATTTTTGGGTTGTCTAATTTTTGTTTTTATCTTGCCATACACGCCCTAATTACTAACAATATATGAAAGCAATAAAAATGCGGGAAAAATAAAGTCCTACACTATTACATCATTAGGGGGATGGGGTGTACAAATTTACAAATGAGGATTGCAAGAAATTAAAGTCCTAATCATCTATTACAACCATATTGAAATGATGTATAAGAATTGAAATGGACTTGTTTTTATTTTTGTTTTTGTAAAGAAATAAGTTTACTTAAGAAAATATTTTGATCTTTTTATTCTCTAAGAAATAAAATAAAACATGTGAATGTGAAATATTTTTTGTGTTTTTGGTTATTTAAAAGCTAAAATAAAATAGAAAAGAGAAAAGGGAGTCAGAATCAACACGTTGCTGAAACGAGAAGGAACAGAAGTTCTGACTCTGATACGCTGCAAAAGAGAAAATGTTAGTGAGAAAGTGGAGGGTCAGAAGTTCTGGGCCTGGGTACACAAATTCTAAGGTTGAGGGGGGTTCAGAGGTTATAGCGTAGCTAGGAACCTAGAAGTTTATGTATCTCTGGAAAGTCAGAGATTCTGATTGTTTGAGAGAGTGAAGTGATTAAGCTGTTAGGTGAGGATATCTAGAAGTTCTAATTTAGAAGTATCGTCTGACAGATAAATGGGTAAAAAATGTCAATGAATAAACCTAAAAAGATGTTTCTGGGGCTAGAACCAAGGACCCTTAGCACTAATGTCTTATATGCACACATTGTCTGCCACAGGGGTGGCCGTACAACTAGTATTAGAAGCAAAAGCATAAACATATAACAATAAAGTAAATTCTAATGATGAGCTTCATCTCTTTCTCCATGCTAATCAGAACATCTGCAACTTAGTCATTTCTCAACAGAACAGAAAACACAAACATAGCAATTATGGTTGTTTTCCATCATGGTTTCAGAAGCATAAAAAATGACAAGACTATAAATCAGAAACAAGCATGTATTTGCTAGTCCTAGTTTCCTTAAGAAGTTCTTGACGGATGTTCTTCCTATTTAGGCAGGCAAATACATGAAACCTCAAAATATGTACAGTATCAGAATCAGAATGTCTACATTGTATTTTGAACATGCAGGTCTAACAATGCTTAAGTGATATGATAAGGGTTAGCAGAAGCTTACCTTGCAGCTGAAAAATGTTCAGTGAGCTGGAGTCTGGTTCTGACTGCTTGTAATATTCTGATCAGCTTCCTCACGTATTCAGCAGGCTGGAACAACCTTTAACTTGGGTTATGAATGGTGAATGGAAGATTCGGAAGCTGTATGAATGATTTGGTCAAGAAACACTTGAGGGAAGTTGGAGTTTTAATGCAAGTATAAAAAACAAGCAGGTTTTGTATTTGTGTTTGCAGTTTTGGATTTCTGGAATTTTTAGCAAGGTTTCAAAGCTTTTCCTTTCAATTTTTCTGACCGACCCCTTCACAGTTACAAATGAAGTCCAATTTATAGGCAAGAACTTTGCAACTTTTAGAAGTCAAAAGTAACAACACCATGCTAGCATGCTGGCTTGTTCTTGAAGCAAGATAAAAAGTATGGTTGTTAGAAGCTTTTAGTCGTGCCTAAGCTATATTTGTAAGTAGGAATTAAGGAAAAGTACCCTTAAAAGCAAAAGCAAAGCCTGGACCCCGCTTTAACTTGTAAAAAATTTTTGCTTTTCAAGGACAACAATGTACTTCTATGCAACACGTGGAGAAATCCTTTGTATAAAGACTCATAAATTGGTTGTGAGCATTAAATGATGATGATATTTATCAAAACATAAATCCTATAATACAAGATTATGCATCATAGCCTAAGTATGGGTCAGAAATTCAGCATCATCGTAAATTAGAATAAATATCCAACTTCTGATCTTGGAATCTCTCTGCTCCAACATGTTCTGAAAGAGTTCTCAGACTTTTCTGAAAGCTTGTAACACGCTTTGTAGACTTTCTTTGAATTACTTTTGCAAACTCTAGATGAACCTTCATGAAATCTGGGCCAGAAGTTCTAACCAATCTCTGTCTTGAAAATGTCCAGAATTTGCTTAGTGCTTCAGTTTCATGGACGTGTCTTTGAACACTTATAACTTGAAATTCCATCATTTCCAGGAGAAGTTCTGTTCTGCAATATTTTAGGTCTTATTGAGATCTAAAACTCTTGTTTTAGAAGTTCTTCCAGAATCAGCTTGCGTCATGGTGAAAATATGGCCAGAAGTTCTGAGCTTGTCATACTTCTTATACACTTAGAAAAATTCTAAGTATTTAGAATTTTGACTTTTCCAAAGTAATTTTGACTTTTGAATTTCTTGATGATACAAACTTCATATTTCAACATGTCTTGATGAAATATGACTCTTGAAACTTGACTTTGATCCAAAAGTCAAGGTTTGACTTTTCAGTATGTAAAATGACCATTTTCCTCTTGTGAATGACTTTCTTGGAAAATTTGTAATTCAAGGCTTGGACCTAAGGGTCCAGGATGATCCTTTGAGAAATGAGAGGGAAAATTTTGGGGTACAACAAGCATAAATAATTAAAATAAAGAAATTAGTTATTTTAAGGGTTTTGTTGTACCCCAAAATTTTCCCTCCCATAATTCTCAACACATGGCAAGTGAGGTCCTCAAATTGCTCAAGGAAATTCAAGAGTTGACTAGACAAACTCTCTCCTAAGGCAGTCTACCTCAAATTAGGGTTTCTATTGTCATCAGGATATGTGAACCACAAAGGAATCAAATGCTCACCATTTTCCTAATATGTTCTCAAGATCATCCATGTCAAGTTTCAAGCCTTGCAGAAGAAGTTTGCTCAGTCAATTGCTCAAATGCTTGAAAATCGACAGTGCTAGGTCAAAAGTCAACTGTGGCCCACATACAATCAAACTTCAAGATTTTTTGTCAACATCCTCATTTTGAAGTATCATTCATCATTTGATCAAGGGTTGATCATGATTCATCAAGGATTGCTCACAATTCATCAAAACCCAAAAGTTGCTAAATTAGGGTTTTGCAGGAAAAGTCAAGTCAACTTTGACCAAGCATAACTTTCTCATACTTTATCAGAAATGACCCATCCAAAGCTCATTTTTAAGAGGATGAAATTCCCTACAATTCATCTTCATCTCCCAAGTTCAAAATATTCACTCAAAAAGATATAAATTTTGACATTATAGGTCATTTTGGAAAATCAACAAAAACACCTTTTGGGTCAAAGCTTCATACATGAACATGGAAGACTCAATTGAGAGGAGACTAAAAGGGTTGCTTAGAGGACATCCTAATATTTCCAAAAAGTCTAAAAACACTCCTCTAGGGTCAAAATTGAGAGAGTTATATATTGGCCAAGTTGACCATTTTTGCAAAATTGCCAAAAGTCAAATGTGCTCAAATTTGCATTTTTTTGCTAAATAGGCCCAACTTTTTATGCTTGCACCTCAATTATAATATGGTCCACGACCCAAATATCCAACCTCATGTTATTTTATTCACTTTTCAATTTATTTTGATTTTTTGTTAATTAAAATTTCAATTAAATCAAATAATTGATGAATAATGGAAAAGATATGTTGTGATCTGATTTTTGGACAGGATCTCAATTAAATAATGCAAGGATATCATGATCAATTCGAATCAAGGCCGATTGGTACAAGAAAGGCATAATTTGGCTCAATATAGAAAGTTTACATATGCCATGAAAATCAAATCAAATCTTCAAAGCTTTCAAAGATGTGATCTATTTTTACAACCCTAATTCACTCTATGATATATATTGAACATATCCAAAGTAAGAACAAGGGTGAGAAGTCGCGCATAGCCAAAAAGAAAAACTGAAAATTTCAAGAAAAAGTGGGAATCGGTTTTCAACCTACAGGGTGTTTCAGAGCATTCCAAGATCACCAATCTCTTCCTAGACATCCCAGGAAGCTGTTTCAATCATTCCCAGGGCCTGAAGCACTCAGAAATTCGTCCCACAACTCACACGGTTTGATACATTTTTTTAAATTCGATTCTTGCAATTTACGCATCATTAGCATATTTGATGTATATATTCTTGTTCATCATTGAGTTTGCAAGATATTGGTATCGTTTAATTGCGTTTTCAGTACAGGAATCATGATATGCCATTGTTAGGGTTCCTTTGCTCGTTTTAGGGTTTTTCAATATAGGCAAAATCAGGCTTTGATTCTGGTACCATGATGCTCGTGGGGATGAGACGAGTTGATTGGTACCAACGTTTGTCATTTATCTTTCTTGTATACAATTTTTGAGATGAACATGTCTGTAGCTACAACAAAGCGTCCGTAGGTAAAAGCTTGTTTGTCTAAAACAACGGTCTGGGGATGAAGATGAGGCATGGCAATCGTTGGTTGGTTGGTTTGAATTCCGCGTGGTTTTTTTTTAATTAATCACCGTGTTTTATATATTATATATTATGCTTGATATATTAACAAATGGAACAGGTGACACAAATGGTAAGGCGTGTTGGTATTGAGCGTGAGGACCTGGGTTCGATCCCCAAGTCCCAATAGTTGTTTCATGTATTTTTTCTCTATATGATTTTGTACCCCACAGGTCCAAATATCCACCATATGCCATCAATATCTGGCCATCAAACACATCTTCAGCCAAGATCCAATGCCTTTCCATTGAAGGTCCATCATACACCTCAAGTCAACATACGCATCAGATTTGGCAAAGTCAAATGGGCTTGGATTGTTTGGGCCTAAAAGTCAGATCTACACCCCCATAATTGCTAGCAATCAGGCCGACTTCTAATTGTTCTTTCTTATTTTTATTCTTTTAATATTTCTCTTATTTATTTCAATTGACAATTAATTACTATTTTTTCATAAAATCATAAAATCAAGAAATCAAAAAAAATTAGAATTAGACTTTTTTATCAAAATTAATTTTGTTAATTTAATTTAATTTAGTTTAACTTAGGGAAAATTTAACTTGTTTTTATAATTAAAACTAATTAGCAAATTAGGTTTAAACTCTTGGTTTAATTTTTCTTTCTTTCTCAAATAAAGTAAATAAAAATAGAAAATAGGGTTTTTTAGAATGAATTAATTTATTTTTCTTAATTTAAAATTAATTAGGACTTAGGATTTTCTTTTTAATTCAATTATTTCATTATTTTCTCAAATAACAAAACATGACAAAAACATCATTTTTTTAATCAATCGCAAATAGGTTTAGTCAAGGGTCAAAAACCTAATCGTGTCGCATTTAATTCGCCGCACGCTTATTATTTATTTTGACAATATTTTTGTAACTGTTCACTGGTTTGCAATAGTTTAATTTAGGGTTTTATTTAATGTTTAAGTTCCCGAGTTTTTAGCTATGTAATTAATCCCCCATCCCGAAGCCTTGTAATAGCGTAGATTTATTTTCTCGCATTTTTAATTCCCGAAAATATTTAACTGTTTAGATGTATGCTAATAGGATTGTATGGCAAGAATGCATGACAAATTAATACAGTTAGAAAACCCTAATGTGCAAAGATAAATAACTGAAGCAAATCACTCGCACATATCACTCTTAGGGTATACTCTCACTTCGGTTGCCTTCGGTAAATGATCATTAAGTATAGGGTGTCTTAGTGGTTATCCTTTTGTCTAGAAAGATCTAATGTCCCATTCGAATGTTGCCTCGGAAATGTTGCCTCGGAAATGTTGCCTCGAGAAAGATCTTAAGACTCTAGGGTTACTTCTAAGGTGTCCTAATATTGCTTTAGTGATCGTATGACCCTTTCGAATTGACCCTTACAAACTCCGACGATGGTGATACCTATTTCTCAATAGTAGGATAGCGCTGTCTAAAGAAAACAAGAATAAAAACAATCTTTTTTCGAGTAGGTAGATGCTAGTAGGTACTTGCTCAAATCAAAGCTTTTCACACTTACACTCTTCAAAACAATTTTCAAAACAACTTCGTCACTGTTGTACCCCAAATTATAACCTAAGATATCATCTCCTATCTGCATCATTATATTGCAAGCGTTTTGATTTTTAAAAATTCATAACTTTTTTCAGTCCGAGAGCTATTTATTTTGAACACTAAATTATTAATTGATTCATGCTAAAACAATGTTTATTAATTATTTATTATCTTAAATTTAAATAATTGGAATTTGTTTTCAATTGTTATATAATTTAAAGATTTATAGATAATAAAATAAATATTAGAGAAGAGGTATATTAATCGTGCAGACAGTGTTTATTTATTATTCACTATCTTAAATTTAAATAATTGGAATTTATTTTCAGTTATAACATAATTTAAAGATTTATGAATAATATAATAAATATTTGAAAAAGTTCATTAATTGGTCAATAATGATTATTTAATTATTTATCATTCTAAGTTAAATAATTGAAATTCTATTTTTAATTATTATAATTTAGAAAATTATGAATAATGAATTAAATAATTGAAACTATTAATTGATCAATGATATTTATTTATTTGTTTATTATTCTGAAGTTAAGTAATTGAAATTTATTTTCAATTATTATACAATTTAAAGAATTATAAACGATAAAATAAATAATTAGAGAGAAAGAAGGAATTAATTGGCAAATATTAGAATTTTATTCATTTTATTCTAATTGTACAATTATTGTGTAAGTACTGTATTTATTTACAACGAATTTACAATAATAATTTTTTACAAAGTTAAAATGAAATAAAAAACTATTCTAATGTTTTCTAATTCTAAATCTTCTATCCAATGCCTTTTTGTCTGCTCATTTGATTTTACCTGCAAAAACAATTAAAAGAAAAATTAGAATTGAACAAATAATTAAAAGCAGAAAATTATTTAGTGTTCATCATTAAAAGCAACGGCTGGAATCAGTTTACCCTTTTTTGCAAATCACGGGATTTCTCCCGGTTCACAAAAAAGGGAGGAATTTTTATTTTCATAAATGAATGCACAATTTTGAAACATGCACAAATTCATTTTTGGTTTCAAAACTGCATATTTAAAATTAATTGCATTTTTCAAAGTCCAATGCATATTTCAAAAAATATGCACAGCATACAAAAAGTCCATGCATAATTTCAAAACAGCATATGCAAGACAAACAAAATTCCAACGTAAACCTACATGCCATGCACATAGAAGAAGCCAAAACAAATAGGCTCCACTGTTGCATTGGAAGTCAAAAGAAATGTGCAGTCTAAAAACCATTTTGCAAGCAATATGTATTCCATTTTACATCATGTTCCAGCCTATGCCTTTTCAGAACAAGAAAGTACAGTATATCATTTTGATGTATCAAACGTACTGAGAGAGAGAAGAGAGAAGAGAGTTGGTTTTTACAGGTTTTGGCCTTAGGCAGGAAATAGAATGCAAACAGAATAGCAGCATACAATAAGAGAAAAGGAAAACATGAGATAGGAATAGAGACAAACCATATGGAGCAGTAAGGGTGCAGAAGTACCAAGAAATATATTAAATATTCAAACCTGATACCATAAGCCTCAAGAAAGACAAACTGATATAACCTACCAAACCCCTTCAAAAAAAAAAGTTCACCAACCTGTTCATCAAGCTTTCAAACCTAAAAACCAAAACTGTCAAACATATACAAAATTCTCAAAGCAAAAAGCCTTCCACCTATTGTCAAAACCATAGTAACATCAACCATGGCCTAAACAAAACCTGTTTCCATAACCTGTTAAACCATGTCAAAACCAACAACCTTGGCCTAAACCTCATTAACCTGATTGAGCCCTCAAACCAATATCACAAGCATCATTCAAAACCATAAACATATGGCCTAAACCATTCAACTGCATTACTAAACCTACCTGCTGCATAAAACCTGCTGACTGCATAATACCACAAAACTTGCTACCAACCATTTTCATCAAAAACCATACACAAACTAAACCATTAACCTGCTACTGATTAAACCATTTCAAAAAACCAGTAGAACCATTTCAAAACCAAAACCTTATGGCCAAACACAAAAACCAGTAGGAACCTACTGTCATAAACCAAACCTGTATCACCAAAAATCAAAACCAACGACCAAATACCTAAACCTCAGATTGTGTCATCATAGGCAACAAAAAATATACAGAAGCATAGTTGAGAAGAAGAGAAAAACATCAATACTGGTCAAACCATTTCAACATGTTTTGGCAACCAAAAACCTCAAAGCAATGTCAAGCATCAATGCCTCATAGATATTCATCACAGACGTAAGGAAAGGCAACTAAAGGCAACCCATTCAAACACACCATAGCAAGGCCAGAAAGAGAAGAAAAAGAAGCTAGTAAAAAACAACGTTCCAACAATAGCATCAAGGCAACACAACATCATAGGAAACATAAACGTTCAAAGCATACAGTAGCAGTAGCAAGAGAAGAAGAGGAAAGGCAAATAACGAGGCAACAGTGATACGGGCAAAGAGAAGAAGAAGAAAAAGGTGTAACAAGAATACTCAAACCAGTAATCAGAAGCAAAACATCACGCCGTCACCGTCTCCTCGCCGTCCCGGCCTCCATAGCACCACAACCTCCCTCCTCCATCTCCGAAGGTAACGCATTTCTCCCTTTCTTCCTTTCAAACGCCTCAAATCACAATAATAGTTTGGAGTCAGATTAAATGGAAAAAAGATCATAACATGCAATTGAGTTGAAAACCTTAACGAAATAGAAAAAAAATCATACCGTAAATCCGTCGTTTGCCTTAGCTCGCGTTGGAGGGAAGAGGAAGATTGGGATGCTGGTGGCCTTCGGGCAAGGGAAGCTCAAGAGAGTTCAGAAGCGAACGAAGAGGATATCACGCGAAGAAGACGAAGAAGACAAGCATGAGCGCCGTTCTCCCAAGAACCCTAATCCCAATTACTAAACTTGTTAACCCTAAAGACAAAATTATGAACGCGCTTGGACCTTCACCCCTTTTTTTGCCTTAAGCCCAACGAAAACTCTTTTGCACCCCCTTGTCTTCAGTTTTGGTTTGGGCCCTTCAGAATCCTTTGGCCCATATTTGATTGTTCACCTAGCTTTTTTTAATACTTTTTTTCTATTTATTCCTTTTGTTAGTTTGTTAGAAATATTAATAACTTAGTAAATTAATTAGTAGTTTGATCAATTAATAGATTTAATTAAAACTTTTAATCATTTTACCCCTTTATTTTATTAAATTTAATTTTTTAGGTTTATTTGGGTAATTTCAAAACCTCCTTTTTTAATTAGGTTTAAGTTAGTTTTTAGTATTCATTTAGTTTGATCATTTAATAATAATTACTAAAATAATGCCTTATGTAGAACTCTAAAAAAATATAAAAAAATATATAGAGACTAAAAACTAAAAAATATTTTTGTCTTCTTTAATTAATTCTCATTTACTTTTATCCATATAAAAAATGCGTAAAAAATGAAAACCATTAAAACGTTTTCTTTTCATTAATATTAAACCAAAAATCCAAAAAAAATACATATTTACACCATTTGGTCATTTATTTAACTGTTGTTATTTAATCACTATCCGCTCAATTGTCTGTTTAATTATTTCATATTTACTTATTCATTTCGTTTACGTTTAAATCCAAGGGAAAAACGATAAATTTGTTGACTTCATGTCCTCAAGTCTAATCGCGCGAACATTCGCATTTTGTCAAAACTTAGGATAATTTTCCTTCAAACACCCAATCTTTTCAAAACTCACACCTTTTAAGCAAAAACTTCGACATTAGGTCGTCGTATCTTCAAAAACCCGTCCGTACCCCTTTTCGGCCAAAACGATTTATTTTTAATCAAACGATCAATTTTAATAAACAGATATTTCAAAAGGTTCCTATAGAGTACTATAGATACATTGGGTGCTAATACCTTCCCATTGTATAACCAACCCCCGAACCATAGATCTTTTCAAAAACGCCTTGTATCTTTATTACTTTTAAAAAGTATTATTTACATTACATATTTAGGGTTTTATTTCGCTCTTTCCCCTTTTCCCTTGGAAACAATAAAGCGCGGTGGCGACTCTTGCTTTTGCGAGACGAATTAATCAATAATTCGATCTCCGATTTACCCCGCTACATTTTTTATCGCTACAGAATTGGCGACTCTGCTGGGGAAAGATTGACCTCTTGCTGGTCCATCCCTAAGTGGGTTAAGCCTAATTTGTCTTATCTATTTATTATTATTTGATTTGCTTGATTATGTGTTTAAATTGGGGTGTTTGGGTTTTTTGCGAAAGACGAATCCTATACCCGGATTAAGTAACACTTAAGGAATAGGACGGGCGGTATAGTCATGTTAACTTTGAGGGAGTAATCCTGAAGAAGGAGGCATGAGATCCCCCACTCAATGGAAGGCCCTCTTGAACTTAATATTTGTTTACCGAGTAATCGGGAAGACATTATTATTTTCGACCTAGGAGCCCGAGAAGTTGAGGACCGTAGAACCCTAACTCATCTTGGCTTTTTTAGGTGTAGCGCGGAGACTATAACGGAGTAATTCGGAAGTAGTTGTTACGCGATGCTACGCTCGGACGAGTTTCTCTTGAGAATATTGCTAATTATTGAGTAATCAAGACGTTGGTAATATCCGAAGGAGGAATGTAGACTTTGGGAACTCTTAGAACCTTGTCTTACAGGTGTGATTGAACCGTTAGTACATACCTTTGGGTGGGCTTTACCCTCGACTCCATGCTGAACGTTGAACCTTTGAACCCCATGTTTGCAAGCTTATGTGTGACTGTTGCATTATCATTCATTCATGCATTCATCAACATCTTTGTAAAAAACTTGTTTTTCAAGGAACTTCAGAATGATTTTTGCAGACATCTCAGGTTATTATGGAATTTGGAAGGAGAAACACTCGAAGCTTTAGTTTTAAGGAGCCCGAGATCGAAGAGCTAAAGAGTTTGATTCCGAAGATCGAGAACCCGACGGATTTTCAGAAGAAGTATGGGTCTATTTTACCTCTCATGAAGCGCAAGATGAAGGAAGGCATCCTCAACACGTTGGTTCAATTCTATGATCCTTTGTACCGATGTTTCACCTTTCCGGATTACCAGTTGATGCCCACCTTAGAAGAGTATTCCTACATACTTGGTTTGCCGATCATCGACTGTGTTCCTTTTTCCGGATTAGAAGAGGAGCCCAAATCTCACGAGATAGCAACCATCACCCACTTGAAGAAGTCAGAGATAGAGGAGAACATGACTACGAAAGGGGGAATCCGGGGTTTGTCGGTGCAGTTTTTGTTGAAGAAAGCTCGTCATTTTGCTGAGATAACGGATACTGTTGCCTTCGAAGACGTGTTTGCTTTACTCGCCTATGGTCTATTCTTGTTCCCTAACGTTGATAAGTTTGTGGATATCAACGCCATCAGAATTTTCTTGATTGGAAATCCGGTCCCTACGCTGCTAGGAGATACCTACTACTCCATCCATCTTCGAAACTCTTATCAAGGAGGGATGATTATTTGTTGTGCACCGTTGCTGTATCAGTGGTATGTTTTGCATCTACCTGGGTCTGATGTTTTCTGGGATCTCGAGAAGGAACCGCGTTGGGCGCCAAAGATTATGGCTCTCACCCATTTCGACATTGACTGGTATAATCGAGTTTACTACGACGTGAAGATCATCGATAGCTGTGGTGCTTTTCCTAACGTACCTCTTCTCGGTACGAGAGGTGGAATCAACTATAACCCTGTTCTCGCGCGCCGTCAGTTCGGGTACCCGATGAGAGATAAACCAAACAACATCCATGTGAGTGGTTTCTTTCTTTAGGAAGGACAAGATCATCAGGAAGCTAAGAGGGAGATCGAAGGAGCTTGGCACCACATCCATAGGAAAGGGAGAGATATGTTAGGACATAAGGGTGCCGTTTCTTTGGAGCCTTACCTACAGTGGGTCCGTGCTAGGGCTTGTGCTCTCAAGATGCCCTATAAACTTGAGAAACCTTTATTCCCCACCCTTGCACCATCATCTGTTGTTATCCCTATCGCGAATATAGGAGAATACCAAGGAAATCTGGCTAGGATGAAGTCCGAGAGAGATGCTTGGAAGGAAAAGTACCATATGTCTGAATATGAGAATCGAGTCCTGACTCGACAGCTAAAGGAAAAGGAGGAGTTGCTGTTTATTCAAGACGGCTGATTCATTGATCACGATGAGAAGCTTCGTCAAAAGGATTCCTTGCTGAAGAAGTATGCTAGTGAAAGGAAGAGAAAGAGGGAAGGTTCGGTAAGCGCGGCTCTCGTTCCTAATCCGCAGAAGGAAGTCATTGATCGACTGATAGCTGAGAAGAAAGAGATGGAAGACTTTTATGAAGAGAAGATCAAGAAGCTCCGGTTACAGTTGGCGTTTGGTCCTTCATCTGAGGATTCTGAGTGATCTTTAGCTTTTAGTTTTATTTTATTGATGTCATTTTGTAAAACTATGTAAAAGGGCTTCATGCTCCGAAGTTGTAATTTATTGCTTTATTATGAGCTTCATGCTCTAAAGTTGTAATTTATTGCTTTATTTTAGACTTCATGTTTTAAAATTGTAATTTATCTCTTTATTATGTATTCCGTGTTTCGAAGTTGTAATTGGGTTGTTATCCCAGGGTTGTAATTTACTGTTTTGATATTCCAAATTGTAAGTTGTAATTTATCGCTTTCGGTTAATGGATTGAGTTTTTGTTGTTCCAAATTCCTTTACCATTGATGTGTGCAAAATTATTAAAGCTCCTTGAAAAACGTTTAAAAATGGACCATCATTTGCATCGCACATCATGCATCATTCAACATTTCACTTCACATGTTTTCTAGAGTCTTATCCTTGTTCTTTTTCCACTCCCGATGTTGTCAAGCTGTCTCACCGATACGACACTCGAGCCAATCGTCAGAGGAAAATGGAAGATTTGGAACAGGAAAATCATGAGCTTCGTGGGGAAGTTGCTACACTTCGTGTCGAGATGGAAAAGTTAACTGCGTTAGTGGAAATTTTGGTGGCTGTTCAGAATCAGCCATCGACTACAGCTGCCGAGATTCAGACCTCAACTCCAGTGGTCTCCGAGATTGTCACCGTTCCTACCTCTGTGACTCAAATCAACTCTCCGCTTCAACATCAGATGCCGAAGGGTTTTCCGTGGGGAATGCCTTACAACTTTGTGCCAGAGGGGTATCAGCCTGCCATGCAACCTTTGTTTCAACCTGCTTTGTCTCTTCCTCAGCCAGAGACAACTGCCATGCCGCCAGTAATTCCGTCTGTGACACCTTTTCCGCAACCGATTATGACAACCGTTGCTCCTATGGTCCACTCCGTGCCATACTTAAATGAACCTACTTATCCTGCCGAGCCTGCTGAAAGTTTGGGTCTCTTTGATAGAATGGAAGAATTTCAGGATCAGTTCCAGGAAATGCAGAAAGAGCTTAGAGCGTTAAAGGGGAAGGATCTATTTGGGAAGAGCACGCATGACATTTGTTTAGTTCCGAATGTCAAGATTCCTGCAAAATTCAAAGTGCCAGACTTTGAGAGATATAAGGGTGATTCGTGTCCTAGAAGCCATTTGACAATGTACGTAAGAAAGATGTCTAAATATTCCGATGATCATGACTTGTTGATTCATTATTTTCAAGATAGTTTGACGGGTGCTGCTCTGAAGTGGTATATGGGTTTAGACAGTATTCGGATCCGCAACTTCAACGACCTTAGTGAAGCCTTTGTCCATCAGTACAAGTATAACATTGACATGGCACCAGACAGGAATCAACTCCGGGAGATGTTGCAAAGATACCGAGAATCTTTTAAGGAGTACGCCCAGAGGTGGCGTGAAATTGCTGCTCAAATCTATCCACCTCTTGAGGAGAAAGAGATGACGAAGATATTTTTGAAGACTTTAGGGTCCTTTTACTATGAAAGAATGATAGCCAGCGCACCCAGTGACTTCACCGAAATGGTAAGCATGGGTATGCGGTTAGTGGAAGGGATTCGTGAAGGACGTTTGGTTAAAGAAGGAAGTCCGTCTAGCAGTACTAAGAAGTTTGGAAGTGTTTTCCCGAAAAGAAAAGAGCAGGATGTCAGCGCTTTGTTCCCAGGTAGACCTAGGAGAGGTTACTCTCACATTGCGGAAGTCATTCCGGCTGTCCGCCCAGCTTTGATGACCCCAGTTCATCAAACCCCGCCAACTCAACAACGGCCTTTTCAACAGCAGCCTCGACAACAGGCTTATCCATTTAACAATCAGAACCGTTCACCCAGAAAACCGCAGTTCGACGCCATTCCTATGACTTATACTGAATTGTTCCCTGCTCTTATCAGAAAGAATCTCATCACGACAAAGCCTTCTCCTGTTGCACCGAACAGTACTTCTCCGAGGTACAAGGCAGATCAGTTTTGTGACTATCATCAAGGGTCGCCGAGGCACAACCTTGAGAATTGTTTTGCTTTGAAGGCGGACGTGCAGAGATTGATTAAGAATGGTATCTTTTCTTTCAAGGATGTTAATCCAAATGTTAGAGATAATCCTTTGCCTCGACATGGGGCAGCTTTAGTGAATATGGTGGAAGGTTGTCCGGGGAAGTTTCGAGTTTTTCAAGTTGAACACATAAGAGAGTCGTTGATCAGGTTACATCAGAGTTTGAGAAGACTTGCCTTTGTTAGGCACCAGCATGATTATGATGTTTGTGAGTTTTGTTCAAGAGAGGATGATTGTCCTATTGTGAAGGAGGATATTCAGAAGTTGCTAGATCAGAGAGTTATCACTATTACGTATGACAGAAATCCGGAGGATGAAGTGAATGTTATCATACCACAATTCAATTTGCCTGAATCCGTAGAGATTTCTTACGACAGTCAGACTGCACCTGCTGATCCTTTGATTATTTACCCACCTGGTCCTGTGCCTTACAACTCAGACCAAGCTGTACCGTATAAGTATAATGCCACAATGATTGAGAATGGGGTAGAAGTCCCTATACCAACAAGACCGTCTTTTGTTAACATTGCTGATGTGAGTAGAGTTACGAGAAGTGGACGTGTTTTTGTAGCAGTACCTTTGAAGAGACCAGAAGTTCAAGTCAGGAGACCCATACCGGCGGAGATTCCAGTGAGAAATGTTGAACCAAGGGTTGAGATAGGCCGACCCAGTGAACCTATCCCTCACCCTGAGGATGATGAGATTCTGAAGCTTATCAAGAGAAGTGAATATAAGATTGTGGACAAACTTTTGCAAACACCTTCCAAGATTTCTTTGCTTGCTTTACTGAGAGATTCTGGTGCCCATAGAGAAGCTTTGATGAAGGTCTTGGACCAGGCGTTCGTGGATCATGATGTGACGGTTGACCAATTTGATGGAATTGTGGGGAATATTACTTCGTGTAACAATCTTGGTTTCAGTGATGAAGAGCTCCCGGAGGAGGGGAGAAACCATAACATGGCTTTGCATATCTCAGTAAGTTGCGGAAATGATACCTTATCAAGTGTATTGGTGGATACAGGTTCGTCGTTGAATGTGATGCCCAAGACTACATTATCTCGGCTTTCATATCCAGGTGCTCCTATGAGACCTAGTGGAGTAATTGTTAAAGCATTTGATGGTTCTAGGAAGACAGTTATTGGTGAAGTGGATCTTCCTATAGTGATTGGTCCCCACACTTTTCAAATCACGTTCCAAGTGATGGATATTCGTGCTGCCTACAATTGCTTATTGGGTCGTCTCTGGATCCATGATGCAGGGGCAGTCACCTCTACGCTCCATCAGAGACTAAAGTTTGTAAGGCATGGGAAGCTAGTGATGATCGGGGGAGAGCAAGCTATGGTGGTAAGCCACTTATCATCATTCTCTTTTATTGACACTGATGAGGATGTTGGAACCCAGTTCCAAGGTTTATCCATTGCCAAGAATGCAGTGAAGAAGCAAGGGGCATCCATCTCTTCTTTTGAGGATGCGCGGCGAGTGGTGGAAAGTGGTTCGGCCGAAGGATGGGGCCAGGTGTTGACTTTACCCGAGAACAAGTCTGGGGAAGGTCTGGGTTTTCATCCAGTGTCTGCAAGAGTCAAGAAGGAGGTGGTTGTTCGTCCAATTCAAGAGGTTTTCCGAAGTGCAGGTTTCATACATCCTGAGGTTGATGCTATCATAGAAGATGATTCCGAGGAAGATTTGCCCGTTTTTGTGACGCCTGGATTGGCTCGCCAAAACTGGATAGCTGTTGATGTTCCTGTTGTTATGCACATTTCCGAGTAATGTTTTGTTTTGTTTTTGAAAAAATTCGCTCTGCCCAAGGCGAAACGTATTTTGTGTCGGGCTATGAAAAATAATTCCTTTTGCTCTGCCCAAGGCAAAAGAGAAATGTCTGGGCTCTTTGTTTCAAGTATTTCCCTTTAATGAATAAAAATGTTATTTTGTCCACCACTGTTTTATTTTTCACTTTTTCGGGGAAATAGTAATGAAAATTAATTAATAACCTTTTGTTTTATTTGCACAAATCGATTTCTAAAATAAAGCATAATCATATGTGCAGATTAATCCATGACTTAACCATCGAAAACAATGATCCTATGCCCTCTCCCAACTTTGAATTCCCTGTGTTCAGAGCCGAAGAAGAGGATGACGAAGAGATTCCTGTTGAGATTTCCCGTTTGCTTGAGCATGATGAGAAGGTCATTCAACCATTTGAAGAACCTTTAGAGTTGGTCAACTTGGGTGATGAAGAGGATAGAAAGGAAGTCAAAGTCGGAGCACTGCTTATCCCGGAAGTTAAGGAGAAGATGTTGGAGCTTCTCAAAGAGTATGTCGACGTGTTTGCTTGGTCCTACCAGGATATGCCGGGTTTGGACAATGATATTGTGGAGCATCGTTTACCGTTGAGACCTGAATGTCCACCGATTAAGCAGAAGTTGAGAAGGACTCGTCCCGATATGGCTGACAAGATCAAAGAAGAAGTTCAGAAACAGATCAATGCAGGTTTCCTTGTTACATCGGTCTATCCTCAGTGGTTAGCCAACATAGTGCCTGTTGCAAAGAAAGATGGCAAGGTTCGGATGTGTGTAGACTACAGAGATCTGAATAGAGCTAGTCCGAAGGATGACTTCCATTACCCCATATTGACGTATTGGTCGACAGTACCGCCAAGTTCAAAGTCTTTTCTTTCATGGATGGTTTCTCTGGTTATAACCAAATCAAGATGGCACCGGAAGATATGGAGAAAACCGCTTTCATTACACCTTGGGGAACTTTCTGTTATCGGGTTATACCGTTTGGTTTGAGGAATACTGGCGCAACATACCAAAGGGCCATGACTGCTTTGTTCCATGACATGATGCATAAGGAGATCGAAGTGTATGTGGATGATATGATTGCCAAATCGCAGACTGAGGAAGATCATTTGGAACATTTGTTGAAGTTGTTCCAACATTTGAGAAAGTACAAACTCCGCCTGAATCCCAACAAATGCACTTTTGGTGTTCGTTCTGGAAGACTTCTGGGTTTCATTGTCAGTCAGAAAGGTATTGAAGTAGATCCTGATAAAGTCAAAGCTATTCGGGAAATGCCCGCACCCAAGACCGAAAAACAAGTAAGAGGATTCCTTGGGAGACTGAACTATATTTCTAGATTTATATCTCACATGACTGCTACCTGTGGGCCGATTTTCAAGCTTCTCAGAAAGAACCAAGGATGTGTGTGGACAGAAGATTGTCAGAGAGATTTTGACAGCATCAAAGAATATTTACTTGAACCTCCCATTTTGATCCCTCCGGTGGAAGGAAGACCTTTGATTATGTACCTGACTATATTGGAAGATTCCATGGGATATGTGCTTGGTCAACAAGATGAGACTGGAAGAAAGGAGCATGCCGTATATTACCTGAGTAAAAAATTCACAGACTGTGAGTCTCGATACTCATTGCTTGAGAAAACCTGTTATGCTTTAGCTTGGGCTGCTCGCCGTCTACGCCAGTATATGATTAACCACACCACTTGGTTGATCTCCAAAATGGATCCGATCAAGTATATCTTTGAGAAGCCCGCCTTATCTGGAAGAATAGCCCGTTGGCAAATGTTGTTATCTGAATATGACATTGAGTATCACACTCAGAAAGCGATCAAAGGGAGTATTTTAGCCGATCCTTTGGCTCACCAACCAATTGACGATTAACAATCCGTCAAGTTTGATTTCCCAGATGAAGATGTTATGTACTTGAAAGCTAAAGATTGTGAAGAGCCGTTACCTGAAGAAGGACCTGATCCTGAATCCCGTTGGGGTTTAATATTTGACGGAGCTGTGAATTCCTATGGAAATGGAATTGGGGCAATCATCGTCACTCCCCGAGGTACTCATATCCCGTTCACGGCGAGACTGAAGTTTGACTGCACGAACAACATGGTGGAATATGAGGCATGTATTATGGGTCTCGAAGAAGCAGCAGATCTAAGGATTAAGATTCTTGATATTTACGGAGATTCTGCATTGGTAATTAATCAGATCAAAGGAGAATGGGAGACTCGTCATCCTGGTTTGATCCCTTACAGAGACTATGCTAGAAGATTGTTAACCTTCTTCAACAAAGTGGAATTACACCATATCCCTAGAGATGAGAACCAGATGGCTGATGCTTAAGCTACTTTGTCTTCAACGTTTCAAGTGAATGGTTGGAATGATGTGCCTACAATCAGAGTTATGCGCCTTGACATACCTGCTCATGTGTTCTCAGTAGAAGAGGTTACCGACGACAAACCGTGGTTCTATGACATTAAACGTGTTCTTCAAACTCAAGAGTACCCGCCTGGGGCATCCAATAAAGATAGGAAGACGTTGAGAAAATTAGCAAGCAGTTTCTTTCTCAATGAAGAAATTCTGTATAAGAGGAATTATGACATGGTCTTGCTCAGATGTGTAGACAGACGTGAAGCAGACATGCTGATGCAAGAAGTGCATGAAGGATCTTTTGGCACTCATGCCAACGGACATGCGATGGCTAGAAAGATGTTGAGAGCTGGTTACTATTGGATGACAATGGAATCTGATTGCTGCAAGTATGTGAAGAAGTGCCATAAATGCCAGATTTATCCGGACAAGATGCACGTGCCGCCGACCCTCCTCAATGTTATCTCTTCACCTTGGCCTTTCTCTATGTGGGGCATTGATATGATTGGAATGATTGAACCCAAAGCTTCAAATGGTCATCGTTTCATCTTGGTAGCGATCGATTATTTTACTAAGTGGGTGGAAGCAGCATCTTATGTTAATGTAACCAGACAGGTGGTAGTCAGATTTATCAAGAATCAGATTATTTGTCGATACGGTATCCTGAGCAAAATCATCACTGATAATGGTTCGAACTTGAATAACAAGATGATGAGAGAGATTTGTGAAGAGTTCAAGATTGAACATCATAATTCTTCTCCTTACAGACCGAAGATGAATGGGGCTGTTGAAGCTGCTAACAAGAATATTAAGAAGATTGTCCAGAAGATGGCGGTAACATATAAAGATTGGCATGAAATGCTTCCGTTTGCTTTACATGGATACCGTACTTAGGTTCGAACTTCAACAGACGCAACCCCATTTTCCCTAGTTTATGGTACGGAAGTTGTACTCCCCGTGGAGGTTGAGATTCTGTCTCTGAGAGTGTTGATGGAAGCTAAACTTTCAGAGGCTGAATGGTGTCAAAATAGATATGATCAGTTGAATTTAATTGAAGAGAATAGATTGACAGCTTTGTGTCACGGTCAATTGTATCAGCAGAGAATGAAGAAGGCTTTTGATAAGAAGGTTCGACCGCGCGAGTTCAGAGAAGGTGACTTTGTGCTCAAGAAAATATTATCTTTCCAACCTGATTCCAGGGGCAAGTGGGCTCCGAATTATGAAGGACCGTATGTTGTTAAGAAAGTTTTCTCTGGAGGTGCTTTGATTCTCACCAATATGGACGGTGACGAGCTCCCGCGTCCCATGAACGCTGATGCAGTCAAGAAGTATTTTGCTTAGGCAAGCTTTTGGTCATCCCGGCTGTGGCATTTGAGCACATTTTGGAATTCAAAGTTGTTAGGGAGAATAGCGATCATTGTTTTTGTGTAACCTTTTTCTTTCATGTACTATTTCCTACACTTTTGTAAATCGTTGGAGTCGCGTTGTTAGCGAACTACCATCTTATTAATGAAATTTGAGCATTTACCTTTTGTGGGCAAAATTTTAATTTTTACGGCGATATTTGAAACAAAGTATTTAAAATATTCTTATTTTAAAGTGTGTCGTGAATAACGAAAGGAATATTAACAGTCGTTCCGAAGATGGTCAAGCCATGGAATGCAAAACAGTACAGTAATTTATCCTTGCATGTTGAGCATGTTTCCTTTCAAAATCGTCATGAAGTGTTGGTTGTGTACACTCTTGGTTCTGGTGGTGCTAAGTTTGGTGACTCCCCAGTTGTTCCAGTTAGGTGTTGTTTTGGCTACCTTTGTTTGGGAGATTTTGAAGTGCGGTACGCTTCGTCTCATGCCAGTGGTCTATTGGTGTTAGAAGATTGGATTTGGATACTTTTCTCCTCAGAAGATTTGAGCCTTGTAGCGTGTTACGCTCCGACGTTGCGGTGTGGTTCCAGTTCCATTTATTTTCCGTCTTTTTTAAGATTGACCGAGTATATATCTTTTTGTGACATCTTATCGTCTTCAGGATATTCCTTCTGTTCGTTTTGTCAGCATAACATTCATTTATTCATTCACACTTATATCACGCATACATATTCACCATTTGCCGTTGCTTTTGGGTCGTACTTTGTTTATTTCAAACAAGATACACGTTCTTTCCAGGTAGGAGGCTAGCTTAGGCAGAAAATGTGCTTCCTTTCTAAATTCCCCAATTGAGTTACTTTCTCATTGGGTGGAATCGTGTTTGACTGTTTTCCCTCTAGTTTATTCCTGGTTGAAGTTGTTGTCTCTGGCATAGGCTATCTCATGATTTTTCCCAGTGAAATTGCGACCTAGACAGATGGTGCATTTATTTTGCACATTTGAGTATGTGATCTCCTCGGGAAGGATTGATTTATGATTCTCTTTGACGAAGATTTATTTCTCTTCCAGTGTCATCGCAAGTTCCTTCTGAGTTATTTTCGGGAAACGACAAGCGGCAGCTCTTCACGAGCAACTTGTGCGTTATTATTATTTTCAGGAAACGACAAGCGGCAGCTCTTCACGAGCAACTTGTGCGTTATTATCTTGTGGAACACGACAAACGGAAGCTCTTCACGAGCAACTTGTGCGTTTTATCTTGTGGAACACGACAAGCGGCAGCTCTTCACAAGCAACTTGTGCGTTTTATCTTGTGGAACACGACAAGCGGCAGCTCTTCACGAGCAACTTGTGCGTTTTATCTTGTGGAACACGACAAGCGGCATCTCTTCACGAGCAACTTGTGCGTTTTATCTTGTGGAACACGACAAGCGGCAGCTCTTCACGAGCAACTTGTGTGTTATCATTCTTTGGAAAACGACAAGCGGCAGCTCTTCACGAGCAACTTGTGCGTTATCATTATTTTTGGAAAACGACAAGCGGCAGCTCCTCACGAGCAACTTGTACGTCATTTTATCTTGTGGAAAACAGCAAGTGGCAGCCTCTTTATTTGAGCAGCTTGTATGTTATCGGTATTTTCTTTGGACGACAGCAAATGGCAGCCTCTTTATTTGAGCAGCTTGTATGTTATTGGTATTTTCTTTGGACGACAGCAGGCGGTGGCCTCTTTATTTGAGCAGCTTGTATGTTATTGGTATTTTCTTTGGACGATGACAAGTGGCAGTTTCTTTATTTGAACAACTTGCGTATCTATAGTATTATTATATCAGCATTAATGAGCATATCTCCGGAAATCTCGCAGAGAAGCTTGTCATGAATCATTACCTTCGGAAGTCGATAATTCATCATCATCAAGATTGTTTGCTTTTCGTCTATCTTCGACCTTGGGTTACAAACTCACTGTTTTGGGTCAATAATCTGTTATGTCCTATGCAAGATGCCTTCCTTGTTAGGGTCGGAGGTCGTATTCCCTCGATTTTATTCGCTGTCAAGAGTCTGTCGTTTGAAGTCGACAACTTGTTTCCCCAGTAATGTATAATCCATGTCTCTGTGTTTTGTTGGTGTTCGATTCCTCCAACATTGTCTTGTTTCATACAACATCTTTCTCTGTGAATTCAATCACTGCATTCATATCAAACATAAGGGCGGCATCTTAGGGCAAAATTTGCGTAATTATGTATTTAAGTACCTTCAATCTCGTCGAAACGAAGATTTTGATCTTCATATCTCCGGATAGAAGGAACTTAAATAGGGGCAGCTGTTGTACCCCAAATTTTGACCTAAGATATCATCTCCTATCTGCATCATTACATTGCAAGCGTTTTGATTTTTAAAAATTCATAACTTTTTTCAGGCCGAGAGCTATTTATTTTGAACACTAAATTATTAATTATTTCATGCTAAAATAATGTTTATTAATTATTTATTATCTTAAATTTAAATAATTGGAATTTGTTTTCAATTGTTATATAATTTAAAGATTTATAGATAATAAAATAAATATTAGAGAAGAGGTATATTAATCGTGCAGACAGTGTTTATTTATTATTCACTATCTTAAATTTAAATAATTGGAATTTATTTTCAGTTATTACATAATTTAAATATTTATGAATAATATAATAAATATTTGAAAAAGTTCATTAATTAGTCAATAATGATTATTTAATTATTTATCATTCTAAGTTAAATAATTGAAATTCTATTTTTAATTATTATAATTTAGAAAATTATGAATAATGAATTAAATAATTGAAACTATTAATTGATCAATGATATTTATTTATTTGTTTATTATTCTGAAGTTAAGTAATTGAAATTTATTTTCAATTATTATACAATTTAAAGAATTATAAACGATAAAATAAATAATTAGAGAGAAAGAAGGAATTAATTGTATAATTATTGTGTAAGTACTGTATTTATTTACAACGAATTTACAATAATAATTTTTTACAAAGTTAAAATGAAATAAAAAACTATTCTAATGTTTTCTAATTCTAAATCTTCTATCCAATGCCTTTTTGTCTGCTCATTTGATTTTACCTGCAAAAACAATTAAAAGAAAAATTAGAATTGAACAAATAATTAAAAGCAGAAAATTATTTAGTGTTCATCATTAAAAGCAACGGCTGGAATCAGTTTACCCTTTTTTGCAAATCACGGAATTTCTCCCGGTTCACAAAAAAGGGAGGAATTTTTATTTTCATAAATGAATGCACAATTTTGAAACATGCACAAATTCATTTTTGGTTTCAAAACTGCATATTTAAAATTAATTGCATTTTTCAAAGTCCAATGCATATTTCAAAAAATATGCACAGCATACAAAAAGTCCATGCATAATTTCAAAACAGCATATGCAAGACAAACAAAATTCCAACGTAAACCTACATGCCATGCACATAGAAGAAGCCAAAACAAATAGGCTCCACTGTTGCATTGGAAGTCAAAAGAAATGTGCAGTCTAAAAACCATTTTGCAAGCAATATGTATTCCATTTTTCATCATGTTCCAGCCTATGCCTTTTCAGAACAAGAAAGTACAGTATATCATTTTGATGTATCAAACGTACTGAGAGAGAGAAGAGAGAAGAGAGTTGATTTTTACAGGTTTTGGCCTTAGGCAGGAAATAGAATGCAAACAGAACAGCAGCATACAATAAGAGAAAAGGAAAACATGAGATAGGAATAGAGACAAACCATATGGAGCAGTAAGGGTGCAGAAGTACCAAGAAATATATTAAATATTCAAACCTGATACCATAAGCCTCAAGAAAGACAAACTGATATAACCTACCAAACCCCTTCAAAAAAAAAAGTTCACCAACCTGTTCATCAAGCTTTCAAACCTAAAAACCAAAACTGTCAAACATATACAAAATTCTCAAAGCAAAAAGCCTTCCACCTATTGTCAAAACCATAGTAACATCAACCATGGCCTAAACAAAACCTGTTTCCATAACCTGTTAAACCATGTCAAAACCAACAACCTTGGCCTAAACCTCATTAACCTGATTGAGCCCTCAAACCAATATCACAAGCATCATTCAAAACCATAAACATATGGCCTAAACCATTCAACTGCATTACTAAACCTGCCTGCTGCATAAAACCTGCTGACTGCATAATACCACAAAACTTGCTACCAACCATTTTCATCAAAAACCATACACAAACTAAACCATTAACCTGCTACTGATTAAACCATTTCAAAAAACTAGTAGAACCATTTCAAAACCAAAACCTTATGGCCAGACACAAAAACCAGTAGGAACCTACTGTCATAAACCAAACCTGTATCACCAAAAATCAAAACCAATGACCAAATACCTAAACCTCAGATTGTGTCATCATAGGCAACAAAAAATATACAGAAGCATAGTTGAGAAGAAGAGAAAAACATCAATACTGGTCAAACCATTTCAACATGTTTAGGCAACCAAAAACCTCAAAGCAATGTCAAGCATCAATGCCTCATAGATATTCATCACAGGCGTAAGGAAAGGCAACTAAAGGCAACCCATTCAAACACACCATAGCAAGGCCAGAAAGAGAAGAAAAAGAAGCTAGTCAAAAACAACGTTCCAACAATAGCATCAAGGCAACACAACATCATAGGCAACATAAACGTTCAAAGCATACAGTAGCAGTAGCAAGAGAAGAAGAGGAAAGGCAAATAACGAGGCAACAGTGATACGGGCAAAGAGAAGAAGAAGAAAAAGGTGTAACAAGAATACTCAAACTAGTAATCATAAGCAAAACATCACGCCGTCACCGTCTCCTCGCTGTCCCGGCCTCCATAGCACCACAACCTCCCTCCTCCATCTCCGAAGGTAACACATTTCTCCCTTTCTTCCTTTCAAACGCCTCAAATCACAATAATAGTTTGGAGTCAGATTAAATGGAAAAAAGATCATAACATGCAATTGAGTTGAAAACCTTAACGAAATAGAAAACAAATCATACCGTAAATCCGTCGTTTGCCTTAGCTCGCGTTGGAGGGAAGAGGAAGATTGGGATGCTGGTGGCCTTCGGGCAAGGGAAGCTCAAGAGAGTTCAGAAGAAAACGAAGAGGATATCACGCGAAGAAGACGAAGAAGACAAGCATGAGCGCCGTTCTCCCAAGAACCCTAATCCCAATTACTAAACTTGTTAACCCTAAAGACAAAATTATGAACGTGCTTGGACCTTCACCCCTTTTTTTGCCTTAAGCCCAACGAAAACTCTTTTGCACCCCCCTGTCTTCAATTTTGGTTTGGGCCCTTCAGAATCCTTTGGCCCATATTTGATTGTTCACCTAGCTTTTTTTTAATACTTTTTTTCTATTTATTCCTTTTGTTAGTTTGTTAGAAATATTAATAACTTAGTAAATTAATTAGTAGTTTGATCAATTAATAGATTTAATTAAAATTTTTAATCATTTTACCCCTTTATTTTATTAAATTTAATTTTTTAGGTTTATTTGGGTAATTTCAAAACCTCCTTTTTTAATTAGGTTTAAGTTAGTTTTTAGTATTCATTTAGTTTGATCATTTAATAATAATTACTAAAATAATGCCTTATGTAGAACTCTAAAAAAATATAAAAAAATATATAGAGACTAAAAACTAAAAAATATTTTTGTCTTCTTTAATTAATTCTCATTTACTTTTATCCATATAAAAAATGCGTAAAAAATGAAAACCATTAAAACGTTTTCTTTTCATTAATATTAAACCAAAAATCCAAAAAAAATACATATTTACACCATTTGGTCATTTATTTAACTGTTGTTATTTAATCACTATCCGCTCAATTGTCTGTTTAATTATTTCATATTTACTTATTCATTTCGTTTACGTTTAAATCCAAGGGAAAAACGATAAATTTGTTGACTTCATGTCCTCAAGTCTAATCGCGCGAACATTCGCATTTCGTCAAAACTTAGGATAATTTTCCTTCAAACACCCAATCTTTTCAAAACTCACACCTTTTAAGCAAAAACATCGACATTAGGTCGTCGTATCTTCAAAAACCCGTCCGTACCCCTTTTCGGCCAAAACAATTTATTTTTAATCAAACGATCAATTTTAATAAACAGATATTTCAAAAGGTTCCTATAGAGTACTATAGATACATTGGGTGCTAATACCTTCCCATTGTATAACCAACCCCCGAACCATAGATCTTTTCAAAAACGCCTTGTATCTTTATTACTTTTAAAAAGTATTATTTACATTGCATATTTAGGGTTTTATTTCGCTCTTTCCCCTTTTCCCTTGGAAACAATAAAGCGCGGTGGTGACTCTTGCTTTTGCGAGACGAATTAATCAATAATTCGATCTCCGATTTACCCCGCTACATTTTTTATTGCTATAGTCACATCCTTGAGGACTGATACAAGGGTTATCACGAAGTAAAATATTTTCGAAAAAACAAAGCACACAAACACAAGCAATTTTAAAAGATGAGCAAGTACCTAAGAGCCCATGGAAAACCATGGATAGAAAGGGTTCTAACACCTTCCCTTTCAATAATCTACCCCCTGTACTCAAAATCTCGAAAAAGGATTTTTTATGTACTTTTCTCCTTTCCGGTTGGATAAAATAAAAGTCGGTGGCGACTCTTGCTTAACGCGACATTTTGCAAACACAAAATGCAAAATGCAAACCAGTATTAACAGTCGGTTCTGGCACCGTATCACAGAACTGGAGACTCTGCTGGGGAAGTTATAAGTGGGGTATAGCTTAGGATCTAGTTCATCATAATTGCTTCTCTTGATTGCTTTGTTTGCTTTACTTTTAAGGTTTTGTTTGGGGTTACTATAGATCCTACACCCGGATCTGGGGAATACCTTTTAGGTAAGTAGCAATAGACTGTGAGGGAACTGTACGACATAGACCGATACGGTTGAAGTAGTAGATACATTGGTGTGGCACTTTGGTTGGTAGCGGTATCCCTTGTGGAGAAACAAGGAGAATACGGGGCCGCCGCGTGGTGTCGTTAAGCATCAACTGACCTTAGAACCTTTAATCGCCCAACTTGGCTATTAGAAAGTAGTGAGATAGCTGACCTCGGTGTAGAGCTAAGAACTGGTTGATACTCGATGCTACACTCATTGAGACCATACTCTCGGAATAATTTCGTCCGCAAGAAAAGATTGCGTGAGCTGAAACCATAACCGATGGAGGATGGTCAGTGATATTGAGATCCTCTAGAACCCGGTTACTTTTCTAGGACAGTTATAAAACCAACTTAACTTCAAGAGGGTATTACCTTTGACCTCATGCAAGCCTTAAACCTAAGGGCTTTGTGTGATTTGACTGTGTTTACAATACATGTTATTTGCCATACCTGTGTTTTATCATGACATCATGCATCATAACATGGCATACATGCTTCATTACACTAACCATTTCAAAGACCAAGGGAATTTATCTTTGTTCTGTTTTGCAGATCATGGCTTCCGTGCGTAGAAAAACTATCCGAATCAGCTTTGTGGAGATACCATCCCAACTCAAAGAGATAATTTCAAGAATTTCTGAAACTTCTATGTTTATTAAGAGACACGGTCAACTTCTCAGCATGGTTACTTCAAACCCTTATGAACAGATGATGAGCATACTTTTTCAGTTCTTCGATCCCAAGCATCACTGCTTCACCTTTCCAGATTATCAGTTGGTACCCATCTTGGAAGAATTCTCTCATCTATTGGGAATATCCATTCTTGAACAGGTACCCTTCACAGGTATGGAAGAATTTCCTAAGCCAGAAGTCATTGCCTCATATTTGCATTTGAAATGGGCCGATGTGGTATCCAATTGGGAAACTCGAAGCGGAGTCGAGGGTTTTCTAGCCAAATTTATGATAGACCAGGCTCAACTATTTTGGGATGATATGAAGTTTCAGGCTTTTGAGGATGTCTTAGCTCTTCTTATCTATGGTTTAGTTCTCTTCCCTAATCCAGACTCTTTCGTAGATGTGAATGCTATCAAGATTTTCCTTTCTTGCAACCCTGTGCCTACCTTGCTTAGAGATATTTTGCACGCTCTCTATACTCGTACCACGAGGAGAAGAGGGACTCTTATGTGCTGCATGTCGTTGTTGTCGAGGTGGTTTATTTCTCACCTCCCTATGTCTATACTGAAGAACGGAGAAGGTTTGGGTTGGTCGCACAGAATAATGTCACTCGCTCATAAGGATATTCTTTGGTGTTCCCGAACTATGGAAGATGTTGCTGTTATTGACCGCTGTGGGGGGTACCCTAATGTCCCATTACTTGGAATCAGAGGAAGTATAACTTACAATCCTTGTCTAGCTTTGCGACAATTTAGTCGTGCTCGAAGAGACGGTCCCCATGAGTTACTTCTCAAGGATATTATATTCGACTACGAGGATGATGTTAAGGGGCATCGCCGGAGGTTCATACGAGCTTGGGGCATGGTAAATAGATATGACCCCCATGAGTTGGGACCTAAGACTTCCCTTCCTATGCAGCCTTACCTCCAATGGGTCTGAGCTCGTGCCCAGAAGCTTATGATGCCTTATGCGGCTGTATTACCAGTGATTGTGGAGCCCACTACTGAAGAAGAAATTCCTTACACAGTTCTCTATCCCTACATTCCCACTGATCTTGGGGAGTTACAGAGGTCTTGGATTCAGCTGAAGAATGAGTGGGATACTTACCGGGAGCAGTTCCATGAGCAAGAGAGGAAGGTTTTAAAGCTCACCAAGCAGCTCGAGGAAGAAAGAGTGCTCAATGATTACATTAGCACAAAGAGAAAGCGTCCATGGGACTTTTAATTTTGCTTTTCTAGTCTTAGATTTGTTTTATTTACTTATTTGTAACGCCTTAAAGGCATGTTGAACCTTTCAAATTTGAGCTAATAAAGTTTTGTTTATTTTGGTTTGCAAATTTAAATCTCCCAAAGTCTTTGAAATCATTACATGCGCATCCCATTATCATACTCATCATTATAGGTACCACTACAGGTTTCTCATCTTCTTCGCTTTTTATTTCAGCAGAAATGTCTTCCGATCAAGTCATCAAAGATCTTCAGGCACAGAACGCCCAGTTCCAACAGATGTTCATCAGTCTGGCAAAGGGGCAAGAGGATCTAAATACCCTCATTCTGAAAGAGAAGAAGAATAAGAAGAAGAAGGTAGGTATTCTGAATATGGGCAGAAGGTTTGGAGAAATGTTGAAGCATCAAACTGATCTGATCTCTTCATCCAAAGACGAGGAAAACCAAGAAGAGGAAAAGGACCCTAGTCCTGCAGTCTCTGACAATGATATTGATTATGATGATGAGCAATATCCTCCTGCTGAGGATAGATACAAGCAGCTAGAAGACCGTCTGAGTGCTATGGAAGTTCAAAAGATACCTGGTTTGGATTTCAGAGAGTTGGGACTGGTATCGGGAGTGGTCATACCTCAGAAGTTCAAGGCTCTAGTTTTTGCTAAGTATGATGGAGTGTCCTGCCCAAAACTCCATCTCCGCTCTTATGTCAGGAAGATTCAACCCCACACTGCTGATAGAAATTTATGGGTGCACTTCTTTCAAGATATTCTGTCAAGGACTCAACTTGAATGGTTCTATCAGTTGGAGGGAGCTAATGTCCGAAACTGGGAAGATCTTGTTGTTGCTTTCTACAAGCAATATCAGTATAATGCCGACCTTGCTCCCACTCGTACTCAACTCCAGAGTATGTCCATGGGTGCAGGTGAAGGTTTCAAAGATTTGCTAAAAAATGGAGAGATTTGGCTGGCAGAGTTCAACCCCCTTTGTCTGATAGGGAGTTGGTTGATATGTTTCTGGGGATGCTGTCTGGTCCATTTTTCAATCACTTAATTGGCAGCTCATCATCTGGTTTCACCGAGTTCATTTTAATTGGAGAGAGGGTAGAGGCTAGAATTCAAAGTGGCAAAATACAGAAGGATGCCTCTTCGAGTTTGGTAAAGAAACCTTTTACTGGTAAGAAGGAAGTCAGTGCGGTTTATAGCCCGAGGGGCCAAAACAGATCTGAACACCGTCCGACGGTAAATGCTGTAGTAATACCAAGACCCACAGTTTCTCCGCAATGCAACAATCAACAAAGGGTGGAAAGAAAACAACGACAGTTTACCCGCATTAGCATGAAATTGGCTGAAGTGTTACCTCACCTGCTGAGATCCAACTTGGTGACCGTGAGAGAGGCTCCCAAGAATCCAAATACTACCTCTCCTAGATAAAATCCCAACGCGCGGTGCGCCTACCATTCTGAGAGCCCTGGCCACGATACAAATAATTGCTGGGCTCTGAGAAATAAAGTACAAGATTTTCTTGAAGCTAAGGAGATAGAGTTTGATGCTCCAGAAAAGCCGAATGTTATAACTGCTCCCATGCCCAAACATGGTCGTGGGGTCAATGTTGTTGACACTGATTTGTTTGTGACCTCTGTTGAAGAAATTTCTACTCCTCTTATGACTGTTAAGAGGAATTTATTATTGGCTGGTTTATTTCCGGGTTATGGTGAAGGTTGCCATATATGTTCAATTCTACCTTCTGGTTGCCGTTTGTTGAAGTCAGTGTCCAACGCCTGATAGATAATAAAGAAATTTTGTTTGAGAAGACTGTGATTCATGTTGTTCCAAATGAATATGTTGCCATTATAACCATTTCCTCCAATCCTTCCAAGGTTTCCTCGAGAAGACCTGTTAGGATTACACTTTTTTAAAGAATTGCTCTGCTAATAATCACTGTTCCTGGTCCTATCCCGTACACTTCAGACAAGGCTGTCCCATGGCATTATGGTGCTGATGTATATTATCATGGCATTAAGCAAGATCTAAAGAATGAAGAAGCTGATACCGATGTCAGTAATATTGTCGGGACTAGTAAAGTTACCCGAAGTGGAAGGGTCTTTTCTCCCGAGATTTCCCTTCCGACTGTCAACAAACATGTTGTCATTCCATATGTTGTTCCCGCTAGTACATCAACTACTGTTCCAGTTCTCACTCAAGTTATCATCCCTGTCACCGAGCCATCCGGGACTCGGGGCAAAGAAATTATAGGTGAGCCTGGCCGGACGGAGGCGCCTAAAAAATTTGTTGTGGAAGCCTCTAAACAAGAAATAGAGGAAATACTGAAAATTATTAAGAAAAGCAACTACAATATGGTCGAACAGCTAGGGCAAACCCCGTCAAAGATCTCCATGTTGTCTCTTCTATTGTGTTCTGAAGGCCATGCGAAGGCTTTGATTGCATTTCTCAAGACTGTGCATGTGCCGCAGGAAACTTCAGCAGATCAGTTCAAAGATTGTGTGGCCAGCCTGACTGTTGACAATGGGCTAGGATTTTCAGATGCGGATCTGACCCCTAAGGGGAGGAATCATAATGATGCTCTGCATGTCTCGATTGAGTGCAGGGGAACCACTATGGCTCATGTGCTGGTAGATACCGGGTCTTCGCTGAATGTTCTTGAGAAGAAAATGTTGGATTGTTCTGATTGTGAGGGTTTGACTTTAAAGCCGAGTAACATTGTGGTAAGTGTTGTACCCCAAAATTTTCCCTCTCATGTTTTCCAAAGTCTTCCCCCTGCATGGTTGACCAGAAACCCTTGCCTAAGGAAAAATAAATTTTTTGAGTGGTACTTTAAGTACCTTTCGATTGGCATTTTGAAAGACCCTTCGATTGGTGCTCTGAAGGAGCCTTTCGATTGGCATTCTGGACAAGCCTTTCGATTGGCATTCTGGATAAGCACTTCAATTGGCATTTTGAAAGACTCTTCGATTGGTGCTCTGAAGAAGCCTTTTGATTGGCATTATGGACGAGTACTTCGATTGGCATTATAGCAGTGTCCTTCGATTGGAATTCAAAAACGTCCATTCGAAGAAGCATTCAAAGGGTCCATTCGAAGAAGCTTTCGAAAAGAATTCTAAGGAGGCCATCAGCCCATTCGAAAGGGAGCATTCGAAGGCCAGTTATTTGTCATTCAAAATTCAAAAAGGGACAAGATCCCATGTGTTTAGCCAACGTTACGAACTCTCATTCATGGTTTTCAAACACATAATTAACGTTATAAATTCTCATTCATGGATGTCAAACACTTAATCAAGGTCATTTAAACCTTTGTCTTCCTGTCCCCTCCACCCCCTCTATATAAAGAGATCACAAGTGTTGCAAAAGAGAACGAAAATATACAGAAAAAAATAGAGAAAAGAAGCAGGAGAACTTGGAGATACGCTGCCAAAAGTCATCAGCACTTCCAGGAAGTCATACCCAATCCTTGCATAAGCCAAAGCTGCCACCCAGCGAACACCTCCACCCTCAGAACTATAGATCAAAGCACCTCTGTTTGGTAAAGAAATCTAATCTCAAACTCATTTCGATCTCTGATTGCATATTCATGTTATTACTGTTGTTTGTGAATGATTTAATGTGCTACATATAAGCTACAGCGCAGAGATGAGATTATGCCATTGCTTGGGCACAATCTGAGTTTCTCCTTCGAATCCCAGGATAAAACAAACCCAGAACCAGATTCAGCAGGTGCGAATAATGGGAAGATTCGAATCAGGGAGGTAAAATCCCCCCTGGACCTTTAACATCTGTTTCATTTTGCAGGAACTACATTCTCAGATTCCTGTTCAGAGCTTTGAAGCTCAGCAGTTTAGCTTCGAACTGGACCCAGGATTTCCAGATCGAAGGGTGACATGTCCAGATCGAACACCCTCAGAGTGCAGCCCCTCATGCACCTTCGATCCATCCTCTTCACTGGGTCGAAAGACAACCTACACCTCTTTCGACCCAGGCCTACAGAATTATTTTTTTCTTGATTTACTGCATGATTTCATTTTTGTTTGGACCATTTTATTTGTTTTTTTTAATCAACATAAAATCATAAAAATAAGTAACTTAGAGTTAGGATTTAATTTAGTTAATTATTTTAACTTATTTTCTCCAATTTTAAAATCTGTAGACTTAGGATTTATTTAAATTCAATCCTTTTCATAAACAAAAAAAAATGCAAAAAATATTAGGTTTGTTTTAGAGTTAATTTTAATCAGTATTTTTAATTAATTAAATTTGACTTATTTAAACATTTAGCATTTTCCCAAAAAATAAAATAAAACAACAAAAAAGAGTTCTTATTCTTAGGATTTTTTAGATTCACGCGCGTTTATTTTATTGTAACTGCTTATTGGTTTGTAATAGCTTAACTAAGGCCATTTACACTTTACTGTTTTTTATTCCCCCAATTTTTGGACATGTAAATAATCCCCCTCCCCGAAGCCTTGTAATAGCGTAGGATTTACAATTTCTGCACTTTAAATTCCTGTACATATATTAAACTGCTTAGATGTATGCTAACTAGGATTGTATGACAAGATTAACTCTTAAACTTAAAATCAACAGTATGTCACCATGACATGCAAAGATAATACAACTGAAAATTGACACACTTGCACATGCCACTCCTAGGGTACACCTCACTTGGTTGCCTCAAACGTGGTCATTAAGTATAGGATGTTTTAGAGGTCGTCCTTTTGTCCCAAGATCATAAGTTGCCTCGAAATGGTTGCCTCGGAAAAATGATCTAAGACATTAGGGTTACCGCTAAGGCGTCCTAACGTTGCTTTAGTGACCACACGTCCCTTAAATCGAATTGACCCGAAAACTCCAACGACGATGCTACCTACTCCTCAATAGTGGGATAGCATTGTCTAAAGGACATTAGCACAATTTAATTCCTTTTTGAGTAGGTAGAGGTTCTTAAGTACTTGCTCCTTTTAAAAACAAAACATAACTTTTCACACTTACACTTTCTTCAAAAAACAAAACTCTTTCCAAAACCCACAAACACAAAGAATAGAAAACTTTTGAAAACATAGTGAGCAAGTACCTAAGAGCCCGTGGATAACCACGAATAGAAAGGGTGCTAATACTTTCCCTTTCTATAATCTACCTCCCGAACCCGAGAAAAATCTCGAAAAGGAATTTTTCTATGCTTTTGTCCTTTCCTTGTTGGATAAAATAAAAGACAGTGGCGACTCTTGCTTACCGCGACACTTTGTGAAAACAAACGCAAACGCGGACCAGCATTAAAAAATAGTCAGTTCTCATTCCCACTGATCACAGAACTGGAGACTCTACTGGGGAATGATAAGTGAGGTGTACCTTAGGACTAGATCACTTGTGTTTTCAATTGCATTTCTTTGTATGCTTTTAATTGTGGGCTTGTATCGGAGTTCTATAAATCCTCCACCCGGATTTGGGAAACATTCATAGATAGCAATACATTGTGGAAACTGTGCGGGGTATACTGACACGGTTGAAGCAATAACTATATTAGTGCGGCATATTTGTGAGTACCGATAGCCTTTGAGTCAATCAAAGAGAATACAAGGCCGCTGAGTGATGTCACTAAGCACTAATGACCTAGAACCTTACTTGACCATCTTGGCTTTTTTTAGGGGTAGTGAGATGACCGACTTTGGTGCAGTCCGAAGTTGGTAGATACTCGATACTACACTCATTGAGGATTGTTTTCTTGGAATATTTTGGTCGCCAGTTAAGTGGCTAAACCGAAACGATGAACATAGAAAACAATCCAATGATATTGAGCTCCTTAGAACCTAGTTACTATTTATAGGACAGGTTTTGAGCCAACTAAACTCAAGAGGGTACTTACCTATGAAACCTCCTGCAAGCCTGGAACTAGGGTTTTTGGTGTGACTTGCTTGTACATGTGTTTTTGCATACATCATAAAGCATCATATGCATCTGCTAACCATTTCAAGGGTTTAGATCTTCATCTTTGTTCTTGTTTTGCAGGACATGGAGTCTCTCTGCAGGAAAACAATTCAAGTCAACCTTGTAAGGATCCCTCCTCAACTCAAGGAGCTTACATCCAGGATTCCCGAGAATTCGCTCTTCAGTGAAAGACATGGTAGACTCCTCAGCTTGGTCAACACCAACATTGAAGAAGACATGATGAAAGTTCTCTTCCAGTTCTTTGACCCCCTACACCACTGTTTCACATTCCTTGATTATCAATTGGTGCCTACTTTGGAGGAATTTTCTCAACTCCTGAGAATTCCTATTCTTAGTCAACTACCCTACAACGGTACGGAAAAGGAACCAAAACTTGAAGATGTTGCTCAAGCATTACGCTTCCAACCATCCGACATCAAAGGGCATTGGGAAACCAGAAGAGGTATCAAGGGATTCTTGGAAAAGTTTCTGTTTGAGAAGGCACGAGAATGCTGGAATTCTCTTGATCTACAAGCCTTTGAAGAGATTGTGGCACTCCTTATCTATGGGTTGGTTTTGTTCCCAAATCCTGATCAACTTATAGATGTAAATGCTGTCAAAATTTTCATATCCAGGAATCCCATACCTACATTGCTTGGGGACATCCTCCACTCATTTTACACACGAACAATGAGGAAAAAATGTGTTCTCATGTGTTCTACTCCTCTCCTAGCAAGGTGGTTTATTTCTCACCTTCCACAATCAGTTTTGAAGAATGAGCAGGGTTTAAGGTGGTCACAACGATTGATGACCCTCAAACATTCTGATGTACATTGGTGTTCTCGGTCCAGAGAAAATGTCACCATCATTGATCGTTGTGGAGAATTTCCTAATGCTCCATTACTTGGAATTAGGGGAGGCATTACCTACAACCCCTGTCTAGCTTTGAGACAATTTGGATATGCTCGGAGGGATGGCCCTCATGACATGCTGATTCCTGACTTAGTTTTTGACTTCGATAACAATACGCAAGGACTTTGACAAAGGTTCATCAGAGCTTGGAGGATGCCTAATAAGGTGGATAGTAAGACACTAGGGCACAAGAATTCCATTCCCCTTGAGCCTTACCTCAAGTGGGTACGAACCCGCTCCCAGAATCTTATGATGCCATATCCTCACATTCTCCCCTTGATCAAAGAGCCTGTTATGGAAGGAGAGGTTCCATACGCCATCCTACATCTTGACATGCCAACATCATGGGAAGAAATGCAAAAGAGTTGGATCCAACTCAAGGAAGAGCGGAATACTTTTGAAGCCAACTTCTATGCCAGTGAAAAGAAGGTTTTGGAGCTTACCCTCCGAATTCACGAGGAGGAGACCCTCAACACTTACATCGCTCCAAAAAGGATGTGCAATGTCTTTTTACATTAAGAATTTTGTAATATTTCGCCCATGGGGCACTTATGTACTAACAAATTTCTTCTTAGTATGACGTGTGTTCTTTTTGTCTGCGACAAATTTGAATTTTTGAACCCTTGAATACATTACATAAATAGCATACCATTCATCATATGCATAACAGGTACCCTTTTACAGGTCTCTTATCTTCTTCGCTATTTATTTCAGCAATCACCATGTCTGCTGAACCTTCCACTAAGCAAGCTATCAAGGCCCTCCAGGCCCAGAATGCCCAATTTCAAGAGTTGGTCATGAGCCTAGCTAAGGGTTAGCAGGACCTGAAGACCCTGATTCTGAAAGAGAGGAAGAAGAAGAAGAAGAGGACCATCATGTTCAACACCGGACACAGGTTTGGAAATAGGCTGCAGAATGAAATTGATCTGGCCACCCCGTCTGGAGAGAAATATAGTCCACATGAAAGGAGGGCTCCTATCCCTATGGTCTCCGACAACGAGACAGACTATGATGAAGAACAGTATCCTCCTGCTGAGGATAAGTACAAACAACTAGAAGACCGTTTGAACGCTATGGAAGTATAAAAGGTGCCCGGTCTGGACTTTGAAGATTTGGGTTTATCATTTGGGGTGGTGATTCCCCATAAGTTCAAGGCACCTGCCTTTGCCAAGTATGACGGAGCTTCCTGTCCAAAGCTGCACCTCCGGTCATATGTGAGGAAGATCCAACCTTACACTACTGATAAGAACTTATGGATCCACTTCTTTCAAGACAGTCTCTCAAGGACTCAGCTTGAGTGGTTCTATCAGTTGGACGGAGCCAGTATCCGCAACTGGGAGGATTTGGCTGCTGCATTCTTTAGGCATTATCAGTATAATTCCGACCTCGCTCCTACGCGTACCCAACTCCAGGGTATGTCAATAGGGACGGGTGAAGGATTTAAAGAGTATGTTCAAAAATGGAGAGACCTTGCCGGAAGGGTGCAACCACCTTTAGCTGATCGTGAACTTGCTGATATGTTTTTAGGGACCCTGTCCGGTCCATTCTTTAACCATTTGATTGGAAGCTCTTCATCCGGGTTTATAGACCTTATCTTGACTGGTGAGAGGATTGAAGCTGGTATTAAGGCTGGGAAGATACAGAAGGGTGCCTCATCGAGCACTGAGAAGAGACCGTTTAAGAAAGAGTCCAGTGTTGTCTACAGTTCAAGAAGACAAAACAGACCTGAACACCGCCAAGCTGTCAATGCGGTTGTTATCTCAAAACCTACTGGTGCTCCTCAGCATCACAACCAACAAAGGGACGAGAGACCTTGAAGGAAATTTACTCGTCTCAGCATGACTCTGTCTCAGATGTTGCCACAGTTGCTGAAGACTAATCTGGTGACTCTAAGAGAAGCTCCAAAGAATCAAAATACTGCATCACCGAAGTATAACCCTAACACCCATTGTGATTATCACTCTGATAGCCCGGGGCATAATACAGATGATTGTTGGAGTCTGAAAAATAAGGTGCAAGACTTAATTGATGCAAAGGATATTGAGTTTGAGGCGCCCGAGAGGCCTAATGTTGTGACTACTCCCATTCCCAAACATGGAGTAAATGCTGTAGAGGAAGACTTGTTTGTAGTGTTTGTGGACGATATTGTTACCCCTCTGATGACTGTCAAGAGGAACCAGTTGCTAGCCGGTTTATTTCCGGGCTATGGTGAAGGTTGCCATTTGTGTTCTGTTTTACCTGCTGGTTGCTCATCTTTGAAGACAGGTATCCAAAACCTGATGGATAGCAAGGAGATCCTATTTGAAAAGACTGTTGTTCCATCTGTTCATTCTGAAGAAGTTGCCATCATTACCATTTTCGACAATTCTTCCAAGGCTCCCTCGAGGACGCCTGTTAGAATTACATCTGTTTCGAAGATCGCACCTATAATCATCACTGTTCCGGGGCCCATCCCCTATACCTCTGACAAAGCTGTCCCTTGGCACTATGGGGCAGATGTTTATGTTCTTGGAATTAAGCAAGAGTTTGATGCTGATACCGGCATCAGCAACATTACTGGGCCTGCTAAAGTCACCCGCAGCGGTAGACTTTTCTCACCTGATATTGCTCCACCAGCTGTTCGAAGACCCGTTGTCATTAAGCCTGAAAGTATACCTACTGCTGTTCCTGATCAAATTCCTATCCTTCCCCCTGTCGCCGAGTCATCTAACGCTCGGGGAAAAGGGATCACCACTGATATTCCTGCCCAGACGGAGGCGCCAAAGACCATCGCTGTTGAAGCTTCCAAACAGGAGATGGAAGAGATTCTAAAGATTATTGAGAAGAGTGATTTTAATGTATTTGAGAAACTGGGGCAAACCCCATCCAAGATTTCTATGTTATCACTGATGTTGTGTTCAGAGGCCCATGACAAGGCTCTGATTACCTTCCTAAAGATGGCCCACATGCCACAAGAGACATCAGCTGATCAATTTACCGATTGTGTGGACAATTTAACTGCTGATAATGGTTTGGGTTTCTCCGACGCTGATCTGACTGCTAAAGGGAAGAACCATAATGATGCCCTGCATGTATCCATTGAATGCAGGGGCACTACTCTTGCACATGTGTTGGTTGACACTGGTTCCTCATTGAACGTCTTGCCAAAGAAAGCTTTAGACAGGCTGGATTGCGAAGGTTTGGAGCTAAATCCGAGTAACATTGTTGTCCGGGCCTTTGATGGGTCTAAAAGGATGGTGCACAGTGAGGTTAATATTCCAATAAAAGTTGGTTCTCAGGTCTTCAACTCTACATTTTATGTGATGGACATTCGGCCGTCCTATTCTTGTTTGCTGGGTCATCCATGGATCCACAAAGCTGGAGCCGTAACCTCAATGCTCCACCAGAAGTTGAAGTACCCGGTCAGAGGGAAGATTGTAACAGTTCAAGGGGAGGAGGAGTACATGGTCAACCACCTCAACTCATTCCGGTACGTAGAGATGGATGGGGAGTTCATTGAGACCCCATTTCAACACTTTGAAGAGGTTCCTTAGACACTGGCGTCAGCTGAGACTGTGATGGAAGATTCTCCCATGAAGATGGCTTCCTTAAAGGATGCCCGGGCTGTTATTGAGAAGGGTGAGTATGCAAACTGGGGCCGACTTCCTGATTTCACTCAAAAGACTAACAAGTTCGGTTTGGGTTTCACTGCAGAAGCTTAGAGGGTTGTTCGAAGTGCAAGGATTGGAAGACCTCCTGTGTTCATCAGCAACTCGGGAGTAAATGCCATCGAAGATGACGTGGAGGAGTTTGAATTCGACAGCTAGATCTATCCTACGCCCAACGGTGGACCAAACAACTGGACAGCAAAGGATTTTATCCCTATTAATTTTATTACTCAGTAATGAGCTCTTTATTTCGAATTTGTAACAGACAATGTTTTGAAACTTTATGGCCCGGTGTCTTACCCGGGGCACCGTGGCTTCATTTGCGAGGGATTTTGTATGCCATTTTCATATATCATTAATTAAAGCATTGGATGTTTTTGCATTTCAAATTTTGTGCTCCTTGTCTTTCTTTATTACATATTGCAAAACAGCTATTTTACACACACTCACAAATACAGGTCCCAATCCACTCTGGATCTCATTGGTGACGACTCTGCTACTGCCAGTTATGACTTCGAAAATCCGATCAACTTAGCCGAAGACGAAGGTGAAGATGATTGCGAAGTTCCTGGTGAGTTTGCAAGACTGCTACTTCAGGAAGAGAGGGCCATTCAGCCACATGAAGAGCCAGTAGAAACGGTGAATCTGGGCACCGAGACAGATAAAAAGGAAGTCAAGATCGGTGCAAATCTGGAGCTTAGTGGGAAACAGCGGTTGATTCAGATGTTGCATGACTACGTGGAGATCTTTGCCTGGTCTTACGAAGATATTCCTGGGTTGGATACCGACATTGTGGTTCATCGCCTGCCTACGAAGGAAGACTGTCCTCCAGTAAAACAGAAGGTTCGCCGTATGCATCTAGAGATGTCCGAGAAAATCAAGGTCGAAGTTATGAAACAATTTGACGCCGATTTTCTAGCAGTAACTTCTTACCCTCAGTGGGTTGCCAATGTGGTTCCGGTACCGAAGAAGGATGGTAAGGTCCGAATGTGTGTTGACTACAGGGATTTGAACAAGGCAAGCCCTAAGGATGACTTCCCTCTACCTCACATCGACGTTCTGGTTGACAATACTGCTCAGCACAAGGTGTTCTCCTTTATGGGTGGTTTCTCCGGTTATAATCAAATCAAAATGGCTCCCGAAGACATGGATAAGACTACTTTCGTTACCCAGTGGGGTACCTTTTGTTACAAGGCCATTCCTTTTGGGTTGAAGAATGCTGGGGCAACATATCAGCGTTCCATGGTTGCTTTATTTCATGACATGATCCATCATGAGATTGAAGTATACGTCAACGATATGATTGCGAGGTCCCAAACTGAGGAGGAACACCTTGACCATCTATAGAAGCTATTTGACAGGTTGAAGTTATATAAGCTGAGATTGAACCCAAACAAATGCACCTTCGGGGTGCGGTCCGGTAAACTGCTAGGTTTCTTCGTGAGCGACAAAGGTATTCAAGTGGACCCTGCCAAGGTGAAAGATATACAAGAGATGCCAGCTCCCAAGACAGAGAAAGAGGTCATAGGCTTTCTAGGACGTCTGAACTACATCGCCCGATTCATCTCGCACCTAACTGCTACTTGTGAGCCAATCTTCAAACTGCTGAAGAAAGATCAAGTGGTATGTTGGAATGATGAATGTCAGGCTGCTTTCGAAAGAATCAAAGAGTATCTCCAGGAGCCACCTATTCTTATGCCACCAGTTGAAGGGAGACCTTTGATTTTATACTTGACGGTGCTCGATAACTCAATGGGGTGTGTGCTGGGGCAGCATGACGAGTCTGGCCGAAAAGAGCATGCTATTTATTACCTTAGCAAAAAGTTTACCGACTGTGAGACCCGATACTTACTTCTCGAGAAAACTTGTTGCGCTTTGGCATGGGCTTCTCGCCGACTGAGACAGTATATGTTGACTCACACTACTCTGTTGATTTCAAAAATGGATCCAATCAAGTATATCTTCGAAAAGCCTGCCTTGTCCGGAAGAATAGCAAGATGGAAAATGATCTTGACTGAATATGACATCCAGTACACGACTCAAAAAGCAATCAAGGGAAGTGTATTGGCAGAACATTTGGCACATCAGGCAGTGGATAATTACTAGTCTATGAACTTTGAATTCCAGGACGAGAATATCATGTTGATAACTGATTGTGAAACACCTAGACCGAATGAAGGACCTGAGGAAGGATCCCGATGGTCTATGCATTTTGATGGAGCTTCGAACGCTTTGGGCAATGGCATTGGTGCTGTGATCATATCTCCTAAAGGCTCTCATACTCCGTTTACAGCCCGACTATGTTTAAACTGCACCAACAATATGGCGGAGTATGAAGCTTGCATTAGTGGTCTTCGAGCTGCAATTGACCTAAGAATTAAGTTTCTGAGTGTCTTCGGAGATTCCGCTCTCGTGATCAGTCAGATCAAAGGAGAGTGGGATACAAAACACCCAAATCTTATTCCTTATAAGGAGTATGTATTGATGTTGCTTCCCCATTTCGAGGAGATAACCTTTGAACACTTCCCAAGAGAGGAGAATCAGTTGGAGGACGCGTTAGCTACGATGTCTTCTATGTTCAAAGTCAAGTGGGACAACGAGGCTCCCCGGATCATCATTTGGAAATTGGATGAACCTGCACATTGTTGTGATCTTGAGACCGAAGAGATAACAGAAAAGCCTTGGTATCATGAAGTGAAGAGGTACCTTGAAGCTCAAGAATACCCCGAGGATGCATCTGTTAATGACAAGAAGTTTCTGAGAAGGTTCGCGGCAAATTTCTTCATCAGCAATGGTATTCTTTACAAACGTAACCATTATTCAACCTTACTCCGTTGTGTGGATAAGATTGAAGCAGAAAGGATCATGGAAGAGCTGAATGAAGGTACTTTCGGAACTCATTCCAGTGGACATACCATGGAAAAGAAAATCCTTCGGGCAGGATACTACTGGTCCACAATGGAAGCCGGTTGTTATCAGCATTCTCGGACATGTTACAAGTGCCAGGTCTATGCTGATAAGGTGCATATTCCTCCAGTTCCTCTGAATGTTTTGACAGCACCTTGGCCTTTTGCAATGTGGGGCATTGATATGATCGGCGAGATCAGACCTACGACATCCAACGGGCATCGTTTCATCCTGGTAGCCATTGATTACTTTACGAAGTGGGTTGAAGCAGCTTCCTTTGCTACCGTAACCAAGAACGTCGTGGTACGGTTCATTCGGCACAACCTAATCTGTCGATACCGTGTACCAGAGAGGATCATTACGGACAATGGTACCAATCTTAACAACAAGATGATCATTGAGCTTTGCGAGCAATTCAAGATACAACATCATAACTCTTCTCCCTACCGGCCGAAGATGAATGGGGCTGTTGAAGCAGCAAATAAGAACATTAAAAAGATTGTGCAGAAGATGACAGTGACATACAAAGACTGGCACGAGATGTTACCATTTTCTCTTCATGGGTACCGTACCTCAGCACGGACGTCAACAGGGGCAACACCCTATTCCTTGGTTTATGGCATGGAGGCAGTCTTTCCCATTGAAGTTCAGATACCCTCTCTTTGGATCATGAAGGATGCAGGTTTGAGCAAAGACGACTGGATCCAGACCCGACTTGATAAATTGAATCTAATCGACGAAAAGAGACCTACTGCTATTTGTCATGGTCAGACGTACCAAAAACGAATGATCAAGGCATTTAACAAGAAAGTCAGACGACAAGAGTATCAAGTTGGGAACCTGGTAATCAAGCGCATCATTCTACCTCAAGGTGATCCCAGGGGCAAATGGACCCCTACTTACGAAGGGTCATTTGTGGTTAAGAACATCTTCTCAGGAGGATTGATGATTCTCACCACCATGGATGGTGACGACCTTCCTCACCCCGTCAATGCAGACATAGTGAAAAGATACTACACATAATCAAAGACCCACTAGGTCGACTGACCTAGGCAAAAATAAGGGCTTCCCAGCGAACCAAAACGGTTCGGGCAAAAATAAGGGATGAAAATAAAAAAAATCTGTACACCCGGCAAGTCGAAAACCTGAGAAGGCGGCTTGGGCAAAAATATGTATCCCGGTGGACTGAAAACCCGAAAGGGAGGTCCAGGAAAAAGTTAGGGATAAGCGTAACACTATGTCTCATTGGATCACCCTGCATCTAGACTTCGGTATCAACTATCAGGCTCGGACGACGCCAGTCAATCAAATTCATCTTCAACTAAGCAGCAAAGTGATGAGATGCTTGAAGATATAAAGGCAATAGCAGAGCTGGAACCCAGTGGGACTATTCACATAGCTGTTTTGTTTTCTTTTCACAAGTTGTATAAATTCTATTTTGGTCGGCGGTGTTCTCTTACTAGGACGTCAACCTCTTGTACAAAACGCCTATTTACAGGCCAAACTTCAAAAATCAATACAAATTCATTTTCAAACAAATTTCAAATTATTTTTCCTTTATATGTTTTGTTTTGCAAAGAACGTCCATTGTTCATTTTTGATATATGCATTTTACATTAATTGCTTCTCATAAATATTTACATGCGAAACAAAAGACAAATTACGAGTGATATCAGAAGTAGGGGCAATAAGAATTGTCTGAGCGGTCTAGTTGCTCTGTCCACCAGGTACCAAGGTATATATTCAGCTGAAGAATATGGCTAAGATACCTTTCACTCCCCACAGGATAAGACAGTAATGATAGCTCTCTCAGCTAAAACTTGCAACTACGGACGAGTCGGCAATACTCTCCCCAAGCAGAGTTGGTCTACCATCAGACCTGAAAAGGTCGGGTATCCCCAGAAGGTCTCAATATTCCCCAACGGAGTATAAAGACATTCTCCAGCAAGCGTAAGAGCATCCCCGGCAGTCTTAATATTCCTCAACAGAGTATAAGAATGTTTCCCGGAGGAATACAAGATACCCCCATTGGAGCCATTTCCCCAGCGCAGTCTAAAAAGGCTTCCCCGCCAGAGTTGAATCATCTTACCCAGTAGATTCTGGAAGCTTGTCCCCTGCAGAATAAAAATGTTTCTCCCCAGCCAAATTCAGAAGGTTATCCTCACAAGAGTCTAACTGAGTTATCCTCAGCAAGTTGCAACTGAAAGATCATCCCCAGCAAAGTTCTTTCTTTCCCCAAGCAGGACTTCTATCCTCAACAAATTCAATATCACCAGCAATGAAAATCAATCCCCATCGGAGTTCATCATCAAAATCCCCAACAAAGCTTATCAGCGGAATCCCCAACGACGTTTATCGTTAAAATCTCAGCAAAGTATCTCTTCCCCACAGAGTATTTCCCCTCAGAGTAATCTCTTCATCATGTTTATCCCCCAACGGAGTTCTTTTCTCCTAACAAGTTTATCCTTGCAATCATCTTCGTTCGTCATCCCCAGTGGAAGCTAAGAACTCAACTCTATTCTCCGGCAGCTCCGGGATTTATTTTCCCCAGCTAAAACATCACATTTCCATACATCATGATACATGCATATACGCATCATACCATACAATCTCATTTATGTTGAGAACATCATTGCTTGATCCATATCATGCATTGCATATGACTGACCTTTACCTTTCAGGAAAGATCCAGTTAAGTTCTCAACTATGTCCAAGACCTCCTCTGGTTCAGTTAAGTCGATTCCTAAAGATTTTTCTGATGCCGATCCAGTTGAAGTTATTTCAAGACCTCCTCTGGTTCAGTTAAATCGATTCCTAAAGATTTTTCTGATGCCGATCCAGTTGAAGTTATTCCAAGACCTCCTATGGTTCAATTAAATCGATTCCTAAAGATTTTTCTGATGTCGATCTAGTTGAAGTTATTCCAAGACCTCCTCTGGTTCAGTTAAATCGATTCCTAAAGATTTTTCTGATGCCGATCCAGTTGAAGTTATTTCAAGACCTCCTCTGGTTCAGTTAAATCGATTCCTAAAGATTTTTCTTATGCCGATCCAGTTGAAGTTATTCCAAGACCTCCTCTGGTTCAGTTAAATCGATTCCTAAAGATTTTTCTGATGCAGATCCAGTTGAAGTTATTCCAAGACCTCCTCTGGTTCAGTTAAATCGATTCCTAAAGATTTTTCTAATGCCGATCCAGTTGAAGTTATTTCAAGACCTCCTCTGGTTCAGTTAAATCGATTCCTAAAGATTTTTCTGATGCCGATCCAGTTGAAGTTATTTCAAGACCTCCTCTGGTTCAGTTAAATCGATTCCTAAAAGATTTTTCTGATGCCGATCCAGTTGAAGTTATTTCAAGACCTCCTCTGGTTTAGTTAAATCGATTCCTAAAGATTTTTCTGATGTCGATCCAGTTGAAGTTATTCCAAGACCTCCTCTGGTTCAGTTAAACCGATTCCTAAATATTTTTCTGATGCCGATCCAGTTGAAGTTACTCCAAGACCTCCTCTGGTTTAGTTAAATCGATTCCTAAAGATTTTTCTGATTCCGATCCAGTTGAAGTTATTCCAAAACCTTCTCAAGTCCCAGTTTAATACCTGTAACAAGCCAGGAAAAATATCTATGGACGACTGATTTAAGGTTAATACCTGTAACAAGCCAGGAAAACTATCTTTCTTTCTCAAGTCAGTTCCTAAATCTCAAACAAGGTTAGACTTCCCCAGTGGAATCTTCTACAACAACAGGTATGCAAGTTCTCGCTAAGGAATCTCTTATGCGATCGACACTCTTGCAGATGGAATCTATAAGCCCATCCTCCTACCAACAATCTCCAAATGGCATCTGTAAGCCCATTCCTGACATCACAATGCTGATACTACATCATGCGAGTGCAAATTTATGGGCACTCTAGTGTTCAATCATCTTCCACCTTCGGATCACGAAAGGCACGCAAGCCAATCTACATCCTCAGGTTTAAGAAGATTGAACAGGGGAAACTGTTGTACCCCAAAATTTCCCCTCTCATGTTTTCCAAAGTCTTCCCCCTGCATGGTTGACCAAAAACCCTTGCCTAAGGAAAAAGAAATTTTTTGAGTGGTACTTTAAGTACCTTTCGATTGGCATTTTGAAAGACCCTTCGATTGGTGCTCTGAAGGAGCCTTTCGATTGGCATTCTGGATAAGCCTTTCGATTGGCATTCTGGACAAGCACTTCGATTGGCATTTAGAAAGACTCTTCGATTGGTGCTCTGAAGAAGCCTTTCGATTGGCATTATGGACAAGTACTTCGATTGGCATTATAGCAGTGTCCTTCGATTGGAATTCCAAAAGGTCCATTTGAAGAAGCATTCAAAGGGTCCATTCGAAGAAGCTTTCGAAAAGAATTCGAAGGATGCCATCAGCCCATTCGAAAGGGAGCATTCGAAGGCCAATTATTTGTCATTCAAAATTCAAAAAGAAACAAGATCCCATGTGTTTAGCCAACATTACGAACTCTCATTCATGGCTTTCAAACACATAATTAACGTTATAAATTCTCATTCATGGTTGTCAAACACATAATCAAGGTCATTTAAACCTTTGTCTTCCTGTCCCCTCCACCCCCTCTATATAAAGAGATCACAAGTGTTGCAAAAGAGAACGAAAATATACAGAAAAAAATAGAGAAAAGAAGCAGGAGAACTTGGAGATACGCTGCCAAAAGTCATCAGCACTTCCAGGAAGCCATACCCAATCCTTGCATAAGCCAAATGTGCCACCCAGCGAACACCTCCACCCTCAGAACTACAGATCAAAGCACCTCTGTTTGGTAAAGAAATCTAATCTCAAACTCATTTCGATCTCTGATTGCATATTCAATTTATTACTGCTGTTTGTGAATGATTTAATGTGCTACATATAAGCTACAACACAGAGATGAGATTGTGCCATTGCTTGGGCACAATCTGAGTTTCTCCTTCGAATCCCAGGATAAAACAAACCCAGAACCAGATTCAGCAGGTGCGAATAAGGGGGAGATTTGAATTAGGGGGTAAAATCCCCCCTGGACCTTTAACATCTGTTTCGTTTTGCAGGAACTACATTCTCAGATTCCTATTCAGAGTTTTGAAGCTCAACAGTTTAGCTTCGAACTGGACCCCGGATTTCCAGATCGAAGGATGACATGTCCAGATCGAACACCCTCAGAGTGCAGCCCCTCATGCACCTTCAATCCAGCCTCTTCACTGGGTCGAAAGACAGCCTACACCTCTTTCGACCCGGGCCTCCAGAATTATTTTTTTTCTTGATTTACTGCCTGATTTCATTTTCGTTTGGACCATTTTATTTGTTTTTTTTAACCAACATAAAATCATAAAAATAAGTAACTTAGAGTTAGGATTTAATTTAGTTAATTATTTTAACTAATTTTCTCCAATTTTAAAATCAGTAGACTTAGAATTTATTTAAATTCAATCCTTTTCATAAACCAAAAAAATGAAAAAAATATTAGGTTTGTTTTAGAGTTAATTTTAATCAGTATTTTTAATTAATTAAATTTGACTTAATTGAACATTTAGCATTTTCCCAAAAAATAAAATAAAACAACAAAAAAGAGTTCTTATTCTTAGGATTTTTTAGATTCACGCGCGTTTATTTTATTGTAACTGCTTATTGGTTTGTAATAGCTTAACTAAGGCCATTTACACTTTACTGTTTTTTATTCCCCCAATTTTTGGACATGTAAATAATCCCCCTCCCCGAAGCCTTGTAATAGCGTAGGATTTACAATTTCTGCACTTTAAATTCCGATACATATATTAAACTGCTTAGATGTATGCTAACTAGGATTGTATGACAAGATTAACTCTTAAACTTAAAATCAACAATAGCTCACCATGACATGCAAAGATAATACAACTGAAAATTGACACACTTGCACATGCCACTCCTAGGGTACACCTCACTTGGTTGCCTCGAACATGGTCATTAAGTATAGGATGTTTTAGAGGCTGTCCTTTTGTCCCAAGATGATAAGTTGCCTCAGAAAAATGATCTAAGACATTAGGGTTACCGCTAAGGCGTCCTAACATTGCTTTAGTGACCACACGTCCCTTAAATCGAATTGACCCGAAAACTCCAACGACGATGCTACCTACTCCTCAATAGTGGGATAACATTGTCTAAAGGACATTAGAACAATTTAATTCCTTTTTGAGTAGGTATAGGGTCTTAATTACTTGCTCCTTTTAAAAACAAAACAAAACTTTTCACACTTACACTTTCTTCAAAAAAACAAAACTCTTTTCAAAACCCACAAACACAAAGAAAAGCAAACTTTTGAAAACATAGTGAGCAAGTACCTAAGAGCCCGTGGATAACCACGGATAGAAAGGTGCTAATACCTTCCCTTTCTATAATCTACCTCCCGAACTCGAGAAAAATCTCGAAAATGAATTTTTCTGTGCTTTTGTCCTTTCCTTGTTGGATAAAATAAAAGACAGTGGCGACTCTTGCTTACCGCGACACTTTGCAAAAACAAACGCAAACGCGAACCAGCATTAAAAAACAGTCAGTTCTCATTCCCACCGACCACAGTAAGGGCTTTTGACGGATCAAAGAGAATGGTGCACGGGGAGGTGGACATCCATGTCAAAGTGGGTTCTCAGACCTTTGGGTCCACCTTCTACATAATGGATATCATACCATCGTATTCTTACTTGCTGGGTCATCCTTGGATCCATAGGGATGGGGCAGTTACTTCCACACTCCATAAAATGCTAAAGTATCCGGTGAAGGGGAAGATTGTCAGAGTGCGAGGTGAAGAAGAGTATATGGTGAGTCACCTCAATTCCTTCCGCTATGTAGAGATGGACGGGGAATTCATAGAAACTCCTTGTCATAACTTCGAAGAGGTCCCTTAGACTTTGGCGTCAACTAAAGTTACTACCAACAAACCTCCGCTGAAGATGGCTTCTCTCAAGGACGCCAGGGCTGTAGTTGAAGAAGGTGGGTGTACCAATTGGGGTCCGATCCCTGATTTCACTCACAAAATTGACAAATTTGGTTTGGGCTTTACTACAGGGGCTCAAAGGGCTGTTAGGCACGCACGGATTGGAAGACCTCCTCTACACATCAGCAATCGGGGAGTTAATGCAATTGAGGACAGTGAAGAAGATTCAGACATCGACAGCTGGATCTACCCAACAACCAATGGTGGACTGAATAACTGGACGGCTAGGGACTTCATATCTGTTTCTTAAATTCCGCAGTAATGGACTTTTGTTTTAAGATTTGTAATAAACAATTTGAAACTTTACGGCCTAGTGCCTTGCCCGATGAACTTTGGTTTTGCTTGTGAGGGCTTATTATTTGTCATTTCATATATCATTAATAAAGCATCAGACCTTTCTTGCATTATAAATTTTGTGCTCCTTGTTTTTCTTTTCTGTCTCCCACTTTATCAAAACAGCTATTCTCTTACACACACTCACGTATCATACTGCAGATCTATATCCACTATGGATCCCATGGATAACAACTCTGCTATTGCCAGTTATGACTTCAAAAATCTGATCAACCAAGCCGAGGACGAGGGCGAGGATGATTGTGAGGTGCCTGGAGAACTTGCTAGACTATTACAGCAGGAAGAGAGGGCCATACAGCCTCATGAAGAGCCGGTTGAGTCAGTAAATTTGGGTACAGAGGAAGACAGGAATGAGGTTAAAATAGGTGTGAACCTAGAGCTTAGTGTCAAACAACGGTTAATATAGATGTTACACGACTATGTTGAGATATTTACCTGGTCCTATGAAGACATGCCTGGTTTGGACACTGATATTGTGGTACATCGCCTGCTCACTAAAGAAGACTACCCTCCGGTAAAGCAGAAGCTCCGCCGTATGCGCCCTGAAATGTCAAAGAAAAATTAAGGCAGAGGTCATGAAACAGTTCGACGCAGGATTCTAAGCTGTCACTTCTTATCCGCAGTGGGTTGCCAACGTCGTTCCGGCACCTAAGAAGGACGGTAAGGTATGGATGTGTGTGGACTACAGAGATCTGAACAAGGCAAGCCCCAAGGATGACTTCCCACTTCCTCACATTGATGTTCTAGTCGACAACACTGTGCAACACAAGATTTTCTCCTTCATGGATGGCTTTTATGGCTATAACCAGATCAAGATGGCTCCTGAGGACATAGAGAAGACAACCTTCGTTACACAGTGGGGCACCTTCTGTTACAAGGTAATGCTTTTTGGGTTGAAGAATGTTGGGGCAACTTATCAGCGCGCCATGGTCGCTTTGTTCCATGATATGATTCACCACGAGATTGAGGTTTATGTTGATGACATGATCGCCAGGTCCCAGAATGAGGAAGAGCACCTTGATCATCTCCAGAAACTGTTTGACAGGTTGAAAACGTACAAGCTGAGGTTGAATCCGAAAAAGTGTACCTTCGGGGTAAGATCTGGTAAGCTTCTGGGTTTTATTGTCAGTGACAAAGGTATTCAGGTGGACCCTGCAAAGGTAAAAGCCATACAAGAGATGCCGGCTCCCCGCACAGAAAAAGAAGTCAGAGGTTTCTTGGGACGTCTGAATTACATCGCCAGGTTCATTTCATATCTAATTGCTACTTGTGAGCCGATCTTCAAGCTGTTGAAGAAAGATCAAGTGGTAAAGTGGAATGATGAATTCTAGACTGCTTTCGAAAGAATCAAGGAATACCTTCAAGAACCACCAATTCTGATGCCTCCAGTTGAAGGAAGACCTTTGATATTATACTTGACAGTGCTAGATAATTCAATGGGGTGTGTGCTGGGGCAGGATGACGAGTCTGGTCGAAAAGAGAACGCTATTTATTACCTTAGCAAAAAGTTTACTGACTGTGAGACCTGATACTCATTGCTCGAGAAAACTTGCCATGCTTTGGCATGGGCTGCTCTCCGACTGAAACATTATATGCTGACTCACACTAACTTATTGATATCAAAGATGGATCCGATCAAGTATATTTTCGAGAAGCCCGCTCTCTCTGGAAGGATAGCAAGATGGCAGATGATCCTAAATGAGTACGACATACAATATAAAACCCAAAAATCAATTAAGGGAAGTGTATTGGCAGATCATTTGGTGCATCAAGCCGTGGATGACTACAAGTCCATGAATTTCAAGTTCCTGGATGAGAATATCATGTTGGTAACCGACTGCGAAGAACCTGGATCAGATGAAGGACCTAAACAAGGATCCCGATGGTCAATGTATTTTGATGGAGCCTCAACCACATTGGGTAATGGCATTGCCGCTATAATTATATCTCATGAGGGTTGTCATACTCCGTTCACCGCCCGATTATGTTTTAATTGCACCAACAATATGGCGGAGTATGAAGCGTGTATCATGGGTCTTCGAGCTGCTATTGACCTGAGGATTAAGTTCTTGAGTGTATTCGGAGATTCTTCTCTGGTGATAAGTCAAATCAAAGGCGAGTGGGGTATGAAGCACCTGAATCTCGTTCCTTATCGAGAATATGTACTGACATTGCTCCCACACTTTGAGGATATAACCTTTGAACATTTCCCACGAGAAGAGAGCAAGTTGGTGGACGCGCTAGATACCATGTCTTCTATGTTCAAAGTTAGGTGGGACAATGAAGCTCCCCAGATTACCATTCAGAGGTTGGACAAACCCGCACATTGCTGTGACATTGAGACTGAAGAGGTAGCAGATAAGCCCTGGTTTCACGAGGTAAAAAGGTATCTTGAGGCTCAAGAATACCCCGAGGGGGCATCTCTTAATGATAAGAAGTTTCTGAGAAGGTTCGCTGCGAAGTTCTTCATCAATAATGGAATCCTCTATAAGCGTAACCATGATTCAACCTTGTTGCGGTGTGTAGACAAGAGCGAAGCAGAAAGGATCATGACGAATCTACATGAAGGCACTTTCGGAACCCATTCCAGTGGACACACCATGGCTAAGAAAATCCTACGGGGAGGATATTACTGGTCCACTATGGAAGCCGATTGCTATCAACACTCTCGAACTTGTCATAGGTGCCAAATCTATGCTGATAAGGTGCATGTGCGTCCAGTCCCTCTAAATGTCTTGACAGCTCCTTGGCCCTTTGCAATGCAGGGCATCGAAATGATCAGCGAGATCAGACCTATTGCGTCTAACAGGAACCGCTTCATTCTGGTAGCCATTGATTAATTTACGAAGTGGGTTGAGGCATCTTCCTTTGCTACAGTAACCAAGAACATCGTGGCGCGGTTTATCCGACACAATATGATTTGTCGATACGGTGTACTAGAGAGGATTATTACTGACAATGGTACAAATCTCAATAACACAATGATCATCGAGCTCTGTAAACAGTTCAAGATACAACATCATAATTCTTCTCCCTACCAGCCGAAGATGAATGGGGTTGTTGAAGCAGCTAACAAGAACATCAAAAAGATTGTACAGAAGATGACGGTGACATACAAAGACTGGCACGAGATGTTAACATTCTCTCTTCATGGGTACCGTACGTCAGCACGGACGTCGATAGGGGCAACACCTTACTCATTGGTGTATGGCATGGAGGCAGTCCTACCCATCGAAGTCCAAATACCCTCTCTCAGGATTATGAAGGATACAGGTTTGAACGAAGACGATTGGATCCAAACCCGACTTGATCAGCTGAATCTAATCAACGAAAATAGACTTACTGCTATCTGTAATGGTCATACGTATCAAAAGCGAATGATCAAGGATTTTAACAAGAAAGTCAGATGTCAAGAATATCAGGTCGAGGATCTAGTGATCAAATGCATCATACTACTGCAAGGTGATCCCAGGGGAAAATGGACCCCCAAATATGAAGGGCCATTTGTGGTTAAGAACATTTTCTCAGGAGGAGCTATGATTCTAACCACCATGGATGGTGACGACCTTCCTCACCCCGTCAATGCAGACATAGTGAAAAGATACTACGCATAATCAACGACCCGCTAGGTTGACTGGCCTAGGCAAAAATAAGGGCTTCCCGACGAACCAAAAGGGTTCGGGCAAAAGTAAGGGATGAAAATGAAAAAACTGTACACCCGGCAAGTTGAAAACCTGAAAAGGCGACTTGGGAAAAAAAGGGTATCCCGGTGGACTGAAAACCCGAAAGGGCGGTCCAGGGAAAAATTAGGGATCAAAGCGTAACACTATGTCTCATTAGATCATCTTGCAACCAGACTTCGATATCAACTATCAAGCTCGGACAACGCCAATCAATCTGATCCACCTTCGACCAAGCAGTAAAGTGATGAGACGCTTGAAGATATAAAGGAAATAGCAGAGTTGGAACCCGATGGGATTATTTAACATAGATGATTTTCTTTCTTTAACACAAATTGTAATTTCTATCTTTCGGCGTCATTCTCTTACTAGAGCGTCAACCTCTTTGTATAAAATGCCTATTACAGGCCAACTTCAAAAATCAATATAAGTTCATTTCCATAAGAAATTTCAATTTATTTTTTTCTTTTTTTGTTTTGTTTTGCAAGAACATCTGTTGTACCCCAAAATTTTCCCTCCCATATTCTTCAAAGTTTTGACAAGCATCATCTCAATTAGCTCAAGTCTACTCAAGGGTTTGAACAGTCAAACCACCCTCATAAGCCAGTCAAATTAGGGTTTTGGTTCTTGCAAGGAAGTTGAGGTTTTCAAGAGCTCAATCAAGTCACACATGCCTATAAACATTGTCAAGCATCTACATGCCAAGTTTCAAGGCTCACAAGGTCAAGTTGCACAGTCAAAAGCCCTCATTTGCTCCACAACCAACTGTAGGGGCAAAATGGTCATTTGGCAGTCAAAAGTCAAAAATTTTGGTCAACATCTTATTTTGAAGCCACAATCATCATTTGGTCAAGTCTTGACCATGGTTCCACAAGAATGGCTCAAAAATCATCAAGATGCAAAAGTTTCCATTTTTGGACAGCTGAAAAGTCAACTGTAACTTGACCAAGGCATAACTTTTTCATGGTTCATCAGAAAAATCCCATCCAATGCTCATTTTGAAGGGGGGGACATTTCCTACAACTCATCTTCACATTCCAAGTCCATGAAATGCTCTCACAAAAATATATCAATTTCAACATTATAGGTCATTTCCAAATGTCAACAAAAAGGCATTTTAAGTCAAAGACCATAACTTGAGATTGTCAAATCAAAATGACATAGGACCAAAGGCATTGGTTAGAGGACTTCAAGAACTTTCCAAAATGTCAAAGAACATGTTCATATGATCAAAATTGAGCAAGATATGCATTGGAGAAGTTGGGAAATTTTTGTGAAATGGCAAAAGTCAACTATCCTTAAAACTTCAATTTTTTACAAAAGGGCCCACTTTCTTCAACTTGATTCAGCCTTGTCATGCCACCCACGTGTCCCATGATTAATCTCAAGACCAAATATTTATTTTTTCATTTTTATTTAATTTTTATGGATTTAATTCATTTTAAATCCATAATAATTCAAATATATCTAAAAAAATTAATTAAATGGTATCTTGTGGTTTGAATGGCCTTCATGAAGCATTTGCTAGCTGCCAAATTCGTGCAAGCTATTTTTGTACACAAAATCATGGTTGTTAGACCAAGAAAGGAATGTTCTTCAATGATGGTCAAACAAAATCCAAAACATAATGGAACAAGTTTAAGGCTCCTAAATGTCACTTAATTCCATTGACACATACATATGCAAGCAAGCCATACAGTATTCACGACCTAGAGAGAGCAGAAACGGCCAGAACCAAAACTCAAAATTGTCCAAAAAGTGAGAGTTCTAGAACAAGGTTGCAGGAACTTTGAGATCAAAAGAAGCACGTAGTCTTCTTCATTGCCACTCCCTGAAGCCAAAGCAACCACAAACGCGTCCTAAGGTCCACTACCAAGCGCTGTAAGTTGTCTCAAACTCACCCCTGTACACGAAATCCATACTCTCCATTCTTGCATTTTTTTCTCAAAGATATGGGCATGATCATATTGCTTGCTTGATTTCCAACATAACTGTAATATTTGATTTCATTTTTAAGCCTCATATGGTGATACCCGCGTCTAGGGTTTGTATTGTTTGTTTTTAGGCATTTTGTTTCCAGGCACAATCAGGACAAATCATAAGCATGGGTGGATTCAGGAGGTGGAGACGAGATCAACTATGGTCTTGAAATGGATTTTCATGGCCTAGGGATGATTTTCGAAGCAACCTACGAAACTACCTGCGGATAAAAATCCGCAGGTAAATAACCAGCAAATTGTTGAAGAAGACGATGATGTGTCTTCACCTCACTGGCCCGTTCAAACTCAACACGCGCTTTTTTATTTTTATTTCCAGGATATTTGATTTTTATTACATATAATATTATTTATCTCTTATTATAACGAATTGAAGCAATTGGCTGAGTTGAGAGCGCGCATGCATATGACCTCTGGGACCTGGGTTCGATTCCTAGGTCCCTTAAACGTTGTTATTATTTTTCTTCACAGGTTCCCATGCAGCATTCCAGAAAAAGTCTACCATACATCTCAAGCAATCAGCGCGCCAAGTGTCCCAAATCAACAATCCAAAGGCCAAAAGGGGATGAACACCATGTGCTCAGGTCAAAGCCAGCGTGGATAATTCAAAAGGTCAAAACAGGCTTGTGTTCTTCTTGGGCCTGGAAATTTCTAACAAACCCCTTGCTGGCCCATCACCCCCCTTGGGTTTGCATTTTAATTTTAATTTTATTATTCATTTACCTTATTTATTTTTATTGCTTTTTCATTATTATCACTAAAACTAATTAATCAATATTTTCCATAAAATTCAGAAAACCAAAAAAAAAGCATTTTTATTATTTATTAACTTATTTTGTAAATAAATGTAAATTAAATTAAATTAGTTTAATTAGTTAACTTTAATACCTTTTTACAATAAATAAAATAATTTAGACTTAGGCTTTTCTTTCGACATTTTTAATTCCTTTTTTATTTTATTTCATTAAAACATAAAAATACAAAAAAAAACATTTTTCTTAATTAATTAATTAATTAGTTCTTAGTTTTAATTTCATTAATTACAAAAAAAGACAAAAATTCAATTCTTTCTTAAAAAAGGGTCAACACTCTAAGACGTTCCCGATTCAATCTTCTTTCGCGCTTTAATTTCTTTTGATTATATTTATGTATCTGTACAGAGTATGTAATAGTTAATTAGGATTTTATCGCCTTATTTAAGTTCTCGCACTTTATTTTCCAAAACGGGTTTTTGTTTTTGGCGATGTATAGACCCGCGCCTTGTAATAGCTAGATTTACATTTTCGCAATTTATTTTCCGCACTCCTAACTGTTAATATGCATGCAAAAATGAATGCCAAATAAAATCAATCCGTAGCTCACAAATAACATGTACAAGATCAAACATTAACTGAAAAACAATACACATACACACACCACCCTTAGGGTACGCCTCACTGGTTGCCTCGAACGTGGTCATCAAGTATAGGGTGTCTTAGAGGTCTCCCTTCTGTCCAAAAGATCCAGTTGCCTCGAAATGGTCGCCTCGGATAAAAAAAGGATCTAGGACATTAGGGTTACCGCTAGGGCGTCCTACCATTGCTTTGGTGACCACATTGTCCCTATAATCGAATTGACCCGAATACCTCCAACGACGGTGCTACCTACCTCTCAATGGTGGGATAACACTATCTAAAGGACTCTTACACAGCCTAATTCCTTAGAGTAGGTAGATTCTCCTGGGTACTTGCTCTTTCAAAACAAACAAAAATACTTTTCACACCTCACACTTTCTAAAAGTTTTCAAACAAATTTTTCATACACTCTTGAGGACTGATACAAGAGTTACTTAGAAATCTTTCAAATGAAACTTTTTCAAAACCCACACACACTTGAAAAGCAAACAAATTTTTGAAAACATAAGAGCAAGTACCTAAGAGCCCGTGGATAACCACGGATAGAAAGGGTGCTAACACCTTCCCTTTCTATAAATCTACCTCCCGAACCGAGAAACATTCTCGAATAAGGAATTTTGCTGTGCTTTTGTCCTTTCCATGTTGGAGAACATAAAAGACGGTGGCGACTCTTGCTTACCGCGACATTTCGCGAAACCAGCTAAAAAATAATCAGTTCTATTTCCACCGATCACAGAACTAGCGACTCTGCTGGGGACATTAAAAGTTAGGTGTACCTTAGGAATAGTTCATCATCATGTTTTCAATTGCTTGATCTGCTTGCTTTAATATTGTGGGCCTGTGTTGGGAGTTTCATAGATCCTAACCTGGAACTAGGGGATACCTTTTAGAAAGTAGCAACAAATTGTGAGGGAACTGTGCGGGGTATACCGACACGGTTGAAGCAGTTTTCTACGTTGATGTGGCACTTTGGTGAGTACCAGTAACCCTTGAGTCAAGTCAAGGAGAGTACGGGGCCGCCGCGTGGCGTCGTGAAGCATCAACTGACCTTAGGAACCTTACTTGACCATCCTGGCCTCTTTAGGGGTAGTGAGATGACTGACTTTGGTGCAGTCCGAAGTTGGTTGATACTCGATACTACACTCATTGATGGTTGTTTTCTTGGAATATTTTGATCGCCAGTTCAGTGGCTAAATTAAAACAATGAACATAGAAAACAACCCTATGATATTGAGCTCCTTAGAACCCGGTTACTTTTGATAGGACAGGTTTTGAGCCCACCAACTTCAAGAGGGTAGTACCCTAAACCTCATGTTGGCCTAAACTCTAAGGGCTGTCTGGTGTGACTTGTGTGCCTTATCATGTTTGCTTTTTGTGAATACTTGTGGTGTGTCCTTATCATAACATCATAGCATCATACAGCATCATATGCATTTACTAACCACTTCAAGGGTTCAAATCTTCATCTTTGTTCTTGTTTTGTAGGATATGGAAACTATCCGCAAAAAGACAATTCAGATAAACCTTGTAAGGGTCCCTCCTCGGCTTAAAGAGCTTACATCCAGGATTCCTGAGAACTCTTCCTTCAGTGAAAGGCATGGTAGACTCATCAGCTTGGTCAACACCAACATTGAAGAGGATATGGTGAAAGTGTTGTTCCAGTTATTTGACCCTCTGCACCACTGTTTTACTTTCCCGGATTATCAATTGCTGCCTACTTTGGAGGAGTTTTCCCAGCTTCTAAAGGTCCCTATCCTTAGTCAACTACCCTACAACGGTACAGAAAGGGAACCAAAACTTGAAGAGGTTGCTAAAGCATTGTGCCTACAACCATCTGACATCAAGGGGCACTGGGAAACCAGAAGTGGTATCAAAGGATTCTTGGCAAAGTTCCTGTTTGAGAAGGCCCAAGAATGTTGGAATTCTCTTGACCTACAAGCTTTTGAAGAAGTTGTGGCACTCCTTGTCTATGGGTTGGTGTTATTCCCGAATCCAGATCAGCTTGTAGATATCAATGCTGTCAAGATCTTCATGTCCAGGAATCCCATACCTATGTTGCTTGGGGACATCCTTCACTCATGTTACACTCGAACCATGAGAAAAAGAGGTGTTCTCATGTGCTGCACTCCTCTCCTGGAAAGGTGGTTTATTTCGCACCTTCCATAATCAGTTTTGAAGAACGAGCTGGGTTTGAGATGGTCACAACGATTGATGACTCTTACACATGCTGATATACGTTGATGTTCTCGGACCAGAGAAAATGTCACTATCATTGATCGTTGCGGAGAGTTTCCTAATGTTCCTTTACTTGGAATTAGAGGGGGCATTACTTACAACCCATGTCTGGCTTTGAGACAGTTTGGTTATGCTCGGAGGGATGGCCCTCATGACATGTTGATTCCTGACATTGTTTTTGACTTCGACAACGATGCACAAGGACTTCTCCAGAGGTTTATCAGAGCTTGGAGGATGCCCAACAGGGTAGATAGCAAGACATTGGGGCACAAGAACTCCATCCCCCTGGAGCCTTATCTCAAGTGGGTACGAGCCCGCTCCCAGAAGCTTGTGATGCCATATCCTCATGTTCTCCCCGTGATCAAAGAGCCAGTTTTGGAAGGAGAGGTGTCCTACACCATTCAATATCCTGATATGCCAACCTCCTGGGAAGAAATGCAGAAGAGCTGGATCCAACTCAAGGAAGAGCGGAATTCTCTTGAAACCAGTCTACATGTCAGTGAGAAGAAGGTCTTGGAGCTCACCCGCCTACTGCACGAGGAAAAGACTCTCAACACCTACATCGCTCCAAAGAGGATGCGCAGTGTCTTTTGGGATTAATTATTTTGTAATGTTTTGCCCATGAGGCCCTGATGTACTGAACAAATTATTTCTTAATATAACGGGTGTTCCTTTTTGTCTACAACGAATTTGAACTTTCGAACCCTTGAATGCATTGCATAAATAGAATATCATGCATCATGTGCATAACAGGTACCCTTTTTCTACAGGTTGCTTAATCTTCTTCGCTGTTTATTTCAGCACTCAGTCATCATGAATCCTGAACCTACTACCGAGCAAGCTATCAAGGCCCTCCAGGCCCAGAACGCCCAGTTTCAAGAGCTGGTCATGAGCTTAGCCCAAGGACAACAGGAGTTGAAGGCTTTGCTCCTGAAGAAGAAGAAGGAGAAGAGGACTGTGTTGTTCAACACTGGACGCAGACTCGGGAATACACTGCAGAATGAAGCTGAGCTGACTACTCCATCTGTTGGGGAAGGAAGTCACCAGGAGGGAGGGGTCCCTAGTCCCGTGGTCTCTGACACCGAGACAAATTTCAATGATGAACAGTACCCTCCTGCTGAGGACAGGTACAAACAGCTGGAGGACCGGTTAAATTCTATGGAGATTCAACGTGTGCCTGGGTTGGATTTTGGAGACTTAGGGTTATCTTCTGGGGTGGTGATCCCACACAAGTTCAAGGCGCCTGCCTTTGTGAAGTACGACGGGGCTTCCTATCCTAAGCTGCACCTCCGTTCTTATGTAAGGAAGATCCATCCTTACACTACAGACAAGAACTTATGGATCCATTTCTTCCAGGAGAGTCTTTCAGGGACTCAACTCGAATGGTTCTATCAGCTGGATGGAACCAATATTCGTAACTAGGAGGACTTGGCTACTACTTTTTATAAGCAGTATCAGTACAATTCCGACCTCGCTCCTACGCGTACCCAACTCCAGGGTATGTCACTGGGAACGGGTGAAGGTTTTAAGGAGTACGCGCAGAAGTGGAGAGACCTGGCTGGTAGGGTGCAGCCACCGTTGACTGACCGTGAACTCGTGGACATGTTCTTGGGGACCCTGTCTGGTCCATTCTTTAACCACCTGATTGGTAATTCTTCTGCTGGGTTTACAGACCTGATCCTGACTGGTGAGAGGATCGAAGCTGGTATCAAATCGGGGAAGATACAGAAAGGTGCCTCCTCGAGTACTAAAAAGAAGCCCTTCAAGAAGGAAGCTAGTGTTGTGTATGGTCCAAGGAGACAGAACAAACTGGAACGCCGCCAAGCTGTCAACGCGGTGGTAATTTCAAAGCCTGCTGCTGCTCCTCAGTAATACAACCAGCTGAGGGTTGAGAGGCCCAAAAGGAAGTACACTCGGCTCAACATGACCTTGTCTCAAATTTTGCCGCAACTGCTGTCAACCGATCTGGTAACTGTCAAGGAAGCTCCGAAGGTGGTAAACACAACATCTCTGAAGTACAACCCCAACGCCCGTTGCGCTTATCACTCTGATAGCCCGGGGCATAACACAGATGACTGTTGGGCTCTGAGGAATAAGGTTCAAGACCTTATTGATGCTAAAGAGGTACAGTTCGAGGCGCCCGAGAGGCCTAATGTGGTGACAGCTCCCATGCCCAACCATGGAGTAAATGCTATTGGGGATGATGACGACGTGGAGGAATCTGAATTCGACAGTTGGATCAATCCAACGACCGGTGGTGGACTGAACAACTGGACTGCAAAAGACTTTACACCTATTACTTTTGTCACTCAGTAATGAACTCCTTTGTTTTGAATTTGTAACAAACAATATTACTAAACTTTATAGCCCGGTGTCTTACCCGGGGCACCGTGGTTTCATTTGTGAGGGCTTGTTATTTATCACTTTCATATATCATGAATAAAAGCATTGGACATTTTTCGCATTTCAAATCTTGCACTCCTTGTATTTCTTTATTATATATTGCAAAACAGCTATATTTACACACACTCACTTATACAAGTTCCAATCCACTCTGGATCTCACTGGTAACGACTCTGCTACTGCCAGTTATGACTTCGAAAATCCGATCAACTTAGCCGAAGACGAAGGTGAAGATGATTGCGAAGTGCCTGGTGAGCTTGCAAGACTGTTACTCCAGGAAGAGAGGGCCATTCAGCCACATGAAGAGCCAGTGGAAACGATAAACCTGGGTACTGAGACAGACAGAAAGGAAGTCAAGATTGGTGCCAATCTAGGGCTCAGTGTGAAACAACGGTTGATTCAGATGTTGCATGATTACATGGAAATCTTAGCCTGGTCTTACGAAGACATGCCTGGGTTGGATACTGACATTGTGGTTCATCACCTGCCTACCAAGGAAGACTGCCCTCCTGTTAAATAGAAGGTCCGCCGTATGCGTCCAGAGATGTCCGAGAAGATCAAGGATGAGGTTATGAAACAATTTGATGTCGGGTTTCTAGCAGTGACTTCTTACCCTCAGTGGGTTGCCAACGTGGTTCCAGTGCCAAAGAAAGATGGTAAGGTCCGAATGTGTGTTGATTACAGGGATTTGAACAGGGCGAGCCCCAAGGATGACTTCCCTCTACCTCATATCGACGCTCTGGTTGACAATACTGCCCAACATAAGGTATTCTCCTTCATGGATGGCTTCTCCGGTTATAATCAGATCAAGATGGCTCCTGAAGACATGGAGAAGACCACTTTTGTTACTCAGTGGGGGACCTTTTGCTACAAGGTCATGCCTTTTGGGTTGAAAAATGCTGGGGCAACCTACCAACGTGCCATGGTTGCTTTATTTCATGACATGATCCATCATGAGATTGAGGTATATGTCGACGATATGATTGCAAGGTCCCAAACTGAGGAGGAACACCTTGACCATCTACAGAAGCTGTTTGACCGTCTGAAGTTGTACAAGATGAGGTTGAACCCAAACAAGTGCACCTTTGGGGTGAGATCTGGAAAACTGCTAGGTTTCGTTGTAAGTGACAAAGGTATTCAAGTGGACCCTGCCAAGGTGAAAGCCATACAAGAGATGCCAGCTCCCAAGACAGAAAAAGAAGTCAGAGGCTTTCTAGGACGGCTGAACTACATTGCCCGATTCATCTCACATCTAACTGCTACCTGTGAACCAATCTTCAAGCTACTGAAGAAAGATCAAGTAGTATGTTGGAATGATAAATGTCAGGCAGCTTTCGAAAGAATCAAAGAGTATCTCCAAGAACCACCCATTCTTATTCCACCGGTTGAAGGGAGACCTCTAATATTATACTTGACAGTACTTGACAGCTCAATGGGGTGTGTGTTGGGGCAGCATGACGAGTCTGGCCGAAAAGAGCACGCCATTTATTACCTTAGCAAAACGTTTACCGACTGTGAGACCCGATACTCACCGCTCGAGAAAACTTGCTGCGCTTTGGTATGGGCTGCTCGCCGGCTGAGACAGTATATGTTGACTCACACTACTCTGTTGATTTCAAAAATGGATCCAATCAAGTACATATTCGAAAAGCCCGCCTTGTTCGGAAGAATAGCAAGATGGCAAATGATCTTGACAGAATACAATATCCAGTATACGACTCAAAAAGAAATCAAGGGAAGTGTATTGGCAGACCATCTGGCACACCAGGCAGTGGATGACTACCAATCTATGAACTTTGAATTTCCAGACGAGAATATCATGGTAGTGACTGATTGTGAAGTACCTGGACTGGATGAAGGACCTGAGGAAGGATCCCGATGGTCTATGCACTTTGACGGAGCCTCAAACGCCTTGGGTAATGGTATTGGCGCTATGATCATATCCCCTAAAGGCACTTATACTCCACTCATTGCCCGGCTATGTTTCAACTGCACCAACAACATGGCGGAGTATGAGGCATGCATCATGGGTCTTCAAGCTGCAATTGACTTAAGGATCAAGTTTCTGAGTGTTTTTGGAGATTCTGCTCTTGTGATCAATCAGATCAAAGGCGAGTGGGATACGAAACACCAAAATCTCATTCCTTACAAAGAGTATGTGTTGACGTTGATTCCCCACTTCGAGGAGATAACCTTTGAACAATTCCTAAGAGAGGAGAATCAGTTGGCAGACGCGCTGGCTACGATGTCTTCTATGTTCAAAGTCAAATGGGATAACGAGGCTCCCCGGATCATTATCTGGAAGTTGGACGGACCTGCACATTGATGTGATCTCGAGGCTGAAGAGGTGACTGAAAAACCTTGGTATCATGAAGTGAAGAGGTACCTTGAAGCTCAGGAATACCCCGAAGGCGCATCTATTAATGACAAAAAGTTCCTGAGAAGATTCGCCGCAAAGTTCTTCCTTAGCAATGGCATTCTGTACAAGCGGAACCATGATTCAACCTTACTGCGTTGTGTCGATAAGACTGAAGCAGAAAGGATCATGACAGAGCTACATGAAGGTACCTTCGGGACACATTCCAGTGGACATACCATGGCAAAGAAAATCCTTTGGGTAGGATATTTCTGGTCCACAATGGAAGCCGACTGTTACCAACATTCTCGGACGTGTCACAAATGCCAGATCTATGCTGATAAGGTGCATGTTCCTCCAGTTCCTCTGAACGTCTTGACAGCACCTTGGCCTTTTGCAATGTGGGGCATTGATATGATCGGTGAGATCAGACCTACGGCATCTAACGGGCATCGCTTCATCCTGGTAGCGATTGATTACTTTACAAAGTGGGTTGAAGCAGCTTCCTATGCTACCGTAACCAAGAACGTCGTGGCACGGTTCATTCGACACAACCTGATCTGTCGATACGGTGTACCTGAGAGGATCATTACAGATAATGGTACCATTCTCAACAACAAGATGATCACTGAGCTCTGCGAGCAATTCAAGATACAGCACCACAACTCTTCTCCCTACCGGCCGAAGATGAATGGGGTTGTCGAAGCAGCAAATAAGAATATCAAAAAGATTATGCAGAAGATGACAATGACCTACAAAGATTGGCACGAGATGTTACTGTTTGCTCTCCATGGGTACCGTACCTCAGCAAGGACGTCAACAGGGGAAACACCCTTTTCCCTGGTCTATGGCATGGAGGCAATCTTGCCTATTGAAGTCCAGATACCCTCTCTCCGGATAATGAAGGATGCAGGTTTGAGCGAAGATGACTGGATCCAAACTCGACTTGATCAATTAAATCTAATTGAAGAAAAGAGACTCACTGCTATGTGTCATGGTCAGACGTACCAAAAACGGATGATCAGGGCATTTAACAAGAAAGTTAGACGACAAGAGTATCAAGTTGGGGACCTGGTAATCAAACGTATCATTCTTCCTCAAAGTGATCCCAGGGGAAAATGGACCCCTACGTACGAAGGGCCATTTGTGGTTAAACGTATCTTCTCAGGAGGAGCTATGATTCTAACCACCATGGATGGTGACGACCTTCCTCACCCCGCCAATGTAGACATAGTAAAAAGATACTACGCATGAATTAAAGACCTGCTAGGTTGACACACCTAGGCAAAAATAAGGGCTTCCCGACGAACCAAAAGGGTTCGGGCAAAAATAAGGGATGAAATGAAAAAATCTGTACACCCGGCAAGTCGAAAACCTGAAAAGGCGGCTTGGGCAAAAATGGGTATCCCGGTGGACTGAAAACCCGAAAGGGCAGTCCAGGAAAAAGTTAGGGATAAAGCGTAATACTATGTCTCATTGGATCACCTTGCATCCAGAATCTGGTATCAACTATCAAGCTCAGACGACATTAATTAATCAGCTTCATCTTGAACTACGCAGCAAAGTGATAAGACGCCTGAAAACATAAAGGCGATACCAGAATTGGAACCCAGTGGGATTATTTCTTCACATAGCTGTTTTGTTTTTTTTTCTTTTCACAAAATTGTATAAACTCTATGTTGTTCGGCGGCGTTCTCTTACTAGGACGTCAGCCTCCTGTACATAAACGCCTATTTACAGGCAAATTCAAAAATCAATACAAATTCACTTTTTCAGACAAATTGCCAATTATTTTTCCTTTTTCTGTTTTGTCTTGCGAAGAACGTTCAATGTTCATTTTTGATATATGCATTTGACACTAATTGCTAACTCATAAATATTTGCATACGAAACAAGGGACTAATTACAGGTGACATCAGAAACAGGGGCAATAATGAGTTGTCTAAGCAATCTGGTTGTTCTGTCCACCAAGGAACCAAGGTAAGTTCAGCTGAAGAATGTAACCAAGATATCTCCACTCCCCATAGAGTAAGACCAATCAGCAATACTCTCCCCGAGCAGAGTTGGTCTCCCAGCAGCCCTAACAAGGCACAACATCTCCAGCAAGTCAGCAACACTCTCCTCCCAAGCAGAGTAGTCTACTGTCAGCCTTAAGGAAGTTGGGTATCCCCAGAAAATCTCAGTATTCCCCAGCGGAATATACAGATGTTCCTTAACAAGCATCCCCGGCACTCTTAACATAAGATTGTTCCCCGGCGGAATACCAGACATCCCAGTGGAGCCACTTCCCCAGTGCAGTCCAAAAGTTTCCCCAGGAGAGTTGTATCAATCTCCCCAGTAGATTCTGGAAGCTTAACCCCAGTAGATTCTGGAAGCTTATCACCTGCAGAGTACGAACGCATCTCCCGGCTCTATTCAAAGGTTATTCTCCACCAGAGCTTATAACTGGGTTATCCTCAGCTAATTACCATGGAAAGATCGTCCCCGGCGAAGTTCTTCCTACCCCCAGTGGAGTTCATCAAAATTCCCCAACATAACTTATCAATGGAATCCCCAGCGGAGTTCTCATCAAAACCTCAGCGAAGTATCTCTTCCCACAGAGTAATTCCCCATAGAGTATTTCCCCGCAGAGTAATCTCTCCAGCAAGTTTATTCCCCAACGGAGTCATCTTCTCCTACCGGTTTAATCTTGCAACCATCATCCCCAGCGGAAACGAAGAACTCTACTCTTCAACATCAGCCTAGGATTCAAGCTCCCGGCAGTCGTCAAGGATTTATTTTCCTAGACGAAAATACATTCATAAACATCACATTATCATACACCATGACGCATACATATACGCATCATAACACATAATCTCATTTATTCTTTGAACATCATGACATCATGCATCATGACATTGCATATGACTAATGTTCGCTTTTTCAGGAAAAAGCCAATCAAAAGAGGATTACTATCAACTGTCGCAATTCCAGATTCAATTCCTGTATCTATCCAGGGTATATCTGTGAGTAACTGATTGTAGATTCGATACCTGTATCCATCCAGGGCATGTTTGCATGAAGAGTTTAGAGATTCGATTCCTGTATCCAGCCAGGGCATATCTGTAGACGACCAATTCCATATTTGATTCCTGTATCTAGCCAGGGCATATCTGAAGAGTTTGAAGATTCGATACCTGTATCCAGTCAGGGAATATCTGTAGACGACCAATTCCAGATTCGATTCCTGTATCTAGCCAGGGCATATCTGAAGAGTTTGAAGATTCGATACCTGTATCCAGCCAGGGCATATCTGTAGATGACTAATTCCAGATTCGATTCCTGTATCTAGCCAGGGCATATCTGAAGAGTTTGAAGATTCGATACCTGTATCCAGCCAGGGTATATCTGTAGATGACTAATTCCAGATTCGATTCCTGTATCTAGCCAGGGCATATCTGAAGAGCTTGAAGATTCGATACCTGTATCCAGCCAGGGCATATCTGTAGACGACTAATTCCAGATTCGATTCCTGTATCCAGCCAGGGCATATCTGTGAGTAACTGATTGTAGATTCGATACCTGTATCCAGCCAGGGCATGTCTGCATGAAGAGTTTAGAGATTCGATTCCTGTATCCAGCCAGGGCATATCTGTAGACGACCAATTCCAGATTCGATTCCTGTATCTAGCCAGGGCATATCTGTGAGTGACTGATTGTGGATTCGACACCTGTATCTAGCCAGGGCATATCTGCATGAAGAGTTTGAAGATCAACACCTGTAACAGGCCAGGAAATCATCTTTCTTTCTCAGGTACACAAGTTATCGCTAAGGAATCTCTTACACGATCGACAACCTTCCGATGGCATCTATAAGCCCATCTCCACAACTATCCATCACATTTCCAAATAGCATCTATAAGCCCATTCCCGACAAGATTCTGTCACATCTTCAGATGGCATCTATAAGCCCATCCTCCTATCCACCATCTCTCCAAATGGCATCTATAAGCCCATTCCCGCCATCACACTGCTGATACTCCACTATGTGAGTGCAAATTTCTAGGCACTCTAGTGTTCAATCATCTTCCACCTTCGGATCACGAAAGGCACGCAAGCCAATCTACATCCTCAGGTCTAAGAAGATTGAACAGGGGCAACTGTTGTACCCCAAAATTTTCCCTCCCATATTCTTCAAAGTTTTGACAAGCATCATCTCAATTGGCTCAAGTCTACTCAAGGGTTTGCACAATCAAACCACCCTCCTAAGCCAGTCAAATTAGGGTTTTGGTTCTTGCAAGGAAGTTGAGGTTTTCAAGAGCTCAATCAAGTCACACATGCCTATAAACATTGTCAAGCATCTACATGCCAAGTTTCAAGGCTCACAAGGTCAAGTTGCACAGTCAAAAGCCCTCATTTGCTCCACAACCAACTGTAGGGGCAAAATGGTCATTTGGCAGTCAAAAGTCAAAATTTTTGGTCAACATCTTATTTTGAAGCCACAATCATCATTTGGTCAAGTCTTGACCATGGTTCCACAAGAATGGCTCAAAAATCATCAAGATGCAAAAGTTTCCATTTTTGGACAGTTGAAAAGTCAACTGTAACTTGACCAAGGCATAACTTTTTCATGGTTCATCAGAAAAATCCCATCCAATGCTAATTTTGAAGGGGAGGACATTTCCTACAACTCATCTTCACATTCCAAGTCCAAGAAATGCTCTCACAAAAATTTATCAATTTCAACATTATAGGTCATTTTCAAAAGTCAACAAAAAGGCATTTTAAGTCAAAGACCATAACTTGAGATTGGCAAATCAAAATGACATGGGACCAAAGGAATTGGTTAGAGGACTTAAAGACCTTTCCAAAATGTCAAAAAACATGTTCATATGATCAAAATTGAGCAAGATATGCATTGGAGAAGTTGGGAAATTTTTGTGAAATGGCAAAAGTCAACTATCCTTAAAACTTCAATTTTTGACAAAAGGGCCCACTTTCTTCCACTTGATTCAGCCTTGTCATGCCACCCACGTGTCCCATGATTAATCTCAAGACCAAATATTTATTTTTTCATTTTTATTTAATTTTTATGGATTTAATTCATTTTAAATCCATAATAATTCAAATAAATCTAAAAAAATTAATTAAATGGTATCTTGTGGTTTGAATAGCCTTCATGAAGCATTTTCTAGCTGCCAAATTCGTGCAAGCTATTTTTGTACACAAAATCATGGTTGTTGGACCAAGAAAGGAATGTTCTTCAATGGTGGTCAAACAAAATCCAAAACATAATGGCACAAGTTTAAGGCTCCTAAATGTCACTTAATTCCATTGACACATACATATGCAAGCAAGCCATACAGTATTCACGACCTAGAGAGAGCAGAAACGGCCAGAACCAAAACTCAAAATTGTCCGAAAAGTGAGAGTTCTAGAACAAGGTTGCAGGCACTTTGAGATCAAAAGAAGCACGTAGTCTTCTTCATTGCCACTCCCTGAAGCCAAAGCAACCACAAACGCGTCCTAAGGTCCACTACCAAGCGATGTAAGTTGTCTCAAACTCACCCCTGTACACGAAATCCATACTCTCCATTCTTGCATTTTTTCTCAAAGATATGGGCATGATCATATTGCTTGCTTGATTTCCAACATAACTGTAATATTTGATTTCATTTTTAAGCCTCATATGGTGATACCCGCGTCTAGGGTTTGTATTGTTTGTTTTTAGGCATTTTGTTTCCAGGCACAATCAGGACAAATCATAAGCATGGATGGATTCAGGAGGTGGAGCAGAGATCAACTATGGTCTTGAAATGGATTTTCATGGCCTAGGGATGATTTTCGAAGCAACCTACGAAACTACCTGTGGATAAAAATCCGCAGGTAAATAACCAGCAAATTGTTGAAGAAGATGATGATGTGTCTTCACCTCACTGGCCCGTTCAAACTCAACACGCGCTTTTTTTTTATTTCCAGGATATTTGATTTTTATTACATATAATATTATTTATCTCTTATTATAACGAATTGAAGCAATTGGCTGAGTGGAGAGCGCGCACGCATATGACCTCTGGGACCTGGGTTCGATTCCAAGGTCCCCCAAACATTGTTATTATTTTTCTTCACAGGTTCCCATGAAGCATTCCAGAAAAAGTCTACCATACATCTCAAGCAATCAGCGCGCCAAGTGTCCCAACTCAACAATCCAAAGGCCAAAAGGGGATGAACACCATGTGCTAAGGTCAAAGCCAACGTGGATAATTCAAAAGGTCAAAACAGGCTTGTGTTCTTCTTGGGCCTGGAAATTTCTAACAAACCCCTTGCTGGCCCATCACCCCCCTTGGGTTTGCATTTTAATTTTTATTTTATTATTCATTTACCTTATTTATTTTTATTGCTTTTTCATTATTATCACTAAAACTAATTAATCAATATTTTCCATAAAATTCAGAAAACAAAAAAAAAAGTATTTTTATTATTTATTAACTTATTTTGTAAATAAATGTAAATTAAATTAAATTAGTTTAATTAGTTAACTTTAATACCTTTTTACAATAAATAAAATAATTTAGACTTAGGCTTTTCTTTCGACATTTTTAATTCCTTTTTTATTTTATTTCATTAAAACATAAAAATACAAAAAAAAACATTTTTCTTAATTAATTAATTAATTAGTTCTTAGTTTTAATTTCATTAATTACAAAAAAAGACAAAAATTCAATTCTTTCTTAAAAAAGGGTCAACACCCTGAGACGTTCCCGATTCAATCTTCTTTCACGCTTTAATTTCTTCTGATTATATTTATGTATCTGTACAGAGTATGTAATAGTTAATTAGAATTTTATCGCCTTATTTAAATTCTCGCACTTTATTTTCCAAAACGGGTTTTTGTTTTTGGCGATGTATAGACCCGCGCCTTGTAATAGCTAGATTTACATTTTCGCAATTTATTTTCCGCACTCCTAACTGTTAATATGCATGCAAAAATGAATGCCAAATAAAATCAATCCGTAGCTCACAAATAACATGTACAAGATCAAACATTAACTGAAAAACAATACACATACACATACCACCCTTAGGGTACGCCTCACTGGTTTCCTCGAACGTGGTCATCAAGTATAGGGTGTCTTAGAGGTCGCCCTTCTGTCCAAAAGATCCAGTTGCCTCGAAATGGTCGCCTCGGATAAAAAAAGGATCTAGGACATTAGGGTTACCGCTAAGGCGTCCTACCATTGCTTTGGTGACCACATTGTCTCTATAATCGAATTGACCCGAATACCTCCAACGACGGTGCTACCTACCTCTCAATGGTGGGATAGCACTATTTAAAGGACTCTTACATAGCCTAATTCCTTAGAGTAGGTAGATTCTCCTGGGTACTTGCTCTTTCAAAACAAACAAAAATACTTTTCACACCACACACTTTCTAAAAGTTTTCAAACAAATTTTTCATACACTCTTGAGGACTGATACAAGAGTTACTTAGAAATCTTTCAAACGAAACTTTTTCAAAACCCACACACACTTGAAAAGCAAACAAATTTTTAAAAACATAAGAGCAAGTACCTAAGAGCCCATGGATAACCACGAATAGAAAGGGTGCTAACACCTTCCCTTTCTATAAATCTACCTCCCGAACCGAGAAACATTCTCGAATAAGGAATTTTGCTATGCTTTTGTCCTTTCCATGTTGGAGAACATAAAAGACGGTGGCGACTCTTGCTTACCGCGACATTTCGCGAAACCAGCTAAAAACAGTCAGTTCTATTTCCACCGATCACAACATCCAATGATTTATTTTTGATATATGCATTTGAAAATAATTGTTGCTCATAAATATTTACATGAAAAACAAAGACGATTACTCGTAATGCTAGAAACAGGGAAAACAAGAAGCGCCCAAACCTTACAGTTACTCTGCCCATCAGGTACCAGGATAGAGCCAGCTTGAGAACATGAGTAGTGGTACATACACTCCCCACAGAGTAAAAGTATCCAAAGACGGTGGTGTTAGCTATCCCGAACAGGACATAACTCTCCCCAGCTAAGGTTCACAATCGCGAGTGAGTCATTAAATTTTCCCCAAGCAGAGTTTATTTCTCTCACAAGAAGAAATTCAATCTCCAACAGAATTCATTATCACCAGCAACGGTAATTCATCCTCAGCTGAGTTTAGTTCTCCAAATCAGCAGATCTATCAATAGAGTATTCCTATCCAACAGAGTTATTCTCTCGTAGATTTATTCTCAAGTAGATTCTCTCCTCGGCAGAATATCCGTAAACAAGGGGAAAATCCCCATCTAGTCTTCCTTGTTCACCATCCCCAATAGAAGTAGAGGAAGTTTGGTTTTTTCACAGCAGTCAAGAATACCATTTCTCAGACTCTCCAACCAACAGTCAGGGATTTATTTTCCCGGACTCAGATTATTACGTCTACATTTCATGTTCATACATCATGACAAGTGCATACATCACATACAACATAGTCTCATTTATTTTGAGAAGGTCATCATACAATGCATCTCATGAATCACACATAACTAACCCTGTATTTCTTTCAGGAAGGACAGTTATTATCAACAATTTCCAGCAGGTACATAATCAACACTCGAAGCTAAATAGAGTAATCATCGGCGACAAATGCAGCCTTATGCAGGCTCCTTCTCAGCAGCCCTACTATCCAGGCTTTCATATCGAAGTAATCCTACTATCCAGGTTCCTTCTTACAGCCCTACCATCCAGGATTTCATATCGAAGTAACCCTACTATCCAGGTTCCTTCTCACAACCCTACTATCCAGGCTTTCATATCGAAGTAACCCTACTATCCAGGTTCCTTCTCATAGCCCTACCATCCAGGCTTTCATATCGAAGTAACCATATTAATCAGGTTCCTTCTCATAGCCCTACTATCCAGGCTTTCAAATCGAAGTAACTCTACTATCCAGGTTCCTTCTCACAACCCTACCATCCAGGATTTCATATCGAAGTAACCCTATTATCCAGGTTCCTTCTCATAGCCATACCATCCAGGCTTTCATATCGAAGTAACCCTACTATCCAGGTTCCTTCTCACAACCCTACTATACAGGCTTTCACATCGAAGTAACCCTACTATCCAGGTTCCTTCTCATAACCTTACTATCCGGGTTCTGCCTCTCTGATCCCCAGACAACAGTCTACAACACTGTAAAACCGGGACCCGATCAAACACAATTGGCTTCATATTTCCCCAGAAAGTCGCGGTGCATCATATACCCCAACCAAATATGCAGTTCACTTCTGCTCCCCAAACCAGAGTTACTCCCTAGTAGAGTAACGGACAACTGAAGCTCCTAAAACTCTATTTCTCCCAAGACAGGGACCAACATTCCCCAGCAAAGTCCTCCTCAACAACAGGTATATGGGTTTTTGCAAAGGAATCTCTTATGCGATCGACACCTCTTCGGATGGCATCTTTAAGACCATCTCCGACAATTCTCTAGCAACTTCCGAATGGCATCTATAAGCCCATTCCCGATATCACAAATCAAGCCCCACTTCATGCGAGTGCAAATTCTGGGCACTCTAGTGTTCAATCATCTTCCACCTTCAGATCACGAAAGGCAGACGAGCCAATCTACATCTTCAGGTTTAAGAAGATTGAACAGGGGAAGCTGTTGTATCCCAAAATTTTCCCTCCCATATTTCTCAACACATGGCAAGTGAGGTCCTCAAATTGCTCAAGGAAATTCAAGAGTTGACCAGACAAACTCTCTCCTAAGGCAGTCTACTTCTAATTAGGGTTTCTATTGTCATCGGGATATGTGAACCACAAAGGACTAAAATGCTCACCATTGTCCTAATATGTTCTCAAGATCATCCATGTCAAGTTTCAAGCCTTGCAGAAGAAGTTTGCTCAGTCAATTGCTCAAATGCCTGAAAATCGACTGTGTTAGGTCAAAAGTCAACTATGGTAGGTCAAAAGTCAACTGTGGCCCACATACAGTCAAACTTCAAGAGTTTTGGTCAACATCCTAATTTTGAAGTATCGTTCATCATTTGATCAAGGGTTGATCATGATTCATCAAGGATTTCTCACAATTCATCAAAACCCAAAAGTTGCTAAATTAGGGTTTTGTAGGAAAAGTCAACTCAACTTTGACTAAGCATAACTTTCTCATACTTTATCATAAATGACCCATCCAAAGCTCATTTTTAAGAGGATACAATTCCCTACAATTCATCTTCAGCTTCAAAGTTCAGAATATGCACTCACAAAAAGATAGGAATTTTGACATTATAGGTAATTTTGAAAAGTCAACAAAAAAACCTTTTGGGTCAAAGCTTCATACATGAACATGGAAGACTAAACTGAGATGAGACCAAAAGGGTTGCTTAGAGGACATCCTAATATTTCTAAAAAGTCCAAGAAAACCTCTCTAGGGTCAAAATTGAGAGAGTTATGCATTGCCCAAGATGACCTTTTTTGTAAAATTGCCAAAAGTCAAATGAGCTCAAAATTGCATTTTTTGCCAAAGGGGCATAACTTTTTATGCTTGCACCTCACTTATAATATGATCCAAGACCCAAATATCCAACCTAATGTTATTTGCTTCACTTTTCAATTTATTTTGATTTTTTGTTAATTAAAATTTCAATTAAATCAAATAATTGATGAATAATGGAAAAGATATGTTGTGATCTGATTTTTGGACAGGATCTCAATCAAATAATGCAAGGATATCATGATCAATTCGAATCAAGGCTGATTGGTACAAGAAAGACATAATTTGGCTCAATATAGCAAGTTTACATATGCCATGAAAATCAAATCAAATCTTTAAAACTTTCAAAGATGTGATCTGTTTTTACGACCCTAATTCACTCTATGATATATATTGAACATATCCAAGGCAAGAACAAGAGTGAGAAGTCGCGCATAGCCAAGAAGAAAAACTGAAAATTTCAAGAAAAAGTGGGAATCGGTTTTCAACCTACAGGGCGTTTCAGAGCATTCCAAGATCACCAATCTCTTCCTAGACATCCCAGGAAGCTGTTTTAATTATTCCCAGGGCCTGAAGCACTCAGAAATTCGTCCCACAACTCACACGGTTTGGTACATTTTTTAAATTCGATTCTTGTAATTTATGCATCATTAGCACATTTGATGTATATATTCTTGTTCATCATTGAGTTTGCAAGCTATTGGTATTGTTTAATTGCATTTTCAATATAGGAATCATGATATGCCATTGTTAGGGTTCCTTTGCTCGTTTTAGGGTTTTTCAATATAGGCAAAATCAGGCTTTGATTCTGGTACCATGATGCTCGTGGGGATGAGACGAGTTGATTGGTACCAGCGTTTGTCATTTATCTTGCTTGTATACAATTTTTGAGATGAACAGGTCTGTAGCTACAGTGAAGTGTCCGTAGGTAAAAGCTTGTTTGTCTAAAACGACGGTCTGGGGAAGAAGATGAGGCGTGGCAATCGTTGGTTGGTTGGTTTGAATTCCGCGCGGTTTTTTTTAATTAATCACCATGTGTTATATATTATATATTATGCTTGATATATTAACAAACGGAACAGGTGGCACAGATGGTAAGGCGTGTTGGTATTGAGCGTGAGGACTTGGGTTCGATCCCCAGGTCCCAATATCTGTTTCATGTATTTTTTTCTCTATATGATTTTGTACCCCACAGGTCCAAATCTCCACCATATGCCATCAATATCTGGACATCAAACACATCTTCAGCCAAGATCCAATGCCTTTCCATTGAAGTTTCATCATACACCTCAAGTCAACATACGCATCAGATTTGGCAAAGTCAAACGGGCATTGATTGTTTGGGCCCAAAAGTCAGATCTACACCCCCCATAATTGCTAGCAATCAGGCCCACTTCTAATTTTTCTTTCTTATTTTTATTCTTTTAATATTTCTTTTATTTATTTTAATTGACAATTAATTACTATTTTTTCATAAAATCATAAAATCAAGAAATAAAAAAAATTAAAATTAGACTTTTTTTATCAATATTAATTTTGTTAATTTAATTTAATTTAGTTTAACTTAGGGAAACTTTAAGTTGTTTTTATAATTAAAACTAATTAGCAAATTAGGTTTAAACTCTTAGTTTAATTTTTCTTTCTTTCTCAAATAAAGTAAATAAAAATACAAAATAGAGTTTTTTAGAATGAATTAATTTATTTTTCTTAATTTAAAATTAATTAATACTTAGGATTTTCTTTTTAATTCAATTATTTCATTGTTTTCTCAAATAAAGAAACATGACAAAAATATCATTTTTTTAATCAATCGCAAATAGGTTTAGTCAAGGGTCAAAACCCTAATCGTCTCGCACTTAATTCGCCGCGCGCTTATTATTTATTTTGACAATATTTTTGTAATTGTTCACTGGTTTGTAATAGTTTAATTTAGGGTTTTATTTACTGTTTAAGTTCCCAGTTTTTTGGCTATGTAATTAATCCCCCATCTCGAAGCCTTGTAATAGCGTAGATTTATTTTCTCACATTTTTAATTCCCGCAAATATTTAACTATTTAGATGTATGCTAATAGGATTGTATGGCAAGAATGCATGACAAATTAATACAGTTAGAAAACCCTAATGTGCAAAGATAAATAACTGAAGCAAATCACTCGCACATATCACTCTTAGGGTATACTCTCACTTCGGTTGCCTTCGGTAAACGATCATTAAGTATAGGGTGTCTTAGTGGTTACCCTCCTGTCTAGAAAGATCTAATGTCCCATTCGAATGTTGCCTCGGAAATGTTGCCTCGAGAAAGATCTTAAGACTCTAGGGTTACTACTAAGGTGTCCTAATATTGCTTTAGTGATCGTATTTCCCTTTCGAATTGACTCTTACAAACTTCGACGATGGTGCTACCTATTTCTCAATAGTAGGATAGCGTTGTCTAAAGGAAACAAGAATAGAAATGATTTTTTTCCGAGTAGGTAGATGCTAGTAGGTACTTGCTCAAATCAAAACTTTTCACACTTACACTCTTCAAAACAATTTTCAAAACAACTTCGTCACATCCTTGAGGACTGATACAAGGGTTATCATGAAGTAAAACATTTTCAAAAAAACAAAGCAAACAAACCCAAGAAATTTTAAAAGATGAGCAAGTACCTAAGAGCCCATGGAAAACCATGGATAGAAAGGGTGCTAACACCTTCCCTTTCTATAATCTACCCCCCGTACTCAAAATCTCGAAAAAGGATTTTTTTATGTACTTTTCTCCTTTCCGGTTGGATAAAATAAAAGTCGGTGGCGACTCTTGCTTACCGTGACATTTTGCGAACACAAAACACAAAACACAAACCAGAATTAACAGTCAGTTCTGGCACCACATCACAGGTTTAATTAGATTTTCATGATCGTTTCAACCTTAAAATAATTTTACCTCTTAAATTAAGAAATAATTCATGATAAATATTTCCCAAAAGGGAAGAACACCCTACAGTGTATTCTTCTCCATACATCATTGGATGTAAGAGTCTATAAACCATAGAATAAATAAGTCCATTACAGATTTATTATTCAACTGATCATTTCTAATCATTAATCTTGAGATTACTCTAAAATATATTGCTTTGATCATAATATTTGACATTTGTCATTATCGTTTATTCTCGGGACCAAAGACTTCAAACCTTGTATACTTATTATGCTTTGTATAGCTTGTTTTAAATAACCATTTTGTCTGAGCTATAAAGCATTCTTGCAAAACAATTAAGGTTTCACCTTTGGTTCCCATTACATATTCTTGGGCCTAGGTGTCTTAGTCAAAAAATATCTCTGGTAATTAACTTTTGGTATTTTAAATTAAAAATTTTAAGTGTCTAATTTTCTTATAGTGAGTGTATTTATATACTGGATACTTCCCTTTTCTGAAATCCCCATTTTCTGATCTCGATATCATATCTTTCCCGTTGGGTGCTTTTGAGCATATTCTATCTTCTTTGGTTTGGGATGATTCTTTTATGTTTCTCCCCAAGGTTGATGTCTCTTTTCCTCTTATTTTTTCTAATGTTGAAGAAACTTTTTCATTTTCTTTGTCATTCTTTGAACAAAAGGATCCTTTGCGTGATGTTGATCATTCAACAATTGAGTATGCTCTTTTTGAAGGATTCAACTAGAGTTGTATGACATGAGAAAGACGAGGATAATGATTCTTCGGTTCATATTTAAGCATTTGTATTAAATTGTTCATCTTCTCTATGGTCTTCTTCTTTCTTGACTTTTCCTGAAATTCATGAATGCTTCCATCTATAGATTTAAAAGTTGGATTAATTTTCCAATTCTTAATTCTTAGATATTTGTAAGTAAGATGATTTCTAACAAAATTTCCTATATGACTAGATCTAGGAAAAACATTTAAAGTTATCATCTATTTCTTTTTTTCCTTGTGTGTTCATATTCTCTTGTGGGATACTTGAAGAAACTTCATATATCCTTTCTATAGAATCTCAAATTTCCTTGGAGGTTTTATAATGATGAATGGTGAAGAGTTCACTTTCATCCATAAGACATTATTATAAAGTTCTCGATGTAAAGTATTATATCTATCTTTTGGTCCAAAAAGAAAGAAAGGGTTTTTCCACTACTTGAACATTAATTAGATGAGTAGGGTGGAATGGACCATCAACTATTGTTTTCTGTAATCTATTATAAGGATATTTGAATTTAATTTGCTAAAAATAAAAGTTGCTATTTTAAAAAAGCTGATGGTGAGTTTAAAATAGAACTTGAGTAGGAAGTCATCTTCCTCTTGAGACAATCAGTCGTTTAAATAGGAGTTAGGATCTGATGTCACTTTTTGGACTTGAGAGTTCACACACAAGAGGTGAGGGGTTAATTGTGTGGTTTAGAAAAACATGATTTTGAAAACTTTTGGAAAATCAAATGAAATCCGAGTTTAAAAATCCTTTTCAAATAATTAGCAGTGGAAAATAAATAGCAGAAAGTACAAGTTAAGGGAAGAAGAAGGACACAAATAATTAAGGAAGTTCGGTCAAAACTAAAGGATCTACTCCTCGTCCCAAGACTTGGTCTTGAGAGTTTCCAATAATACTTAATAGCTTTTAGTAGGAAAGGGTCTCGAACCACCTTATACAAGGAAGTTGTTGTTGATCTTCAACCAAATATTACAAGACGATGGATATCAATGCTTGTGTCCTTTCTTTAATAAACTGCTCAGAGTGAAGTGGCCATTCTTCCTTACCAGTTGCAGATTGAAGTGGTTAGTCTCCTTTCCATAAACACGAACCTTGTAGCGGTTAGTATTCAAGTTATAAAGTAACTGAGCTCAATAGTTTTAATTTAAAAACATAACTAAAAAACTTCTGAGATTTTAACTAGGATAATCTTAAACCTATGAATATTTTTATATCGACTAATCTTTAACTAATATTTAACTAATATTTGTTTTTCCGACTAACCAAGAACCAAAGGAAAATATCACAATATTTAATCTTCAACCTAAATAGGAACTGATCACACAATCCCCAACCAAAGCTTTTATCAGGTTTAACTTCTAACCACATATTTTACCCCTAAATGGATTGTATTCAACCAAGGTGTATAAACAACATTGCTTTGGTGAATTTTATAAATATACCTTCCATAATTACATTGATATAATTACTGACAAATGACTTTCCTCATAAAATGATTTGGCTATGACATCTAGTGAGAGAAATTTCAAATAAAACTTTAGGGAGATGGGGGGGGGGGGGGGAGGTGTCAAAACACATTTTTGGATGATTTGAGATGAGAAATGAGGCCTCTATTTATAGGCAACGGGGTTGCTTAAAACAGAATTCTCATTTAATTATTTTTATCGTAGGCTAATTAATTACCATTTGGCCTAATCACTTAGATTATGAAAAGTATTTGTTGTTGGTCATTCTAAAAGGAAATAAGATATATCTATTTGTTGCACGTCATTGAGGCGCTGTCTAAATAGCTTAGGGCTTAAGTTTGAACTGATCTAATTTATTAGCAACATAACCTAATTGATTAGATTGCTAAAATATTTACCTTTAGCTATTCTCACTTCTCCTAAGTCATCTCTCATAACTTAAAGACACTTTTGAAAATATTTTCTTTTGGTTAAGTAATTTGAAAAAAGGTTTTGTTTATGTGTGTGTGCTTATATCCACATACTTTTATGGAAAATTCATTTTCTTTTACAAAATTTCCTTCACTTACTAACCTATGATATTAACTACTTCTACAAGCCCTTTTCCAGATATTATCTTCTTGGGTTGTCACTTCTTGAGATCACTTTAGGCTTTAGATAATGCATTTTGTTTTTCCTTCTTAAGTTCATCAAAACTATATTGCTTGGGTTTGTATCCTTAGAAGTTTAAGCACTATGATTGACTTATCATCAATTATCTTTATGGTTCACTTTATGATTAACCTTAAAGATGAATTTACACTTGTCTTTATAGTTGTTATCATATTTTTCATCATATTGTCATCCTCAAATTACAATGCCTTGGTTAAATATGTATTACCTTCAAAACAAGGTTCCATTGGAGGAACTAGGAAAATTTCTTATGTGTTATCTTTCTCTCTTTTTTATTTCTGCTCCACAATATTCCTCTATTATTCATCAGACTCTGAATCAGATTCTGACCATTATAATCAGACTCTGATAACAGTCTTTAGAGAAAAAGTCAACATAATTTAACCCTATTCTTTTGTTTTTCTCACACTCAGCTTCTTGAATCTTTGAGTATCACCAATCTTCTCCAAGCCTTCGTGTGTAGCAATAGCCCATTGATCCCACCAACTCTATGAGCGATGAAAAATATGAAGTGATATTATGGTATATCAGTCTTAAGATGTCCTATGACATGTTGGGACATCTGTGAAGAATGGAAAAACACAAGAAATGGGGGGTTTAAATTGGGGTTTTTAAACTTAAAGAAAAGAACACATTGGTTATCCTGGTTCGTTTGAAATCAAACTACTCCAGTCCACCCGCAAAGGTGATTTCGCCTCTCTTAAAGAGGTCTTAATCCACTAATCAAACTTGATTACAATGCTACTATGACAACCGTCAAAGTCTTCTTGAGTTTAAACTAAAATCCAATTTTCTCAAGGAATTAACTAAACAATATTGAATAAAAGTGTATAAAAATGTTTTCTAATAAAACTATATCACAAGTGATGTTTTACACAATTTAGATTTTTAATGTTTGAAGATGATGAAGATTGCTACTTTGTTGTGCGTCAAAATCGTGAATGATTTCTCCTTCAAACTTGGTTTAAATAGGAGAAGCATGTAGTAGCTTTTGGGATGTTGATCAATGATAATTAAAGAGCTTTCCAAAAATATAGATAATTTTTCCCTTACATCCATTACTTTTGAAATGGCAATAATTGATTTGTAACGCTTCAGAACATGCTTGCTTCAGAAGATGAAACTTACCGTTTCTTCTTTCTAGAGCTTTGTGGATCAGAAACACAGAGTGTTGTTTGCAGCGTTAGAAATTCTTTGAGAGATGTATAGAATCAGATTTGAAACATCCATTTAACTCATCTTCTGAGCTTCTTCCATCAGAAATTATCTGCAAAACAAAATACAACTTTAGGGAGCATAATTGTTCTTTGAGTGTTTGTTATAATCAAAACTCTTACAAGGGTTGTAGAATCAAACTATGTTCTAAAAATCTCCCCCTTTTTGATGATGACAAAAACTTGGATATTTCAATAGATACATGAAGAACATAAAGCATTTAATGTCTCCCCCTGAGTTGAGTACTCAGATAGAGAATAAATACTCCACTGAGGTTTGTTCTGATCAGAGTATTTGATGTGTCCACTTCTGTCCTGAACAGAGTTCGTTCCTATTTTTCTATTTAAAAACATAAGAATTTATGATATTCAAAATGTTTGAGAATACGTCTCGATACTTTTATATTAGAAATATCTTACATTCTCCCCCTTTTTGTCAAGAATCAAAAAGCAAAAAAACACTATAAGCAAGAAAAGATGATTTGTATTCAAAAGGTTGCAAGAAACATATTCAGAAGAAACAAATAAAATGAACACAATATAGAAAAACAAATATCAAAACTAAGATTGAGGTGGAGGAAGTCGTGTGAACAGGGCTTCCAACAAATTCTTAATCTGATTGTTTGACTCTTCTTGTTTTCCCAGCATCCCTTTCTTTTTCTTGCATGTATCATCCTGCTTGTCTAGTCTCTCCTTGAACACTGCATTCTCTTTCTTCAACTCCTCCAGAGTTTACAGAACCAGAGATGAAGAGGGTATATCAACAGAAGGTGCCACCTTTTCAGAGGAAGTTGTTGCTGAATCTGATTTAATAGCTTCTTCAACTTCCCTGCCTTTGTCTAGAACCCTAACCAGAGGTAGAGGATAAGAGGATGGTTCATCATATTCTGAAGGTTGGTGATCTTCCCAAGGGGAATTATCCAGTAGAAGGAGAGGTTTCTTTTCCCAGTGACGCAGAACTTGATCCTTGAAGACTTTCAGATGATCACAGAAGTTCTGTTGAGCAATTTCATAACTCAACTCCTTAAGTTTCTGGGACTCATAATTGAACCATTTCCTGAACTAGTTCTAGTGTGAATCAGAAGAAGCAGGATTTAGATTCTCTAAGAAAGCTAGTTTTACAGAGTTAACCCATTCAAGAATTTCTATTTCAAAAATCAGTAAATTTTTACCAACATCTGCTTTGGTGATTTTTGGTTTTGGTTTAGTTAGGTACAAAATTTTTTTGAGAGCATGAGACAAGATTGTCCAGAGCTTCTAAGTCTATAACTGTGCAAAGGTGATCTTATGGAAGGTTGTTTGGAGAGGGAGAATCAAAGATAATAATGGGTGAATGTGGTGATTTTGGTGGATTGGAATGATAGGGAGATGGAATATCTAGGATGTCGTGGATTGTGATTGGTTGTGAGACCATGAGAGGGTAGGTGATTCCAGGAATGGGTGTAGTGGTATCAGAGTCAAAATTTGGATTTTCTGAGTGGGGAAGTTGAAAGTTTGGATTTTGAGTGAGGAGCTTGGAACAGCGAATCAAATTGATAAATATCAAAAAGAACATGAGCAAGTTCAGGCTGATTTTGGTCAAGATGGATAAAAGGTGGATCGTTCAGAATGGTGAGGGGTCAAGTTCAATGTCAAAGATATCAAAAGTTTCTAGTGAAGGGTCTTCTATGGGTTTTGGAGAGGAAGGGGTGTCAGATGTTGATAAAAGAACTGATTCCATAACAGAAATAAAAGATGGAGTACCTTTCTTCTTAGAAGCCTTGTGAATCTTCTGAGAAGATCCTTCTCCATCAGCTTTCCTCTTCCTTGATTTTCTTGGGGCAATCTCCAGAGGTTGTTTTCTCATCTCATGAATGTTCACTTCTAGAACTTTCCCGTCCATTTTGCAAGCCTCTAGATATCTGACAATAATTTATGGAGAGGCATATGTTTGAGAGAAGAGAGGAAAATCCTTCAGAGGTACTCTTCTAGTTGTAATGACTTCCTTGGTTGTTACTGTTGGATCCTTCTTGATGGTTTCAATGATCTTCATTTTCTTCAGATTCTTCATATTCAGAGGTTTACCAGCACAAGCTTCCAAAGTGCTGACTTGTTGAGCCTCAGTCAGATGTTCTACAAGTTTGTTTTTTGTCAGAATATCTGAGATGAGCCTGCCTAGAGGTATCTAGTACCTCTTTGTTCTTTCTTCTTATCTAGTCTCTTTGACGTCGGTCTTCAAATGATTAAATAGAAGATGAGGAAGATTGACCTTTGCCTTGGTTGCTATGAAGTACAAAAGATATTGTTAATCAATGTTTATATAATCTGGAGAACTTATGTGTTTTTTGTGGTTGATGCATCCCAAGATGATTTTTGACCAAATTCTGAGGTAGTCTTTCAGATCTTTGATCTTGTTGAAAGGTTGTCCAGAAGTAAAAATCTCTTTAGAAATCTTTGTTAGGTCATAGCATTTATCTGCCATGTCGCTGCAACGAATGCCTCCGTCATCATGACCTATCAGCTTCCCAATGAGATCTTCAGAGATTACTATTTTCTTTCCCATCACAAAAGAAGTAACTTGATGATTTGAAGCAGTAGCATGAATCCAGAATTCTTTAACTAATCTTGGAAAAACTGGACCCAGAAGACGATCAAAATACTTTGTCCACCCTTGAAATTCAACATCAGGAGTTAGATCGTAATCTTTTTCCTTTATACTGACGAAGTTCACAATGAGTTCACACAGAACTTCCAGCGAATCAATGGGAGTCAGGAGTGTTCTTGAGGGTTCTTCGTACCTGTCTACTATTGAAGAAGATGAGCCGGGAACACTTTGAGAGCTTTAATAAACAAGAAAAGAGTGAAAAGAAATAATTACATAGCATTAATTATTTATGAAAATAGGGAGATGGCGTAAATATATAAAACAGTTACCGATACAATATGAGTCTTAATGCATCCAATTAACTCTTTAGTCTCTTCAGAATTTGAACACGTGTTCAGCATTAGAAGAAGCTCTTGTAAGAAGATGACAAATGTTGATGTTGTGAATTGCACGCTTCTATCTTTGAAATCAACCATTTGGAAACTATTGAGATCTTCTTAGATAGATCCTGATACAACTTTCCTTCTAAAATCTAAAGAATTATTGATCAGATGTTCACAAAAAAAACATAAATTTATGAGGGTTAAAGAATACATGAATAAAACTCTTATTCTGGACATAATTTCATGCTGAGATATTTCAGAATGAAGTTAAACCTATCTTCAGAAAGGGGTTTAGTGAAGACATCAACCCATTGATGGTCTGTGTCAATAAATTTTAATGAAAGAATTCCTTTCTGAATATAGTCCCTAATGACGTGATGTTTTATTTCTATATGCTTAGCCCTAAAATGTAAAATAGGACTTCTAGATAAACAAATAGCAGAAGTATTGTCACAAAGTATAAGGATATTACTCTTAAATATTTTGAAGTCTTCAACTTGACTTATATCTAGAGCATTTGTGTGCTGCATCTAGCTACTTCTATATATTCAGCTTCAATAGTAGATAATGCGATGGTGGATTGCTTCTTGCTGGACCATGAGATAAGATTTTCTCCCAGAAATTGGCAGCTTCCAGAAGTACTTTTTCTTTCTATTATGTCTCCAGCGAAGTCAGCATCATAGTACCCTACTAACTTGTATTCTTTGGTTTTTCTATAACACAGACCAAGATTAGTAGTACCTTTCAGATACTTGAAAATTCACTTAAAAACTGTTAATTGAGATTCTCTAGGATCTTATTGGAATCTAGCACACAAACATACTCTATACAGAATATCAGGTCTTGAAGCTGTAAGATATAAGAGAGAACCAATCATACCTCTATAGATCTTCTGTTCTACCTTCTTACTTACCTCTTCCTTTTCCAGAAAGCATGTAGGATGCATGGGAGTTTTGGTTGGCTTACATTATGATAGGTCAAATTTCTTCATAATTTCTTTGACATACTTACTTTGATGTATGTATGTTCCTTCTGGAGTTTGATTGATCTGGATGCCTAGAAAGAACTTGAGTTCTCCCATCAAGCTCTTTTCAAACTCTGCCTGCATAGACTTAGAAAATTCTCTTCCCAGAGAGGCTTTAGTAGATTCAAAACTAATATCATCTACATAAATTTGACAAACTAGAATGTCATTTTTAAATGGCTTACAGAATAAAGTTGTGTCCACCTTCCCTCTGGTAAAATCATTTTCTAACAGAAAGCTATTTAGTCTTTCATACCAAGCTCTGGGAGCTTGTTTCAGACCATATAGTGATTTCTTTAGTTTAAAGACATATTTTTGATGTTTTGAATTTTCAAAACCCGGGGGTTGGTGCACATAAACTTCTTCATCAATTTAACCATTTAAGAATGCACTTTTGACATCTATCTGATAGAGAGTGATGCCATTATTTACAACAAAAGAAATTAAAAGTATTATAGATTCTAACCTGGCGACTGGAGCAAAGGTTTCTGTATAGTCTATCCCCTCTTGCTGACTATAACCTTGTTCCACCAGCCGTTCTTTGTTTCTGACGACTTCTCCTTTTTCATTCAGTTTATTTCTGAATACCCATTTGGTTCCAATGATGTTGAACCCTTTTAGTTTAGGAACCATATCCCACACATCGTTTCTGGTGAATTAGTTTAATTCTTCCTACATTGCAAGTATCCAATCATTGTTCAGAAGAGCTTCCTCAATGGAAGTTGGATAAATCAGAGACACTAATCCTATGAGAGATTCTTCAGAGTTTCTGAAAGTGGATCTTATTCTGATTGGGTCTTCTTTCTTTCCCAGAATTTTGTTTTCCAGATGAGCTAAGCTTCTTCTGGATTGTCTTTTCTGGAGAGGCTTTTCAGATGTTGATGTAATGTTTGTGACATATTCTTCTGGAGTTGACTGTAATTCGTTGTGAGAAACTTTTGATGCAATGTCTTCAGTACCTGTAATTTTGACTTCTATATTTGCAAAAAAGTTATCTTGCTTTGACTTTTGAGGGCCAAGCTTATCATCAAATCTGACACTGATTGACTCTTCTACAATCCGTGTTTCTGTGTTGTATACTCTATATCCTTTTGAGTATTCAAAGTATCCTAACATGAGACACTTTTGTGCTTTAGAGTCAAACTTGTTCAGATGTTCTGTAGTGTTCAGAAAAACAAGTACATCCAAATGGATGAAAATAAGAAATGTTGGGCTTTATGTTCTTCCACAAATCATATGGAGTCTTATCCAGAATAAGTCTTATGGAGATTCTATTCTGAATGTAACACGCTGTGTTAATTGCTTTTGCCCATAAGTTCTTAGCAATGTTCGTCTCGTTGATCATGGTTCTAGAAATTTCTTCTAAAGTTCTGTTCTTTCGTTCTACAACTCCATTTTGTTGAGGAGTTCTAGGAAAAGAAAAATCATGAGATATGCCATTCTCATTAAAAAATAGTTCAATTTTTTTTCTTTCAAATTCTCCATCATGATCACTTCTGACTTTGACAATTCTAAGATCTATTTCGTTTTTGGACTTGGTTACAGAAGGCAAAGAACACAGAGTATGACTCGTCCTCGTGTCTTAAGAACTTTACCCATGTCCATCTTCTATAGTCATATATGATCACTAATACATACTTCTTGCCACTAATGGATGTAGTTTTCACTGGTCCAAATAGATCTATATGCAGAAGTTCTAATGGTCTAGAGGTAGAAACAACATTTGTGGTATTTGAAAGAAGGTTTTGCAAACTTTCCTTTTTGAAATGCTTCACACAGAGCATCTTAGCTTAACTTCAGGTTAGGAAGTCCTCTGACCAGATTGAGTTTGTTAATCTGAGATATTCTTCTCATACTAACATGCCCCAATCTTCTGTGCCAGACCCATTGCTCATCGTTAACAAACAATAGGCATTTTACATTCTGACTTTTCAGTTCAGAAAGTTTTATTTTGTAAATGTTGTTATTTCTCTTTCCATTAAAGAGGATAGATCCATCTTTCTGACTGACTGCTTTACAGGACTTCTGATTGAAGATTATATCAAAATCGTTATCACTTAATTGACTTATCGATAACAAGTTATGCATTAATCCATCTACTAATAGAACATTACTTATAGAGGGAAGAGTAATGTTACCAATAGTTCCAAAGATAATGATCTTCCCCTTCTTATTGCCTCTGAAACCTATGTAGCCTCCCAATTTAAGCTCTAGGATTTGGAACATATGCTTTCTTCTAGTCATGTTTCGAGAGCATCCAGAGTCTAAGTACTAAGATTGGTGTTTCAGTCTTGCTGTTAAAGATATCTGCAACATAGACAATTTTATCCTTAGGTAGCCATATCTTTTTGGGTCCTTGATGTTAGAGTTACAAAAATTTTGTTTGAATTTTGGTTTAGCAGAAAAAGCATTTCTAGTATACTTTATGTCATGTGTGTACCCATAGGTGAAGTGAGAATTCAGAGGCGTGCGTTTAATTAACATATTCTTAACTTTCTTAGGTTGAGATACTTTACCTTTGTATCCTATTTCGTTTCTGCCATTTAAGCTAACTCCATAGATCATTGAAGCCATCTTGCTTTTATCTATGTTTTTAGCAAGAAATTTCTAAAAGCTATGATCATATTCCTTTATAATCTTACCAGATATACTAGGAACTTCTGAGACAGTTCCATTATGAGAATTTTGTAATTTATTTTCATGTTTTGAAATTATTTCTTTTAGATCAGAGTTTTCTGATCTCAGTTTCTTAGTTTCTTCAGAGTCAAAAACTAGATCCTTTTTCAGGTTCTTATTTATGACTCGAAGTTTCTGATATCTTTCTAGAATTTCTGACATAGTTTCTTCTAATTGAGATCTAGAAAAGTTAGAAAATACCTCTTCAGCCTCTAAGTCTGATTTTGATCTAGATGATTCAGTATCATCTGACATGTTGGCCATAAGGGCTATGTTGGCTCTTTCATCTTCTGATTCTGTTTCAGTTTCTGCTTCAGAAGAATCTGAGTCATCTCATGTTTCCATGAGCTTTTCTTTTTCTCCTTAAAGAACTTCTTTTTAGGTTTCTCCTTTTGATGCTTTGGACAGTCTCTTTTGAAATTCCCTTGTTCATTGCATTCGTAGTAGACAATGTCTCTGTTACTTGACTTTCTGTATCTAGAAGATGGTTCAGACTTTCTGTATCTAGACGATGGTTCAGACTGATTCCCTGTTCTTCTGGAATTTCTGAACTTCCTTTGCATGTGCTTCCACAGCTGATTGACTCTTCTGGAGAGAAGAGACAGTTCGTATTCTTCTGATGAGGATCCACCAGAGTTTTCTTCTTTTTCCTGCAAATCTTTCGATTCATATTTTTTGTTATATTTAAGAGCTAAAGACTTACCTTACTTCTGGGGCTCATCTTCTTCTAACTCTATCTCATGACTTCTGAGAGAGCTGACAAGTTCTTAGAGAGAGATGTTGTTCAGATCTTTGGCCAGTTTAAGAGTTGTGACCATGGGTCTCCATTTCCTGGGTAAACTTCTGATGATCTTTTTTACATGGTCAGCAGTTGAGTACCCTTTATCCATAACTTTTAACCCAGTCACCAGAATTTGAAATCTTGAGAACATTATTTCAATGGTTTCGCCTTCTTCCATTTTGAAGTCTTCATACTTCTGAATGAGCGCAAGAGCTTTGGTTTCTTTGACTTGCGTGTTTCCTTCATGCACCATTCTCAAGGAATCAAACATGTGTTTTGCTGACACTCTGTTTCTGATCTTCTCATACTCTATGTATGAGATAACACTCAAGATAATAGTTATGGCCTTGTGATGATTTCTGAAATCTCGCTTTTGATGATCTGACATTTTTTTGTTGTCAATCTTCTAACTGCTTTCATCAACAGGATGCATGTACCCATCAGTCACCATATCCTAGAGATCAGCGTCATGATCCAGAAAGAAACTTTTGATTATGTCTCTCCAGTAATCGAAGTTCACACCATCAAAGATTGGAGGTTTGCTGTTGATTCTGTCTTTCTCAAAGATTGAAGATGGTGAATATTACTACTTTGTTGTGCGTGAAAATCGTGAACGATTTCTCCTTCAAACTTGGTTTAAATATGCGAAGCATGTAGTAGCTTTTGGAATGTTGATCAATGATAATTAAAGAGCTTTCCAAAAATAGAGATCCTTGAGCCCTTTCAATCGTTACTTTGGAAATGGAAATAATTAACTTGTAACGCTTCAGAACATGCTTGCTTCAGAAGATGAAAGTTATCGTTGCTTCTTTCCGGAGCTTTGTGGATCAGAAATAAGGAGTCTTGTTTGCGGTGTTAGAACTTCTTTGAGAGATGTATATAATCAGAGTTGAAACAACCATTTAACTCATCTTCTGAGCTTCTTCCATCAGAACTTCTCTGCAAAACAAAATACAACTTTAGGGAGCATAATTGTTCTTTGAGTGTTTGTTATCATCAAAACTCCTACAAGGATTGTAGAATCAAACTATGTTCTAACAATATGATCTGACTTAAAACACATAGGCAAGGTATAAACATACAAAACAATACTAAAAAGCATAAAAATACACAAAATTGTTAACCCAGTTCGGTGCAAACCAACACCTAATCTAGCCAGGAAGGAAATCCACTATACAATATCAATTCAAAGCTAAACTAATCCTAAATTTACAACTTATCACTTAATCACTACCATGAGCAACTTCTACCTAGGTCCTCCCTAGATATGAGAAATCACATCTCACCTCCAATCACCACAATGATGTTTAACAATCCAAGTACCAAGTATTGTATCGATGGTCTCTTACATAAATGAAGATCACACTTCAAATACAAAACAAACACATTAATCAAGACATACCTTGACTAATAATAACATACTTGATCTTGATTTATAGCTTTGATCAAGAAAAATACTTAGAGTTTCTTAACTGTTTCCTATAAGAACAATACTACCTCTTGCTTAAAAGCTTTGAGGATAAAAATAATAGAGATTACAACTCTGTAATACAGTCCAACTCACAACCTGAGTGGATCACATAAACCAACTCTCCTTGATAGTGGCATAATGACAAAGCCCTAATTATTCTACATCCTAGAACCATAATAACTTTAGGTTTATAACCTTCTATTTATAAACCTTTTCCCAACTAGATTTGGGCTTCAAAAACACAGCAGAGAGGCTGCACAAAGTCTGCAAAATCTTCTCCAAGAAAATAGGTATTCGATCATAACTTTCCTAAAATGTATCCATATTTAGAAAGTTTGAATATCTTGAAAAGACAACATAATATTTCTAATTTATCAATCTTGGACGCCACATAAGATTACTAAATATTCCCAAAATATTCAGTAGTTAAATCACAAAAACTGAATCCAAACTATCGGTTCTAGCATACCTGATGTCCTATACTTCTGGTTAGGACATCCCATTAAACATGTTCCAACAACAAGTTGAAACATCTTCCAAATTGCAAAACTATAACAAACCACATGTCCTGATCTTCTAGTTAGGACATCACATTTTGACATGTTGAAACATTTTTCAAACTGCAAAACTGTAACAGACCAGATGTCCTATACTTCTGGTTAGGACATCACATTCGACATGTTAAATCTGCAAGTTGAAACATCTACTTCAACATGTCCCTGCAAAGTTAATTTTACCAAAATTCATGAAAATCATAATTTCAAAGAAATAACAATCCCCCCTTTGACAAATTTTGGCTAAAACAACCAAATAACCATTGCACAAGAAAGCACCATAATCATGTTTGAAAATAAATCAAGCACACACATAAGAGGCACAACACCAGAAAACATAACAACAAAGTTATGAGCAGCAACAAAAACAAAGAAATGGATAGTAGTTAGTCAATCTACTAAACACAACTGCAACAAATAGAGAAACTAAATTCTCAACACCTTGACGTCAAGATATCATGTCTAGCAATTCTTTAGAGCCCTTCATTCCAGAACAATAGGAACCCCTCCCCCCCCCCCCCCCCCCCCCCTCAACACCTGCTAAGACTTCAGAGAATAAGAAATTATCCCCCTCAATAGCAGCCAACAATCAGTGGTTAGTGCATACACACACACACACACACACACATACACACACACTTCTCCCCCTTTTTAGCCATAATATGACAAAGGTAAGCAACTTACAAAAAACAAAAAACACAGTAGCAAGAGTGTACACAAGTGCTAAACAAATCCTGGGTATTTAACATTCAAACAAAAATTACATCTTCAGTTATCAGCAAAGGATGTTTCACAGACCTTTTCATATGCTCTGAAGCATAATCAAACTACCTTCCACTGGACTCTAAGTATACTCCCTTCACCCAGCAATAGTGAAATTAATCATGATATAAAGACATTCAATATGTGATATCTCTCATTCATCAATCAAAACAGCCATTGAGTCCCTCCAAAAACAGCAGAGAAAAATAAATTCTCCTAAACACAACCAAAACGGTCCTTCAGAATCCTCCTAAGAAGCATGTGAGCACATGATTCAACCAACTAGCTTCACATAGCTAGAACCATACATATCCATCAGCCTAATGTCACAACAAGTTGTTCGATATCACAACCTCACCAGAGGTAATTACTCTTGTGATACGGTGGCAGAACCAACTATTTATACTGTTTTTGCATTTTTTTTGTATGCAAATGTTGTGGTAAACAAGATTCGCAACCGACTTTTCTTTTATCCAACAAAGGAAAGGGTGAAAATAACAAAAAAAGACCTTTCAAGAGTTTAATGAGTAAGGGGGTAGATTATGAAAAGGGAAGGTGTTAGCACCCTTTCCATCCGTGGTTTTCCACGGGATCTTAGGTACTTGCTCATTTTTTAAAATTGTTTTCGTGTTTGTGTGTTTTGAAAGATTTTTTTCACTTTATAATAACTCTTGTATCAGTCCTCACGAGTCTGATAAAGCATTTTGAAAAGAATTTTGAAAGTTTGTAAGTGTAAAAAGAATCACATATGAGCAAGTACTTAAGAACTATCTACCTACTCGAAAAGGTCGTTCTTTTCCTCCTAACTTTTAGACAGTGCTATCCTACTATTAGTGAGTAGGTAGCCCTATCGTTGGATGTGTGAGGGACATGCGCGGGTCATCGTTATGGTCATAGAAGGCAACATATAAGGATACCTTAGCAGTTCGAAGGGACTGTCATCATATATTCGTAGGAAACATCGAGGGACAAGATCATTTCTCGTAGGCAACTTGAGGGACATTGAGGGACTATGATCTTTATGATGACTTTAAGCGAGGGGCTTTGCTAAGGGTATCCCTATGTTCGAGGGACATGACCATTGTTTTTCCGAAGGCAACAAATGAGGTTACCCTAGAGGTGCGAGTGCGCAAATGATTCAGTTCGGTTATTTATCTTGAAATTAGGGTTTTCTATCGTTCATTTTTATCTTTCCATACAATCCTATTAATCTAAGCATTGCATAAAATATAGTAGCTGAAGGTAAAGGCGGAAATGTAAATCTAAGCTATTACAGAGCTTTGGGGCAATTATATAATAGTGAAGAGTGCAGAAAAGAAATCCTAAAAAACTATTATATCCCGAAAGCAATTACATGATAATGATGAAAAAAAGCGGGAAAAGTAAAGCTACCCTATTACAGTTGAATGCGCCCTAAACACTTTATCTAGAAAAATAAAAATAAGATGAAAATAGCAAAGAAAAAGTTTTGGTGATTTTTTATGAAAAAGTGATTTATAATAATTAATTAAATAAACCTATAAAACCGAATTAATTTTAATTAATAAAAAATGTTAATTTTGAAAAAAGTTAATTAAAATACCTAAATCCTAATTAGTTTTAATTAATAATAATAAAAAGGTTAATTTTGAAAAAAAAAGTTAATTAAAAAAAAACCTAAAACCCAATAAATTTTAATTAAAAAAAAGGTTAATTTTGAAAAAAAGGTTAATTAAAAAAAAACCTAAAACCTAATTAATTTTAATTAATAAAAAATTATTTGTAAAAAAAGTTTATGTTTAATGATTAACAAAAAAGGATTAAGCTTGCCAAAAAATAGATAGAGGAAGAAGCATCAATGTAAAATAGTGTTAGAAAATACAAATAATGCAAATGTCAGGGGTGGGTGTTGAATCAAAAATTAATTTAAAATCTAAAATTAAATTAAAAAAATCTAAAATTAATTATTCGAGTTTATTATGAAAAATCAAAGGTTTGTGAAAAATGTTAGGTTTTATGAAAAAGGTTTTAAACAGAAAGAATAAAAATAGATAAAAGGATAAATAGAAAGGAAGAAAACTAAAACCAATAGGGGTGGGTGTTGAACCCACGCCCTTAACCTCCTCAGGATGTCTGTCTTTCCATGCATTGGTTGTTGTTATGATCCGGCCTCAGTGTTTTGTAATAACTCTGCATGGGACCATGTCTAAATCTACAGCGTTGAATCTCATGAATACATTAAATAAATTATTATATCATGAAATACAAAGAAAGCAAATATATGAAATTTTGTAATGTTAAAACCGATATGGCATATATGAATGCCTCTACGCCCTTTTGATCATGGAGATCAAACCAGCCTTACCCTTACTGGAGAAGTAGTGAGATGGGGGTTTGTAACAAAGATGGCTTGTTTGTCGTGAGATGGGGGTTTATAACAAGGATTTCAAGATTTTTTGGGTTCTTGAAAGAATTCGATATTTTGAAAGGTTTGTGGCAAAGGTTTTTTGTGTGTGTCCTGTTTGTGTGAAAATAATGAGATTATATAATGGAAATTAGAGCAAAGATATGGGCTTTGAATGTGCAACTGGGCCTCCAATAACCACAAGCAATAATGCAGATTTTTATTCACTTGAGTCTGTCACGTTCCAGGCTAAATCGTAGGGACTTAAGTGCAATTTTTGAAGTTGAAATGTAAAAACAAAATGTAGCCGACATTGAGAACAAACTCCTGTCCGAATTTTTGAAGTTTCGTCCCAGACAAACTTATTTTGGTCTCCAATGTCAACTCTGACACGTTCTTCAATAAAAAACTGGTATTCATCAGAGCAGAACCCGGTCTCGACTTTGGAAGCAAAGTTGTAGAAATATGATTTAGTGACCTTGTGTAAAAATATTAGCCCGGTCCGATAAAAATTGACCGAGTTATGAATTTTTGAAGTTTCAACCCAGATGAAATAATATTCAGCATTCAGGACTTTCGGTGCGTCACACGCACTACGGAAAAAAATGAAGGCCTTTTGTATACTGTTCGAACTCGATACCTCCTGTGAAAATGTAGCCAACTCAATTTGTGAAATTTTGGTGCCAGAACCAGCTCGATACGATGAAAATCGAACAAGTTATGATTTTCTGAACATGACCCAAATAAACTTCTATAACAAATATTGTGTATGAAAATACTTGATAAATCCGCATTTTTGAAGACCTTCTGATCGAAATTGGATTCTAGCTGCGAGAGATGAAAATATAGATGACGTCCAACTGGAATTTTGGCCACCGAAATGGGTTCAAAATGAGCCACAATATTCAAGTTATGAATTTTTTAGTGTGTAAAAGCTGCACTTTCAGCACACTTTTTCATCATATTTCTTCGAGAAAACCACACATTCGAAGACCTTCTTTTAAGAATTGGTTCTCGAGCCGAACCTGAATTTGAGAATATGTTATCATGGATATCTTGGCGAAAGAACACCTGAATATGACGCACCGAGTTGGACTTGTGAATATTTGAACTCCGAATCGTTGCGAAACGACGAACCGATCTTCAGCACGAAAAATACTCTTAGAACATCCATTGGCGAAATAAACGTCACTTGTAACCTGACGAAGCTTTCTTAATATACCTTAATCCCATAACCATATAACCAATGATATGCATGTATGTAATATTGAAATGTAAGCCAAAAAGGTCGAAATAAAGAGGGTAAATTTTGGGGTACAACAGCTGCCCCTGTTCAATCTTCTTAAACCTGAGGATGTAGATTGGCTGATCTGACTTTCGTGATCTGAAGGTGGAAGATGATTCAACACTAGAGTACCCAGAAATTTGCACTCATCTGAAATGATACTTGACTGTGTAGATAACATCGGGAATGGGCTTACAGATGCCATCTGTTAAAGATAATGGAAGATCGTCAGAGATGGGCTTAAAGATGCCATCTGGAGCACTGTTGATTTCATGAGATATTCCTTTGTGAGGGTTCTTATTCCTGTTGTTGAGGAGGACTCCGTTGAGGAATGTTGGTCTTTGTTCGGGAAATAGAGTTTAGGAGCTTCAATTGTCCATTACTCTATTGGAGAGTCATCTCTTGATTGAAGAGACATAAGTGAACTGCTATCCGATCAGGATCCAGGCTTCAGAGTGACTTGCTGAGGATAATAAGGATGACTTCTATCTCTTCGTATCCCAGGCTTCACAGTGATCTATTGGGGAATATGAAATTAAACTGTTATCTGGCCGTACTCCAGGCTTCATAGTAACTCAAAATGTTATCTGGTCAGAATCCAGGCTTCAGTGACTTCACTTGTTATCTGGTCGTGTCCAGGCTTCGGTGATTTGAATAGAATAAGGTGTTATCTAGTCGGATCCAGGCTTCAACTTGAATTTGAGGCATACTTTTATCTGATCGAGTCTAGGCTTCATAGTAACTGATAGAGTAAACCGAAATCTGGTTGGATTCCAGGCTTCACAGCACCTTATACTGTAATCTGGTCGGATTCCATGCTTCAGTGTCTTGAATTGTTGATTGACTATTATTCGGTTGGATTTTGGGCTTTAGCAATGATGTTAACTGTTATCTGGTCGGGTCTAGGCTTCACAGTATGGTGAACTATTATCTGGTCAGATTTCAGGCTTCGCAACAACCTAAACTGTTATCTGGTCGAAATCCAGGCTTCACAGTGATTGAAGAAGGTAACTACTCTTTGGTTGAATTCCAGACTTCATAGAAACTTACTGGGGAAACGTGAAATTAACTGCTATCTGGTCAGACTCCAGGCTTTACAGTTTCTTCAACTGGAATAGAAATCATAAAAATCTTGGTGTCGATTTAACTGAACTAGAGAAAGATCTTGAGTTGTCTTTAACTGTAATAGGAATCAAGAAAATCTTAGTATCGATTTAGTTGAACCAGAGAAGGTCTTGAATTAACTTTGAATGGAACGGAAATTAGAAAAATATTAGTGTCGACTTAACTGAACCAGACAAAATTCTTGGAATATCTTTAACTAGAATAAAAATCAGAGAGATCTTAGTGTCGATCTGACTGAATCAGAGAAGGTCTTTAATTAACTTTGACTGGAATGGAAATCAGAAGAATCTTAGTATCGATTCAACTAAACCAGATAAAAGTCTTGGAATATCTTCAACTGGAATATAAATCAGAGATATCTTAGTGTCGATCTGACTGAACCAAAGAAGATCTTTAATTAACTTTGACTGGAATGGAAATCAAAATAATCTTAGTATCGATTCAACTGAACCATTCAAAAGTCTTGGAATATCTTCAACTAGAATAGAAATCAGAGAGATCTTAGTGTCAATCTGACTATACCAGAGAAGGTCTTAAATTAACATTGACTAGAATGGAAATCAGAAGAATCTTATTATCGATTTAACTAAACCAGACAAAAGTCTTGGAATATCTTCAACTGGAATAGAAATCAGGGAGATCTTAGTGTCGATCTAACTGAACCGGCTAAGGTCTTTAATTAGCTTTGACTGGAATGGAAATCACAAGAATCTTAGTATCGATTCAACTGAACTAGACAAAAGTCTTGGAATATTTTCAACTGGAATAGAAATCAGAGAGATCGTAATGTCGATCTAACTGAACCAGTGAAGGTATTGAAAACATCTCTCTGAGGAAAATGCTGAAATAGCCCTTCATCAGACGTAGCTTTTGAGAAGACTACCAGGTCACGTGCGTAGTCAACGGTGCTTGTTGATTTGATCTTTTCCATGAAAAAGGTAAAGAGTTAATCGTATGCAATATCATGATGTATGAAACACATTATGATTATGTTCTCAAAATAAATAAGATTATGTTGTATGCGATGTGTATGTGCATGCCATGATGTATGAATATAGGATGCTATTACGATATTTCTTAGTCTGGGAAAGTAAACCCCAGACAGCTGGTGAAGATTATTGGGAAGTTGAATCCTTCATTTCTGTTGGGGATGATTAATGAAGGTGATTTTCCGGGGATTTCCTCTTTTTGTTTAAGGATATTCTGCTGGGGATTGACTTTATGGAGAGAGATAATGCTCTATTGGAAGGTTTTACCGATGTAGAGAAATAAACTATGTTGGGGAATAAACTTCCATAGTTAGAGAAATAAACTCTACCCGGGAGTAGGTTTCATAAGCCGTTTAAGATTATAAAACTCGGCTGGGGAATACAAATTTCAGCTCTCTTGAGGAACTTTGCTGGAGGAGATGGTTCCTGCTTGGGGAAGAAGAGATCAAAACTTTGGTTGTTTCTACTCTGTGGGGAACATAGACGTCACAGGGTCGTACATAATGGTGAGTTCATGTCAGGATGTTTCTGCCCCTGTACCTACTGGAGAAAGTATCTGCTAAGATTTCTTGGATGGATTGAGTGTCATCCCAACTCATGGGGTGCTTGGTAAATTTTTATTAGGATAACAAGTCTTCTACTGATAGACAAGTGACAAGATAATGGGACGTAGTCGCACGCTTTAATCCCTAACTTTTGCCTGGACCGCCATTTCGGGTTTTCAGTCCGCTGGGATACCCTTTTTGCTCAAGCCGCCTTCTTAGGTTTTCGACTTTCCGGGTGTATAGATTTTTTGTATTTATCCCTAATTTTTGCCCGAACTCTTTTGGTTCGTCGGGATGCCCTTATTTTTTCCTAGGCCAATCAACCTAGCGGTCTTTGTTCATGTGTAGTATTTTCCGATTATGCCCACGTTCATCGGATGAGAAGAATTGTCGTTGTCCATAGTAGTAAGTGTTGACACACTATCAAAAGATGTTTGTTTGATCGTACATGATTCGTTGTTGGAATTCATGTCCAATGCCCCAAGTGATTCAGATGGAGATCTACCCCTGGCTATTTGGCCTTTTTGAGAGATTCATTGAACCTTGACTTGACTTCCCCAGATCAGCTGGACATCATACTATGCCCCTTTATTATGAAAGGCCTATCACTAGAATGTCTTTCCATCTGAGGTGATTTTGTCCACTGAGAAGATTTATGTTCATCGAATACCTGTCGTGCAAATTTCTCTGATGTTGAACAAATAGTCATATGCAAATAATGGTACTTTAAGAATGCAAAGCTTATGTCTGTCTTGAAGTTTTTAAAATTCATTTTTTAGTAAAAGAAACAAATTTTGTAAACGTGTGATGTCAACTCAGGATTTATAGCAAACCTTACAGGAGTCAGGATACCTTTTGTAATAAATGCTTTCGAACTAACCCATGTTTCAGGTCGGACTTTTAAGGGTTGTAACGTGTCCTGGTTCACGGTTTAAGAAACAAAGGATAAAGGCTTAAAATTTATTTATACCCAACCCGTTCTTCGTGATGTTCTTTGATCCTATGCTCAGTTAATTGCGCGTTTAGATCTCGATTGAGTATGGAATCATTTCTTTGATACTTGGTGATGGTTCAGAATTTAAGCATTTATTTTGGAGAGGAAGTCATTTTTGTAATCTTCTTTTTGTCTAGGATTTATAGTAGCCTCTTTTTTGGTTTTCGTTATCCCTTCTTTTGCCTGAACTGTTTCTTTTGTGATTACAGTCAGCGGGATGCCCCAATTTTTTTCTTAAGTCTCCTTCATAGGTTTTGACTTAACGGGCTTTTCTTTTGAAAAATAATGACAGCCTGCTTTGGTGATTATGCAGAACCATCACCATATTTTGGAAGGTATCTTCTACACTATTTGTAATGTATGAAGGATAAGCTTGCGACTGAATGCGCCTCTGAATTAACTGAGAACACTATCATGTCCCAGGTTATGATTAATGGTTTTAATTCGTGTGAAAAGAAAAACTCCTACTTCTTTGGCTCAAAGAGGTTGACTAGGGATTATCTTCCTTATAACTCCACTGTTTAGGATTTGAAACAATACCTGTACATCATTAGTGGGGTCTGTTCAAAAGCATACTATAGAGATTGTGGTATCATTTTCGTCATCCTCCCTCTAAAGGCCCAGAGCTTTTGATCGAGAGTTAAATTTCGCAAAAAAGAAAGCAGTTTAAATATAGTGAATACGAATGAATTGATTCAAAACAGACATATGCAATGCATTGATAAAGTAACAAAGTTTGACATGAATAAATGTTCTAACAATCAAAATAAAATTACAAATTGAAAATCTAATGAACAAAATCTTCTTCGTCTGATCTTGTAACTTCAGATGGTGTGCCTTAGAGGAATGGCAGAAGAACTCAGCCTGACCGTCTTGTGTAAACTCCAGCACTCCTTCATCAATCAAGTTTTGAATTTTATATTTCAACATCCAACAATCATCAGTATCATGCCCTGATCTGTTGGAGTCATATGCACGCCTTGCATCGGGATTGTAGTTAGGGGAAGAAGTCTTAGGATTCGGATGAGGCCCTATCAACATAACCAGATTCATCCTTAATATGTGTTGTAAATCTTGAGACAGCATCATGTTGAGTTTGGTAAACAACCTCTTGGGTGTATCCGGCTTACTCTGATTAACATGGTGTTTTTGGCGAGGTTGTTGTTTGACCCGTGTAGTAGAAATTTGGAAAGGTACACTCCTCACCAAACCAACCTCTTGTCTTCTCGAAGGTTGATCAATGACTAGGTCCCCAACCTCGACTGTTTGCTTCATACGGTTATGTATGTCTTGATGAAGTTTATTGATAATGGCTGTCAACTCTTCTTTTCCCCGGGCTAGGCCTTGGATAAGAGCAATATTCCCCAGTATCTCGATTCTCATTGCTTCCATCTCAGCTTGTAGTTGTTCCAAATGTTCGTCCTTATTGTCTTCTGGATTTTTCTTGGCCAGGTTCCCAGCGAGGAGTGGTTTCAACTCTTCTTGCCCCCTGGGTAGGTTCAGGAAAATTTCCATGAACTAAGCCTCTTGAGTTTGGAGATCTCTGCTGTCCTGTTTGAGAGCCATTGCTGAAATAAACAGCGAGAACATGAGAGACCTGCTATGAAACTTTCTCATGCAATGATATGTATGATATATGTATGCAATGTTTTCAAGGATTTCTAAGACTTAAATTTACTTAAACAGAAAGGGAACAAATGTTAATTGTATTAATAAGTTTTATCGGTCACCACAATGCCTCTGGGGCTTACAAGGGAACAAAGCAAAAATAAAAACTCTCCAAGCAAAGGAAGACTCAAGCTTCCCACAAGCACATACTCTTTGGTGAAATGTAAGCATTTATACTCTTTTCTTCGTGATGTATCCTGGTGAGCTCTAAAACCTTCTTCTTGCTGACATAGAATTGGGCTTCAAATGTATCTTGTTCTTCTTTGAGTTGGATCCAGGATTTCCGTAGCTCCTCAAAATCAGTTGGCATGTCAGGATGAAGCACAATATAAGAAGTGTCTCCCTCAGTAATCGGCTACATAATCACAGGTAAGATGGAGGGGTAAGGCATCATAAGACATTGGGTACGAGCTCGCACCCATTTGAGGTAAGGCTCAAGAGGGATTGAATTCTTGTGCCCCAGTGTCTTGCTATCAACTCTATTTATCATGCCCCAAGCTCAAATGGACCTCTTACGATAACCCTGAACATTATTCTCATAGTCAAATGTAATTCCTTAGACGAGTGTTTCGTGAGGACCATCCCTTCTAGCATAACCAGACTGTCGTAACGCCAAACAAGGATTATAAGTGATTCCTCCCCTAATGCCTAAGAGAGGGACATTAGGGAATTTTTCACAGCTATCAATGATGGTGACACTCTTCAAAGACCTAAAACACCACTGAATATCCGAATGTGTAAGGGACATCAACCTATGAGACCATCTCATACCCTACTCATTTCTCAAAACGGATTGGGGTAGGTGCGAAATAAACCACCTAGCCAATAGAGGAGTGGAACACATAAGGGTCCCTCTTCTCTTTAGAGTGCGCGTATGCAAAGAGTGTAGAATATCCCCAGGTAAAGTAGGCACCAGATTATGTGACAGAAAAACCTTAACCGTATTCACATCTATGAGTTGGTCCGTGTTTGGGAATAATACCATCCCATATATAAGAAGGGCCAACACTTCTTCAAAAGCTTGTAAATCCAAGGTATCCCAAAAATAGTGAGCTTTCTCAAATAGGAACTTAGCTGGAAATCCTTAGACACCTCTTATGGTTTCCCAATTTTCCACTACATCAGACTGTTGTAAAGACAGAGCTTGAGCAACCTCTTCAGGCTTTGGGTCTCTTTCCATACCGTTGAATGGTAATTGATTAAGGATAGGTACCCCCAATAACTGAGAAAACTCTTCCATAGTAGGCACTAACTGGTAATCAGGAAAATTAAAGCAGTGGTGCAACGAGTCAAAGAACTGAAAGAGCACCTTTAACATTTCTTCATCGGGGTTTGAAGTGACCAAGTTGAGAAGTCGACCATTTTTTCAGTGAAGGGAGAGCTTTCAGGAATCCTTGATGCTAAGTCCTTGAGTCTAGGAGGTAATTTCACAAGGTTGACTTGGATAGTGTTCATGTGAGTGGATGTCATGTCCTACAAAACAAAACAAAGATAAGCCCTAGAAAATCCTTGAAATGGTTAGTATGATATGCCATGTTATGATGTCATGATTATGCTAAAAAATCACAGATATAGCAAGAACAAGCAAATCACACAAGAGACCTTAGGTTTAAGGCTTGCATGGGTTTTAAGGTAATACCCTATTGAAGTTTAGATTGGTTCAACCTGTCCTATAAATAGTAACCGGGTTCTAAGGGATCTTAATATCACTGATCTTTCCCACAAGTTTCATTCCGATAGGAAACTCACTTGCAACCAAACAAAACTCGGAAGTCAAATCTCAATGAGTGTAGCATCGAGTATCTTTTGACTTTGGGAATACACCAAAGACGACCATCTCACTACATCATAATGGCTAAGTTGTTCAATTAAAGGCTCTAAGGTCAGTTGACGCTTCATGACACCACGTAGCGGCCCCGTATTCTCCTTGATTAACTCAAGGGCTACCGGTACCAACCAAATGTCGCATCAATGTATCCATCGCTTCAACCATGTCAGTATACCCCACACAGTTTCCACGGTCTATTGCTACTTACCTAAAAGGTTTCCCCACATCCGGGTGTAAGATCTATAGTAACCCAAACAATACCCTTAAAAGTCAAAAAATAAACAGACAAAGAAGCAAAATGATCTAGACCCTAAGGTAAATCCCACTTTATTATTTCCCCAGCAGAGTCGCGAGTTCTGTGATACGGTAGCAAAACCGACTGTTTATACTGGTTTTATGTTTTTTGTTCGCAAATGTCGCAGTAAGCAAGAGTCGCCACTGACTTTTCTTTTATCCAACAAAAGAAAGGGTGAAAAGAATAGAAAAAAGACCTTTAGAGAGTTTTCTGAGTAAGGGGGTAGATTATGGAAAGGGAAGGTGTTAGCACCCTTTCCATCCATGGTTTTCCACGAGCTCTTAAGTACTTGATCATTTTTTAAAACTGTTTTCGTGTTTGTGTGTTTTGAAAGATTTTTGTTTGCTTTATGATAACTCTTGTATTAGTTCTTAAGAGTGTGATAAAGCATTATGAAAATAATTTTTAAAGTGTATAAGTGTAAAAAGAATCAGATCTGAGCAAGTACTTAAGAATTGTCTACCTACTCGAAAAGGTCGCTCTTTTCCTCCTAACCTTTAGACAGTGTTATCCTACTATTAGTGAGTAGGTAGCCCTATCGTTGGATGTGTGAGGGACATGCGCGGGTCATCATTATGGTCATAGAAGGCCACATATATGGATACCTTAGCAGTTCGAATGGACTGTCATCATATATTCATAGGCAATATCGAGGAGCAAGATCATTTCTCGTAGGCTACTCGAGGGACATTGGGGGACTATGATCTTTATGATGACTTTAACTGAGAGTCTTTGCTAAGGGTATCCCTACTTTCGAGGGACATGACCATTTTTTCCGAAGGCAACAAATGAGGTTATCCTAGAGGTGCGAGTGTGCAAATGATTCAGTTCGGTTATTTATCTTCAAATTAGGGTTTTCCATCGTTCATTTTTATCTTTCCATAGAATCCTATTAATCTAAGCATTGCATAAAATATAGTAGCTTAAGGTAAAGGCGGAAATATAAACCTAAGCTATTATAGAGTTTTGGGGCAGTTACATAATAGTGAAGAGTGCGGAAAAGAAATCCTAAAACTATTACATCCCGAAAGCAATTACATGATAATAATGAAAAAAAGCGGGAAAAATAAAGCTATACTATTATAGTTGAACGCGCCCTATACGCTTTATCTAGGAAAATAAAAATAAGATGACAATAGCAAAGAAAATGTTTTGGTGATTTTTTATGAAAAAAATGATTTATCATAATTAATTAAATAAACCTAAAAAACCTAATTAATTTTAATTAATAAAAAATGTTAATTTTGAAAAAGTTAATTAAAATACCTAAATCCTAATTAGTTTTAATTAATAATAAAAAAGGTTAATTTTGAAGAAAAAAAAGAATTAAAAAAAACCTAAAACTTAATTAATTTTAATTAAAAAAGGTTAATTTTGAAAAAAAAGATTAATTTAAAAAAATAGATCAAACTTAATTAATTTTAATTAATAAAAAAATAGTTTTAAAAAAAGTTTATGTTTAATGATTAACAAAAAGAGATTAAGTTTGCCAAAAAATAGATAGAGGAAGAAGCATCAATGGAAAATAGTGTTAGAAAATACAAATAATGCAAATGTCAAGGGTGGGTGGTGAACAAAAAATTAATTTAAAACCTAAATTTAAATTAAAAAAACCTAAAATTAATTATTCGAGTTTATTGTGAAAAATCAAAAGTTTGTGAAAAATATTTGGTTTTATGAAAAAGGTTTTAAACAGAAAGAATGAAAATAGGTAAAAGGATAAATAGAAAGGAAGAAAACCAAAACCAATAGGGGTGGATGTTGAATCCACGCCCTTAACCTCCTTAGGATATTTTCCTTACCATACATTGATTGTTGTTAGGATCTGACCTCAGTGTTTTATAATAACCCTGCACGAGACCATGTCTAAATCTGCAGCGTTGAATCTCATGAACACATTAAATAAATTACTATATCATGAAATACAAAGAAAGCAAATATATAAAATTTTGTAATTTTAAAATCGATATGGCATGTATGAATGCTTCTACACTCTTTTGATCATGGAGATCAAACCAGTCTTACCCTTACTGGAGAGTTAGTGAGATGGGGGTTTGTAACAATGCTGACTTGTTTGTAGTGAGATGGGGGTTTGTAACAAGGAATTCTAGATTTTTAGGATTCTTGAAAGAATTTGATATTTTGACAGGGTTGTGGAAAAAGTTTTTTTTTCGTGTCCTGTTTGTGTGAAAATAATGAGATTATATAATGGAAATTAAATCAAAGATATGGGATTTGAATATGCAATTGGGCATCCAATAACCACAAGCAATAGTGCAGATTTTTATTCACTTGAGTCTGTCACATTCCAGGATAAATTGCAGGAACATAAGTGCAATTTTTGAAGTTGAAATGTGAAAACAAAATGTAGTAGAAATTGAGAACAAACAACTGTCCGAAAATGGGCTCAATTGGATAAAAGGTGAATTAGTTATGAATTTTTGAAGTTTCGCCCCAAACACACTTATTTTGGGCTCCAGTGTCAACTCTGACACGTTCCTCAATAAAAAACTAGTATTGATTGGTTCAGAACATGGTCTCTACTTTTGAAGCAAAATTGTAGATATCTGAGTCAATGACCTTGTGTAAAAAGATGGGCCCGATCCGATAAAAATGGACCGAGTTATGAATTTTCGAAGTTTCGACCCAGATGAAATAATATTCAGCATTCAGGATTTTTGGCGTGTCACGTGTACTCTGGGCAAAAAAAGAAAGCCTTTTGTATATTGTTCAAAGTCGATACCTCCTGTGAAAATGTAGCCAACTCAATTTGTGAAATTTTGGCGCCAGAACCAGCTCGATACGATGAAAATCGACCAAGTTATGATTTTCTGAATATGACACAAATAAACTTCTGTCACAAATGTTGTGTACGAAAATACTTGATAAATCAACATTTTTGAAGACCTTCTGATTGAAATTGGCTTCCATCCGTGAGATATGAAAATATAGATGACGTCAAGACGGAATTTTGGCCACAAGAATGAGTTCAAAACGAGCCACGATATTCAAGTTATAAATTTTTTAGTGTGTAAAAACTACACTTTCAGCACACTTTTTCACCATATTTCTTCGAGAAAATTTGCACATTTGAATACCTTCTTTAAAGAATTGGTTCTCGAGCCAAACCTGAATTTGAGAATATGTTATCAGGGATATCTTAGCAAAAGAACACCTGAATATGACGTGCCGGGTTGGATTTGTGAATCTTTGAATCCCAAATCACTGCGAAACGACGAACCGATCTTCAGCACGAAAAATACTCTTAGAACATCCATTGGCGAAATAAACGTCACTTGTAACCTGACGAACATTGCTAAATATATCTTGATCCCATAACCATTGAACCAATTATATGCATGTATGTAATAATTAAATATAAGTCAAAAAGGTCAAAATAAAGAGGGTAAATTTTGGGGTACAACAACTCTTCACAAGCTTGATCAACACGCAAGCCTAAAAACAATCTACACCATTGCAGTCACAATCCATAGACAAGTATTTCACCCCCTGTCATGGATAAACAATGCTCCTATTGAAGATTAAATATTTGAGCACCAGATAAAGTCACATAAAGACTTCACATTCTCATAGTTAAGAGCTACCACTTCACACACACATGCTGAACCACACCCTTATAAGAACAATTTAAACTAAATACTCCAGCTCGAGGACTTCTGTCTTCTTCAAGGACATGTCTGATACTTGGACTTACAGAGCCACACACTTCATCATACCTCTTTAACAGTGAGTTGATTTTCCTTGAGTGACTAAGTGTTGGTCTAAATACTCAAGAAGTCATTGACAATTTGTCTTTGAGGTGTTGTTCCTTGAGTGACTAGGTATTTAGTCAGGATTCTTAAGAAGACATTGAGTGTTTGTCTTTGTGGTTTAATCATACCTCTTTAACAGTAAGTTGATTGTTCCTTGAGTGACTAAGTGTTAGCCTGAATACTCAAGAAGTCATTGACAATTTTTCTTTGAGGTGTTGTTCCTTGAGAGACTAAGTATTTAGTTAGGATTATTAAGAAGACATTGAGAGTTTGTCTTTGTGGTTTGCAACAGTAACAATTAGTCCTGTCGTGGTTCTATAATCATTTTGGTTATAGTGTATTATGTCCTTATTGAGAAGGCGAAATCACCTTGGCGAGCGAACTAGATTAACTTCGTTAACAGTGAACTAGGATAAAAATAATTGTGTTCTTTTATTTTTATTCTTGTGTCATTGGTTTTCAAATCAATTTTATTTTGAGAAACCCAATTCAAACCCCTCTTTCTTGTGTTTCTTGCACCTTCAATTGGCATTAGAGCTCCGGTACTGATATTGATTGTTATCAAACACTTAACTGTGTCAGATAAAGATTCAGACATTTTAGAAACATTATGGCTATTCCACTACCTGTTACTGTTGTGCATGTTCTTAATGAGAGAAAAAACTATAATGTTATAGCTCCCATATTTTATGGTGAAAGATTTGATTATTAGAAAGATAGACTAGAAAGTTTCTTTCTAGGTCATGATGTTGATCTTTGGCATATGGTAGTCGATGGCTATGAACATCCTATAGATGAAAGAGGAAATAAGATTGAAAGGAGGTCTATGAATGACCAGTAAAAGAAAGATTATAAGGATCATCATACATTAAAAACTATCTTATTGAATGCAATTTATTATACTAAGTATGATAAGATAACAAATAGAGACTCAGCTAATTGTTAGTTTCATGTAGTCATGGTTGGCTAAATTTTGGCTAGGCATGTTTTTGAACATGGTTATGTGTTGTTATTGAATAAGATGTTGCAGCATATTTATCAATTTTCATAATAGTTTTACTGTTATGTGTTTTCAGTCAGATGTCGAAGGCAGATGTTATGACATATTGATCTGATTCTGCAATACAACAAACATTGTTGTTTTGAATCTTGGCAGATTTGATTTGAATATGGAATATTTTTGTTGGATATGTTTCAGTTAATTTCGCAGGTCAAGAAGATTTTATATGGAAAAAGGTTTTATATATCCAGTTGTACATTAGTTACTAAATTGGATCCTTCAGATAATTTAAGAAACTTTGTATTGGTGGTTCTAAGATTTAAGGATATTTGTTGCACAATAGATATAACTCTCAACTTGTGGATCGAGAAACTTCTGGAGTCAAAGCCCATGGATTGAAGAAGTGAATTTAAAGAGAAGACCTAAACCTAAAGTGCCAACTTTTATCTTTCAACAATTGTAAAATAATGGGAAGAAAATAGTCTTAGGTTTTGAGATTCTCTTGTGTATTGTGTAGGTGTTTGTCACCTTTGTATCTTTCGATACATGTGGTAGACTTATTGTTCTCCTTAAAGTTCTGAAGAAAGAGTGAGTATTTTTATTGGAGGAAGATTTTAATCAACTCTAAGTATTGTTCTTGGTCAAGAGTTTTGGCTAAGTATTGTAATGGAAGTATGATCTTCTTGTTGAGTTATACTCATTGCAGTCACTAGGATTAGGACTGTTAGATATCAGTGTAGTGATTGTAAGTGGGAATTGGTGTACAAATCAATTTCGAAGCATTCATATAGATATGGAGATATTGGATCTTTGTGAAGCAAAATGTACTGCTTATCTCAAGAGCATATGTATGGGTTCTCTATATCTTGTTTGAATGAAAAGATGGACTTCTTATGAAGATTTCTGAACAGAAGTTTTATCTCATATTGAGTTAAAAGTTTGTTTCTATGATTTGTATCTAGAATGAAGGGAGCTTTCAACTGTGAAGAAATAGAAGGTTATTTATTTTTTTATCTTATGTCTTAAGAGAATAAATAAGTATCCACTATCTATGTTTTTGCGAGGTGAAGTGACTTTATTTAATCCTAGAGCTTGATGTCTTGATCGAGTTTTGTAAGGATAATCCAGGTCAGTAGGAGGAGTTTCTTTAAGAGGGAAGATGATTGGAAGTTTAAGGAGGATAATTTTTCTTCTAATCTAATTAGCAAAGAGAAAAATCAAAGTGAAATAAGGTTGTTTGTATCAAAAAGGTAAGTTGAGTCAAGGATTTCATAACATTATGCTGGGAATTTTGCTTACTGATGCTAAAAGGGATTTACTTACACTGAAGAGTCTCTTCTGTGTTGAGTTGATTTTAATTGTTTTTGGTTATTTTTTCAAAGGTCAAGTTTAGTATTGTTTAACCAAGCAGTGGTTAATACTCAAGGAAGGTGATTATTTCCTTTTCTCTCATACCTTTGTTAGTTCTCCAACTAAGATGATTGGTACCTTTAAACTAATTGTTCTAGACATTTAACTGTAGTAAAAGTGTTCCTAGTGGTTTATTTAAGTCTCATTCTGATCAAATGTTACTTTGTGGATGATTCTAAAAAGGAAGTTTAAGGACATTGGATAACTAAAGAATTCAGGATGGATTCTCTAAGTTTTTGATAATTTGTTTTACTTAACGACTGACTCAGTTGTGTCATCAAGGAATAAGGTTTTGTCTCTAATAAGATGTGTGAAGTCCCTCTGAGGATTTATAAACTATTGATATTTGTGAAATTCACAAGTATTTAATTGTTTATTCTCTTACTTTGTTTCAAAGAAAGAAGAAGTCAAGATGTTACACTAGAAGGTGCAATATCAGACAATTACAAAAGGTCAAAGAACCTTTTATTAATCTGATTTGTTCAATACAAGATGAATATCATGGTAGATAGAAACTTATGTGTATTTATTTTGCAAAAGGAAATTATATTGTTGGTGATGTCTTCAAAAGGACTTATTGTTATACCCTAATTTTTTCCCCTAAGATCCTCTATCATCTCATCATCACGATACGTCAAGATCACACATTAGGGTTGGTTCTCCTTGTTCCCCTATCTTTAAGTTTTCTCTCAAGGAATCGTCAAGCATATTATTTGTGTATCTTATATATATATATATATATATATATATATATATATATATATATATATATATATATATATATATATATATATATATATATATATATATATATATATATATATATATATATATATATATATATATATATATATATATATATATATATATATATATTGTTATATTTTTTTTACTGACCTCTAATCTAAATACCAAAAATAATTGCTTTTCCTTCTTGTATATTTGTGTTTTGTAGGGATCAAGCCAAAACATCTAAAAAATAGGGTTTTCTGGCATTTTCTTCTGAGAAAATCGATTTCATATACAGATAAATTGATTTCCCTCACTAATTTTGCACCAGGATTTTAAATTTTTGTTTTGGAAATCAATTTCTCATATGGGTAAATCGATTTCCTGCACGAAATTTTGAAAAAAACAATTTTCAAGTTTGTAATTTTGTATGCCTCCAATTTTCTTTTTAAAGAGTATATTCTTGATTATCAAAAAATAATTCCCCACTTCATAAAAATTAAATCCCATCATACACCTTCATTTGATCACATGTGCACCACTTGATTCAATTTTTGGCTCCAAAATAAATTACCAAGCCTAATTTTGGTTATAAACCAAACTCCAAACCATCACTAATCTCAAGCCTAAATTATATAAATAGAGCCCTCATTTTATTCAATTCTCAAGCTTTTGATAGCCAGAATCACCTTGCTAAAAATTCTCTCAACTCTCTTCATCCACCAAATTCACTCAAAGCTCAATTTTCATAAAATTTAGTAAGTTTTTCATTGAAGCTTACTAATATTTAAGCTAAACCTTCATCCAAACAAATTCTCTTCATTAATTCTCTACATCCAAGCTTAGGAGATTGGTTCTTGGAGCTGATTTTTGAAGTTGGTTGATGATTTTCTAGTTTCATCTTTGGTAAGTTGGACCTTCATCTTTCACCATGTGATCTCTTGAAGATATTTGTGATTTAATTCTTGGAGCTACTCTTTTTCATTCAATTGGTGCTATTTTCTCATAATTTGATGGAATTTTTGTGCTCAATTAAATCCAAGATCATAAGGTGTTTGATAAAAAGTTTGAACAAGAAATTTTCCTTTTAAAATGATGTTTTTGTTGTTTTTGCTGCAGGAAATCAATTTACCATATGGGTAAATCGATCTCCCTCTATTTTTCTATGCCAACTTTGTTGTTTTTGTGCAGGAAATCGATTTACCATATGGGTAAATCGATTTCCTGAAGCAGATTTGTCATTTTTGCTCATTTTTGGGGCTGCTTTTTGTTCTTTTCAATTTTCTACTATTTTATTATGTGTGGTTCTTTGGATTACAATTTTAAATGTTAAATTTCTCTTCAAATTCAATGGACTTAGGATGTAGATGAAGTTGGATTAACTTTTATTAGTTCAAATCTATCTTGGAGTGAACTATTTAATTCATTCTTGGTGCTTTGAATTAGTGATATGTTTAATAGTTTAATCCATAAATTATGAGTGATTGAACATAAAGATGAAATAATTTTGAGGATGTGATCCAAACTAACTTCTCATTCCCCTTTCCCTTTTCATCTTATCCCTTTCTTCTTTATTTTTGTGTTTTTACTTTTGCTACATGTTTTAGAAGCTTGATTTTTACCATGTCTATAACATGTATAGTACATACATTGCTATTGACCGACCTCAAAATAGGTGTGGCTTCTACATAAGTGCACTTACGATTTCTTAACATAGCGCTAAATTTGTCCCGATTCAGAAAATGATTATTTGTGACCCAAACTTTAAGTTTGAAAGCCCAAGTATAATTGATTATTGGAGTTTGGTTAAAAACCTTTGAAGCTTGTTGTTAGGAGACTTTGGTCCTATCAATCCTCTAACAAGTCTTCATCAACTTTGACTTAAGTTTAATCTTCAATCATCATTGATCATGTGTGTTGGATTTGAGTACTTGAAATGAATGATATACTTAACAAAAAGCAAATGAAACTTGTTGTTAGGATACTTTGATTTTATCAATCCTCTAATGAGTTTTCAAAAGAAAGCTTCAAGATACTCATTCAACTAACCTTTTGTTATACTTGACTTATAACTTCTAACTCACTAATAATTAACTTTACTTTATGCCTTTATTCATGCCTTTACTTTTATGTAACATTTATTTTTTAGCATTTACATTTCATGCTATTTTCCTTTTTCTCATTTGAGCATTTTTTATGTCATTTCTTATTTTCTCACTTGAGGTTTCTTTTTCTTTTTAAGACACTTAATAATCAACTTGAACCTTAAAAGACTTAATTCTTTATGGACTATTTGGTTACTACCCTTAGCATTATGGAGTTGCGAATATCACGGAGTTAAGATTAAAAACCTTAATACTTGGAGACCTTGGTGACCTGTTGTTATTCTGTCTGAAGTCCTTGGGATTTACTCTAAGGCATTGGTTTGATTTTCTTTGTGTGCAGATTATTCAGATTTTATGCTTTGTCTATGAGTGGGAATTCCTCTGTATATCATCGTTATTACCCTTTTTTGTGAAGACTTAATACATCTTAGACGCAAGTTCATTTGAAGCTTATTTTCATCGGAAGCTCGACTTTATTATGCTTGCTTGGTTTTTTAATCCAAGGGATGAGAATTCTACATTGACTTCTGTATGTCAAGTGTTGGCTTCTTGTTTGTTAGACTGTTCTTTTACTTAGCTTTTACTTTGTATACATAGAATAGTCCCTTCATCTCCTCCCATTTTCTTTAATTTCAGAAAACCTTCTCCCTTCTTTTCAAAACTCTTCTTATTTTTCAAACTTGAACCACTTTCATAATAAACTTGGACTTAGGTCCATGCATTTTCAAAAAAAAATTCTCAATCAATTTAATCATACTTTGACATCTTTTTTTAAGATTAAAATTCATTAACCTCACTCAAACCATTTTTGCCACTTTGACTTTTTATTTTAAAACTCTTTTCTCAAAAGATTAGACTCTTATTGATTCTTGTAGTAATGCAAGATACTATACTTCTACAATATGTGGCAAAGTGAGTCATTTACAACTTGGGTGTTATGTGATGTCTTGTGGATTTTAAGATCCAAGCGATGTTCTCCACTTTGAGATGACGCAAATGCTCATTTCTCATAATTGTGGGTAGTAAGTACGTTTTCCACTAGGATATGATGACAATGTCTCTTCTATTAAAATTAAACAACACACATGTGTTTCAAAACATTTGAGGTGAACTATAAGTACCCTGATACCCTATTGCACGGAAGGTGGTACGTAACCACTAAAGGTTCACAACCACGACATGTTCAAAAATTGTAAAAAAATACTTCTTTTCTCATCTCCACCATCTTGTTTTGTATACAGCTTTTATAGCCAAAATACACATATTTTCAAAGAGGTTCATGCAAAGTAATGTAGATGTTTATGGTGCTAATACCTTTCCTTTGTATAACAAACACCTGTACATAGATTATCTCCCCTTTCTTTAGGTTTTTTCGCTCTCTCCCCATTTCCTTTGGAAACAATAAAGCGCGGTGGCGATTTTCATTTGATTTGTATGAGTTAAGTCAAGCCAATGGCTTAGTCTGAACATTTATATCGCTACACTTATCTACTCCTTTTATGAGAACGAGGTATGTTTCTGAGTTACTATATTGAGGGAAGTAATTTTAGTGATGAGTAACTTCAGGATCAAGATCAGTGATGTGTTCATTGAGAAAGATATTGATGTTCAACCAGATGTTGGAACATCATCACAACAGTTTGTTACTCTAGTGTGTCGTAGATTCTAAAGGGTCAGAAGGTACTAAATAAGGAAGCTCTCAGGAAATCATTTAAGAGGGATTTCATTATGTGGAAATTGGCTTAGTCTGTGATCGTCTGATGTTTCAGAGATGGAATATTGAATGATTGTGAGTCTTGGGGTAAAAAGCTCTTTGCCAAGTATGAAGAAGACTATATCATTAGAAGATATTCTGATCTCTGATTAGAATTAATTGAGTCCTGGTATGTCTTGAAAATTAGGTACATTGCTTAATATTGATGTTTTCTATATTGGGTTGGTTACTAAAAGAGTACAATGTCTAATTGGATGTCATGACATTGTAGTGTGATATGCTACTACAATCAAGGTACAAGGATTTTATTCTACGTGCAGAATAAAGTCATTGGTTCTGTCATCTTTGTATCAATAATCTTGCTATAGGTTTACAATGACACTCCTATATATGGTATATTTTAGAAGATCTTCTAGTATTTTCACCATAACTTGAAGTGCAAGCTACATTGAGTATATGAGGGGTAATTCTGAAATTGCACTATTGAAGAATTATTGGGGTAACTGTTTGGACGGTCTGTCAACTATGTTCTTCTACCTAGTGGAGTGTGAAATCACATAATAATCATGTTGAATGACATGATAAGTTTCATTTCAAATCTTGTAACATTTTTCAAGGAGTCAAAGCTTGGAAAAAGAGAGAGTTGAAGAATAACGTATATTTTTCCTATGGTGAGTGGTTCACTGTTACTAAGGGGTATCTTCCTCCATAAAAGCTTTCATTAATTATAAGTGTTGTTACAACTATGGTTTCGTTACAACCTAAGTAACCTTACTTGTATTTAAAGGCCTTACATGCTCACAAGTTGAGTTTCTACAATAATTGGTGTAAAATGAAAACTCTTCTACTATTAATCAAGAAGGAAGTGGATTCTGGTTTAAAAAGTAGTGATCAACACTGTAATAAATGTTGTGACATCTACTGAAACATCCAGGACATGGAAAACACCTCTCAAGGTGAAGTCCCTCAAGAAGAACCATACGACCTTATATGATTCAAACTTAGTGGTTGATCAAGATTGAGTGTGTGGGATAGTTGTTATATGCTATTTGTTATAAAAAATATATTAAAAAAGTGTTTGTTTTCTGTTTTTGTTGAGTCAGTCTATTAGAGTCTTGTTTTTTTTGTGAGACCTTTCTTATTTTTACCCTTAGCTTGGTTCTCTTTGGGCGAGTTTTTATTATTTTTATTTCTTCTTTCCTTTTGAGACAGCTTGATACAATTGGTCTTGTATTAAGCATAGGGTTAGGTTATTGAGTGAGTTTCTCTTGAGTCTTCCCTTTTTTTCTTGAATCAATTCTTGCTTCTATTGATTCTTAGTTTGCCAGGTTCTTTTCACTATAGTTTTTGTCAAGTTTGTCTAAAACGGGAGATAAAAGGTGTTATTGAGTCTAGTCAAGTGTTGTTAGCTTTATGCAACACTTTAGGGTTATAATTTTCTTTAGGGTTATCAGCTTGTGTCTAGTGTTTGGTTTATGGTGCTTCTATTACTTCTATTATAGTTTCTAAAGGATTTCCTATAGGATGTTGCAACATCCTATCTGTTGTGTCTTGTGGTTTGAGTTATGATCATTGTTGTGTCTTGTGCTCTGAGTCATGTGTGGCTGTAGCTGCTGCATGTGTTGTGTTCTTGAGGGGGAGATTTATCTCTTTGTGTCAAGAATTAGTTTTTTCTTTGAGGGGGAGTAATATCCATCTTTTTCCTTATGTACACAATTTACATGATCAACATATAGCTAGTGTTGTGTAACTGTTGTATCTTTGATACATTTCTGTGCAGTTTGTGTTTGTGGTTTTATTCCTCTCTCCAAATTTTGTTTTAGCCAAAATTTGCCAAAGGGGGAGACTGTTAGTTCCATGTTGTAATGGTTGGATAAATTTTGGCTAGGTATGTTTCTGAACATGGTTTGTGTTATCATTGAATGAGATGTTGTCGCATTTTTATCAATTGTCATAATAGTTTTACTGTTATGTGTTTTCAATCAGATGTCAAAGGAATATGTCATGACATCTTGATCTGGTTCTGCAATATAGCAGACACAGTTGTTTTGAATATTGACATGTTTGATTTGATTTTGGAATATTTCTGTTGGATATGTTTCAGTTAATTTTGCAGGTTAAGAAGATTTTATCTAAAACATGGTTTTATATCTGCAACTGTACATTAGTTACTAAATTTGAGACAATTTAGGAAACTTTGTATTGGTGGTTCCAAGATTTAAGGAGATTTTGCTGCACAACAGATACATTTCTCAACTTTTGGATCAAGAAACTTATAGACAGAGAATATTGAAGCCCATGGATTGAAGAAGTGTATTTAAAGAGAAGACATAAACCTAAAGTGCCAACTTTTATCTTTCAACAATTGTAAAATTAGGGGAAGAAAATAGTCTTAGGTTTTGAGAGTCTCTTCTGTATTGTGTAGGTGTTTATCACCCTTGTATCTTTCGATAAATGTGGTAGACTTATTGTTCTCCTCGAAGTTATGAAGCAAGAGTGAGTATTGTTCTTGGAGGAAGCTTTTAAGAAACTCTAAGTATCGTTGTTGATCAAGAGTTTTGGCTAAGTATTGTAATAGAAGTACAGTATTCTTGTTGAGTTATACTCATTGCAGTCACTAGGATTGGGACTGCTAGATATCACTGCGGTTATTGGAAGTGGGATGGCGATTTCTCATATCTAGGGAGCATCTAGGTAGAAGTTGCATTGGGTAGGGATTAGACAAGAAGTTGTAATTGGGGGTGTTTAGCTTTGAACTAATATTGTTGATAGTGGACTTCCTTCCTAGCTTGGTAGCCCTCAGAGTAGGTGACGTTGCACCGAATTGGGTTAACATATCATTCTTTTATTTATCATTATGCAGTTTTTAAGTTTATGTATGTGTTTGTCTTGATGAATCTGTTTAGGATGTCATATCAGATGTTATAACATTTGTCTTGACATTGTTCTTATGTTTGAATTTCAGTATCTCTATGTGTCGCCTCTACCAGAATAATTTCAAAGTCTATATATGATTCTTTAAAAATGACTCATGAAGGAAACACTCAAGTTAAGGAGACCAAAGCTTTGGCTTTGATTCAGAAATATGAAGCCTTTAAAATGGAAGAAGATGAAACAGTTGAGACTATGTTCTCAAGGTTTCAAACCTTGGTTGCAAGACTTAGGGTTTTGAACAAAGGATATTGTACTTCAGATAATGTGAAAAATATTATCAGAAGCTTGCCATATAAATAGAGGCCTATGGTAACTGCTCTTAAATTGGCTAAAGATCTGAACAACACTTCTCTAGAAGAACTGATGAGTTCTTCGAGAAGTCATGAGATAGATGTTGTAACCAATTTTAAATTGAGAGTCGTCACCCTTAATTTTTATCCTACGGAAGGGAATATAAAGGATAACCCTAACATGGTCAGAGATTCTAAGTTGTTGGACTCGTTCTTAGACGAAGGGAAGGTGTTAGGAACCCCTCATCTACCTTGTTCACAAGGATATTAGGGTTTATAAATGCAATCTTTACGAAATAGGGTTTTAATTTTTATTAGGGGAAGTCGCCACAATTTTAGTCGTATGCCTACGTATCCTCTTAGGAGGAATCAGAGTCCCAATTCGTAGTTCGCAATTGGTTGGTTTTTTTTATGGATTACGAAGATATTTGAATTCCCCTTGTACTTAGTCTGGGTGTGTAAATAGCGGATTTTGTTAGACGAAGTGCACAGTCGATTAAAATATTCTCGTAATCCTTTTTGAAAGTTGATTGTTGAGTTTAATTGATTATGAAAAATAGTTTGTTGTTGGTTGAATATTTTTTAAGGTGTTAATTATAAAATATCTTATTAATGCATGATAAAAATATTTTAATGAAATAAAATAAATAAATATTGGATGAGTTTAGAAAAATAAATATTTAATTTATAATAGTAATAAATATAATATTAAAATACAAAATATAGAAAATATAAAATATATAAACAAAAAAAAAGAATTAAATTAAAAAATGAAGGGGGTGTAAATTATGTTGGGCTAGTAAAAATGGGGGGTATGTGTAGCAGGGCCCTGAATTCAGATACTGAATTCAGGCTCAAAAGACAAGGGGTTTGAATTTAGGCTACCTAGCAAATATGGGAGTGTAGACAGTAAGGGTCCAGGTCCAGATATTGGAATTGGCCCATTAGGCCTAGGGGGTGTGAGTTTGTGTGTGTTAGCAAAATAGAAAAACCAAGAGGGTTTGGCTAGAAATGGGCCAGGCCCAAAGGGTTTGAGAGTCCGTTTGGACTCCATACGGGCGATTGTATGGTGCTACGGTGGGCGTGCGAACTTTGGGCGTTGGATTATGATCACATGGTTATGATTGAGGAGACATAGCAATATGCGATGCACATGATTATAACACACTATATGTTCTGTTTTACCACATATTTCCTCATTTTCGTTTCTCTTCCTCCCTCTCTCTGAACCGTTCTCTCGCCTCTCTCTTCTAACCCCAAACAGAAAACCATAATCACCCCTAAGCGGTGGCGCCGACCGTCTTTCTCCCTCTCCGATACCACAACAACCCCAAACCCTAAACCCAATTTTAGAACCACAACAACATTTACAAAGATCAAAACAAAAGAAACTTAATCTAAGTGTTTATCGTTCGTGTCGTGAATCTCGTAGCTTTATTCCGATTTCTCAGATTTTCTAATCCTTCTTCTGTGTTTTCCCATGTACAACAGCGGTGGTGATCAAAGAACTGGAGGTAGTAGCAATGGTGGTTGAAATATCTAGGGTTTCAGATTTTCCTTTCTTCTTCAAATTTTCCTTTCTCTGTAAACTCTTTTTTGTAAAAAAAATTCTCCCCTTTTTCTTTAGAAGTCTTAGGTCTTTTTATAATGTTCTAGGTTTAGGTGATTTAGGAAATAAATTTATGATTTTGTTGTTATTTTTTAGATGATTAGGTATTCACATATTAGTTTTAATTTTTAATTGATCCGGTTGTAATTTGATTATGAATTTGTATAAATGTTGGATTTAGTTCGACTCTATTTGATTTTTGTATTGATTAAATTATGTAAATCGTATCAGTTATATCTGTAAAATATCCGGATGATTCAATGCAAGATTTGTTTTTGATTTTTGATTTGGACAATGATCGTTTTCCTGATTTAGATTGTAGGAGTTTTTTCTTAACTGAACTGGGCCTGTTTGGCTTTGGGTTTGAAAATGGACCGTGTGAGTAAGCTTCAATTATGGCCTCTTTAAACAAATGTTTTTTTTTCAATTTAATAAAACAATTATTTAATTTTATAATATAATGATTTTAATAATATTAATGTAACATTTAATAATAATATAAATAGTAATGTTATTAAAAATAAATGTAATTTGTAAAACAAGAAAAAGGGCCGAATGGTTTTAATTATTTGGGCCTAAAAGAATGAATTACATATGGGCCTTTGATTAAAATACACGCCCTTCAATCTTAATCAAAACAGGCCTTAACACCTTAGTAGGCCTGTCAATAAATCCCTCATGCATACAACATACCCCCTTCTATAGAATTCTAAATGGGCTAACATGATTTAACTAACACACACCCCTTGCAAGAGAGAGCCAATGGACCCTCAATTCAATATGGGTTTTTCTGAATTAGAAATGTCCAAGCATTTTTTGATAATATAAACCCTTCAAGATTTTGAATTGGACCGAAAGTAAATACCAAAAGAAACCTTAACCCAAAGTGAAGTGGGATTATCAAATTGGATGTTAACCCCCCCCCCCCCCCCCCCCCCCTAACCTAAGATACACCCTTTAAGTGAAGCTTTTAATGAGCTTAAAATTTTACATGGGCTTTTCTGATTTAGAAAACCCTATTAATTTCTTAATAAGGTAAAAGTCCCCCTTTTTATGAATTTGAACCTCAAGCAAATGATAACTCTGAAATTTAATAAGGGATAAAAGATTTAGAAATTAGTAGGGCAATTTTGGGATATGACAATAGAGTTGGAACAATATAAACCTCATAATTGATGAAAATATGTTGCTCTTAAATCCATTAGAAGATTTGAAAAGACGAGAGATCTCCAAGTAGAAGAGATCAAAGATTTCGAAGAAGAATCTGATGAAGATGAATATGAGTTGTCACTACTGTCCAGAATGGTTAACCAACTCTGGAAAAGGAAACATGGGAACAATTCAGAGGAGCCAGAGGAATGATAGTCAGTTTGAGTATACTTTTGGACAAAGGAAGTTTGGTAGAAATAATGATGTCACTTGGTACGAGTGTAATGAGCCAGACCATTACCAAATTGATTTCCCTAAGCTCAAGAAGAACAAGTCCTAGAAGAAAGCTTTCAAAGGAAAGAAGAAAGGGCTAATGGAAACATGGGATGATTCTGATTCATCAGAAGACGACTCATAAGAAGAACAAGCCAATATTGCATTAATGGCTAGCGTTAAAGGTTCTGATAAGGTGATCCATCCAGAAGATGTTGCAGACCCTTATTCATGCATAGAAGAGGTATTTTAAAACCTTATTTGTAATACAGTGGGAGAACTGACTTGAGGGTTTGCGTTTTATCACAAACGTTGCAGATAGCAAGAGTCGCCACCGACTTTTCTTTTATCCAATAAAGGAAAGGGTGAAAAGAACATGAAAGGTCTTTTGAGAATTTTCTTGAGTTCGGGGGTAGGTTTTTAAAAGGGAAGGTGTTAGCACCGTTTTCATTTGTAGTTATCTAAGGGCTCTTAATTGCTAGCTCACTTTGAAAATGTTTTGTGTTTGTGTATGTTTGCAAATATTTTGAAAATGCCTAAGTTCGACAACTTTGTAATGATTCTCGTATCGTTGAGAATGTATACAAAATGTTTATTTTGTAAAATATTTGTTTGAAATGGAGTGTTTAGAAAGATGTTTTGAAAATGCCAATGTAAGGAAATTTTGTAATGATTCTCGTATCGTTAAGAATGTATACAAAATGTTTGTTTTGAAAAGTGTTTTTGGAAATTGTTGTTTTGAAAGTGTGAAGTGTGAGGAAATTTTTTTAGTTTGTGAGCAAGCGATTATGAGTAATCTACCTACTCAAAAAGTCTTTGTTCCTTTCCTCCTTCTTTAGATAGTTCTATCCTACCATTAGTTAGTAAGAAGCCATATCATTGGATGTCAGGGACATGCGTGGGTCATCGTACAATCATAGAAGGTAACTCGTAAAATATTTTAGCAATTATCATAAGGGACTAAGATCGTTTACCAAAGGCAACATCGAAGGGTCATCGAGGGACTATAATCTTTTAATCGAGGGTCTTTGCTAAAGCATCCACGTTCGAAGGACATGACTGTTTCAATCTGAGGCAATGAGTGAAGTTTACCCTGGAGATGCATGTGTGCAAAGTGTGTTTGATTCAGATATTTATCTTGGATTAGGGTTTTACTATGTTTGCTTTTAGTCTTGTCATACAAACCCTAATTACTAACAGTAATAAGAAAAGCGGTAAATTGTAGAATTTAAATGTCCTACGCTATTAAAATTGTTGTACCCCAAAATTTTCCCTCTCATTTATCAAGACTTTTCTCACAAGACTTCTTGGACTCAAGACAAGATTAGGGTTTGGTTAGCTCAAAACATCTCATCTTGCACTGATAACCCAAAATTAGGTTTTTAGTTTTCACAAGTACTTTTGGACCACCAATGCTTCATGTGACTTTCATACATCATTTTGGACCCCTAAGATTGCTCATGTTAAGTTTCAAGCCTTAAACCACATTTTTGATCAGTCAATTGGACAATTGACCTAAAAATCAGCTGTATTGGGGAAAAAGTCAACCATGGCCAATTTACAGTCAAACTTCATAATTGTTTATCCACATCAACATTTTAGAATCATATGTACCATTTGATTAAGTTTGGATCACAACTCCTCAAGAAATTTGATCAAATAATCAAAAGGGCAAAATGGTCAAAATTAGGGTTTTGACTGAGAAAGGGCAATTTCTGATTTTTAACCTAGCCAATGACCAATTGGGTTCAAGCATGATTTCAAGGGTTCAATAGCATCATCTTGACCTAATTACATGGTTCAAAAGATCTCAACTTCATTGGATTGACATATGAAATTTGCAGTCAACTGATCAAAAGTCAACTGTATACTGAAAAGTCAAACTTTGACTTTTTGGTCAAAATCAAGTACCAAGAGTCATAATTCATCAAGATATGTCAAAATATGAAACTTGTTCACCAAGAAAACCAAATTTGAAAATTAGGGTTTGAATTTGAAAATTTTCATAACTTAGAATTTTTCTAAGTATAAAAAGTTTCTTATTTTTTCTCAACTTTTCACCACTTTTTCACCATGATACATTTTGATTCAAGAAAAGTTCCCAACATGAAAGTTGTAGTCCTCCATGAAATTTACAACTTTTCTCACAAACTTTTCCCTAAAGATGCTTGGATCTCAAGTTATAAATTTGTGAATACATGGTCATGAACTTCTTAACTTAGTGAAATTTTGCCCTAATTTAGGCAGGTTTTTGACCCAACTTCATGGCAACTTTTCACCTAGTTACAAGAGGTATCTCAAAATGAATTTTAAATATGGATTATAGAGAACATTGCAAGCTTTCCAAAATGTCAAGGAACTCTCCAAGATCATTTTTGAGTAGGGAGAATTGAAGAGAGGAAGTTGACATTTTTCTCACTTTTTGTTCAAGCCATTTTCACATAGAATCAAGTTGCAAACCAAACCAATGCTGGCTATTTATTGCTTTACAGGTCCTAAACTTGCTATACACTCCTTAATTAAATTCATACTCATTTGACAAAGCCTTTATCCTTTCTTTTGAAACTTTACACAAGTTGTAATTCCATTTTGGGCAAAAAAGGCTTCATTGCCATTTTCATAAAGATGCACTTTTGCAACTTTGTCAACTTTGAGCATTGGACCTGTCCCCTTGATACAAGAAAACTGCACAGCTCTCAAGCAATTGGTACAAACTCATATCAGCCCTAAAGCAAGCTGGTACAAGCATGTGAGATTGGTTTTGTCAACTTTACTTCAAGTACAAGAAAAGTTGCAAAAGGGATAAGGCTTGCACAGCTAGTAGGAAGCTGACTTTGTATCACTTCTATACTAATATGCAAACATTGAATAAGAGATTACACGCTTGGCTTGAGCTTAGAACTCTCTCAAACTGAAAAACACCAAAAATCTGCCTACGCATACAGTTTCTGCAAAAGCTCATCCAACTCTCATTTGGCTCATGCGTTTTGTGTTTAACTGATTCAAACATCTTATACACTTGATACCTAGTAAATCCAAGCCATCACCCTGGTTTTGTATCCTCTGTTTCACCATATGCCATTTTCAACTTGGAAGCTTGCAATTGGACTTGGTCAGGGAGTTCCAGCCATCCTCAGAGCAAGATAAAGATTGGAATAGGTTCAGGGAAGCTCAGAGAAGCTCAAACAATCATCAGGACTCCATCAAAGTCCCTACATTTCCATACACGATTCTAGTTGAAGGAGGTATTTTCTTAAACTCTATCTCTTTATACAGGCAACCTCAAACCACGATTTGTGAAGAAAAAATGTAGTTCTCATCTTAACGAAGTTATACATATCATTACTTTGCATTTATATTACTTGTGCTAAGAGAATTTGAAGCTTGAAATCTCTAAAAATTTTAGGTCACGATTTAGGGATTCCAAAATTCTCTTTGATTTTTGATAGTTAGGTTACATAACTTATATGGTTGGAATCGTGAGCTCAAATGCCACATTTTTCATGTTATGAGTTTTCATTTTTATGCAAGCATGAGGAAGATACAGGTTGCACTGAAAATGGCGTGAAGATGATGAACGAAGGACAGTGATGAAGTTCTGGGCTTTTTGTTGCTTGGGACTTTTTTGTTTTTGCTAACACCCCCCCCCCCCCCCCCCTGACTTGCTATTGCACCCCCCTGGCTAACTATTTTATATTTTTATATTATATTTAATACTTTTATTTATTTTTCTGAATGTTAAAAAATCCTAAAAAATTATTTATTTATTTTAACACTTTTATTTTTTATTTTTTATTATTTCTCACATAAAAAATTAATTTATTTTGATAGAATAGAATTTATTTTCTTAAATAACTTATAGATATAATTAAAAATACTTAATATTTTTATTATACATTCTATACTCACAAATACCAATTTTTGCACATATTTAATTTTTTAATATTTATATACAATATTATTTATTATTTTTTTTATATACAAAAAATACACAAAATAATAATATAGAACATTATTTTCTTTTAAATGAAAACTAGGGTTTAACCCCTTTCAAAAAGAATTAATATATATTTTTCCTTATATTTTTAGGTTTAAATTAAATATTTTTCATACAAAAACAAGACATAAATTTTTTTTTCTTTTACATACATATTGCATTGCATTTTAAATATTTGTATTATATTTATTTAATTCGCGCATATTCGATTTGGTTATAATAATATATTTAGCTTTATATTTGTGCAAATCCCCATTCAAACTTGTATTCCCCCCTCCCATAAAAATTGTTGTAATAGCTTAGTATATTTACATTACGCAATTTATCGCTTTATATACCATGATTAGTAATTAGGGTTTGCATGACAAGAACAAAACCAAGCAAAATAGAAAACCCTAAATACAAGACAAAATCAAAACCATGAAAATGATACACTTTGCACACAAGCACCCTTAGGGTTTCTCCCACTTGGTTGCCTAAAATAAAATGGCCATGTTACGCATGCGAAGTATCTTGGCAAAATAAAACAAATATAAGATCATAGCCCCTCGATGACGCTATTCAAAAGTTGCCTAAACAAAATGATCTTGGTCCCTAAAAAATGCTAAGATACTTGGCAACATTGCTATCATGGTTATACGATGATCCACGCCCGTCCCGTTTACATCCAAAGATAGAGTTGCTTACCAAATCAATGGTAAGTCAACAATGTTAAAGGAATAGAAAATGCACAAGAAAGACATTTGAGTAGGTAGATAGCTTCTAAGTTACTTGCTCTATTTCAAACAACAATCCTTGCTATTTTAAAAAATAAACACACACACATTTCAAAACATTTCAAAATATCTTACAAAACATTGAAAACATTTTCAAAAGACAAACATCTTTGTATACATTCTTACGAACGAGAATCATTACAAAGATTGCCTAAACAATGGCCTCTTTTACAAAATACTTTCAAAATCACACCAAACACCATTTCAAACAATACAAAGTAAGTGATTTAAGCAATTAACTAAGAGCCCATGGAAAGCCATGGATGAAAAGGGTGCTAGCACCTTCCCTTTTCATAATCTACCCCCCGAACTCAAGAAAACATCTCAAAGGTCTTTCCTGTGCTTTTTTACCTTTCCTTTTGGATAAAAGAAAAGTCGGTGGCGACTCTTGCTAACCGCGACATTTGCGATAAAGCGTAAAACCTTCAAGTCAGTTCTCCCACCGTATCACAGAACTGGCGACTCTGCTGGAGACTAATCTAAAAGTGAGGTTACCTTAGGGTTTAGATGACATTTATTTGCTTACTTTGTTTGACTTGTTTGCTTTACATTTTGGTTCTGTTGTTTGGGTTTGAATCCTCCACCCGGATTTGGGAAACATTATAGGTAAATAACAATACGTTGTGGAAACTGTGCGGGGTATACCGACACAGTCTAAGCAATAGATATGTTAGTGTGACATATTTATGGGTATCGGTAGCCTTTGAGTCAATCAAAGAGAATACGGGGCCGTTGAGTGATGTCATGAAGCACTAATGAACTTCTAGAACCCTTTACTTGACCAACTTGGCCTTTTAGGATGTAGTGAGATGACCGGATTCAGTGCAGTCCGAAGTTGGTAGATACTCGATACTACACTCATTGAGGGTTGTTTCTTGGGATATTTCGGTCGCCAGTAAAGAGGCTTGAACTGAAACAATGAACAAAGAAAAATAATCCAGTGATATTGAGCTCCTTAGAACTCGGTTACTATTGCTAGGACATGTTGAGCCAACTAAACTTCAAGAGGGTACTTACCTATAAAACCCCATGCAAGCCTAAACTAAGAACTTGCTTGATTTTCTTATACATATATACTTGTGCATAACATCATGGACATTATGAACATCATATACATTCACTAACCATTTCAAGAATTTTGGAGATTCATCTTTGTTCTTTGTTTTGTAGGATATGGATTCACTCCGCAGGAAAACTATCCAAATCAAACTTGTAAGAATTCCTCCACAACTCAAGGAGTTAACTTCAAAGATTCCTGAGAACTCTCCATTCACCGAGAGGCATGGTCGTCTACTCAACTTGGTCACCTCCAACATAGAGGAAGACATGATGAAGGTTCTCTTCCAGTTCTTTGACCCTTTGCATCATTGCTTCACATTTCCTGACTATCAACTTGTGCCCACTTTGGAAGAATTCTCTCAACTCATGAGGATTCCAATTCTCAATCAACTACCTTTCAATGGTACGAAGAGAGATCCAAAGCCATAAGAGATTGCTCAAGCTCTGCACTTGCACTCATTTGATGTCACAACTCATTGGGAAACTAGAAGTGGTGTCAAAGGCTTCTTGGCAAAGTTTCTGTTTGAGAAAGCCCAAAGCTGTTGGAATTCTATAGACTTACAAGCTTTTGAGGATATTGTAGCTCTTCTCATCTATGGGATGGTCTTGTTCCCTAATCCTGACCAACTCATAGATGTGAGTGCTGTCAAAATCTTCATGTCATGCAATCCGGTGCCAACATTGCTTGGAGATATCTTACACTCTTTTCACACTCGTACAATGAGGAAAAGAGGTGTTCTTATGTGTTTCACTCCTCTCCTGGCAAGATGGTTTATTTCTCATCTTCCCCAATCAGTCTTAAAGAATGAGCAAGGTTTGAGGTGGTCACAAAGGTTGATGACACTTAAACATTCAGATATTCATTGGTGTTCTCGATCCAAAGAGAATGTTATCATTGTTGACCATTGTGGGGAATTCCCTAATGTCCCTCTACTTGGCATTAGGGGAGGCATCACCTACAATTCTTTCTTGGCTCTAAGACAGTTTGGTTGTGCCCGAAGGGATGGCCCACATGATATGCTGATTCAAGGCTTGGTTTTTGACTACGACAACGACGATCAAGGACTTCGCCGAAGATTCATCCGAGCATGGAGGATTCTAAATAAGGTGGATAGCAAGACTTTGGGACACAAGAATTCCATCCCTCTTGAGCCTTACCTCAAGTAGGTATGAACCCACACTCAAAGTCTTATGATGCCTTATCCTTCCATTCTCCCAGTGATTATTGAGCCTGTTAAGGAGGGAGAAGTTCCATACACTATCCTACATCCTGAAATGCCTACATCACTCGAAGACCTACAAAGGGATTGGATACAACTCAAAGGAGAGCGCGATACTATCGAAGCCCAATTCTACGCAAGCGAGAAGAAGGTTTTGGAACTCACTCGGCTACTTCATGAAGAGCAGACTCTCAATACCTATATTGCAGCAAAGAGGACGCGCAATGTCTTTTTATCTTAGAATTTTGTATTATTTTGCCCCAGGGCCATTGATGTACTCAAATTCTATCTTATTAATATAACGTGTGTTTCTTTTTGTTTGAAACAAATTTGAATTTTTAAATCCTTGAAAGCATTGCATGAATACATATCATTCATCATAAACATAAACAGGTATTTGCAACAAGTTTCCTCATCCTTCTACTATTTATTTCAGCAAGATGGATCTCGAACATACGGTTAATAACCTTCAAGCTCAAAATACACAATTTCAACAGTTACTCATGACCTTAGCCAAGGGGCAAAAGGAGCTGAAGACTCTGCTAGAAAAAGAGAAAGAGAAAAAGAAGAAGAAGAAGCCAGCTGGTGCGGTAATCATGGGAAGATGGTTCCAGGGACAAGCCAAAAGGACCTTAGATTTTCAAGCAACATCTGATGAAGGGGAAAGAAAAGGAAAAGAAACGGCAGTACCATCATATTCTGAAGAAGAGGAGGAAGAGGAGGACTACTCTGAGCAGCAATACCCTCTGGTTGATGACAAGTACAAATACCTTGAAGAGCGTTTAAGCGCTATGAAAATATAGAGAGTATCGGGGCTAGATTTTGAAGAGTTTGGGCTGGTGTCAGGAATTGTGATCCCACCAAAGTTTAAAGTACCATTATTTGCCAAGTATGATGGGGTGTCTTGTCCTAAAATGCACCTCCGATCATATGTCAGGAAGATTCAGCTGCACTCTGCTGACAAAGACTTGTGGGTCCATTTCTTCCAAGACAGTTTATCAGGAATGCAACTTGATTGGTTTTACCAATTAGAAAGGGTCGATGTCCATAATTGGGAAGACATGGCAGCAACTTTCTATAAACAATACCAGTACAATGCCGACTTGGCTCCTACCCGTACTTAACTTCAGAGTATGGCTATGGTTTCCAATGAGGGCTTCAAAGATTATGCGTAAAAGTGGAGAGATCTAGCCGGAAGAGTGAAACCCCCTCTGTCTGAAAGGGAGTTGGTGGACATGTTCTTAGGAACTCTATCAGGCCCTTTCTTCAATCATCTAATTGGGAGCTCCTCTGCAGGGTTTACCGAATTGATTTTAACCGGAGAGAGGGTGGAAGCTGGTATAAGAAGTGGGAAGATTCAAAAGGATGCGTCTGCCTCTGCAGCTGTGAAAAAGCCCTTCACTGGGAAGAAGGAAGTATCTGTTGTTTATTCACACAGAAATCAAGGAAGAACTGAACACCGACCAACGGTGGGGGCCGTTATGATTCCAAAGCCTGCGTCAGACCAACCAAGAAATAACCAGCCAAGGGTGGAAAGGCCAGTCCGGTAATTCACCTAGATTAACATGACTCCAGCCCAGGTTCTACCATATCTTTTGAAATTGAATCTGGAGACTTTAAAAGAGGCCCCAAAGAATCCCAATATTGCGTCTCCTCATTACCAACAACAATAATTGGGCTCTAAAGAACAAAATTCAAGACCTGATAGACGTGAAGGAAGTTGAGTTTGAAGCGCTTGAGAAACCGAATGTCATTTCGGCTCCGATGCCTATGCATGGTCACAATGCCAATGCTGTCGAGGAAGATTTATTTGTTGCCACCGTGGATGAACTGTTAACTCCGCTCCCGATCATTAAGTTGAATATGTTGAAAGCTGGTATATTCCCAGGTTGTGAAAAAGACTTCCATATTTTCCTATCCTCATCATTTGACTGCCCTTTGTTGAAAAAAGGTATCCAACGATTGATTGATAACCAATAAATTTTGTTTGAGAATGCTCTTGTTTCACCCGTTCCAGTTAAAGAAGTTTCAATTATAACCATCTATGCCAATCCTTCCAGGGCCCCTAAAAGACCCGTTAGGATTACACCTGCTCCAAAGACTACTCCACTTAAGATTACAATTCCCTGGCCAGTCCCGTACAAATCAGATAGAACAGTACCATGGAATTACGGTGGAGAAATCTACTACCATGGTATTAAACAGGATAAACTGACTGCCGAAGAAGAGAGCTCCGAAGAGGATAATTTCGACATTAGAAATATTGCCGGAACTAGCAAGATTACCCATAGTGGTAGAATCTTCTCTCCAGAGATTGCCCCTCCAAAGGCAGTTTTTGGACCCGTAGTCGTTCCGAAGATTACCTCTGCACCCGTGATTGTACCTGCAAGTGTACTTACCGACAAAGACAACACAATTCCTATCCTTACTTCCACTGCAGAGAATAAAGGAAAAAAACATTCAAGAAGATCCTATCCGGACGAAGGCTCAATCACTAGCTATCCCCGAAACATCCAAGAAGGAAATGGAAGAAATCCTGAGGATAATAAATAAGAGTGATTATGATGTGGTTGAACAGTTGGGGCAAACCCCCTCCAAAATCTCTATGCTAGCATTGCTGCTGTGCTCTGAGGCACATGCAAAAGCTCTGGTAAAATTTCTAAAGACAGTTCATGTGCCACAAGAGACGTATGCTGACCAATTCCAAGAATGTGTGGCCAATTTGACAACTGATAATGGCGTGGGTTTCTCTGATGCTGACTTGACACCCAAAGGGAGAAAACACAACGAGACATTACATGTCTCAGTGGAGTGTATAGGAACAACCCTAGCCCATGTCTTGGTAGACACGGGATCATCTTTAAACGTCTTACCAAAGAAAGCCCTTGATAGATTGGATTGCGAAGGGTTGACTTTAAAACCCAATAACATAGTGGTGAGAACTTTTGATGGTTCGAAGAGGATGGTTCGCGGGGAGGTGGACATCCCAATAAAGGTGGGAACTCAGACTTTCAATTCAACCTTCTATGTGATGGACATCCGTCCCTCTTACTCTTGTCTATTAGGACGGCGTTGGATCCACAATGCCGGTGCTGTCACCTCCACATTACATCAGATGCTGAAGTACCCGGTCCAAGGAAAGATCATAACTGTCCATGGGGAGGAGGAGTATATGATTAGTCATCTAAATTCTTTCCGATATGTGGAGTTGGATGGAGAGTTCATTGAAACCCCTTTCCAACATTTTGAAGAAGTCTCTCAAGAAATAGCGGCAACCAAGGCGGTATCCTCGATTCCTAAGATCACAAGACCTCCACTTCGGATGTCATCTCTAAAGGATACAAAGGCAGCAGTGGAAGAGGGTGGATGCACCATCTGGTGGAAACTTCTAAACATTCCGTACAAATCAGACAAGTTTGGCTTGGGGTTTACTTCAACTGCTCAGAAGGCTGTGCGCCGCACCCGTGCTAGGGGGCCACCTGTGAAGATTAGCAACCAAAGGGTCAATGCAGTAGAAGACAGTGAAGAAGATGGCAGCTTGGAAGATTGGATATTTCCTACTATCAACGGAGGACTTCGCAACTGGGAAGCCAAAGACTTTGTCCCAATAACTTTCATCTCTCAGTAATTTATCCTTTACATTTTTGTTGGACTTGTAATATTCACGAACAATTCACACTTTAAAAACCTTGTGTCTTACCCAAGGCACATTGGTCCATTTGTAAGGGTTTTTATTTCATCTTCATATGACATTCAATAAATCATGGACGCTTTTTCATATATAAACCTTTTGTGCTCATTGTCTTTCTTTTACATTTTATTGTTTAAAGATGGCTATACCCTTACAGACACCCACACTCACAAATGCAGGTACCCCTCCATTCTGGATCCCATGGGTAATGATACTGCTATAGCCTTCAGTGACTCTGAAGATCCGATCTACCAAGCCGAATACGAAGGTGAGGAAGACTTTGAGGTGCTAGGGGAATTGGCCAGACTACTACAACAAGAGGAAAGAGTTATTCATCCTCATGAGGAGCTGTTTGATACAATCAATTTGGGTACCGAGGAGGATAAAAAGGAAATAAAAGTGGGTGCCAATCTAGAGCCGAGTGTCAAGGAGCGCCTAATTCAGCTGTTGCATGATTACGTTGAGATCTTTACCTGGTCATACGAAGACATGCCGGGACTCGATACAGACATTGTGGTACATCGTCTACCCACAAGAGAAGACTATCCACCAGTGAAGCAAAAAGTCCTCCGCATGAGACCTGACATGTCAGAGAAGATCAAAGCGGAAGTCATGAAATAGTTCAATGCTGGATTTTTGGCTGTTACTTCTTATCCTCAATGGGTTGCCAACATTGTTCCCGTGCCTAAAAAGAACGGAAAAGTAAGAATGTGCGTGGACTATAGAGATTTAAACAGGGCCAACCCTAAAGATGATTTTCCACTTCCACACATCGACATCCTGGTTGACAATACAGCCCAGCACAAAGTATTTTATTTCATGGACGGAATCTCAGGATATAACCAGATCAAAATGGCGCTTGAGGACATGGAGAAAACTACATTTGTCACACAGTGGGGTACGTTCTGCTATAAAGTGATGCCATTCAGACTGAAGAATGTCGGGGCAACCTATCAACGCGCCATGGTAGCTTTGTTTCATGATATGATACATCATGAGATAGAGGTCTACGTAGATGACATGATAGCCCGATCACAAACTGAAGAAGAACACCTTGATCACTTGCAAAAGCAATTTGTGAGATTGAAGGTGTACAAACTAAGGTTGAATCCAAACAAGTGAACATTCGGAGTCCGGTCCGGTAAACTCTTAGGTTTCATCGTCAACAACAAAGGCATCAAGGTTGATCCTGCCAAGGTTAAATAGATACAAAAAATGCCTGCTCCTCGTACTAAGAAGGAAGTCATAGGATTCTTGGGACGCCTGAACTATATTGCCAGATTCATTTCTCACCTAACATCTACTTGTGAACCAATCTTCAAACTGTTTAAGAAAGATCAAGTAGTCAGATGGAATGATGAATGTCAGATTGCTTTTGACAAAATCAAAGAGTATTTACAAGAGCCTCCTGTCTTGATGCTGCCAGTCGAGGGAAGACCACTAATCATGTATCTGACCATTTTAGAGAACTCAATGGGGTGCATATTGGGGCATCATGACGAGTCTGGCCAAAAAGAGCACGCTATTTACTACCTGAGCAAAAAGTTTACCGACTGTGAAACCAGATATTCACTGCTCGAGAAAACTTGTTGCGCTCTGGTATGGGCTGCTCGCTGGCTAAGAAATTATATGTTGACTCATACCACTTTGCTGATATCTAAGATGGATCCGATAAAGTACATCTTCGAAAAGCCTTCTCTGTCTGGAAGAATAGCTAGATGGCAGATGATCTTAACAGAATATGACATATAATACACTACCCAAAAAGCTATAAAGGGTAGTGTGCTAGAAGATCATCTTGCTCATCAAGCTGTAGAAGATTATCTGTCCATGAAGTTTGAATTCCCAGACGAAGACAGCATGACATTAGACAACGATGAAGAAATCAGGCCATATGACGGACCTGAATAAGGATCCCGATGGACCCTGTTCTTTGATGGGGAATCCAATGCACTTGGTAATGGTATCGGCGTCGTACTCATATCTCCGGAAGGATGCCATACTCCTTTTACTGCCAAACTTTGCTTCAACTGTACGAACAACATGGCAGAATACGAAGCATGCATCTTTGGTCTCAAGGCTGCCATAGACTTGGGAATCAAATCTTTAGATGTGTTTGGGGATTCAGCTTTGGTCATCAGTCAGATCAAAGGAGAATGGGACACTAAGCATCCAAACCTTATCCCTTACAAAGAACATGTTTTGACATTGTTACCACATTTCGAGCAGATTACCTTCGAGCATTTCCCGCGAGAAGAAAATCAGCTAACCGATGCTCTAGCCACAATGTCATCTATGTTTAAACTTAATTGGGATAACGAGGCTCCCCATATCACCATTGAACGAATGGATGAACTAGCACACTGTCACGAGATTAATACTGAAGAAGTAGTGGACCAGCCTTGGTTTCATGAAGTCAAAAGGCATCTCGAGGCTCAAGAATATCCAGAAGGAGCTTCGATCAATGACAAAAAGTTCTTAAGGATATTCTCAGCTAAGTTCTTCCTAAGTAATGGCATCCTATACCCATTTTGCTCCGTTGTGTGGATAAGATTGAGGCTGAAAAGATCATGGCTGAGCTACATGAGGGCACTTTTGGTACCCACTCTAGTGGGCATAAGATGGCAAAGAAAATTCTACGGGCAGGCTATTATTGGTCTACCATGGAAGCAGACTGCTATCAACACTCCCGGACCTGTCATAAGTGTCAAATCTATACAGACAAGGTGCACGTGCCTCCGGTTCCTCTAAATGTCTTAACATCTCCTTGGCCCTTCACTATGTAGGGAATCGATATGATTGGGGAGATCAAGCCTACAACCTCCAATGGACACCGCTTCATTCTAGTGGCCATTGATTATTTCACAAAATGGGTCGAAGCAACTTCCTTCGCATCCGTTACTAAGAATTTTATTGCCCGCTTCATCAAGCAGAATCTTATTTGCCGGTATGGTATCCCAGAAAGGATCATCACTGATAATGGTACAAACCTTAACAATACTATGATCACCGCCTTGTGCGAGCAGTTCAAGATTCAACATCACAATTCATCCCCCTATCGGCCAAAGATGAATGGTGCAGTCGAAGCTACTAATAAAAACATTAAAAAGATCGTACAAAAAATGACAGTCACCTACAAGGACTGGCATGAGATGCTACCGTTTTCTCTCCATGGGTACCGTACCACAGCTCGCACATCAACTGGGGCAACACCCTATTCTTTGGTTTATGGCATGAATGTTGTCCTACCTATCGAGGTTCAGATCCCCTCTTTGAGAATTATGAAGGATGCAGGTTTGAGTGAGGACGATTGGATTCAAACCCGACTTGATCACTTGAACTTAATTGATGAAAAGAGACTTACTGATGTTTGCCATGGTCAGATGTATCAAAAGCGGATGATCAAGGCTTTCAACAAGAAAGTCAGACGCCAAGTATATCAAGTTGGAGATCTAGTGATCAAGTGCATCATCTTGCCACAAAGTGATCCCAGGGGCAAATGGACTCCTACCTATGAAGGACCATTTGTAATCAAGAACATCTTTTCTGGTGGGGCAATGATTTTAACCACCATGGACAAAGACGACCTGCCACACCCTGCGAACGCAGACATAGTCAAAAGATACTACGCATAAGAGACCCGCTAGGTTGACACACCTAGGCAAAATAAGGGCATCCCAGCGAACCAAAAGGTTCGGGCAAAAATTAGGCATAAAATAAAAAAATATGTACACCCGGCAAGTTGAAAACCCGAAAGGGCGACTTGGGCAAAAAAGGGTTTCCCGGTGGATCAAAAACCCGAAAGGGCGGTCCAGGAAAAAGTTAGGGAATTAAAGCGTATGACTGTGTCTCGGCGGATCACTTTGAGGACAATCTCTTCACTAACAAACCTGAAGCTTCTGATCAATTCAATCATCTTCAGACGAAGCAACAAATTGACAAGATATTCGGAGATACAAAGGCTATAGAAGAATGGGAACCCCATGGGATTATCACACATAGCCATCTTTCCTTGTATAAATTTTTCTTATGACACCATCCTCTTACTAGGATGTTTGTCCCTTTTGTACAAAATACTTATTCAAAGTAAATACAAAGATATCTCTTTAAAGTACAAAAAACTATTTGTCCTTTTCTTTTTTACACTTGTGTTTTATTTGCAAAAACGTCAAATGATTTATTAATGAACATATGCATTTGAACATAATTACTGTTTACAAATAAACAAAATGAAAAAGAACAGTTACTGACAGGTTGAAAGAATAGGAAAACGTCTTTAGGCTATTCCATGAGCAATCCCTACAGTACATCATTAAGATCCCCAGTAGAGCTAAGACTTCCAACTATTAATCCCCAGTGGAAACCATTCGGTTTCTCCAAATTCCCCAGCAAGTTGCCTTGAAGCCTGAAAAGCAACCAGATAACAGTTAACTTTTGTTTCTCCCCAACCTAGGATAACTCCCCGGTAGGGTGACAGACAACCGAAACTCCTGAACCTTTTTCCAAACAGGAATAAGCTTTTTCCCACAAAGTTTTCTTTGCTCCCCAACAGAATGAAGATTCCCATTATTAATTCCCAACAGAAGTCGTCAAAGTTCTCTGGATTCCCCAAGCATATTCCTCAAGCAGTACATGTCATTACTCTCACAACGGAATTTTTGTCAATACTCCAACTTCAAGACATGAAGAATCCACATATCCTCAGCAATCAAGGATTTATTTTCCTCAGCAATAAATCAAATCAGCTTACATACGCATACATCACATCTATATATCACAAACATTGATAAAGCACATATATTGCATCATACATTTCACGCAACAAAACTTTGTGTTTCAGCTAACATTTTACCCTTTTCAGGATAAGATTATCAGTTACCATTAACAATGTTCAAAGATTTCAGATACATTTCAGATACGCTCCAGACAAGGACGCCATTATGATACTCATTCAGATCTCAACATTAGATACAGTTCAGATACGCTCCAAACAAGGACGTCATTCTGATACTCATTCAGATCTCAACTTCAGATACAGTTCAGATACGCACCAGATACAGATGCCATAATGATACTCATTCAGATTCAGCTTTTAGATACAATTCAGATACACACCAGATACATATGCCATCCTGATACTCATTCAGATTCAGCTTTCAGATATAATCCAGATACGCACCAGATACGGATGCCATCTTAATCTTCATTCAGATTCAACTTTCAGATACAGTTCAAATACGAACTAGATACGGATTCCATCCTGATGCTAATTCAAATTCAATTTTCAGATACAGTTCAGATACGCACCAGATACAGATGCCATCCTAATACTCATTCAGATTCATCTTTCAGATACAGTTCAGATACGCACCAGATACGGATGCCATCCTGATACTCATTCAAATTCAGCTTTCAGATACAGTTCAGATACACTCCAAGACACGGTTGCCATTCTGCCACTTATTCAGATTCAAGTACAGATACAGCTCGGATACGCTCCAGACATGGACGCTATTCTATTACTCATACAGATTCAGTCTCCAGATACAGTTCAGATACGTTCCAGATACGGACACCATTCTGATACTTATTTTTTAACTTACAACTTACAATTCAACAAACATTCTTGGATGGCATCTACAAGCCCATATCCAACAAGATTCTATCACCTCTCCAAATGGCATCTTTAAGCCTATTCCCTCAACTACACTTTGTCGAGTGCAAATTTATGGGCACTATAGTGTCCAATCATCTTTTACCTTCGAGTCACGAACGACAAAACTCGCCAATCTAACTCTTCAGGTTCAAGAATATTGAACAGGGGCAACTGTGGTACCCCAAAATTTTCCCTCTCATTTATCAAGACTTTTCTCACAAGACTTCTTGGACTCAAGACAAGATTAGGGTTTGGTTAGCTCAAGACATCTCATCTTGCACTGATAACCCAAAATTAGGGTTTGAGTTTGCACAAGTATTTTTGGACCACCAATGCTTCATGTGACTTTCATACATCATTTTGGACCCCTAAGATTGCTCATGTTAAGTTTCAAGCCTGGAACCACATTTTTGATCAATCAATTGGACAATTGACCTAAAAATCAGTTGTATTTGGGAAAAAGTCAACCATGGCCAATTTATAGTCAAACATCATAACTTTTATCCACATCAACATTTTAGACTCATATGTACCATTTGATTAAGTTTGGATCACAACTCCTCAAGAAATTTGATCAAATAATCAAAAGGGCAAAATGGTCAATATTAGGGTTTTGACTGAGAAAGGGCAATTTCTGATTTTTAACCTAGCCAATGACCAATTGGGTTCAAGCATGATTTAAAGGGTTCAATAGCATCATCTTGACCTAATTACATGGTTCAAAAGATCTCAAGTTCATTGGATTGACAGATGAAATTTGCAGTCAACTGATCAAAAGTCAACTGTATACTGAAAAGTCAAACTTTGACTTTTTGGTCAAAATCAAGTACCAAGAGTCATAATTCATCAAGATATGTCAAAATATGAAACTTGTTCACCAAGAAAACCAAATTTGAAAATTAGGGTTTAAATTTGAAAATTTTCATAACTTAGAATTTTTCTAAGTATAAAACTTTTCTTATTTTTTCTCAACTTTTCACAACTTTTTCACCATGATACATTTTGATTCAAGAAAAGTTCCCAACATGAACGTTGTAGTCCTCCATGAAATATACAACTTTTATTCACAAACTTTTCCCTAAAGATGCTTGGATCTCAAGTTATAAATTTGTGAATACATGGTCATGAACTTCTTAACTTAGTGAAATTTTGCCCTAATTTAGGCAGGTTTTTGACCCAACTTCATGGCAACTTTTGACCTAGTTCCAAGAGGTATCTCAAAATTAATTTCAAGGATGGATTATGGAGCACATTGAAAGCTTTACAAAATGTCTAAGAACTCTCCAAGATCATTTTTGAGTAGGGAGAATCGAAGAGAGGAAGTTGGCATTTTTCTCACTTTTCGTTCAAGCCATTTTCACATAGAATCAAGTTGCTAACCAAACCTATGCTGCCTATTTCTTGATTTACAGGTCGTAAACTTGCTATAAACTCTTTAATTAAATGCATACTCAGTTGACAAAGCCTTTATCCTTGCTTTTGAAACTTTACACTAGTTGTAATTCCATTTTGGGCAAAAAGGATTCATTGCCATTTTCATAAAGATGCACTTTTGCAACTTTGTCAACTTGGAGCATTGGACCTGTCCCCTAGATACAAGAAAATTGCACAGCTCTCAAGCAATTGGTACAAACTCATATCATCCCTAAAGCAAGCTGGTACAAGCATGTGAGATTGGTCTTGTCAACTTTACTTCAAGTACAAGAAAAGTTGCAAAAGGGATAAGGCTTGCACAGCTAGTAGGAAGCTGACTTTGTATCACTTCTATACTAATATGCAAACATTGAACAAGAGATTACACGCTTGGCTTGAGCTTAGAACTCTCTCAAACTGAAAAACACCAAAAATCTGCCTACGCATACAGTTTCTGCAAAAGCTCATCCAACTCTCATTTGGCTCGTGCGTTTTGTGTTTAACTGATTCAAACATCTTATACACTTGATACCTAGTAAATCCAAGCCATCACCCTGGTTCTGTAACCTCTGTTTCACCATCTGCCATTTTCAACTTGGAAGCTTGCAGTTGGACTTGGTCAGGGAGTTCCAGCCATCCTCAGAGCAAGATAAAGATTGGAATAGGTTCAGGGAAGCTCAGAGAAGCTCAAACAATCATCAGGACTCCATCAAAGTCCCTACATTTCCATACACGATTCTAGTTGAAGGAGGTATTTTCTTAAACTCTATCTCTTTATACAGGCAACCTCAAGCCACGATTTGTGAAGAAAAAATGTAGTTCTCATTATAACGAAGTTATACATATCATTACTTTGCATTTATATTACTTGTGCTAAGAGAATTTGAAGCTTGAAATCTTTGAAATTTTTAGGTCACGATTTAGGGATTCCAAAATTCTCTTTGATTTTTGATAGTTAGGTTACATAATTTATATGGTTGGAATCGTGAGCTCAAATGCCACATTTTTCATGTTATGAGTTTTCATTTTTATGCAAGCATGAGGAAGATACAGGTTGCACTGAAAATGGTGTGAAGATGATGAACGAAGGACAGGGATGAAGTTCTGGGCTTTTTGTTGCTTGGGCCTTTTTTGTTTTTGATAAACACCTCCCCTGACTTGCTATTGCACCCCCTGGCTAACTATTTTATATTTTTATATTATTTTTTCATATTTTTATATTTAATACTTTTGTTAATTTTTCTGAATGATAAAAAATCCTAAAAAATGATTTATTTATTTTCACACTTTTATTTTATTTTTTTATTATTTCACACATAAAAAATTAATTTATTTTGATAGAATAGAATTTATTTTCTTAAATAAGTTATAAATATAATTAAAAATACTTAATATTTTTATTATACATTTTATACTCACAAATACCAATTTTTGCACATATTTAATTTTTTAATATTTATATACAATATTTTTTTTATATATACAAAAAATACACAAAATAATAATATAGAACATTATTTTCTTTTAAATGAAAACTAGGGTTTAACCCCTTTCAAAAAGAATGAATTTTTTTTTTCTTATATTTTTAGGTTTAAATTAAATATTTTTCATACAAAAACAAGACATAAAAAAATGTTTTCTTTTACATACATATTGCATTGCATTTTAAATATTTGTATTATATTTATTTAATTCGTACATATTCGATTTGGTTGTAATAATATATTTAGCTTTATATTTGTGCAAATCCTTATTCAAACTTGTATTCCCCCCACCCCCCCCCCCCCCCCCCCCCCCCCCCATAAAAATTGTTGTAATAGCTTAGTATATTTACATTACACAATTTATCGCTTTATATACCATGATTAGTAATTAGGGTTTGCATGACAAGAACTAAACAAAGCAAAATAGAAAACCCTAAATACAAGACAAAATCAAAAGCATGAAAATGATACACTTTGCACACAAGCACCCTTAGGGTTTCTCCCACTCGGTTGCCTAAAATAAAATGGCCATGTTACGCATGCGAAGTATCTTGGCAAAATAAAACAAATATAAGATCATAGCCCCTCGATGACGCTATTCAAAAGTTGCCTAAACAAAATGATCTTGGTCCCTAAAAAATGCTAAGATACTTGGCAACATTGCTATCATGGTTATACGATGACCCACACCCGTCCCGTTTACATCCAAATATAGGGTTGCTTACCAAATCAATGGTAAGTCAACAATGTCAAAGGAATAGAAAATGTACAAGAAAGACATTTGAGTAGGTAGATAGCTTCTAAGTTACTTGCTCCATTTCAAACAACAATCCTTGCTATTTTCAAAAACAAACACACACACATTTCAAAACATTTCAAAACATCTTACAAAACATTGAAAACATTTTCAAAAGACAAACATCTTTGTATACATTCTTACGAACGAGAATCATTACAAAGATTGCCTAAACAATGGCCTCTTTTACAAAATACTTTCAAAATCACACCAAACACCATTTCAAACAAAACAAAGCAAGTGATCTAAGCAAGTAACTAAGAGCCCATGGAAAACCATGGATGAAAAGGGTGCTAGCACCTTCCCTTTTCATAATCTACCCCCCGAACTCAAGAAAACATCTCAAAGGTCTTTCCTGTGCTTTTTTACCTTTCCTTTTGGATAAAAGAAAAGTCGGTGGCGACTCTTGCTAACCGCGACATTTGCGATAAAATGCAAAACCTTCAAGTCAGTTCTCCCACCGTATCACAACAACGCTTTGGGAATGGATGGTACAAATTTACAAATGGGGGTGGAAATCAATAAAACCCTAATTATCTATTACAGACCATTCAAATAGATAATAAAGAAAGAGGAAGTGTTTTTGGTAGAGAAAAGATTTGATGACTAAATTAATTTAAAGGAAAATTAATTTAAATGAAGAAAACCTAGGTCTAAGCTAACTTAAAAAGTAAATAATTGTTTAGAAAAATAGTTTTGATATTTATGTCAATTTGGAAATAATGTAAAATGAATAATAAAATATAATTCTAATATTTTAATTAAGAAAATAAAATAAACTATTTAAATTAATTAAATAAAACCTAAAACTTTTTTTTTGTGATTTTATGATTTAAATATAATTCTTGTATTTAACATAAAAAATGAAACAAAAAGAAAATATAAATAAAATAAAATAAAAGAGATTGGGTATGTGGTGTTGTGAGAGAAATCTAGAGGGTGTGAAAAAAGAATACTAGACCCACAACTGATTTTTGTTTAATTCAGAAAAAAATGAAATAAAAACATGTTAGTATGGGCATGCGTTTGAACAAGTAAAAATGGGGGTGATAAATAGTAAAAGTCCTAGGCCCATCATATAGAGTCCAGGCGCTGGGTTGATCTAGTGGGGGTGGCTCTTGGAAGTGTATCATGCGCCTGCCTTATGGGGCGTGTGATCTGGCCATGGAGAGATCAAATGGTGATGATGAGAGGGTGTGACGCGCGCGCCATAGGCTTGTGTGAATGGAATCTACAAGAAATAAATGTGAAACAAATAAAAGGGTACCACTGGGGCTCGAATCCAGGTCCTTATAGTCACAGGCGTGCGCTTTAACCACTGGGGTGGTGATATATCCGCTAGTTAAAGAAACAACTATTAGATATATTACAAACTCATCTCTGAATGTACTTCATCTTCTTTCTTCGCGCCAGAAGCCATGAACACCACTTTTGAATTTCAAACTCCTCCATTTCTCAATCATTTTTAAAAATGCATACATGAAAGTTGCTTGTTTTTTCACCACGAATCCAACCATGCCATTAACATAAGATAACACTCAAAGATTAAAGTGAATTTTTTTGGTACAAAACTGAACCCAAATATTCCAGAAATTTCAAATCCAAAATTCTCATCACTCAGGAAAGATAAATGAAATGTAAGCGCATGGTTAGCTTCAGGGAAATAATGTCTACAATTTTTTATTCAAAAAGTAAACATTAATAATGCTTGTACAGAGAGTTCAAAGTTTAGAAAACTTACTTCAAAAGTGAAAATCGTGTTTGAAGTTGGAGCACTTCTGGAGATGTTGTGATGATCTGGATAACTTCATTGAACTCCTAGGAAGCTATTGCAATGCTTACTTTGGATTGAGAGTGTCTGGATCTTTCTGGACAAGTCAAGTTGCAAAGCTCAGTTTTTGAAAATGGAGGATGATGAATATAATGCTACAATGATGAAACAGGGCTTTGGATATGTTAAAAATGAGTTATAGAAGCTTTGTGATGGATTTAAAATGTAAACGCACGGGTGGATTAGGTGTTTGGAGTTTAAGGTCAGAAGTTGCAACATGGAGGATTTGTGTGGAAATCCTGATTCCAGGGAGTTTGTGGGAGTTAGAGGGCTTGTGAGCTCGTGCTCTGGCTTGCAAAAGGATCTTATATTTATAGGGAAAGGCTGGAGAGAAGGAGAACGTCGGGTTTGCAAGTTTTAGGGTTATGGTTTGGTTGAATTGTAAATGAAGCAAACCATGAGAACATAGTTCCAATGTTAAGTACAAGGCAATCTTGAGTGGTAGAGGCTTTAAAAATGTTGCTTCTTGCTTTTGGATGGAGTGTGTGCAGAGGGAACAGGTTAGAGGCTCAAGGAGAGTGGACTTTTTGATAAAACATGCTTTACAAGAATGGAAATGGTAACTTTATGACAAAATGGAAAATTGTCTTGGAAAATGGCTCGAGCAGTTGATAATGGCTCAATCAATTGTGTAAACATTAAATTATGGAGTAATTTGCAAGTTAGAAGGCATGCAGAGCAAGATTATGCAACATAACATAAAGATTGGATTATGTGTTCTTCACCAAAATGACTTGTAATTCAAGTTTATCATGCCAACTTCAAGTCTTTGAATCTCCTGGCTCAAAAATGATCTCTTCAAGTTCTTGGACACTTTGGAAAGCTTTAAACATTGTCTACAAATTTCATGTTGATCACTTTAACTAAGTAAACTTAGAACTTGGTGAAAATTGGCCAAGAAGTTGGGATAAAAATCTGACCAAACTTGTTGAAAATTTCTCTAAGTGTTTAGATAAAAATGTCATGACTTCATGGGCCTATATCTCCTAATCCAAGCATTTTTTAGACATAAACCCTAAAATAAAGATTGTTATAATTCATCATGTTGTACAACTTTCATGTTGAAAGTTTTCCTTGAATCATCTAGCATCTTAGTGAAAAATGGTCATGAAGTAGTGAATTTATCAAGGTCAAAACACTTAGAATTTTTCTAAGTATTGGAAATATTGACTTTTTGTTGAATTTTATTGATTCTTGATGATCAAGTTTGATATTTTTGAGTGCCTTGATGATTTTTTATCTTTGAAATTCAATGTTGATCAAAAAGTCAAAGTTTTACTTTTTGTGTGTTTGTTGACTTTTCATCAATTGATCCAAATTTCAACTACCAAAACTTTGATCTTTAGAAATGATTTGAGACATGAAGTTAGTTCAATATATTTTGTTTGAGTACTTAAGATCATTATTCAATTCATTAGTCATGTACTAGGTCAAAAGTCAATGATCAGTCATTCTCAGTCAAAACCCTAATTTTGACAATTTTGCCCCTTTGGTGATCTTGGGGATCTTCTTGAGGAATTATGATAATCCCTTGATCAAATGATGAATATTACTATAAAATGTTTATTTTGACCAAAAAATTTAAAGTTTGATTGTATGTTGGTCACAATTGACTTTTACCGAATATAGCTGATTTTCAGTCATCTGAGCAATTGACTGAACAAATTTGTGATGCAAAACTTGAAACTTGGTGTGAGAATTCTTGGAGACTTATGATGAACCATGGAAGTCACTTGGGGAATTATAAGTCCAATTTTCCTTGAGAAAACCAAACCCTAGTTGTGGACCCAGTGCTTAGGAGGTGAGCTTGTCTGATCAACTCTTGAGTATCCTCGAACATTTGAGAACTTTTGTGACAAATGTCTTGAAGAAAAGGGAGGGAAAGTTTTGGGGTACAACAACTGCTCTTATTCAATATTCTTAAATCTGAAGAGTTAGATTGGCTCATCCGTGATTCGTGACTTGAAGGTAAAAGATGATTGAATACATAAGTGCCCTGAAATTTGCACTCGCTCGAGCATGGATTAATGTTGTCTGTTGATTATACCGGGAATCGGCTTAAAGATGGCATTTGGAGAGGTAATGAATATTTGTTGGAGATGGGCTTATAGATTCCATCCAAAGTAATTGTTGATAGAAAATAAATTAGACTAAGTCTACGCTCGACTCTAACTGGGAGAAGTATCAGAATAAATCTTTGGTCGATTTAATCTGAGCCATAAGATGTTTACATCCGTCTTTAACTAGGAGAAGTATAAAAAAAAACCTTGGTCGATTTAATCTGATACAGGAAAGGTCTACTGGAAGAAGTATCAGATCAAATCTTTGGTCAATTTAATCTGAGCCAGGAAAGGTCTACGAGAAGAAGTATCAGAATAAGTCTTTGGTCGATTTAATCTGAGCCAAAATATGTCTGGAGGAAGTGTTTGTCATGTAGATAGTCGCCCTGTGATGTTTTGGGAATTGATTTACGATCTATTTTTATTGGTAAACCTGTCCTGTTTCGAGAATTCATACCACTTGGTGATAAAGATAGTCGCCCTGTCTTGTTTCAGGAATTGATCTTCGATCTATTTTTGTTGGAAAACCCGTCCTATTTTAGGAATTGATCTTTATCTGACCATAAAGGAAGAAAGATAGTTTCCATGTCTTGTTTCGGGAGCTCATCTTCAACATGTTCATGTAGATAGTCTCCCCATCCTGTTTCAGGAATTGTTCCATAATTTGTTCTTCACAGATAGTTACCCTGTATTATTTCAGGAATTAATTTGTGGCTACTCATCCAGATAGTTTCCCCATCTTGTTTCGGAAATTAATCTGGAACCTACTTTTCGTTGGTCGTAGAGATAGTTGCCCCGTCTTAGTTCAGGAATTAATCTTTGACTTGGTTACGTAGATAATCTCCCTATCCTGTTTTGGGAATTGATCTACAAAACTTTTTTAGAATTTTTGATGATATTCGTCTGTTGACTGATCTTTCCTGAAAAGGTAAAGAGTTAATTGTATGCAATGTCATCATGTATGAAATGCATTTCACAATTATGTTCTCAAAATAAATGAGACTGTGATATATGCGTTTTGTATGCATATGCTATGACATATGAATGTGAAATGTTGTTGAAGTGTATTCCTAAACCCGTGCAGTATCTTTGTATGGGAAAATAAATCCATGACTATTGTTGGGGGATGAAGAGTATGAGTATCTTCAATCTTTTCTAGAATGCTTCCGCTGGGGATTCTTGCTTGCTATTTGAGGAAACTTCGTCGGGGAATGTTGAGTTATGATTTGGGGAGAAGAGTTATTGGTTGTTCATTGCTCTATTGGGGAATTTAATTTTGTACCCTTACTGGGGATAAAAGAGATGGAAAACCTTCCGACTCATCTGGGGTAGATAATTCTTAGATACTCTGACTGGGGATAAAAGAGATGGATAACCTTACGATTTGTATGGGGAGGATATAGTTAACTTGGTATCCCGTCTGATTCCAGGTTCCATATAAATTCTCTAGGGGTTGTGGTGACTTCACTGAGGAGAGGAATTCCGCCGGTGATTCATAGCAATCTGAGGAATAAACTCAAGCTGAGGAGACTGTAATATGTTGGAGAATGTGATACGGTGGAAGAACCGACTGTTTAATACTGGTTTGTGTTTTGTGTTTTTTGTTCGTAAAATGTCGCGGTAAGCAAGAGTCGCCACTGAATTGTATCTCATCCAATCATGGAAAAGGAAAAAGAACCGAAAAAACCTTTTTTTGAGATATTCTGAGTACGGGGGGTAGATTATAGAAAGGGAAGGTGTTAGCACCCTTTCTATCCATGGTTTTCCATGGGATCTTAGGTACTTGCATATCTTTTTAAAATTGCTTGTGTGTGCGCTTGCTTTGAAAATATTTTACTTCGTGATAACCCTTGTATCAGTCCTCAATGGTGTGACAAAGTTGTTTTTGAAAACTGTTTTGAAAGGTGTTTTTGTGAAAAGTTTTTATTGAGCAAGTACTTAAGATTCTACCTACTCGAAAAAAGATTGTTCGTTCTGTTTCCTTTAGACAGCGCTATCCCACTATTAAGGAGTAGGTAGCACCATCGTTGGAGTTGTAAGGGACATTCGAAAGGGACAAATACAATCACTAAATCAATAGTTAGAAAACTTTAGTAGTAACCCTAGAGTCTTAAGATCTTTTCGAGGCAACGTTTCTGAGGCAACATTTCTAAGGCAACATTCGAATGGGGCATTTGATCTTTTAGACAGGAGGGTGACTACTAAAATCTCCTATGGTTAATGATTGTGTACCGAAGGCAACCGAAGTGAGGTAAACCCTAGGAGTGAATATGTGCACATGATTCGTTTCAGTTATTTAGTATTTGCACATTAGGTGATCTACCGTTTTAAATTTCAAGCATTCTTCTCATACAATCCTATTAGCCATGCATCTAGACAGTTAAAGGTTGCGGGAATTTAAAGTGCGAAAAATAAAACCTAGCTATTACAAGGCTTCGGGGAGGGGGATTAATTACATAACCAAAATCGGGGATTTAAAGCAAGAAATAAAACCCTAATTTAACTATTACAAACCCTGAGCAGTTACAAAAATAATGGAAAATAATTAACAAGCGCGCGGCGAATTAAATACGAAAGAAAATTGAAAACCCTAAAATCTAATTGAGAAATAATTTGGGTTGTATTTTTGAGAAAAGAATTGATTAAATTATGTACGCCTAAAACCCTAATTCTAATCTTTTTAATTATGAAAAAGAGATTGAAATTAACCTAATCTAGCTAAATTAAATAATTTCGTGAAAATAAAATATTTTACAAAGAAAACAAGATTTTATGTATTTTTGGTTTTTTTTTGAGAAATTGCAATTTAGTTGTAAAATTAAAACCTAGTTTCTATTTGATTTTAATTATAAAATAAATTAAATTTACCTAACTTACTAATTAAATTAAACAATTTATTATTAAAAAAAATTCTTTTTGTGTTTTGTGATTTATTGATTTTATGATTAATTAACAAAAACAATTAATTTTTTGGTGAAAAATATTTAAACAAAAATAATTAAAACAAAGAAATAAATAAAGAATAAAAAAATAATGGGCCTGTATGCTAGCAAAAAGGGGGTGTGAAGATGAAATTCCAAGCCCAATAATGCTAAGCCCAGTCAACCATGCCGGATCCTGTGCAACATTGACTTTGAGGTGCATCATACTCCTTCACTGCAGGCGTTGGATCTTGGCTGGAGATGAATCTGATGGTCAGATCTTGAGTTTCATGGTGGACACATGGAATAATAGTGTATGAGATCCTGCGTATAAATGTTAGAAAATAGGAAAAATGTCTGGTCCTGGGATCGAACCCAGGTCCTTCCCTTCACAAGCGTGTCTCTCTACCAACTGCGCTGCTGATTCTTTGTTAATATATATAAATGAAAAATAATATAATACAAAAAACGCACTAAGCCCAGAAAACGCGCGAAAGTTCAAACGAGCCAATCACATGAAGCCAAGTCATCATCTTCTTCATGGATTCCGTCGTATTAGGTATTCACCTATACCCATAGACAATGTTCGTTGCTAAAACCCCGTGATATTCCAAAATGCAATACAAGCATGATAAATTTATTGTGATGGTACCAATCAACTCGTCTTGGTCTCACGAGTGTCATGGTACCTCATTCATGGCCCAATTTTTCCTATATGACAAAGCCCTAAAAACATCTTAGAAACCCTAACAATGGCAACTATGGATTCCTGCACGGTAAATGCAATTAAAGGGTACAGGTAGCTTGTAAACAAGATGATAAACAGAAATATATGATTAGCATGCGTTTAGGATGTGTAAAACATTGAAATCGAGTTTGAGTTTTAGGGAAAACCGTGATGCATTTGGGGACGATTTATGGATGCTTTGAGGCTTGAAAATGATGTTGTTAGCTTCCTGGGATGTCCAGGAATCGATTGGAAACGTTGGAATGGCTTGAATTGGCCTGTAGACAAAGATAGGTCTCACACTTTTCTTGCAAAATTTTGGTTTCTTTCTTGCTGTTTCACGCCTCCAATCCTTATGCTTATGGTATGGAATTATTGTGTATATATAGTAGACTGAATTAGGTTAATAAAAATGGCATGAATCTTGAGAAATAATGGAGATTTGATTTGATTTTCTCTTTGTATGATATCTTCCCAATATAAGCTTCAATCCAATATTTTTCAATCCAAATGAATCTTGCACGAATTGGCCATCATGCTAGCTTATATAGACTCAAAATGTGCACAAAAATCTCAATATTTGATTTGATTTCATTATTTTACCATTTAATTTGATTTATTTTGATTTAAATGAATAAAACATCAAAATAAATCATAAAAATAATAAAATAAGAGGTGAATGAGCTCAAGGGTCGTGGGTCTTATTATAAACATGTTTCAAGCAAGAAAACATGGGCCCCTTTGGAAAAAATGCCAATTTGATCAATGTTGACTTTTGACAATTTTCCAAAACTTGCCAACTTTGACAATGCATATCTCTCTCAATTTTGTCCATCGGGAGATGTTCTTGGAATTTTTAGAAAGCTTAGTATGTTCCCTAAGCAACCCAATTGGTCTCATCTAAATTGAGTCTTCCATGTTCATGTAAGAAGTTTTGACCCAAAAGGTGTTTTTGTTGACTTTTCAAAAGGACCCATAATGTAGAAATTCATATCTTTTTGTGGGTGCATATTTTGAACTTGGGAGCTGAAGACGAGTTGTAGGGAATTTCTTCCTCTTCAAAATGAGCCTTGGATGGAAAATTTATGATAAAGTATGAAGAAGTTATGTTTGGTCAAAGTTGGGTTGACTTTTCCTGCAAAACCCTAATTTAGCAACTTTTGGGTTTTGATAAATTTGGAGCATTCCACGAGGATTCATGATCAACCCTTGATCAAATGATGGAATTCACTTCAAAATGTTGATTTTGATCGAAAATCTTGAGGTTTAACTGTATATGGGCCACAATTGACTTTTGACCTAATATAGTCCATTCTCAAGCATTTAAGCAGTTGACTGAACAAACTTCTTATGCAAGGCCTGAAAATTGGAATGTATGATCTTGGGAACATATTAGGACCTTGGGAAGCATATGAGGTCTTTGTGGTTCACACATCTTGATAAAAAGGGAAACCCTAATTTGAGGTATACTGCCTTAGGAGAGAGTTTGTCTAGTAAACTCTTGGACTTTCTTGAGCAACTTGGGGACCTCAATTGACATTTGTTGAGTAAAATGGGAGGGAAAATTTTGGGGTACAACAACTTCCCCTATTCAATCTTCTTAAACCTGAGGATGTATATTGGCTGCTCTGCCTTTCGTGATCTGAAGGTGGAAGATGATTGAACACTAGAGTGCCCCGAAATTTGCACTCGCATGAAGTGGAACTTGATTTAAGATATCGGGAATGGGCTTACAGATGCCATTTGGATGTTGATAATAAAAGATTGTCGGAGATGGGCTTAAAGATGCCATCCTGGATGCGATGGAGAATTGTTGGAGATGGGCTTAAAGATGCCATCTAGAGAATGTGGATTTCCTGAGATATTCCTTTGACGAGAATCCCTATTGTTGTTGTCGACGAGGAATCTGCTGAAGAACATTAGTATCTGTCTCAAGAAATAGAGTTTTAGGAGCTTCAGTTGTCGATTACTCTATTGGGGAAATGCAAAACTAATCGTGTTTGATCGGGTTCTAGTCTTACAGTATTGTGGACTATTGTTTGGAGATAAGAGAAAAGAAACCTGGATGGTAATGTTATAAGAAGGAACCTGGATAGTAGGGTTACTTCGATATGAAAAGCCTGGATAGTAGGGCTGTGAGAAGGAACCTAGATAGTAAGATTACTTTGATATGAAAAGCCTGGATAGTAGGGTTGTAAGAAGGAACCTGTATAGTAGGGTTACTTCGATATGAAAATCATGGATAGTAGCTGTGAGAAGGAACCTGGATAGTAGGGTTACTTTGATGTGAAAGCCTGGATATTAGGGTTACTTCAATGTGAAAGCCAGGATAGTAGGGCTGTGAGAAGGAACCTGGATAATAGGGTTACTTCGATTTGAAAGCCTGGATAGTAGGGTTGTGAGAAGGAACCTGGATTGTAGGGTTACTTCGATATGAAAGCATGGATAGTAGGGTTGTAAGAAGGAACCTGGATAGTATGGTTACTTTGATGTGAAAGCCTGGATAGTAGGGCTGTGAGAAGGAACCTGGATGGTAGGGTTACTTCGATATGAAAGCCTCGGTAGTAGGGCTGTGAGAATGAACTTGGGTAGTAAGGTTACTTCGATATGAAAGCCTGGATAGTAGGGTTGTGAGAAGGAACCTGGATAGTAGGGTTACTTCGATATGAAAGCCTGGATAGTAGGGATGTGAGAAGGAACCTGGATAGCAGAGTTACTTCGATATGAAAGCCTGGATAATAGGGCTATAAGAAGGAACTTGGATAGTAGGGTTACTTCGATATGAAAAAGTTTGGGTAGAAGGGCTTGTGGGAAGAAACCGGGATAGTAGGGTTACTTTAAAGCGATAGTGTAGATTAGTTGACCCGTTTGATTCTGGGAATTGAGTTTCCATTAGTCGTCTGTAGATGTGATATGTATAACTACTGGATTTATTGTAGCTAATAGTCTTTTACTGAAAAATTAGCAGGGTTAGTTATATGTGATGCATGAAATGCAGGGCGAGATGATGTTTTCAAAATAAATGAGATTGTGTTGTTTATGATATGTATGCGTATGTCATGATGTGTGTTCATGAAATGCTGTCGGGGTATGCTCGCGCCTGGGAAAATAAATCCCTGACGGTTGTTGGAGATTTGCGAACATTCTACCGGGAAGAGATGCTAGAGAGTAACTCTACAGGGCCAGACCTTGGGGTAAGAGATACTCTGTTGGTAGACCTGCTGATCTGGAGGAACAAATTTAGCTGGGGATGAAATTTTGTCGCTGGAAGTGATGAGCTCTGTTGGAGATTGAGCTTCTGTATCTGTAGAAGTAAACTCCGCTTCGGTGATAAGATTTATTGACTCGCCTACGATTACGAACTTTGGCTGAGGATAATTACGTCCTGTTTTGGGGAAATTGACATTAATGCCTTTGGATACTTTTACTCTATGGGGAGTGTATGTACCAATAATCATGTTCCAAAGCTGACTTTATCCCGATACCTGTTGGTCATAGGAACCGTCAGGTTTGGTACTTCTTGTTTTTCCCTGTTTCTGGAATTACGGGTAACTGTCTTTTGTTTCTTATGTAAATCTTTATGAGCAGCAATCATTTTCAAATGCATATATCAAAAATAAATCATTGGACGTTCTTGCAAAAAAAAAACAGAAAAAGAAAAACAGATTGAAGTTCCTTGTGAAAATGATTTGTATTGATTTTTGAAGTTGGCCTGTAATAGGCGTTTTGTACAAAGAGGCTGATGCACTAGTAAGAGAACCCCGCCGAAAGATAGAAAATATACAATTTGTGTAAAAGAAAGAAAAACAACTATGTGAAACGGCCCCATTGGGTTCCAACTCTGCTATTGCCTTTATATATTCAAGTGTCTCATCACTTTGCTACTTGGACGAAGGTTGATCAGATTGATCGGCGCCGTCCGAGCTTGATAGTCGATACCAAAGTCTGGTTACAAGATGATCCAATGAGACATAGTGTTACGCTTCAATCCCTAACTTTTTCCTGGACTGCTCTTTCGAGTTTTCAGTCCACCGGGATACCCTTTTTTTCCCAAGCCTCCCTTTCAGGTTTTCCAATTGCCGAGTGTACAAATTTTCATTTTCATCCCTTAATTTTGCCCAAACCCTTTTGGTTCGCCGGGAAGCCCTTATTTTTGCCTAGGCCGGTCAACCTAGCGGGTCTTTGATTATGTGTAGTATCTTTTCACTATGTCTGCATTGACATGGTGAGGAAGGTCGTCACCATCCATGTTGGTTAGAATCATAGCTCCTCCTAAGAAAATGTTCTTAACCATAAATGGCCCTTCGTACGTGGGAGTCCATTTGCCCCTGGGATCACCTTGCGGCAGTATGATGCGTTTGATCACTAGATCCCCGGCTTGATATTCTTGACGCCTGACTTTCTTGTTAAAAGCCTTGATCATTCGCTTTTGGTACGTATGACCATGGCAGATAGCAGTAAGCCTCTTTTCATCGATTAGATTTAACTGATAAAGTCGGGTTTGGATCCAGTCGTCTTCGTTCAAACCCGCATCCTTCATAATTTTGAGAGAAGGTATCTGGACTTTGATGGGTAGGATTGCCTCCATGCCATATACCAGAGAATAGGGGGTTTCCCTTGTCGATGTCTGTTCTGAGGTACGGTACCCATGAAGAGCAAATGGTAACATCTCATGCCAGTTTTTATATGTCATCGTCATCTTCTGTACCATCTTCTTGATGTTCTTGTTAGCAGCTTCAACAGCCCCATTCATCTTCGGCCGATAGGGAGAAGAGTTATGATGTTGTATCTTGAACTGTTTGCAGAGCTCAGTGATCATTGTGTTGTTGACATTCATACCATTGTCAGTAATAATCCTCTCTGGTACACCATATCTACATATTAGATTGTGTCAGATAAACCGCGCCACAACATTCTTGGTTACAGTAGAAAAAGAGGCTGCCTCAACCCATTTGTAAAGTAATCAATGGCTACTAAGATGAAGCGATGCCCATTAGACGCGTAGGTCTGATCTCATCGATCATGTCGATGCCCCACATCTTAAAGGGCCAAGGAGCAATCAGGACGTTCAAAGGAACTGGAAGCACGTGCACCTTATCAGCATAGACTTGGCACTTATGACAAGTTCGAGAGTGCTGATAACAATTGGCTTCCATAGTGGACCAGTAATATCCTGCCCGTAGGATCTTCTTAGCCATGGTATGTCCACTAGAATGGGTTTCGAAGGTGTCTTCATGTAGATCTATCATGATCCTCTCTGCTTCGCTCTTGTCTACACACCGTAGTAGTGTGGAGTCATGGTTGCGTTTATAGAGGATCCCATTACTAAGGAAGAACTTTGTAGCAAACCTTCTCAGAAACTTCTTATCATTGACAGATGCCCCTTCAGGATACTCCTGAACCTCGAGATACCTTTTGACTTCATGAAACCAGGGTTTGCCTGCCACTTCTTCGGTGTCGATCTCACAGCAGTGTGCTGGTTCATCCAACCTCTCAATGGTAATTTCGGGAGCTTCATTGTCCCACCTAACTTTGAACATAGAAGACATGGTAGCTAGCGCGTCCACCAACTGGTTCTCTTCTCGTGGGAAATGTTCAAAGGTTACCTCCTCAAAGTGTGGGAGCAATGTCAGTACATACTCTCTGTAAGGAATGAGATTCGGGTGCTTCATATCCCACTCGCCTTTGATCTGACTTATCACCAGAGCGGAATCCCCGAATACACTTAAGAACTTAATCCTCAGGTCAATAGCAGCTCGAAGACCCATAATACATGCTTCATACTCCGCCATGTTATTGGTGCAGTTGAAACATAATCGGGCAGTGAATAGAGTATGACAGCCCTCGGGAGATATGATTATGGCACCAATGCCATTACCTAGTGCTTTTGAGGCTCCATAAAAATACATAGACCATCGGGATCCCTCCTCAAGTCCTTCATCCGGTTCGGGATCTTCGTAGTCAGTCACCAACATGATATTCTCATCCGGGAACTCGAAATTCATGGACTGGTAGTCATCCAAGGCCTGATGAGCCAAATGATCAGCCAATACACTCCCCTTAATTTCTTATTGAGTTGTGTATTGGATGTCGTACTCGGTTAATATCATTTTCCATATTGCTATTCTTTCGGATAGAGCGGGCTTCTCGAAAAATGTACTTGATTGGGTCCATCTTTGATATCAACAAGGTAGTGTGAGTCAGCATATACTGTCTCAGTCGGCGAGCAACCCATGCCAAAGTGCAGCAATTTTTCTTTAACAGTGAGTATCGAGTCTCACCGTCGGTAAACTTTTTTCTAAGGTAGTATATTGTGTGCTCTTTTCGACCAGACTCGTCATGCTACCCCAGCACACACCCCATTGAATTGTCTAGCACTGTTAGGTACAAAATCAGAGGTCTTCCTTCAACCAGGGGCATCAGAATGGATGGTTCTTGAAGGTATTCCTTGATTCTTTCAAAAGAGGTCTGGAATTCATCATTCCACTTTACCACTTGATCTTTCTTCAGCAGCTTGAAGATTGGCTCACAAGTAGCAGTCAGATGTGAAATGAACCTGGTGATATGATTCAGGCGTCCCAAGAAACCTCTAACCTCCTTCTCTGTACGGGGAACCGACATCTCTTGTATGGCTTTTACCTTCGCAAGGTCTACCTGAATACCCTTATCACTAACGTCAAAACCTAGAAGCTTACCGGACCTTACCCCGAAGGTACACTTGTTTGGATTCAACCTCAGCTTGTATGTCTTCAACCTGTCAAACAGCTTTTGGAGATGATCAAGGTGTTCTTCCTTAGTCTGAGACCTGGCTATCATGTCATCAACATAAACATCAATCTCATGGTGAATCATATCGTGAAACAAAGTGACCATGGCGCACTGATAGGTTGCCCCAGCGTTCTTCAACCCAAAAGGCATCACTTTGTAATAGAAGGTGCCCCACTGTGTAATGAAGGTTGTCTTCTCCATGTCTTCCGGAGCCATCTTGATCTGGTTGTAGCCAGAAAAACCATCCATGAAGGAGAAGATCTTGTGTTGCACAGTGTTGTCGACCAAAACATCAATGTGAGGAAGTGGGAAGTCATCCTTGGGGCTTGCCCGGTTCAGATCTCTGTAATCTACGCACATCCGTACCTTACCGTCCTTCTTAGGTACTGGGATAATGTTGGCAACCCACTATGGATAGGAAGTGACAGCTAAGAATCCTGCATCGAACTGTTTCATGACCTCTGCCTTGATCTTCTATGACATTTCAAGGCGCATACGACGAAACTTCTGTTTAACTGGAGGACAGTCCTCTTTAGTCTGCAAGCGAGGTACCACAATATAAATGTCTAGACCAGGCATGTCTTCGTAGGACCAGGAGAAGATCTCAACATAGTCGTGCAACATCTGCATCAACCTCTGTTTGACGCTAAGCTCCAAATTTGCACCTATTTTAACCTCTTTTTTGTCTTCCTCAGTACCCAAGTTCACTGTCTCAACCGGCTCTTCGTGAGGCTGTATGGCCCTTTCTTCCTGCTGTAGTAATCTAGCAAGTTCTCCAGGAACCTCACAATCATCCTCACCTTCGTCCTCGGCTTGGTTGATCATATTTTTGAAGTCATAACTGGCAATAACAGAGCTGTTATCAATGGGATCCAGAGTGGATACGGGTATGCATAGTGATACGTGAGTGTGTGTAAGAGAATAACTGTTTTCATAAAGTGAAAAACAGAAAAGAAAAACTGAGAGCGCAAGATATGTATGCAAGAAACGTCCAATGCTTTATTGATGATATATGAAATGACAAATAATATCCCTCTAAAGCAAAGTCGAGGTGCCTCGGGTAAGGCACCGAGCCGTAAAGTTTAAAATTGTTTATTACAAATCTTAAAACAAATACGCCAATTACTGCGGAATAAAAGAAACAGGTATGAAGTCCCTAGCCGTCCAGTTACTCGGTCCACCGTTGGTAGTTGGGTAGATCCAACTGTCGATGTCTGATTCCTCTTCACTATCTTCAATGACATTAACCCCATGATTGCTGATGTGTAGGGGAGGTCTTCCAGCCCGAGCGCGTCTAACAGCCCTTTGAGCCCCTATAGTAAATCCCAAACCAAATTTGTCAGTTTTATGAGTGAAATCAGGGAGCTGACCCCAATTGGCACACCCACCTTCTTCAACCATAGCCCTGGCTTCCTTGAGAGAAGCCATCTTCAAAGGAGGTTTGTTGCTAGTAGTTTCAGTCGATGCCAAGATCAGAGGGACCTCTTCAAAATTCTGACAACGAGTTTCTATGAATTCCCCGTCCATCTCTACGTAGCAGAAGGAGTTAAGGTGACTCACCGTATATTCTTCTTCACCCCGCACTGTGGCAATCTTTCCTTTCACTGGATACTTCAGCATTTAGTGGAGTGTAGAGGTGACTTCCCCAGCCTCGTGGATCCAAGGACGACCCAACAAACAAGAATACGACGTCCTGATATCCATCACATAGAAAGTGGACCCAAAAGTGTGAGAACCTACTTTGACAGGGATGTCCACCTCCCCGTGCACCGTTCTCTTTGATCCGTCAAAAGCCCTTACCACAATGTTACTAGGCTTTAGAGTCAACCTCTCGCAATCCAACCGGTCCAATGCCTTCTTCGGAAGAACATTCAGTGAAGACCCAATATCTACCATCACATGAGCCATAGTGGTTCCCCTGCACTCAATCGAGACACGCAGAGCATCATTATGCTTCCTTCCTTTCGGTGTCAAATTAGCATCTGAAAAACCTAGCCCATTATCAGCAGTCAGGCTGGCCACACATTCTTTGAACTGATCAACTGAAGACTCTTGCGGCACATGCGCAGTTTTGAGGAATGCGATCAAAGCCTTCACATGGGCCTCGGAGCACAACAGCAAAGACAACTTGGATATCTTCGATGGGGTCTGCCCCAGCTACTCGACCACGTTGTAGTCGCTCTTCTTAATGATTTTCAGTATCTCCTCCATTTCTTGCTTAGAAGCTTCCATAACAATTTTCTTAGGTGCCTCCGACCGGGCAGGCTCACCTAGAATTTCCTTGCCGTGGGTATCAGATGATTCGCCGACAGGGGTAATAACCGGAGTAAAAACAGGAATATTAGCAGATGTACTAGCAGGAACGGCAGATGGAATAATAATAGGCTTGTTGACAGTCTTAGGGGAAATCTCGGGAGAGAAAACCCTTCCACTTCGGGTAACTTTGCTGGTTCTGACAATGTTACCAATATCAGGATCAGCCTCTTCATCTTTCAAGTCTTGTTTGATGCCATGATAGTACACATCGACACCATAATTGCAGGGGACAGCTTTGTCTGAGACATACGGGACAGGACCAAGAACAGTAATTATCAGTGGAGTAATTCTTGGAGCGAATGTAATCCTAACAGGTCTTCTCGAGGAGACCTTGGAAGGATTGGCGGAAATGGTTATAATATCGACATCTTCAGACGGAATAACAGGAACCAAGGTTTTGTCAAACATAATTTCTTTGCTATCTATCAGGCGTTGGACACCTAACTTCAGCAAACGGCAACTAGAAGGTAGAAACGAACATATGTGGCAACCTTTACCACAACTTAGAAATAAACCGGCCAACAACAAATTCTTCTTGAAAGTCATGAGGGGAGTAGATACTTCATCGATAGAGGTAACAAACAAATCAGTATCAATAGCATTAACTCCACGATCGTGCTTAGGCATGGGAGCAGTTATGACATTCGGCTTCTCTAGAGCATCAAAATCTATCTCCTTAGCTTCAATCAAGTCTTGTATTTTGTTTCTCAGAGCCCAGTAGTCATTTGTATCGTGGCCAGGACTCTCAGAATGATAGGCACATCGGGCATTTGGTTTATATCGGGGAGATGTAGTATTTGGATTCTTGGGAGCCTCTCTCAAGGTTGCCAAGTTTGATCTCAGCAGATGAGGTAAAACCTCAACCAATTTCATGTTGATGCGGGTAAACTGTCGTTGTGGTCTTTCCGCCCTTTGTTGATTGTTGCGTTGTGGAGCAACTGCAGGTCTAGGTATCATCACGGCACTTACTGTCTGACGTTGATTAGCCCTGTTCTGACCCCTCGAGCTGTAGATGGCACATGCTTCATTCTTACCAGCAAAAGGCTTCTTTACTGAACTTGAAGAGGCGTCATTCTGTATTTTTCTGCTTCGAATTCCAGCTTCTACTCTTTCCCCAGTTAGGACCAGCTCAGTGAAACCAGCTGATGAATTGTCGAGCAAATGATTGACAAATGGACCAGATAGCGTCCCCAGAAACATATCAACCAACTCCCTATCAGACAACGGGGGTTGAACTCTCCCCGCCAGGTCTCCCCATTTTTGTGCATAATCTTTAAAGCCTTCACCTGCACCCATGGACATACTCTGGAGTTGAGTACGAGTGGGAGAAAGGTCGGTATTATACTGATACTGCTTTTAGAAAGCAGCAGCCAGATCTTCCCAGTTTCGGATATTTGCTCCCTCTAGCTGGTAGAACCATTCAAGTTGAGTCCCTGATAGACTATCTTGAAAGAAGTGAACCCACAGATTTCTATCAGCTGTGTGGGGCTGGATCTTCCTAGCATAAGAATAGAGATGGAGTTTTGGGCAGGACACCCCATCATACTTAGCAAAAACTAGAGCTTTGAACTTCTGCGAGATGACTACTCCCGACACCAATCCCAACTCTTCGAAATCTAGACCAGGTATTCTCTGAACTTCCATGGCACTCAGACGATCTTTAGTTGTTTGTATCTATCCTCAGCAGGAGGATATTGTTCATCGTTATAATCAGTATCATTGTCAGAGACTGCAGGACTAGGATCCTTTTCTTCTTCCTGATTCTCCCCTTCCTTGGATGAAGAGGTCAGATCAGTTTGTCGCTTCAACCGCTCTCCAAACCATCTGCCCATATTCAGATTACCGACAACCTTCTTCTTTTTCTTCTTCTCTTTCAGAATGAGGGCTTTCAGATCCTCTTGCCCTTTTTCCAGACTGATGAACATTTATTGGAACTGGGCGTTCATTGCCTGAAGGTCCTTGATGCTTTGGTCAAAAGACGTTTCTGCTGAAATAAACATCGAAGAAGATGAGAAACCTGTAATGGTACCTGTAATGATGTGTTATGGATGGGATACGAATGCAATGATTTCAAGGATTCTTAAAGGATCATATTTGTTTAACCAAAAGAAGCACACATCATTTACATTAATAAGTTCAAAATTGTTACAAAGAATTCCTTTTAGGCTTACAAAAGAACAAAACTGAAAGCAAAAAGAAACTAAGTCTCCCGGGAGCGCATCCTCTTTGGTGCGATGTAGGCATTTACGTTCCTTTCTTCATGAAGTAGCCTAGTGAGCTCCTGGACCTTCTTTTCGTTGGTATATAACCTAGCTTCAAACGTGTCCCGCTCTTCTTTGAGTTGAACCCAAGACTTTTCTAATTCTTCACGATCAGTTGGCATATCGGGATAATGACCAAGTGAAGTAGTGTCTCCTTCAGTAGTTGGCTCCACGGTTATTGGTAGGACGGCTGGGTAAGGCATCTTAAGACTTTGGGCGCGAGCTCGTACCCACCGTAGATAAGGCTCAAGAGGAATGGAATTCTTGTGCCCTAGCGTCTTGCTATCAATTTTATGTACCATTCCCCAAGATTTTATGAACCTTCTACGATAGCCTTGAACGTCGTTCTCATAATTGAAGGCGATCCCTTGGATAATCGTATCATGAGGACCATCTCTTCTCGCATAACCAAACTGACGTAAGGCCAAACAAGGATTGTAAGTGATTCCCCCCCTAATTCCTAAGAGAGGTACATTAAGGAACTCACCACAATGATCAATGATGGTAATATCTTCCGAGAACCGTGAACACCAATGAATGTATGAATGCTTAAGGGACATCAGCCTGCGAGACCATTTTAAACCATGTTCATTCTTCAAAACAACCCTGGGTAAGTGCGAAATAAATCACCTAGCCAATAGAGGAGTTCAACACAGGAGGGTTCTCCTTCTCTTTAGAGTGCGATCATGCAGAGAGTGCAGAATATCCCCGGGTAATGTAGGTACTAGATTATGAGACAGGAAAACCTTGATAGTGCTCACATCTACGAGTTGATAAGCATTAGGGAAAAGTACCGTCCCATAAACGAGAAGTTCCAGTACCTCTTCGAAAGCTTGTAAATCTAAGGTATCCCAAAAATGATAGGCCTTCTCAAATAGAAACTTAACCGGAATTCCTTGGACACTCCCTCTATTCTCCCAATTTTCCACTATGTCAGACCGGTGTGAAGACAGAGCTCTGGCAATTTCTTCAAGCTTTGGATGTTCTTCCTTACCATTGAAAGGCAACTGGTCGAGAATAGGTACCCCCAACAACTAAGAAAACTCCTTCATAGTAGGTACTAGCTGGTAGTCTGGAAAGGTGAAGCAGTGGTGCATCGGGTTGAAGAACTGAAATAACACTTTTAACAACTCTTCATCAGGTTTTGCAGTGACCAGGTTGAGCAACTGACCATGCTTTCTAGTGAAATAAGAACCCTCAATAACCCTTAATGCTAGATCCTTTAGTTGGAGAGACACTTTCACAAGGTTGATTTGTATAGTGTTCCTACGGGTAGATGCCATGTCCTATAAAACAGAGCAAAAATGAGCCCTAGGGAATCCTTGAAATGGTTAGTCATGATATGCTATGCTTATGATGTATGATGTCATGATAAAACACAAGTATATCACACATAGGTATAACAAGCACAGTCAAATCACACAAAGTCCTTAGGTTTAAGGCTTGCATGAGGTCAAAGGTAGTACCCTCTTGAAGTTTAGTTGGTTTCAAACTTGTCTTAAAAAGTAACTGGGTTCTAGAGGATCTCAATATCACTGACCATCCTTTATCGGCATTGTCTCAGCTCACACAATCTTTTCTTGCAGCCGAAATATCCCGAAAGTATGATCTCAATGAGTGTAGCATCGAGTATCAACCAATTCTCAGCTCTACACCGAGGCCGGCTATCTCACTACTTTCTAATGGCCAAGTTGTGCAATTAAAAGTTCTAAGGTCGGTTGATGCTTCACGATACCACGCAGCGGCCCTGTACTCTCCCTGATTGACTCAAGGGTTACCAGTACCAACCAAAATGCCATATCAACGTAGCTACTGCTTCAACCGTGCCGATATACCCCAGCATAGTTCCCTCACAGTTTATTGCTACTTACCTAAAAGGTGTTTCCCCGACCCGGGTGTAGGATCAAATAACCCAAACAGTTCCTATAAATATAAAGCAAGCAAGACAATTAAGAGAAAGCAATTAAATATGACCTAGATTCTAAGGTTTAACGCACTTATTTATTTCCCCAACAGAGTCGCCAGTTCTGTGATACGGTGACAAAACCGACTGTTTAATATTGGTTTGCATTTTGCATTTTTTTGTTTGCAAAATGTCGCGGTAAGCAAGAGTCGCCACTGACTTTTATTTCATCCAATCATGGAAAAGGAAAAAGAACAGAAAAAACCTTTTTTCGAGATATTCTGAGTACGGGGGGTAGATTATAGAAAGGGAAGGTGTTAGCACCCTTTCTATCCATGGTTTTCCATGGGCTCTTAGGTACTTGCTCATCTTTTTAAAATTTCTTGTGTGTGCGCTTGCTTTGAAAATATTTTAATTCGTGATAACCCTTGTATCAGTCCTCAAGGGTGTGACAAAGTTGTTTTTGAAAATTGTTTTGAAAGGTGTTTGTTTGAAAAGTTTTTATTGAGCAAGTACTTAAGATTCTACCTACTCGAAAAAAGATTGTTCGTTCTGTTTCCTTTAGACAGCGCTATTCCAGTATTAAGGAGTAGGTATCACCGTCGTTGGAGTTGTAAGTGACATTCGAAAGGGACAAATACAATCACTAATGCAATAGTTAGAAAACTTTAGTAGTAACCCTAGAGTCTTAAGATCTTTTAGAAGCAACATTTCTGAGGCAACATTTCCGAGGCAACATTCGAATGGGGCATTTGATCTTTTAGATAGGAGGGCGACCACTAAAATCCCCTATGCTTAATGATTGTGTACCGAAGGCAACGAAGTGAGTTAAACCCTAGGAGTGAATATGTGCACATGATTCATTTCAGTTATTTAGTCTTTGCACATTAGGTCATCTACTGTTTTAAATTCCAAGCATTCTTCTCATACAATCCTATTAGCCATGCATCTAGACAGTTAAAGGTTGCAGGAATTTAAAGTGCGAAAAATAAAACCTAGTTATTACAAGGCTTCCGGGAGGGGGATTAATTACATAACCAAAATAGGGGATTTAAAGCAAGAAATAAAACCCTAATTTAATTATTACAAACCCTAAGCAGTTACAAAAAAAATGGAAAATAATTAACAAGCATGTGGCGAATTAAATACGAGAGAAAATTGAAAACCCTAAAATCTAATTGAGAAATAATTTGGGTTGTATTTTTGAGAAAAGAATTGATTAAATTATGTACGCCTAAAATCCTAATTCTAATCTTTTTAATTATGAAAAAGAGATTGAAATTAACCTAATCTAGATAAATTAAATAATTTCGTGAAAATAAAATATTTTACAAAGAAAACAAGATTTTATGTATTTTTGGTTTTTTTATTTGAGAAATTGCAATTTAGTTGTAATATTAAAACCTAGTTTCTATTTGATTTTAATTATAAAAGAAATTAAATTTACCTAACTTACTAATTAAATTAAATAATTTATTATTAAAAAGATGCTTTTTATGTTTTGTCATTTATTGATTTTATGATTAATTAACAAAAACAATTAATTTTTTGGTGAAAAGTATTTAAACAAAAATAATAAAAACAAAGAAATAAATAAAGAAAAAAAAAGAATGGGCATGTATGCTAGCAAAAAGGGGGTGTGAAGCTGAAACTCCAAGCCCAATAATGCTGAGCTCAATCAACCACGTTGGATCCTGTGCAGCATTGACTTTGAAGTGCATCATACTCCTTCACTGCAGGAGTTAGACCTTGACTGGAGATGAATTTGATGGTCAGATCTTGAGTTGCATGGTGGACACATGGAATAGTAGTGTATGAGATTCTGCGTATAAATGTTAGAAAATAGGAAAAATGTCTGGACCTGGGATCGAACCCAGGTCCTTCCCTTCACAAGCGTGTCTCTATACCAACTGTGCTGCTGATTCTTTGTTAATACATATAAACTAAAAATAATATAATACAAAAAACACACTAAGCCCGGAAAACGCGCGGAAGTTCAAACGAGCCAGTCACATGAAGCCAAGTCATCGTCTTTTTCATGGATTTCATCGTATTAGGTATTCACCTATACCCACGGGCAGTGTTCGTTGCTAACATCGTGTGTTATTCCAAAATGAAATATAAGCATGATAAATTTATTGTGATGGTACCAATCAACTCATCTTGGTCTCACGAGTGTCATGGTACCTCATTCATGGCCTAATTTTTCCTGTATGACAAAGCCCTAAAAACATCTCAGAAACACTATGTGATCGATGGGAAAGAGAACTGACTGTTTTGGAATGTTGGTTCGCGTTTTGCATTTGTTTTCGCAAAATGTCGCGGTAAGCAAGAGTCGCCACTGTCTTTTATTTTATCCAACCAGGAAAGGACAAAAGCACAGAAAAATTCCTTTTTGAGATGTTTCTCGGGTTCGGGATGTAGATTATAAAAAGGGAAGGTGTTAGCACCCTTTCTATCCGTGGTTATCCATGGGCTCTTAGGTACTTGCTCATTATGTTTTCAAAAGTTTGCTTTTTCTTTGTGATTGTGGGTTTGAAAAGAGTTTTCTATTTGAAAGGGGTGTAAGTGCAAAAAGTTTTATTTTGTTTTTTAAAAGGAGAAAGTACTTAAGAACATATACCTAATCAAAAAGGAATTAAACTGTACAAGTGTCCTTTAGACAATGCTATCCCACTATTAAGGAGTAGGTAGCACCGTCGTTGGAGTTTTCGGGTCAATTCGATTAAGGGACGTGTGGTCACTAAAGCAATGTTAGGACGCCTTAGCGGTAACCCTAATGTCTTAGATCATTTTATCTGAGGCAACCGTTTCGAGGCAACTTATGATCTTTGGACAAGAGGACGACCTCTAAAACTTCTTATACTTAATGACCACGTTCGAGGCAACCAAGTGAGGTGTACCCTAAGAGTGCGCATGTGCGAGTGTGTTTATTTCGGTTATATTATCTTTGTACATGTTAATGGTGAGCTACTGTTGATTTTAACTTACAAATTGATCTTGTCATGCATTGCCTATTATTCAAACATCTAACAATTAATAGTTGCAATATGTAAATTGCGGAAAATAAATCTAAGCTATTACAAGGCGTCGGGTATTTACATCGCCAAAAACAAACCCTTAAAAATTAAATTGCGGAAAGTAAATCTAAGCGATAAATGAATAAATAAAGTCCTAAGTTAAAAACTATTACATTCCCGAAGCAGTTACAATATTGAAATATGGATAAAAAATAACACGCACGCGAGAAAAATCAAATCGGAGTATCTTAGGGTTTTGACCCTTTTTATTCAATAAAGCATATTTTTGTTATTTTTTGAATTAAAAATTAGTCTAAGTTAATAATTGAATTAATTAATGGCTTGGTTTTGATTGGTATCGCTTCACTGGATACCAGGGAAGAGAACTATGTCAAGATTTTTGACTGAATTATGCTCCAATGTTGTTTTTTATCTCCCACTTTTCAAGCTTTTTCACAAACTTGTTCTGGCCGTTTCAACAGTTCCTTGTGCGTCTTCTTGGTATGCCTCCCTTGTGTGCATATAATAGAATGTATTTAGGTCAAAACTTGGGCCATAATCCTTATGCATTGAAGATGGAAGATTTGATTTTGATCACCATTAACAAGTTGCCATATTTGCATCAAATCTGATTTTTTGTGCATGTTTTGACTTGGCACGAATTTTATTGAGTGTTATATGATATTTGCAAGCTGTAATGACCACAAGAATCTTATTACATCAATTTTTAAATTTTATTTGATTTAATATTGTTTAATAATGAATTAAATCAATAAAAATGAAAAAAAATAGAAAAATATATGAATGTCCATGAAATTAAAGATGGAACACGTGTGTGGCATGACAAGACTATATCAAGTGGAAAAAAGTGGACCCTTTTGTCAAAAATTGGAGTTTTGAGGATAGTTGACTTTTGGCAAATTTGGAAAAATGCCCAACTTCAACAATGCATAACTCCCTCAATATTGAACTTTTGGAGGTATTCCTTGACCTTTTAGAAACCTTGAGATGTCCTATAATCAACCCTTTTGGTCTCATCTCATTTTGATCTTCCATTCTCAAGTTATAAGCTTTGGCAAAAAAAGGTGTTTTTGTTGACTTTCAAAAATGACCTATAATGTCCAAACTTGTAACTTTTTGTGAGAGAATTTCTTGGTCTTGGGGTGTGAAGATGGATTGTAGGGAATTTCATCCTTTTCAAAATGAGCTTTGGATGGGTCATTTCTCATAAAGTATGAGAAAGTTATTCTTGGTCAAAGTTGAGTTGACTTTTCCTATAAAACCCTAATTTAGCAACTTTTGAATCTTGATGAATATTGAGCAATCCTTGATGAATCATGATCAACCCTTGATCAAATGATGAATTATCATTCAAAATGAGAATGTTGACAAAAAATCTTGAGGTTTGACTGTATTTGGGACACAATTGACTTTTGCCCTAACACAGTCGATTTTTGGGCCTCTTGAGCAATTGACTGACCAAACTTTCTCTGCAAGGCTTGAAATTTGACATGGATGAACTTGAGAACATATTAGGACATTGGGTAGAATTTGAGGCCATTTGGATGTAAGGACCTTGATGCAACACAAAACCCTAATTTTGAATTGACTGCCTTAGGAGGTGATTTGACTGTCCAACTCTTGAGCCAACTCGAGCAACTTGAAGATTGTTCTTGACATGTCTTGAGGAATATGGGAGGGCAAATTTTGGGGTACAACACCCTAAAAATGGCAACTATGGATTCCTGTGCGGTAAATGCAATTAAAGGGTACAGGTAGCTTGAAAACAAGATGATAAACACAAATATATGATTAGCATGCGTTTAGCATACGTAAAACATTGAAATCAAGTTTGAGTTTTAGGTCAAACCGTGATGCTTTTGGGGATGATTTATGGATGCTTTGAGGCTTGCAAATGATGCTGTTAGCTTCCTAGGATGTCCAGGAATCGATTGGAAATGTTGGACTGGCTTGAATTGGCCTGTAGACAAAGATAGGTCTCACACTTTTCTTGCAAAATTTTGATTTTTTCTTGCTGTTTCACGCCTCTAATCCTTATGCTTGTGATATGGAATTATTGTGTATATGTAGTAGACTGCATTAGGTTAATAAAAATGGCATGAATCTTGAGAAGTAATGGAGATTTGATTTGATTTGCTCTTTGTACGATATCTTCCCAAAATAAGCTACAATCCAATCGTTTCCAATCCAAATGAATCTTGCACGAATTGGACATCATGCTAGCTGTATATAGACTCAAAATGTGCACAAAAATCCCAACATTTGATTTGATTTCATTATTTTACCATTTAATTTGATTTATTTTGATTTAAATGAATAAAAAATCAAAATAAATAATAAAAATAATAAAATAAGAGGTGAATGAGCTCATGGGTCGTGGGTCCTATTAGAAACATGTTTCAAGCAAGAAAACATGGGCCCCTTTGGAAAAAAATGCCAATTTGATCAATGTTGACTTTTGACAATTTTCCAAAAATTGCCAACTTTGACAATGCATATCTCTCTCAATTTTAACCCTATGGGGATGTTCTTGGACTTTTTAGAAAGCTTAGGATGTCCCCTAAGCGACCCATTTTGTCTCCTCTCAATTGATTCATCCATGTTCACTTAAGAAATTTTGACCCAAAAGGTGTTTTTGTTGACTTTTCAAAAGGACCCATAATGTAGAAATTCATATCTTTTTGTGGGTGCATATTTTGAACTTGTGAGCTGAAGACAAGTTGTAGGGAATTTCACCCTCTTCAAAATAAGCCTTGGATGTAAAATTTCTGATAAAGTATGAGAAGTTATGCTTGGTCAAAGTTGGGTTGACTTTTGCTACAAAACCCTAATTTAGCAACTTTTGGGTTTTGATGAATTTGGAGCATTCCTTGAGGATTCATGATCAACCCTTGATCAAATGATGGAAGTCACTTCAAAATGTCGATGTTGACCAAAAATCTTGAGGTTTGACTGTATATGGGCCACAATTGACTTTTGACCTAATACAGTCGATTCTCAAGCATTTGAGCAGTTAACTGAACTAACATCTTATGCAAGGCCTAAAAATTGGCATGGATGATCTTGGGAACATATTAGGACCTTGGGAAGCATATGAGGTCTTTGTGGTTCACACATCTTGATGAAAAGGGAAACCCTAATTTGAGGTATACTGCCTTAGGAGAGAGTTTGTCTAGTCAACTCTTGGACTTCCTTGAGCAACTTGGGGACCTCAATTGACATTTGTTGAGTAAAATGGGAGGGAAAAATTTGGGGTACAACAGGGAAATAAACCCTATTTACAGTGAAATATTCTGCTGAGGAAACAAATTCTCCTGGGGAAATTGAATTTTGCAGGTCTTTTCAGTTTTGAGGACTAAACTCAGCTGAAGAAGAGAATTTCCATGAATTGTATTGATTGGAACTCCGTAGGTTGGGGAAAATGCAAGGAATGTATCCTTATTGTGGATGAATTTGTGAAGATTACTCTATGGGGATAATCTCATAGAAGTGACTCAGTGGGGATTTGTGGACAGCTTGAACGTCATCCCAACTCCTAGAGTTTTGAGTAAATGTTTATTCATGTCCTTATGCATATATTTGTGAATAGTTAATCATGTTCATATGCATATGTTCATTCAATTTAGTCATTGGACATTTTTGCAAGCAAAAAAAAAATAAAAAGTTTGAACTTTAAGGTGTATTTTTATTGATAATTTTCCTATAAACAGGTGTTTTTTGTACAAAGAGACATAAATCCTAGTAAGAGGAAATTGTCATGAAATGAAAATAATACAAAGTGAAAATAAAACATATAGCTATGTGGAAATGATCTCATCGGGTTCCAACTCTGCTATTGCCCCTATGTCTTCGAACATCTCGTCCCTTGTTATCGGAAGAAGTTGATTGAACTGGTATGTACCATTTGAACATGAAGTTGGTAATAAAGCTTGTTGTAAGTGATCCAACGGGACATAATTGTACGCTTTTAATCCCTAACTTTTGCCTGGACCTTCCTTTCGGGTTTTCAGTCCACTAGGATACACTTTTTTGACCAATCCGCCTTTTTAGGTTTTCGACTTGCCGGGTGTATAATCTTTTATATATATCCCTAATTTTTTCCTGAATCCTTTTGACTCACCAGGATGCCCTTATTTTTCCTAAGCCATTCAACCTAGCGGGTTGTTTTCATGCGTAGTATCTCTTGACTATGTCTGCATTCACAGGGTGTGGGAAATCTTCACACTCCATGGTGGTTAGTATCATAGCACCACCCAAAAATACTTTCTTGACAATAAATGACCCTTCGTAAGTGGGACTCCATTTGCCTATGTGATCACCTTGCTATAGAATGATGCACTTTATTACCAAGTCACCAGCTTGATATACTTGATGCTTGATCTTCTTGTTGAATGCGTTGATCATGTGCTTCTGATACATCTGACCTTGACAGACAGCCGTAAGCCTCTTGTCGTCAATAAAATTCAACTAATCCAACCTAGTATGAATCTAATCGCCTTCACCTAAGTCTGCATCTTTCATAATCCTTAGAGAAGGAATTGGAACTTTGATAGGCAGGACAACTTCCATGCCATAGACCAAAGAGAATGGGGTTTCCCCAGTTGATGTTCACACTGAAGTGCGATAGCAATAAAGAGAAACTGGTAACATCTCATGCCAGTCTTTGTAGGTCACAACCATCTTTTGTACAATCTTCTTTTTGTTCTTGTTGGCAGCTTCCACCGCACCATTCATCTTTGGACGATACGAAGAAAAGTTGTGGTGCTTGATCTTAAATTGCGTGCATAGTTAGGTGACTATAGTGTTGTTAAGATTGGTACCATTGTCATTGATAATTCTCTCACGGATACCATACTGACATATGAGGTTATGCTTAATGAAACGAGCCATAAAACTCTTGGTAACTGAGGCAATTAAAGTTGCTTCAACCCATTTTGTAAAGTAGTCGATGGTGACGTGAATGAAGCGATACCCATTAGAAGCAGTAGGCTTGATTTCTCTGATCATATCAATGCCCCCATAATGAAAATGGCCAAGGAGCAGTCATGACGTTCAAAGGAACTGGAGGCACATGAACTTTATCAGCATAAATCTAGCACTTATGACAAGTCCTCGAGTGGTGATGACAGTCGATTTCCATGGTCAACCAATAGTAACCTGCTCTCAATATTTTCTTATCCATAGTATGCCCGCTGGAGTGAGTACCAAAGGTTCCTTCATGCATATCCTCCATAATTTTCTCTGCTTCCTTCTTGTCCACACAACGAAGCATAGTTGAATCATGGTTGCGCTTGTACAGAATTCCATTGCTCAAGAAGAACATAGTTGAGAACCTCTGTAGGAATTTCTTATCATTGATAGATTCTCCTTTAGGGTATTCTTGAGCCTTAGGATATCTTTTTACTTCACGAAAGCAGGGCTTATCTTCTACTCCATCAGTATCAATTTCGTAGCAGTGTGTCAGTTCGTCAAACCTTTCAATGGTAATTCTAGGAGCCTCGTTGTTCCATCTGAGCTTGAACATAGATGACATGGTAGCTAAGGCATCCGCCAACTGATTTTCTTCCCTTGGGATGTGCTCAAAGGTAATCTCTTCGAAGTATGGATTCAGGGTTAGCACATGTTCTCGGTAAGGGATAAGATTCGGATGCTTTGTATCCCATTCTCCCCTGACTTGACTGATTAGCAAGGCTGAATCCTCGTATATGCTCAAGAATTTGATTCTTAAGTAAATTGCGGCTTTAAGACCCAATATGCGCGCTTCATACTCAACCATGTTTTTGTACAATCAAAGCAAAGTCTAACGGTGAATGGTGTATGGAAACCTTAAGGAGATATGATTATTGCACCAATTTCGTTTCCAAGTGCGTTAGAAGCTCCATCAGAAACCATAGTCCATCGAGATCCTCACTCAGGTCCCTCATACGGCCCAGGTTCTCCATAATCTAAAACTAGCATGATGCTCTAATCCGGGAATTCGAGGTGCATAGACTTATAGTCATCTACAACTTGATGTGCCAAATAGTCTGCCAATAGACTTCCTTTGATGGCTTTTTGAGTGGTGTACTGAATGTCGTATTTTGTTAAGATCATTTACCATCGGGCTATTCTTCCAGAGAGAGCTGGCTTCTCAAATATGTACTTGATGGGATCCATTTTAGAGATTAATAGAGTAGTATGAGTTAACATATAACATTTTATTCGGCGAGAAGCCCATGCCCAAGTGTAGCAAGTTTTATCGAGCAGTGAATATCTGGTTTCACAGTCGGTAAATTTTTTGCTAGGGTAGTATATTGCATGCTCTTTTCGACTAGACTCGTCATGCTGCCCTAGCACACACCCCATTGAATTCTCTAACACTGTTAGGTACATGATCAAAGGTCTTCCTTCAACTGGTGGCATCACAATCAGAGGTTCTTGTAAGTACTACTTGATTTTATCAAAAGCCATTTGACAGTCGTTGTTGCATCTGACTACTTGATCTTTCTTCAGTAGCTTGAAGATTGGTTCACAAGTAGCAGTCAAATGAGAGATGAATCGGCCAATGTGGTTTAGTCGTCCTAAGAAACCTCTGACCTTCTTCTCAGTATGGGGAGCTAACATTTCTTAGATATCTTTAACTTTTGTAGGATCAAATTCAATACCTTTACCACTGACGATGAAACATGGGAATTTCCCAGACCTCACCTTGTTTGGATTCAACCTTAGTTTGTACTTCTTCAATCTTTCAAATAACTTGTGCAGATGGTCAAGGTGTTCATCCTCGATTTGTGATCTCGCTATAATGTCATCAACATGGACTTCTATCTCATGATGAATCATGTCATGAAATAAATCCACCATAGCCCGTTGATAAGTTGCATATGTGTTCTTCAGCCCAAAAGGCATGACCTTATAACAGAAAGTGCCCCACTGTGTGACAAAGGTAGTTTTCTCCATGTCTTCAAGAGCCATTTTGATTAGGTTATACCCAGAGAAACCACCCATGAAGGATAATACCTTGTGTTGAGCAGTGTTGTCAACCAAGACATCGATATGTGGTAGTGGGGAGTCATCTTTGGGGCTCTCCCTATTTAAATACCTGTAGGCTACACACATACGGACCTTACCATATTTCTTCGACACTGGAACAAAATTTGCAACCCATTGGAGATACGACGTCACTGCCAAGAAACCTGCATTGAAATGTTTCATTACCTCAACTTTTATTTTCTCTGACATATCAGGGTGCATGCGACAAACCTTTTTTTTTATCAGAGAACAACCGTCTTTCATTGGCAGATAATGAACCACAATATTAGTATCGAGCCCTGGCATGTCTTCGTATGAACAAGCGAATACCTCAACATAGTTATGCAACATCTGAACCAATCTGATCTTGACATTGTCTCCCATGTTGGCGTCAATCTTGACTTTTTTCTTATCTGCCTCGGTACCCAAGTTTATCACCTCGGCCGACTCTTCATGCGGTTGGATAGCCTTTTCCTCTTGTATCAGGAGTCTGGCGAGTTTCGAAGTATCTCACAATCTTCTTCTCCTTCGTCTTCGGCTTGATAGATTGGATTTATGAAGTCATAAACGACAACAGCAGAATTATTGTCAATGAGATCCAGAGTGGAGGTGGATCTGCAAATGTGTGTGTGTGCATGTAAGGTCACATGGCTATTTGAAAATAAAGTAAAGTAAAAGAAAGACAAGGAGCGCAAAATTTGAATGCAAAATCGTCCAATGTTATCATTAAATGAGCATATGATTTATGAAATGACAATCCTTAACAAATGGACCATTGTGCCTCGGGCAAGGCACAAGGTTTAAAGTCATTATTTTAAAATAAATTATACAGACAAACTTATTAAAGCAATAAAAATAGGAAATAAAAATTACTCCTGGCTGAAGGAGATTGATACAAAGTCTTTGGCCTTCCAGTTGTTGAGTCTGTTGTCGATAGTGGGAAAAATCCAATTGTCAAAATACCCATGACTATTAGTATCTTCCAGAGCATTGACTTTATTATTGCTAATACGGAAAGGTGGTCCTCCAGCACGAACACGACAAACCTCATTTTGAGCCTTTAAAGTGAAACCCAAACCAAATTTGTTGGACTTGTAGGGGATATCGGGAAGCTGTCCCTAGATAGTGTAACCTCTCTCTTCTACAACAGCCCGAGCATCCTTCAGAGAGGACATTCTTGGTGTGTCCTTAGCAATATTAGGAGTAGCAGGGGTAGCTTTAGCAACAACAATCGTTGGAGGGATTACTTCAAATGTTTGGTAGGGAGTTTCAATGAATTCACCATCCATTTCAACATATTTGAAAGAATTCAAATGGACGACCATATATTCTTCCTCTCCGCAGACTATGACGATCTTCCCTTTCACTAGATACTTTATATTTTGATGCAGCGTAGAGGTAACTACGACTACCCCATGAATCCAGGGGCGTCCGAGCAAATAGGAATATGCCGGGCAGATATCTATAACATAAAAAGTGGATTTGAAAACTTGAGATCCCACCTTGATCGAAAGATCAACCTCTCTGTGTACCATCCTTTTTTATCCGTCAAAGGCTCTTACCACAATATCGCTTGGTTTCAGCACCAGCCCTTCACATTCCAATCTATCCAGAGCACCTTTTGGTAATACATTCAGGGAGGAGCCTGTATCAACTAACATATGCACCAAAGTAGTGCCCTTACACTCAACAGATATGTGAAGAGCTTTGTTATGATTCCTTCCTGCCGGAGTTAAGTCAGCATCGAAAAAGCCTAAGCAATTATCAACTGTTAGGCTTGCAACACAATTCTCAAACTGATCAGCAGAGGTCTCTTGTGGTACATGAGCATTCTTCAGGAATTTCAACAAATCCTGGGCATGTGCTTCAGAGCATAATAACAAGGACATCATGGATATTTTTGGTGGTGTCTTCACCAGTTGTTCAACTATTTTGTAGTCACTTTTACGAATGATCTTCAGAATTTCTTCCATCTCTTGTTTAGAGGAGTCATCAGCAGTAGCATTTTCGAATGGTTCCTCCATCTGGGAAGGCTCAATTACTTTCTCTTTACCTCAGGCGTCAACAGTTAACCCAGCAGCAAGAATATGAACAGGTGTTGTAGTAGCTGTTGGAGGAGAGATCTCCGGAGAGAAGACCCTTCCTGTCGTAGTGACCTTACCAGTTCCGACAATGTTGGTAATTTCATGATCTTCATTTTCAATAATACATGGCTCTTGCTTGACACTGATAAAAAAATTCTGTTGTATAGTTCCAAGGAACAGCTTTTTCAGAGGAATAGGTGATTGGCCCTGGTGCGATCATGACCATTGGAGCCACCCTTGATTCAGAAGGAATCCTTATAAGGCCTCTAGAGGTGATCCTTATAGGAGTATTGGAAATTGTAATTATTGAAACATCTTCAAGTCTCAATTCTTGGGATATACTTTTATGCAAACTCTTCATGGATGGAGTTTTCTCAAACAGAATTTCATGGGTATCAATCAGGCGTTGAATACCCTTCTTCATCCACATATATCCATTAGTTTCGGAAAAAATGGTAACAATTTTCAGGACAACCCGGAAATAAACCGACTCTAAACAGGTTCTTCTTAACGGTCATCAAGGGAGTGGTCAAGTCACTTATCATGGAGACATAGGAAACATCGTCAATAACTTTAATACCTTTACCATGATTGGGCATGGGTGCAGTAATCACATTAGGGGTTTCTGGAGGGTCAAACTCAATCACATTATTGTCAATCAAGTCTTGGATTCTATTCTTCAACGTCCAACAGTTGTTGGTGTCATGCCTAGGACTATTTGAATGATAGGCGCATTTCATGTTCGGATTATATTTAGGAGATGAAGTATTAGGAATAGGATAAGGATCTCGCAGCGTTACTAAATCTACCTTCAACAGATGTTGTAAAGCTTGAGACAATGGCATGTTGATCCTAGTGAACTGCCTTCTCAGGGTGTTTGGCCTATGCTGATTATTTTGCTGTTGTAGTTGTTGAACTGGGGTTAGGTTAGAAATTAATACTACTCCTACCGACTGATGACGATCATTCTTACTACGTCTCCTCTGTCCATCGACAACATTGGTTTCTTTCTTTCCAATGAATGGTTTCTTCACGGTACTAGAGGATGCAACCATCTGAATCTTCCCGCTCTTGATACCGCTTTCAACTCATTCTCCAATCAAGATCAGCTGAGTAAACCCTGATGAAGAACTCCCAATCAACAAATTAAAAAATGGGCATGTCAGAGTGCCCATGAACATGTCCACCAATTCTCAACCGGTCAAAGGGGGTTGCACCCTTCCATCTAGGTGCCTTCATTTTTGGGCATACTCCTTAAAACCTTCGTTCGAGCCCATAGTCATACCATGTAATTACACACGAGTTCGTGAAAGGTCAGCATTGTATTGATATTACTTGTAGAAGGCAGCAGCCAAGTCCTCCCATGTATGGATATTAGTCCCTTCTATTTGATAGAACCATTGCAACTCTGTTCCAGATAAGCTTTCTTAGAGGAAATGAACCCATAACTTCCTGTCAGCCGTGTATGGTTGAATCTTTCGGACGTATGACCTTAAATGGAGTTTCAGACAAGAGATTCCATCATATTTGGCAAAGACAGGGACCTTGAATTTGTGAGGGATGACCACCCCAGGGACCAAACCTAAATCTCCAAAGTCCAATCCGGGCACTTTTTGGATTTCCACAGCCTTGAGTCGGTCTTCCAGCTGTTTGTATTTGTCATCCGCCGGTGGGTACGACTCCTTGGAGTAGTCTTCATCCTCAGTTATCTGGTTATTTCCACCCCCAGCCCTGGTTCTTCTAACATCCTCGTCTTGATTGTCATCTTCCTCAGAGGAGACATCATCTGCTTGAGCTTGTCGGGAAGGACCTTTGAACCTTCTTCCCATGTTGAGGATAACAACTCGTTTCTTAGTCTTCTTTTTCTTGACGAGGAGCGCCATCATATCTTGTTTCCCTTTGGCTAAGTTCAGGAGAGTCTCTTGAAATTGTGCGTGTTAAGTTTGCAGATCTTTGACGGTTTGCTCAAGATCCATCTTATACTGAAAAAAACAGTAAATAGATGAGGAAACCTATATCGGAAAACCTGCTTATGAAATGATGCATGATATGTGGATGCAATGTTTTCAAGGACTTTAAGAGATTTAAATATGTTAGTCAAAAAGGAAACATGAAACAAAGATTGTATTAATAAGTTCAAATATTACAATTTCCCCTTGGGCTTACAATGAAAAATCAAAAAATTCTCAAAGAGACAACAAAATGAACTCCTAAAACCTAAGACTCAAGTCTCCCATAGACGCTTCCTCTTGGTGTCAATGTATGCATTAAGGCTTTACTCCTTGTGAAGTCGCTTTGTGAGCTCCAACACTTTCTTCTCACTTTCATATAATTGAGCTTCAAAAGTGTCTCACTCTCCCTTGAGTTGAATCTAGGACTTCTTCAATTCTTCGAGGTCAGCAGGCATGTCAAGATGGAGAATGGTATAAGGAATATCCTCTTCGGAAATGGGCTCCACAATCACTGGTAGGATGGTTAGATATGGCATCACGAGGTTTTGAGCCCGAGCTCGCACCCATTTGAGATGACACTCTAAAGGAATATAATTCTTATGTCCCAAAGTCTTGCTATCAATATTGCTTACCATGCGTCAAGCTCGTACAAACCTTTGACGATAACCTTGAAAATAGTTCTCATAGTCGAACATAATACCCTGGATAAGTGCGTCATGAGGACCATCTCTTCGAGCATAACCAAAGTGTCGTAGAGACAAATAATGATTATAATTAATACCATCCATAATGCCAAGGAGTGGAACATTAGTGAACTCCCCACAACAGTTAATGATAGTAATATCCTCACAAGATCGAGAACACCAATAGATATCTGAATGAGAGAGCGACATCATCCTTTGAGACCACCTTAAACCTTGTTCATTCTCCAATAATGATTGGGGAAGGTGTGAAATAAACCACCTAGATAGCAATGGTATGGAACACATAAGGGCCCCTCTCTTCCTTATAGTACGAGTGTGAAGAGAATGCAGAATGTCTTCGAGCAAAGTAGGCACAGGGTTACGAGAAAGGAAAATTTTGAAAGCATTCACATTTATGAGTTGGTATGGATTAGGGAATAGCAGCAAACCATAGATCAATAAAGCCAAGATTTCTTCGAAAGCTTGAAAATTCATAGCCTCCAAAAAAAGTCGATCCTTCTCTAACAGAAATTTAGCTAGAAAACCCTTTACTCCACTCCTTGTTTCCCAATTAGCTACAATGTTGGACCCCTTCAAATGTAAGACTGATGTAATTTCTTCAGGTTGTGGATCTTTCTCTAAACCAGTGAAAGGTGTTTGATTTAGAACAGGTACTTCCAGTAATTGAGAAAACTCCTCCATTGTGGGCACTAACTGATAATCGGGAAAGGTGAAGCAATGATGCACATGGTCAAGGAATTGGAACAGAACACTCATCATATCTTCTTCAAAAGCCAAAGTAACCAAACTGAGTAGTCGAACATGCCTTTTGATGAATGGATAATTTTTGGGAACTCTCGAGACTAACTCCTTAAGTTGAGAAGGTATCTTCACAAAGCTAATTCTGACAGTGTTTCTGCGAGCGGAAGCCATAACCTACAAAACAGAACAAAAATAAATCCCCAGGTCCTTGAAATGGTTAGTGAAAATGTTATGGCATGATGTCATGATGTTATTATGTTATGTTCGAACAATTCATCATACACAAACAAAGCATACAAGGCCTTAGGTTTAAGCTTGCATGGAGTTTATAGGTAAGTACCCTCTTGAAGTTTTGGTTGGCTCAACCTATCCTAAAAGAAGTAACTGGTTTCTAGGAATCTCAATATCATTAATCTTTCTTCATCGGGCATTGTTTAAGCCCAAGTATCGGAACTGCGACTGAAATATCCCGAAAGTCCGATCTCAATGAGTGTAGTATCGAGTATTAACCAATTTTAATCTGCACCAAAGCCAGCTATCTCATTAACTTCTAATGGACATGTTATTAAACTAAGGTTCTATGGTCAATTAGTGTTTTATGACACCACACAGCGGCCCTGTATTCTCCTTGGTTCAACTCAAGGGACACTGATACCAACAAATATGTCACACTAACGTAGCCATTGCTTCAACCATATCGGTATATGTCGTACAATTTTCACGATTTATTGCTACTTACCTAAAATTCCCCAAATCCGGATGTAGGATCTATACAAGAAATAAATCCAAGCATAACCCCAAAATGTAAAGCATATAAATCAAGCAAGTAAAGCAATAAAGGTGATCTAGCTCTTAAGGTAACCCCACTTTTAGTTTCGATCTCCCCTGCAGATTCGTCAGTTTTGTAATACGGTGGGAAAACTGAAATGAGAGTTTGCATTTTATCGCAAATGTTGTGGATAGCAAGAGTCACCACCGAATTTTCTTTTATCCCTTAAAGGAAAGGGTGAAAAGAAAAAGGAAAGATCTTTTGAGAATTTTCTTGATTTCGGGGGGTAGGTTATGAAAAGGGAAGGTGTTAGAACTAATTTCATCCATAGTTATCTACGGGATCTTAATTGCTAGCTCACTTTGAAAATGCTTTTTATTTGTGTATGTTTGCAAATATTTTGAAAATGCTTAAGTCGGAAACTTTGTAATGATTCTCGTATCATTGGGAATGTATACAAAATGTTTGTTTTGGAAAATATTACATTGAAAGGGAGTGTTTGGAAAGATGTTTTGAAAATGCCAATGTAAAGAAATTTTGTAATGATTCTCGTATCGTTGAGAATGTATAAAAAATGTTTGTTTTGAAAAGTGTTTTAGGAAATAGTTGTTTCGAAAGTGTGAAGTGTGAGGAAATTGTTTTAGTTTGTGAGTAAGCGATTATGAGCGATCTACCTACTCAAAAATGCTTTGTTCCTTTCCTCCTCCTTTAGATAGTGCTATCCTACCATTAATTAGTAAGAAGCCCTGTCATTGGATGTGAGGGATATGTGTGGGTCATCGTACAATTATAAAAGGCAACTCGTAAAATGTTTTAAGAATTATCGTAAGGGACTAAGATCGTTTACAGAAGGCAAGATCGAAGGGTCATCGAGTGACTAGGATCTTTTAATCAAGGGTCTTTGCTAAAGCATCCACGTTCGAGGGATATGACTATTTCAATCTGTGGCAACAAGTGAGGTTTACCCTAGAGGTGTGTGTGTGCAAAGTGTGTTTGATTCAGTTATATGTCTTGGATTAGGGTTTTGCTATGTTTGATTTTAGTATTGTCATACAAACCCTAATTACTAACAATAATAAGAAAAGGGGTAAATTAGGGAATTTAAATGTCATACGCTATTACAACGCTTTGGGAATACGGGGTACAAATTTACAAATGGGGATGGAAAGCAATAAAACCCTAATTATCTATTACAGACCATTCTCATAGATAATAATGTGAAATAATAAAGTGCGCAAAAATGTAAGTAGAGATAAGAAAGAGGAAGTGTTTTTGGTAGAGAAAAGATTTGATGTCTAAATTAATTAAAAGGAAAATTAATTTAAATGAAGAAAACCTAGGTCTAAGCTAACTTGAAAAAGAAACTAATTGTTTAGAAAAATATTTTTGATGTTTATGTAAATTTGAAAATAATGTAAAATGAATAATAAAATCTAATTCTAATATTTTAATTAACAAAGTAAAATAAAGTGTTTAAATTAATTAAATAAAACCTACAACTTTTTTTTGTGATTTTATGATTTAAATATAATTTTTTTATTCAAAATAAAAAATGAAACAAAAAGTAAATATAAAGAAAATAAAATAAAAGAGATTTGGCCTGTGGTGTTGTGAAAGAAATTTAGAGGGTGTGAAAAAAGAATACTAGGCCCAGAACTGATTTTTGTTTAATTCAGAAAAAATAAAATAAAAACATGTTAGTATGGGCATGCGTTTGAACAAGTAAAAATGGGGGTGAAAAATAGTAAAAGTGTCAGGCCCATCATAGAGGGTCCAGGCGCTGGGTTGATCTAGTGGGGGTGGCTCTTGGAAGTGTATCACGCGCCTACCTTATGGGGCGTGTGATCTGGCCATGGAGAGATCAAATAGTGATTATGAGAGAGTGTAGTGTGCACACCTTAGGCTTGTGTGCATGGAATCTTCCAGAAATAAATGTGAAACAAATAAAAGGGTACCACTGGGGCTCAAAACCCAGGTTCCTATAGTCACAGGCGCGTTCTTTAACCACTGGGGTGGTGATACATCCGGTAGTTAAAGCAATAACTATTAAATATATTACAAACTCATTTCTGAATGTGCTTCATCTTCTTCCTCGCGCCAGAAGCCATGAACATCACTTTTGAATTTTAAACTCCTCCATTACTCAATCATTTTTTAAAATGTAAACATGAAAGTTGCTTGTTTTTTCACCACAAATCCAACCATGCCATTAACATAAGCTAACAGTCAAAGATTAAAGTGAATTTTTCTTGGTACCAAACTGAACCCTAATATTTTAGAAATTTCAAATACAAAATTCTCATCACTCAGGCAAGATAAATGAAATTTAAGTGCATGTTTAGCTTCAGGGTAATGACGTCTACATTTTTTATTCAGAAAGTAAACATTAATTACGCTTGTACAGAAAGTTCAAAATTTAGAAAACTTACCTCAAAAGTGAGAATCATGTTTGATGTTGGAGCACTCCCAGAGATGTTGTGATGATCTGGATAGCTTCACTGAACTCCCAGGAAGCTATTGCAATGCTTACTTTGGATTGAGAGTGTCTGAATCTTTCTAGACAAGTCAAGTTGTAAAGCTCTGTTTTTGAAAATGGAGGATGATGAAGATGATGTTACCGTGATGAAACAGGTCTTTGGATAGGTTCTAAATTAGTTATAGAAGTTTTGTGATGAATTTAAAATGAAAACGCACTAGTGGATTAGGTGTTTGGAGTTTAAGGTCAGAAGTTGCAACAATGGAGGATTTGTGTGCAAATTATGATTTTAGGGAGTTCGGGGGAGTTAGAGGGCTTGTGTACTCGTGCTCTGGCTTGAAAAAGGATCTTCTATTTATAGGGAAAGGCTGGAGAGAATGAGAACACCAGGTTTGCAAGTTGTAGGGTTATGGTTTGGTTGGATAGTAAATGAAGCAAACCATAAGAACATGGTTCCAATGTTAAGTACAAGGCAATCTAGAGTGGTTAGAGGCTTTAAACATGTTGCTTCTGGCTTTTGGATGGAGTGTGTGAAGAGGGAAAATGTAAGAGGCTTAAGGAGAATGGACTTTGTGATAAAGCATGCTTTACAAGAATGTAAATGGTAACTTTGGGCCAAAATGGAAAATTGTCTTGGACAATGTCTCAAACACTTGGATAATGGCTAAATCAATTGTGTAAAAATTAAACTATGCAATGATTTGCAAGTTAGATGGCCTGCAAAGCAAGATTATGCAGCATGGCATGAAGATTGTATTATGTGTTCTTCACCAAAATGACTTGTAATTCAAGTTTATCATTGCAACTTCAAGTCTTAGAATCTCCTAGTTCAAAAATGATCTCTTCACGTTCTTTGACATTTTGAAAATCTTGAAACATTGTCTATAACTTTCATGTTGACCACTTTGGCTAAATCAACTTGGAACTTGGTGAAAATTGGCCAAGACGATGGGATAAAAATCTGACCAAACTTATTGAAAATTTGTCTAAGTGTTTAGATAAAAATGTCATGACTTCATGGACCTATATCTCCTAATCCAATAATTTTTTTGACATCAACCCTTAATGACAAAGTTGTAGAATTCATCATGCTCTACAACTTTCATGTTGAAAGTTTTCCTTGAATCATCTTGCATCTTAGTGAAAAATGGTCATGAAGTAGTGAATTTATCAAGGTCAAAACACTTAGAATTTTTTCTAAGTATTGGAAATATTAACTTTTTGTTGACTTTTCTTTATTATTTATGATAAAGTTTGATATTTTTGAGTGCCTTAATGATTTTTGATCTTTGAAATTCAACATTGATCAAAAAGTCAAAGTTTGACTTTTTGTGTAACTGTTGACTTTTCATTAATTGATCCAAATTTCAACTATCAATCCCTTGATATTTAGAAATATATGATCCATAAAATTATGTAAAGATATTGTGTTTGAGTCCTTAAGATCATTCTTCAAGTCATTAGGTCATGTACTAGGTCAAAAGTCAATGATCAGTCATTCTCAGTCAAAACCCTAATTTTGACAATTTTGCCCCTTTGATGATCTGAGGGCTTTTCTTGAGGAATTATGATCATCCCTTGATCAAACGATGAATATGACTTTAAAATGTTGATGTTGACATAAAATCTTGAAGTTTGATTGTATGTTGATCACATTTGACTTTTTACCCAATACAACTGATTTTCAGTCATCTGAGCAATTGACTAAACAAATTTGTGATGCAAGACTTGAAACTTGGTGTGAGAATTATTGAAGACTTATGATGAACCATGAAAGTCACTTGGGGCATTTGAAGTCCAATTTTCCTTGAGAAAACGAAAACCCTAGTTATGAACCCAATGCTTAGGAGGTGAGGTTGTCTGATCAACTCTTGAATATCCTTGACCATTGGAGAACTTTTGTGAGAAATGTGTTGAAGAAAAGGGAGGGAAAATTTTGGGGTACAACATTACTCGTTCTGAATTAACTTGTTCTTTACTTGAAATTCTAAAAAAACATGAGTTGTTTAAGAAAAAATTCAAGGAACTTAAAAAGATCCATGAATCTGCTTCTAAAGAACACATCAAACTTAAGGAAGAATTTTCATATTTAAGTGAAGAAAATTATATTACTAATATTGATTCCCAGTTATCAAAAGAAATATGACAAATCATTCCAGAAATTTCTTGCTAGAATCCTGGGTAGAAGAATCATGGCTTCAATGATCTATGGCATAAGCAGAAACAATATAAAAGGTTGAAATTCTGGTATTCAGATATCAGATGTCTTAAAAGATGTCGAGACACTAATCTCTGAGCATAAACACAATTTAAAAGATATAACAATTAAAATAGAACAGAAACATAAAGTGAACACACATAATTGTTAACCCAGTTCAGTGTAAAACACCACCTACATTTGGGGGGCTACCAAGTCAGGAAGGAAATCCACTAAATAATATCAATTCGAAGCTAAACTCCCCCATTTACAACTTCTCACTTAATCACTACCTGTTCTATACTTATACCTAAGACACTCCTAGGTATGAGACCTCTCTCACTTCCCTTTCAGTCACAAACAATGATAATAACAACTCTAAACACTTTAGAATAATTTAGAAGACACACTTCAAAGACACACAACCATTCAATTCTTAAAACCTTATGAATGATTGACAAAAATTACAACTCAATAGAGACAATCCTACTCTTATACCAAGATGATATTGGAGAGGCTCACAATTAACACAATCCAACTCTACTATAGAGTGGATTATAAAGAACAAACAATAAACCCTAATCCTTAATCACTCAACACACAAGTTTTGTTCTTAATTCTTATGTTACAAATATAGTCTATATATAAGCATTGTTTGGACTTGATTTAAGCTTCAAAAATGCAGCAAACCAGTTGTTAAACATCTGCAGAACTTATGCATAAAATTAGGACTTCAATCATTAGTTTCCTAAATTATCTCTATAATTAGAAACTAAGAATACTCCTTGAATTCAACTTGAATCTCTTAATCCTTAAACTGAGTGCCATATAGGAAATTATAATATTCCCAGAATATCCGGCATTTCTAATAAACTAAAAAACATCCAAATGTCCAGCTGTACCAGTCACGGTGTCGAATGGTCCTGCATAGGACATCTTATTCGACATATTCTTCCACTTTATAGAACATCTTACTTCAACATGTTTCTTCTAAGTTAGTTTTACCAAACATAATGTCAATCATAAAAATAGAGAATTAACAATCTCCCCCATTGGCTTATTTTGGCTAAAACAACTTAACACTCCTTGCACACACAAACAAGAGAACAACTAAGGTTTGAAAATAAATCAAACACATAAATCATAGGTGAAACAACCAATCCAAACATCATACAATTAGCAGCAAAAAAATCATCAGAGTACAATGGAAGCTACTCATCACATAAACATGGAGAAAACAAAAATCAATCGGTACAGTCTCCACACAACATGTCAGAACATCATGTTAGACATGTCTCCAAACAATCCAATCTAGCTATGGGACTCTCCCCCTCAAACCCTACTTTAGAGAATCACAACTTCTCCCCTTCAATAGTAGCAAGGTAGCCAGCAACAATCAATGGTCAGTAGTTAGTGCACACATCAAACTATAGACTCAACATACTACATACTACTCCCCCTTTTTAGAAATAATAAAGACAAAGGCAAGCTAACCAAAAAAGACAACAATAGCACATAAAAACCAACAAAGCACAATGTGCTAACACATGTTTTTGGCATTAAACCCTTATAAAACCAGAAACACCACCAAAACAACACAATCAAATAGGAGTATCATCACCATCAACTTGATAGCTGATGAGACAACTTGTCTTAGAACTTTCTCTAAAATATATACACCATAACCAATTTTAGTTCATGTACCAACAACATATATAAACCTTCCCAAGAACATGTTAATCAATATGGGAGAGATATGTCAAACATTTCCCTTAACATACACTTTTCTAAAATATTCACTTTGGTCATCATCACATCCAATAGGGATTTTCACTACAACCACTTGGTACAATGTCTTGACATCCTGATTGATATTCTACTAAAGTTAGAGCACCAACTTCCTCAGCATCATACTCACAAGATTGTTCCAAGTAAGAACCCTCCAAAGAACCATTTAGATGCAAACACAAAAGATTTATGCAGAACCACAATGCTCCAAAACAAAAATCTTCCCACTGAATTCCAAGTGTACTATTTTCATCCATGCTCAGCTAAAAAAATGAACACAATGTCAAGACATCATGTCTGACATCTCACATCCAACAACATAACCCCCTTTGAGCCCTACAACATTCAGAGATATAACTTGTATAAGAGCATGCAAGCTTTGCTCAGTCTACAACTCTACAACAACACATCAGACAAGTACACAACACCCCTTTTTAGTTAGGCAAGATGTCATGCCCATAGGATTTGACATCAGGCACTTACACTCCCATTGGAGAAGAACATTTCCTCACGTTCCTTCACTCACAACTTCCCTTATAGGTACAAGCAACTAATAAGGCTACCTCCTCACAAATGGTTGAGAACCACATATATCAGAGCATTTTCTCTTGCACACATGGATTCTTCATCCTGACAGATACTCACACCACAAACCACACTTGATTTGTCAAGTTCCTTAACTTTATACTCCACCATAATCAGACATTCCAATTCTGAAACTAATGATGAGAAACAATCTCCATACCATGAACTCCAAATTAGTTCCTATGAAAAAAACAACTACCTTTTTTGGAGAGGTAAACAACCAAGATGATGTTCCAACATCAGTTCAGACATCAGTCTCAATCACGAGGATTTAACCATTTATTATGGTTCTAGAGTCAACATCCATCGGAATTACTATCTCCATAGTAATCCATACACATGCCTTTGCAAGGAATACATCAAAACCATACTAGAACATATTAGTAGTTGATCAACCTCAAAGTCCAGATCATAGATACATGCAGCAACCCGCACATTACAAACCTCAAAAAGCTTCTTCTCATAAGCACAATTTCCAGACATCCTATCTGACTTTAAAGTGTTAGTCACCCTCCTTATACTCATAAATAGGATATTCCCTCTTAAAGTTACCTATATAACTGACTATAAAAACTAGGATACTGACTGAGCATCATATCACAAACAGACTGTTCAGTATAAGTCTGCTTCTCCTCTTCCCTCTGATACTCAATCCTTCAGGACTTCACCTAGAATAGTCCATATTAACACCATAAGATGAAGTGTATTAGCATTTGCAAAGGATAATGTTCCAACATGTGGTGACGACATTATCCTTGGATGTAAAGCTTGAGCAAGTAGTTCCTTGGAGAACACTATAATATTGGAAACAAAACAATCTTGATCATCTTCAGGTGACCTTCCACCTCTCACCTCTGTCAAATAACCTCCTGCACTCCATGATTTTGTTACATGTTTTAGGAGTGTTACCAATGAACTCCTTGACTAGACTTTCATAGCAAGGACCAAGCTTTGTGGCAGTCTATATCAAACCAGTAGCCTCTATAATATACACACCCTCCTTACAATTTAAGATATCCTTACCCAATTCCCTTTCCATAGAAATCTTTCTGTGGGACACAAACTTCCATTTTTCAGCACTTTGCACAACATAGAAAGTCACATTGTTCAGAGGAGCCTTAGGAACAGTAATGCATGCCCTTTAAGAAGTAGATCTTCTTAGGGGTGTGATGTCTTGAACATATTCTTCAACTTCAAATTCAGAGTCACTTGTAGACATAACTTTTCTCTTTCTGGACGAGGTTATCACATTGCTCCAATATTTTGAGGGGCCAATTGGAGATTTTCCTTTTTCACTTTTTGAAGGTGTTTTCTCCATAACTGAAGCTTTCTTAAAAGGACTCTCGGAAGGGGTACATTCAAAAGAAATAATTTTTCCTCATCTACTCTTCAACCTTTTCACTATACTAGAGGCCAAACATTTTGAGATTGGTTCCTCATCAGACACAAGATCAATATGCACAACTTCTTCAGTTTGCAATTCTTTACCCTACTCATTTTCAACATCAACAACAGTGGACATAGGAACGGATCTAGAATCACAAGCTCCAACCTTCATCAATACAGAAGTAACCAAACTACATATGCTTTTATCAATAACAATCATCTCTTATTCTATTTGAGCCTCATTGTTGTACCCCAAAATCTGCCCTCTCATTTCCAAAGGCATTTCTCACAAGGATTCTCAAAATTCAAGCTTGCACAAGTACATTTGGATTTTTTAGCATCAACTTAAAGAGGAAGCTGTTAAAAAAGGTGAAAATAGATAAAAATAATATTTGTGACAAATTGGAGAAAAAGAAGTCTTTTTCGATTCACCTCTTTCGATTGGACTTTTGGTATCTTTTGATGCAAGATTGGCTTGCATCCTTCGGTTGGGCGTTGGCCTCTGGCACGCTGGCTTTGATTCAAAAGGAAGAAGCTTCCTGCATGCCACCTTCGATTGCATCTTTGGCCTCACATGATTCATAATGCAATGGTTGCCTATATGTCTGCTTTGATTGGATGTTTGATGCTTGCATGCCTGTGTTGACTGGAAAAATATTTCCCCCCATACTTGCTTTGATCCACAAGTTGATGGCTGGATGCATATAGCCTTTGATTGAGCCATAGATTCCTTCTTTTATGCAAGAAGCGCCCACCAGGCCAGCTGGCACAAGGCAAAAAGCCTCATGTAGCCTCCTTCGATTCCAAGGCAAAAAGCCTCCTTTTGGCATCCTTCGATTGCACATTTTCCCTCCTGCATGCCTCTGGGAATTTTTTTTCTTTCATGCCTCTTTCGTTTGGGCATGTGCCCCCCTTTGTATCAAGCTTTGTTTGGTACATTTAAACCTCCTGCATGTAGACTTCGAGAGGGCATTGGCTATGTTTATACTAGCTTCGACTGGACAACATTTCCCATTGAAATAGTATGCTGCAATTCCACTCTTGACAACCTTCAACGCACATGGTTAGTGGCCCCCTTCAAAGGACATGTATTGGAGGATTTGAAGGGTATACATAGGAGTCCCTTTCGAAGGCTATACCTTGCTAGCCCATTCGAAGAATTGCATAGTCCATTTGAAGGATACATTTGGCCCTTTCAAAGATACATATATGACCCATTCAACGGACATGTCTGGGCGTCCCATTTGAAGGACATGTTTGATGGCCGATTCGAAGGACTTACAAGGCTCACGTTAAGCAAGCACAAGCACATTTTCAAACAAAAGCAAGTAATCTAGCAAGCATCTAAGATCCCCTAGATAACTACAGATGAAAAGGGTGCTAATACCTTCCCTTTTTATAACCTACCCCCCGAAATCAAGAAATAATCTTGTAAGGTCTTTCTTGTTCTTTTAAACCTTTCCTTATTGGATAAAAGAAAATTCAGTGGTGACTCTTGCTATCCGCAATAATTGCGATCAAATGCAAAACGTCCCAAGTCAGTTCTCCCACCGTATTACAGAGCTGGCGACTCTGCTGGGGAATCTTCTTAAAAGTGGGGTTACCTTAGGGCTAGATCACCTTTACTTGCTTTTCTTTGTTTTAATTGTTTGCTTTACATTATGGTTCCTTGTTTGGGCTTGTTTTGATCCTCTACTCGGATATAGGGCACCTTTTAGGTAAGTAGCAATAAATTGTGGTAATTGTATGGTGTAGACCGACACAGTTGAAGCAATGGGTATGTTAGTGTGACGCATTTGTTGGTACCAGTATCTCTTGTGTTAAATCGAGGATAATACGAGGCCGATGAGCAGCATCATGAAGCACTAACTGACTTTAGAACCTTAATTGAACAACTTGGCCATTAGGATGTAGTGAGATAGCCGACTTTGGTTCCAACCGAAGATTGTTTGATACTCGATGCTACGCTCATTGAGGTACGACTTTTGGGATATCTCGGCCGTAAGAAAAGATTGATTGAGCTGAAATAATGCCTACAAGAAAGGTCGGTGATATTGAGATCCCTTAGAACCTGGTTACTTTCTAGGACAGGTTGAGCCAACTAAACTTTAAGAGGGTACTTACCTACGAACCCCATGCAAGCCTAAACCTAATGACTCGTATGATTTGTATGGATATGACTATTTGTACATAAAGATTTGATTACTTTGCATACTTGTACATAACATCATGACATCATATCAAAAGCATTATCACTAACCATTTCAAGGATTTAGGAATTTATATTTGCTTTGTTTTGTAGGCCATGAATCCCATCCGAAGGAATACCATCCGAATCAGCTTCATGAAAGCACACCCTCAACTCCAAGAATTAGCATTAAGGGTGCCTGGAGATTCTCCCTTCACCGATAAATATGGTCGACTTCTCAGGTTGGCTACCTCAAATTTCCAAGAAGAAATGATGTGTGTACTCTTCCAATTCTTTGATCCCATGCATCATTGCTTCACCTTTCCAAACTATCAGTTGGTGCCTACACTAGAAGAGTTCTCTCAATTGTTAGGAGTGTGTGTGCTTGATCAAATACCATTCACCGATTTAGAGGAGACTCTAAAGTATGAAGTCATTGCCAAAGCCCTACATCTGAAGAGAGCCGACATTATAGAAAATTGGGAGACAAGAAGCGGACTTTAGGGTTTCCTATCCAAGTTTCTGCTAGAGAAGGCTCATTCATTCTGGGAAGATATGGATTTTCAAGATTTTTAAGATGTCTTGGCCCTTCTAATCTATGGTTTGGTTCTATTTCCCAATTCAGACCAATTCATAGATGTGAATGCCATCAAGGTTTTCCTCTCTCGTAATCTTATACCTACCTTGCTTGGAGACATTTTACATTGTTTCCACACTCGCACAATGAAGAAAAGAGGTACTCTCTTGTGTTGCATTCCCCTACTCTCCAAGTGGTTTACTTTGCACCTACCTTGATCCACATTGAAGAACGAGTAAGGATTGACATGGTCTTAAAGGATGATGTCCCCCACACACTCTAACATTTATTGGTGTTCTCGATCCTTGGAGGATACTACTATCATTGACCGTTGTGGGGAATTCCATAATGTCCCACTCTTAGGCATTAAGGGAGGTATCACCTATAACCCTTCTCTAGCATTACGAAAATTTGGGTATGCACGAAGAGATGGTCCTTACGATGCACTCATCCAAGGTTTGGTATTCAACTATGAGGGAGACAACCAAGGCTAGAATCAAAGGTTCGTACGATCTTGGAGAATGATAAAAAAAGTGGATAGCAAGGCATTGGGGCGTAAGAACTCCATTCCTTTGGAACCTTATCTTAAGTGGATAGGAACTCGTGCTCAAAGACTCAGTATGCGATACCCTGCCACTTTGCCTATCATCATGGGGCCTTTAGTTTAAGGAGATTTTCCTTATGCTATCCTTCATCCTACCATGCCTACTTCTCTTGAAGACTTACAAAGAGCTTGGATTCACCTGAAGGAATAACGAGACACCTTCGAAGCCCAGTTCTACGCGAGTGAAAAGAAGGTTCTGAAGCTTACAAGACAGCTTCATGAGGAGCGAAATCTGAACGCCTACATTGCGCCAAAGAGGATGCGTTCGACCTTTTTGCCTTAGGAGTTTATTTTGCTTTACTTCCTCCATTGTAAGCCCAAGGGGCATGGTTGTAATCAATTTAAACTTATTAATACAATTGATGATTGCTTCTTTCTTGTATAAAAAATTTAAATCTTCTAAGTCCTGGAAAACATTGCATCCACATACCATGCATCATATCATGACATACTTTTCCCACACAGGTCTCTCATCTGCTTACTGTTTATCTCAGTAGAGATGGCTCTAAAACAGACTATCAAGGACATTCAGACTCAAAACGCTCAACTTCAAGAAATGTTCTTAAACCTATCCAAGGGGCAAGAAGAAGTGAAAGCACTCATCACTAGGGGCTTGACCATGGAGAATCTTGAGGACAAAGGGGATGACCAGTTGGAGCGGCTACAAACTGAGATAGCCATAATGAAGGCACAAATGATGGGACAACTGGTAGGACAAATGACTCTTATCCAAAACTTGGCTCAAGGACAAGAAGAGCTGAGAGCCCTTATCAACAAGCTTCATCAAAACAGTTGCAACCATATGAAACAAACTGTCGAGATTGGGGATCAAGTCATCATTCAGCCTCCCATGAGGCAAGAAGCCGGTTCGGTGGAGAGAAGACCTTTCCAAATTGTGGCCATGTTACGATCCCAACAACAACCTCGCCAACAACAACAGGGGAATCAGCGGAAAGAGGTCGCACCTAAAAGATAAGTCACCAGGATCGGCATGTCGCTAGCTCAGGTGCTACAACACATGTTTCAGGCAGAGCTAATTACATTAAAGGCTCCTCCCTGGAATCTTAACACTGTTGCTCCTAATTACCATCCCAATGAGAGTTGTTCATTGATAGTCCCGGGCATGATTAAAATGGTTGATGGGCTTTGAAGAACAGAATTCAAGACTTAATCGATTAAAGAGCATTGGAATTTGCACAAGATGGTCAGCTGGAATTCGTCTGTCATCCCCTCAAGGGCATCCATATGAAGTGACGATCTGGGTGAGGAAATTTTCTGTTTATTCGAATTTTCAGTTGTAATTTCTTTGTTTACTTAAACACCTATCTTTATGTCAGACTTTGGTTACTCTCATTAATGCATTAAATATGCTTGTCTTGAATTAATCCATTCATTTTCACTCTATTTAAACTATGCTTTTTACTCCCTTTATGATATTCACCTCTTGTTTCAAAAAGTTGCAACCCTTTAGAGGGAGGATAACGAAAACAATGTCATAATCTCATACAATATGCTTTTGGACAGACCTTGCTAACGATATACATGCGTTCTTTCAATTCCTAAGCACTGGAGTTATAAGGAACATAATCCCTAGTCAACCCTCTTGAGCCAAAGAAGTAGGAGTTTTCTTTTTACACAAATTAAAACCTTTAAGCAAAACCTGGGGTAGGTTAGTCTTTCGGTTAATCCAAATGCGCGTTCAGTTGCAAACTTTCACTTTGTATATAACGAATGACATCAAAAACTTTCATCTGGAATCAAAATATGGTGATGGTTTATCCCATAAGCTAGGCAATCATTACCTCTCCAAAGGAAAAATCCCACTAAGTCAAAACCTACGAAGAAGACTTAAGAAAAACTAGGGCATCCCCCTGACTGTAATCTCAAAACAAGAACAGTCAGGCAAAAATCAGGGATAATAAATCAAAAATAGGTCACTACAAATCCTCGAGAGCATGAAAAAACGTTGCAAAAATGGCTTCCTTCCGACAAACTTAACTTATCTGAACCCTCACCAAAACATCATTCAGACTCAATTGGAGTTCAAACGCACAATTAACTAAGTTTAGGACTAAAGAACATCACGAAGAACCGCGGGTACAAATACACTTTGAGCCTTATCCTTTGTTTCTTAAACCGTGAACCAAACCATGATACAACCTTTCAAAGTCCTAATTGAAGCATGGGTTAGTTCGAAAGCATACTATTACAAAAGGTATCCTGGCTCCTATAAGGCTTACCCTAAATCCTGAGTTGAATTCACATTCTTACAAAATTATTTTATCTTCTAAAACGCATTTTCAAAACTTCAAGACAAGCATAAACTTTGAATTATTTGAATATCGTTGTTTTCATATGCTAATTGTTTGACAGCGGAGAAATTCACACGACGAATATCCAGCGAACGAAAGCTCTCTCAGTGAACAAAATCATTTCAAATGGGATGACACTTCCAACGACAAATATCCTATTAATAAAGGGGGCATGACATGTCACTGTCCAATTTGTCTGAGGGAAGTCAAGTCAAGATTCCAAGAAATCTCCCATGAAATGCTGAATAACCAGGGGTAGGTCTGTATCTGAATCACTTGGGACATTGAACATGAATTCCAACAAAGGGTTACATACGGTCGGACAAACATTTACTGGAAATACTACAAACACTTTCTACCAGGGGCAGTGACAAATTTCCCACAAAGCCCTTTTCATAAGGTGATACCCAGCCAACGTTTCAATCTCCGAGAAACCTCTCCCCAACTAAGTTGATCTCAAGAATCCTCAAGGATTTATGCCCAAATATAAACACCTCTCCAACATATTGGCAATAGGGTTTATTTCCCCATCAAACAGAAAGATTCCCCAGCTTGAGTTTGCCTCTCCGACTACTACAAATTAAGGGACCACAACCCCTCTTCCCCAGTAGACTCTTCTGCAGTCCCCAGTAAGTTGCTGCAAAGACTGTAAGCCAAACCAAATAACAGTTAAGCTCTTTATCCCAAACAAGTTATTAACTTCCTTTCTATTTCATCAAGAGATAGCTCCCCAGTAGAGCAACAGACAACTAAAACTCTTGAACTCCTTTCCCCATGCAGGAATCAACACTCTCCACAGAGTTTTCTTCTCAAGCAAAATCAACATTCCCCAACGAAGTTCTCCTCATACAACAAAACAGGAATCCCCAGCGAAAACATTCTAAAAGCAAGGTCTGGAAAGGTTTTCATACTCTTCATCCCCAACGGCCATCCGGGATTCAGCTTCCCAAAACTCCCTAGCACTTGTCAATGATTTATTTTCCAAGACAAAATTACATTCCAACAACATTTCATGCATCATATTTGCATACATGATAAATGCATACAACACAAATGTATACATCGCAATCTCATTTATTTTGAGAAATATCATTACACCATGCATTTCATATATAATGACATTGCATACAACTAACTCTTTACCTTTTCAGGAAAGCTCAATCAACAGAAAATTATCATCAACAAATTTCTGACAAGACAGGACAGCTATCTGTGAACAAATCGATTGTAAATCAATTCCCGAAACAAGATGGGGTAACTATCTACATGACAAACACTTATTTTCCAAACCTCTTATGATTTAGTTTAAATCGATCAATGGTTTATCTTGATTCCTTTCTGATAGACACTTCTTCTAGTTCAGATAAATCGCTCCAAAGATTTATTCTGATTCTTTTCCAGACCTCTGCTGGTTCAGTTTAAATTGATCAGTGGTTTATCATGAGTCCTTTATGGTAGACACTTTCTCTGGTTCCGATAAATCGCTCCAAGATTTATTTTAATTATTTCCAGTTAAAGAATATTCAAGACCTCTACTGGTTCAGTTTAAATCGATCAAAGGTTTATCCTGATTCCTTTCTGGTACACATTTTCTCTGGTTCAGATAAATTGCTCCAAGATTTATTCTGATTCGTTCTAGTTAAAGAATATTCAAGACCTCTGTTGGTTCAGTTTAAATCGGTCATTGGTTTATCCTAATTCCTTTCTGGTAGTCATTTTCTATGGTTCAGATAAATCGCTCCAAGATTCATTCTAATTCTTTCCAGTTAAAGAATATTCAAGACCTCTGCTGGTTCTGTTTAAATCGATCAATGGTTTATCCTGATTCCTTTCCAGTAGACATTTTCTCTGGTTCAAATAAATCGCTCTAAGAGTTATTCTGATTCTTTTCAGTTAAAGAATATTCAAGAGCCCTGCTGGTTCAGTTTAAACCGATCCATGGTTTATCCTGATTCCTTTCCGGTAGACATTTTCTCTGGTTCAGATAAATTTCTCCAAGATTTATTCTGATTCTTTCCAGTTAAAGAATATTCAAGACCTCTGCTGGTTTAGTTTAAATCGATCAATGCTTTATCCTGATTCCTTTCTGATAGACACTTCCTCTGGTTCAGATAAATAGCTCTAAGATTTATTCTGATTCTTTCCAGTTAAAGAATATTTAAGACCTCTGATGGTTCAGTTTAAATTGATCAATGGTTTATCCTAATTACTTTCCGGTAGACATTTTCTCTAGTTTAGATAAATCGCTCCAAGATTTATTCAGATTCTTTCCAGTTAAAGAATATTCAAGATCTCTGTTGGTTTAGTTTAAATCGATCAATGGTTTATCCTGATTCCTTTCCGGTAGATATTTTCTCTGGTTTAGATAAATCACTCCAAGATTTATTCTAATTCTTTCCAGTTAAATAATATTCAAGACCTATGTTGTTTCAGTTTAAATTGATCAATGGTTTATCCTGATTCCTTTCCCGTAGACATTTTCTCTGGTTCAGATAAATCGCTCCAAGATTTATTCTAATTCTTTCCAGTTAAAGAATATTCAAGACCTCTGCTGGTTCAGTTTAAATTGATCAATGGTTTATCCTGATTCCTTTCCGGTAGGCATTTTCTCTGGTTCAGATAAATCGCTCCAATATTTATTCTGATTCTTTCCAGTGAAAAAATATTCAAGACCTCTGATGGTTCAGTTTAAATCGATCAATGGTTTATTATGATTCCTCTTCGGTATACATCTTCTCTGGTTCAGATAAATCACTCTCAAGATTTATTCTGATTCTTTTCCAGTTAAAGTCAAGTTTAGACTTAGTCTAAGTTTTGTCAACAATCACCTTTGAAAGGAATCTATAATCCCATCTCCGACAACTCTCCATCATCTCTCTAAATGGCATCTTTAAGCCCATTCCCTACACAATCAACCACCTCATCATCAAGTGAAACTTTCTGGGCACTCTAGTGTTCAATCATCTTTTACCCCCAAGTCACGAATGACAGACTCACCAATATAACTCTTCAGGTTTAAGAAGATTGAACAGGGGCAGTTGTTGTACCCCAAAATTTTCCCTCTCATTTCTCAAGGCATTTCTCACAAGGATTATCAAAATTCAAGCTTGCACAAGTACATTTGGATTTTTTAGCATCAACTTAAAGAGGAAGCTGTTAAAAAAGGGGGAAATAGATAAAAATAATATTTTTGACAAATTGGAGAAAAACAAGTCTTTTTCGATTCACCTCTTTCGATTGGACTTCTGGCATCTTCAGATGCAAGCTTGGCTTGCATCCTTCGATTGGGCGATGGCCTCTGGCACGCTGGCTTTGATTCACAAGGAAGGAGCTTCCTGCATGCCACCTTTGATTGCATCTTTGGCCTCACATGGTTCACAATGCAATGGCTTCCTATATGTCTGCTTCGATTGGATGTTTGATGCTTGCATGCCTGTGTTGACTAGATAAATATTTCCCCCCATGCTAGCTTTGATTCACAAGCTGATGGCTGGCTGCATTCAGCCTTCGATTGAGCCATAGATTCCTTCTTGCACGCAAGAGGCGCCTGCCAGGCCAGCAGGCACAAGGCAAAAAGACTCATGTAGCCTCCTTCGATTCCATGGCAAAAATCCTCCTTTTGGAATCCTTCAATTGCACATTTTTCCCTCCTGCATGCCTCTGGGAATTTTTGCTTCCTACATGCCTCTTTCATTTGGTCATGTGGCCCCCTTTGTTAAAAGATTCGTTTGGGGTGTTTAGACCTCCAAAATGTAGGCTTCGACAGGGCATTGGCTATGTTTATACTAGCTTTGACTGGACAACATTTCCCTTTAAAATAATATGTTGCAATTCGACTCTTGACAACCTTCAACACACATGGTTAGTGGCCCCCTTCAAAGGACATGTATTGGAGGATTTAAAGGGTATACATAGGAGTCCCCTCCGAAGGCTATACCTTGCTAGCCCATTTTAAGAATTGCATAGTCCATTCGAAGGATACATTTGGCCCTTTCAAAGATACATACATGACCCATTCAAGGGACATGTCTGGACATCCCATTTGAAAGACATGTTTGATGGCCCATTCGAAGGAGTTACAAGGCCCACCTAAAGGCATACTTTGGTGACCCATCCAAGGAGAACACATTTGGATCCTTCGAAGGATGCACAAAAAATGACCCATTCGAAGGACACTCGTTGGAGGAAAATCGAATAACATTGCTGGAAGAAGGATCTGGTCAAAGGTGGTCAAAACGAAAGATGAGATATTCAAAAGATGCTTGCTTCCAAGTTCAGGCCTGGTACACTGGCCATAACGCTCTAAAACTGCTGCACAGCAGTCCTGAAACACTGCCCTATTCTCGCACCTAAATGGCATACAAACACTGTCCCTCGAAAGCTACAAAAAGTAGTTTAATCAAATTGTTCAAATTGTTTTATTTTCCCTCCTAAAATTCCATCCAGCTTTGCCTATAAATAAAAAGCTCCATAACATGTATAAGGGGCTGGACAACACATCCAGAGACTTGTGGGTGGTGGAACTAATCATCAAACTCTCAAAAAACTCAAACACTCTCAAACACTTAAACGCATTTTCAAACACAAACCCAGAATCTAAACACTTTCTTCTTTCAAATCTGAAGCAATCCCCCACACTTTTTTTCCTTCAAATCCAGTAGAAAGAACACAACACTTGTTCTTATCCTTCGAATCCAGCATTAGAAACATAACCTTCATTTCTTTCCTTCGAATCCAGAAGCATCTAGGCAGCCACTCAAGGTCCAGCACACACGTCCCAGCCTCAAGCAAGGTAAGTCCCTCTTAACCTTGAACCTTTCGTTGCTAGCATAATATGTGAATAATCTTCCCTTTCGTTTCAAAACATGTACATAACATTTTTATTCTTTTCGTTTCCATCTTTTTAGTTTGTTTTAATTAATACTCTTATGACTTATTTTCTTTGTTAATAAAATATGCTTTAAGAACTAACCTGGCCATAAGGCGATGCTAGCATGGCCTTAGGCCATGTTCCTATTTAAAATCTCAAACGAAAGAAACAGGAGAAAGGAGGTATGAAACAAATCCTTAGGCTTCCCCACTAACTTCCAAGCCCCAATCGAAGGAGGCAGCAAGGGACTTAAGGTGAAGAGGGCACTCCATGCTGAATGAAAGAGGAAGCCATAAGGATGGCCGTGTTGACTCCATGCCCCAGTCGAGGGAGGCAGAAAGGAAGAATCGAAGGCTACATCTCATGCCTTAGGCTAATCCTAAATCGAAAGGCATGACCTCACTGACTCTAGGCCTAAATCGAAGGAAGCCATAAAGGGTAGAATCGAAGGGTTTTTCTGCCTAGATCGAAGCATTCATTTTTTTTCTTAATTTTTTTGTTTTGTCTTTACATTTTCATGCTATTCAATATGGTTGTAATAGTGTAGGATTTATTTTTTGCATGTTTATTACCTTTGTATAAATGTTAGTAATTAGGTTGTATGGTAAGATAAAAACCAACAGGTAGACAACCTAAAATTTAAAGACAAAATTCATGCAAATCAAACACACTATTCACACATGCACCCTTAGGGTAATCTCACTTGTTGCCTCGAAAAAATAGTTATGTCCCTCGAATATGGGCATTTTAGCAAAGACCCTCAATAAAAGATCGTAGTCCCTCGATGACCCTCAATGTTGCCTCCAGTAAACAATCTAGTCCCTAAACAACATTTCTAAAACGTCTTATAGGTTGTCTTTTATGACTATACAAACGTCCCACGCCCATCTCTTCACATCCAATGATGGATCTTCTTACCAAATCCATGGTAAGATAGAAGCATATAAAGGGGAGGAAAAGAACATTAATACGTTTTGAGTAGGTAGGATGCTCCTAGTTTCTCGCTTGCTCACAACAAAAACATTTTATGCACCAACACTTTCATTTGAAAAAATTTTAAAAGTTAAAACACTTTGTATGCTTTCTTATAGAAAGGAGAATAATTAAAAAGACACCTTTTCAAAATCACATTCAAAAACACATTCCACAAACACCTCTTTGAACTTTTAATAAAACCAACACTTTGTACGCGTTCTTATAGAAACGAGAACCATTACAAAGACGTTTTCAAAATACTTTCAAAACCCACACCACAAGCACATTTTCAAACAAAGGCAAGTGATCTAGCAAGCAGCTAAGAGCCCGTAGATAACTACGGATGAAAAGGGTGTTAATACCTTCCCTTTTCATAACCTACCCCACAAACTCAAGAAATAATCTTGAAAGGTCTTTCCTGTTCTTTTCAACCTTTCCTTATTGGATAAAAGAAAAGTCGGTGGCAACTCTTGCTATCCGCAATAATTACAATCAAACGCAAAACACCCAAGTCAGTTCTCCCACCGTATTACACTCAACAGTAAGAGTTTCTTGAGAAGACAATAGGTAACAATTGTCTTTTGATATAGCTTCCTTCATAACGACTTCATTCTTCTCATTTGTCATACAACATCTAGATTTGGTAAATCAACTTTCAAACCTTGATCACAAAGGTGACTGATACTGATCAGATTAGCTGTCAGACCTTTGACATGCATCACACCATCTAAACAGGGAATTCCTTCACATTCTAACATTCCAATGCCCATTATTTCACCCTTTGATCCATCTCCAAAGGTCACACAGCTATCAACATAAGGTTTTATGTGTCTAAACCTACCATAAAAATAACATCTTAAGGTCTGGGGTCTTCTATCAGAATGAGTGTGCTAATGTCTTTTGGTATTTTGAAACTTTGGACGAGAGATCTTTTGTTCTTGTTGACTATTTGGAGAAACAAATATTCACTACATGTGATTTTCCTTTGTTCACACATTGATTATCATAACCAAGTCTTTTAACATTTCAAGAAATCTTCCCAGCTTGAAGAATCTTATCTACCATTTCAGAACCATTATTCAGCATTCTTACTGTAATATGGTGGGAGAATTGACTGTTATATTGGTTTTGCATTTGTATTCGCAAATATTATGGTAAGCAAGAGTCACCATCGAATTTTCTTTTATCCAACAAAGGAAAGGGTGAAAAGAATAGAAATATACCTTTCGAGATTATTTATGAGTAATGGGGGTAGATTATGGAAAGGGAATGTGTTAGCACCCTTTCCATCTGTATTTATCTACGGGATCTTAGATACTATCTCATTTGAAAATACCTTGTGTTTGTGTGTTTGAAAAAAAGTATTTTGAAAAGACGCCTTAGTGTGGAAAACTTTGTAATGTTTCTCGGAATGGTAGAAAACGTATACAAAGTGTTTGAAAATATTTTTGAAAGAAGTTTTGTGTAAGTGTAAAGGTTGTTTGAGCAAGCATCTAACAGCTATCTACATTACACGAAAGGTTTTTCTTTTCCTCTTTTCCTTTAGACAGAGCTATCCTGCTATTAGTGAGTAGGTAGCCCTAGTCGTCAGATGTTTGAGGGACATTCGAAGGGACGTTTATACAGTCACAAAGGCAACTGGGAAATAAAATTTAGTAACTATCCTAGGGGTTTTAAGATCATATCGAGGCAACCTCGAGAGGGTCATCGAGGGACTTATGATCTTTAAACCGGAGGGTAGCCACTAAAATCTCTCACATTTTGAGAGAAGTGACTGTTTTTCTGAAGGCAGCCAAAGTGGGATACCCTAGAGGTGCGCATGTGCAATTGTGTTTGTATTCAGTTATTTATCTTGTGTTAGGTTTTATAGCGTTTTGATTATTAATATCTTGACATACAATCCTATTTATCATGCATCTAACAGTTAATAGTCTGCAGGAATTTAAAATGCGAAAACGTCAAACCTAGCTATTATAAGGCTTTGGGGAGTGGGAATAATTACATGTCCAAAATGGGGAAAGTAAAAACAGTAAAATAAAGTCCTGGTTATAGCTATTACATCCAGTAGACAGATACAATAATATGAAAAGGTAATAATAATACGAAAGTATTTAAGCGCACGCGAATTGAAAATAACGTCTAAAACCCTAATGTACTTCTAGGTTTAAAGGAAATCTTTTGTTATTTTGTTTATTTGGAAAATGTTAATTTAAACTAAATATAATTAATTAAAACAAGAAAGGAAAGAAAATTGATAATTAAATTAATTCTAAGACAACCTAATATTTTTATATTTTTTATTTATGAAAAGAAATGAAATCAACTAAATCCTAAGTCTATTGATTTTAATTTATGAAAAAGGTCAAATAATTAACTAAATTAATTTATTAAATTAAATAAATAAATAAATAACTAAATCTAAATTGTTTATATTTTTCTGATTTTATGATTAAATATAAAAAAAAGGTTTAAAAAAAATTAATGAGTATAAAGCAAATAAATAATAACCTAAAAAAAAGAGAGAAAAAAGAGATGGGCCTGGATAGTGAAAGCAATTGGGAGGGTGTAAGTTTGAAAAAACATAGGTCGGAGAATCAGCAAGCCCAAAGGAACAGTATAATTGGGTGCATGTCAACCTTGAAGTCATAGGATGGATGCGCATTCCAAAACGGTTGGATCCTCTTGCATCAACATATGGTGGTCCAGATGTAAGATCTATGGTGCGCGTATGAGCCTGTACTTCATAGGATCTACAAAGAAAAATGTGAAAAAATAAAATGAAAGAGGCAGGGGTCGAACCCCTACCCTCTCACATACGCAATTCCTTAACACACACACACACCCAACTGTTGGGACGACTTTACATCCGTTAATATAATCACAATGAAATGTATATAATGTAAAACAAATAAAAATGATGATTTGGAAAACACGCGCGTTGTACTGGGTCCCCTATCATTTGAAATAACCAATCAAAACATTTCTTTTTGCCACGCCATGGTCCACACTGGTCAAGCCACTGGAGGTGGTGGCTCCGGTCATCCCTTCCGGTTGGCCAAAATATCAACCTTGTGAAATATCAAGAAAATAAAAACAAAAATGGCACTACCCCCTAATTTGGGGTGTACTAATTCAATGGTGGCGGTCATTTGGCCTGAGGCAGCCTGTATTATCTTGTTCGTGTCTTGGCGGTTTCAAAACCCTAATAATGGCAAATCCATAAATCTGCATCCAATCTCTCATGTATTACATTAGAACAAATCAAGACAATAATATAAACATGAATATGTGCATTAAATTTGTTTAAATTGCATGTATTGAGAGATTCAAATCATGAAGATTTTACCAAAGTCGGGTGATACGGTTGGCTAATCTCAGGGCTCTTCAGGCATGGATAAGGGATGGTATGGCTTTCTGGGAACCTCAGGGATCGAGTGGTGAGGTTTTTTTGGCACGAGGAAGCTTGCACTATGTGTTTCGAATTTGACAACTTTTTTGCAATTTTGAGAAATTTGGTATCCTTTTATGAGGCAGTGTGTGCGTGTCTAATGATAGCAAATGGGTTGTATATATAGAGGAGATGGAGTGAAGGAGAAAAATGGAAAGAATCTAAGGCATTAAGGTCATGTTTAAAGCCAATATCCTTATTTTGAAAATATGCCAAAAGTTGAGATTTCATGCCATGTTGAGACTTGGATGTACCTGGACATTCTTTGCATGAATTACGGGCCTTAATTCAGATCAAAACACTATCCCAAAGGCCAAGGCCCATCTCTAAATATTTTATACAATTTATTTTATATTCATTTGAAATAAATAAAAATAAAAATGAACAAGATAGCTAAAAATTGTAAGGCAATGTAAAAATGATATTAGAGGTCCCATATAAGGTTAGGAAGATGTTTGAAGTCCAAGAAGTTAGGCCATTGACCTAAAAGTTCAAGTTTGCCCAATGTAAAATTCTTGAAATTTCCCAAATTTTCCAAACTTGGGAAAACCATAACCTGATCAATTTTTATCCAATGTGGTGATCTTGGACTTTTTGGAAAGCCCAGCATGTCTACTTCAATACCTCTTTTGATCAATTTTGCATTTGAAGATTTTATATTGATGTAAAAGGTCTTTGAAAAAAGTGTCTTTTGTTGACTTTCTACAAATGACATATAATGCATGAGCTTGTATCTTTCAAATGGTGCATTTCTTGAACTTGAGGATAAAAGAGAAGTTATGGGGAATTGGATTCTCTTTAAAATGAGCTTTGTTTGGGGGAAAATGGATGAAGTATGTGAAAGTTATGTCTGGTCAAAATTCAGTTGACTTCTCCTATAAAAACCCTAATTTAGCAATTCTTGACTTTTGATAAATTAAGAGAATTCCTTGAGGAATCATGATCAACCTTTGATCAAATGATGGATATCACTTCAAAATGTTGATGTTGACCAAATACAGTTGACTTTCAAACATTTGAGCAATTGACTGAGCAAACTTGTAGTGTAAGGCATGAAATTTGGCATTGCTTAGGAGGAGAATTTGTCTGATAAATTCTTGGTCAACCTTGAGCAATTGAAGACCTTAATGAGCATGTCTTGAGAAAAATAGGAGGGTATATTTTAGGGTACAACAACTGACCCTATTCATTCTTCTTAAACCCAAAGATTTAGATTGGCTCGTTTGCCTTTTTTAATCTAAAGGTGGAAGATGATTGAACACTAGAGTTCCTAGAAATTTGCACCCGTGTATACATGAAGTAACATTGTTGGTTGATGATATCGATAATGGGATTACAGGTGCCATTTGGAGAAGATGACGGAGAGTCGTTGGATATGGGCTTAAAGATACCATCCATAGTAGATGCTAACTTCATAAGAGGTCTCTTTGTGTGGATTCTTGTTCCTGTTGTTTGAGGAAGAGTTTGCTGGGTAATATGGATTTCTACTCTTTTTCTTGAGGAAAAATCTGTGGGGAATAGAGTTTGGGAGCTTCAGTTGTCAATTACTCTATTGAGGAGTTATCTTTTGACTGGGGAGAAGGAAAGTTAGCTGTTATCTGGTCGAAATCCAGGCTTTACAGTAACTTGCTGAGGGTGATAAAGTTGACGACTATCTGGTCGTATACCAGGATTCACAACGACTTACTAGGGATTATGAAATTAACTATTATCTGGTCGGTTTCCAGGATTCGCAATAAAAATGAAGTTGAACTGTTATCTGGTCGGAATCCAGGCTTCAATGACTTGAACTTTTATCTGGTCGTGTCTAGGCTTCAGTGACTTTAACTGTTATCTGGTCGGGTCCAGGCTTCAATGATTTGAAGAAATTAAGTTGTTATCTGGTCAGAACTAGGCTTCAACTTGAATTTGAGGTATCATGTCATCTGGTCGGGTGTAGGCTTCATGGTAATTGACAAAATTGAACTATTATCCGGTCGGATTTTGGGCTTCAGCAATGATGTTAACTGCTATCTGGTCGGGTCTATGCTTCACAATGTGGTAGATTATACTTTCATCCGGTCGGGTCCAGGCTTCATAGTAATTGACAAAGCAAAATTCTATCTGGTCAGACTCCAGGCTTCGTAGCAACTTATATTGTTATCTGGTCGACTCCAGGCTTCATAGTGTCTTGGATTGTAGGTTGACTGTTATCTGGTCGAATTTCGGGCTTCATCAATGATGTTAACTACTATCTGGTCGGGTCCAGGCTTCACAATGTTGTAGAAGTTTGACTGTTATCGGGTCGAATTTCGGGCTTCAACAATGGTGTTTACTGCTATCTGGTCGGGTCTAGGCTTCACAGTGTTGCAAACTGCTATCTGGTCGGATTCCAGGCTTCACAGTAAATTGTATTTGATGTTAACTTCTATCTGGTCGGATCCAGGCTTCACAATGATTGATGAGTTGTTACTTCAGATAGTTTCCCTATCTTGTTTTAGGAATTAATCTAGAACTTGTTGAAAATTGATGATGATGTTTGTTTGTTGATCTTTCCTGAAAAAGGTAAAGAATTAGTTGTATTCAATGTCATGATGCATGATACACATTGTGTAATGATGTTCTCAAAATAACTAAGATTGTGCTATATGTATTTTGTATGCATGTTTGTAAAATGATGTATGAATTCAAATATATGAACTGATCAGTTATTCTTTGTAGTGTCATTGAGTTGAGGGAAAATAAATCCCTTACTACTACTTGGGATGAAGAATGTGATTCTTCTTTATTTGTTGAAGTTGAATTGCTGGGAGATGGGTTTCCGTGGCTAGAGAAATAAGCTCTTATAGGGAAAGAAAACTCTGTAAACTGCTTGAGGATTTTTATGAAGCCCTGTTGGGGGAACTCAAGAAGTTTATGAACCATGTTGAAGACTCATAGAAGTTCCTGATTTCATTTCAATTCACCCAAGCTTAGTTGCAAACTTGATCCAACCATAGTTGCGAACTTAAGCCATATAATTTCACCATTGTAAAGCGATAATTCTTCACATCGGGGAATTATTGCACTGTTGATTGAGTCTGTGATCGAGTTTGTAGATTGAGTCTGTAGTCGAGTTTGGAGCACTTAAGCAGAAGTTTATCTTGCCACATTTATTTTCAACTACTATTTATTTCAAGTCGCATTTTACTTCCAGTTTGTACCAGATTTAAAAACTCCCCATTTGGAGCAGGTTTCTATTTATATTTCTCACACTTGCTTTTACTTTGTTTATTTCCCGCACCTGCTTTTACTTTGTTTATTTTCCGCACCTGCTTTTACTTTGTTTATTTCCCGCACCTGCTTTTACTTTGTTTATTTCTCGCACCTGCTTTTACTTTGTTTATTTTCCGCACCTGCTTTTACTTTGTTTATTTTCTGCACCTACTTTTACTTTGTTTATTTCACGCACCACACTTTAAATTATTTACTTTCTCGCATGATTTATTTTAACATATATGTTTACATTCCCATGTCAGGCTGAACCTTACTGGGGTAGAATGTAAGGAATCTAGTTAATTCGATATTCCAAATTATGTGTCAATAGAAATGCTTATGGGCTATTTTGGTTTTTAATACGAGTTTTCTGTACTTTATTGTTGTTGGGTAAGATCGAAAGCCATCCAACCCTTTGTTAAACTCGGTTAGTTCTAAGTGGTCAAAGGAAGAGAAAGTGCTTTGTCCAGTCATTTAGGGATTTTTATTATCAAAGAAATCAATTTTGAAACTATTTTCGGACGCGTTTATAGGGTTAAAGTTAGGTCCCTTTTTTATTAGAAATTCCAGATCAAAATACTTTTCAACTTGGTCAAGTACTTTATTTCTTAAAAATAGGTTTATTACTTTAACGCAATGCGCGCCTTTTTATAAGTGACGATAAGAAGGTCTGATTAGAGAGTAAACTCGGTTCTGATTATGCGAAAGCGACAGTTCCTATTAAATTAGTTATTTTCTTTAGTATAAAATATTGCCCTATAAGTAGTTCTATTCTGAAGAATTGTGAATATCATCTGACTATGTGAATTACATTCGACCCTACTTTTATATCTGAAGTTTATTTCGCCACACTTTACATTCTTGCATGCTCAATTCCCTGTTTAATATTGACTTAGCTAAACACTGTAACAATAGGAAACGATAGATTGACGATTGGTCTCTGTGGATCGATAATCTTTTGTATTACTCTGACACAATTTGTACACTTGTGAATACACTGCATCAATATCCCTAACTTTTTCCTGAACCCTTTTGGTTCGCTGGGATGCCCTTATTTTTTTCTAGGCCAGTCAACCTAGCAGGTCTCTGTTCATGTGTAGTATCTTATAACTATGTCCGCGTTTATAGGGTGCGGAAGTTTGTCACCGTCCATGGTGGTTAAGATCATAGCTCTACCAGAAAATATGTTCTTGATCGCAAATGATCCTTCGTACGTGTGAGTCCATTTCCCCCTGGGATCACCTTGTGGTAGCATGATGCGCTTGATTACTAGGTCACCAACTTGATATACCTGATGTCTGACCTTTTTGTTAAAAGCTTTGATCATACGTTTCTGGTACATATGACCATGACAAACAGCCACGGGCCTCTTCTCGTCAATCAAGTCCAATTGGTCAAGTCGAGTCTGAACCCATTCGTCTTCATTCAAACCTGCATCCTTCATGATCCTCGAGGAAGGGATCTGGACTTTGATGGGTAGGACATCTTCCATACCATATACCAGAGAGAAAGGAGTTTCCCCTGTTGAGGTACGGTAACCATGAAGAGAAAACGGTAATATCTCGTGCCAGTCTTTATATGACACTGTCATTTTCTATATTATCTTCTTGATGTTCTTATTAGAAGCCTCTACAACTCCATTCATCTTTGCCCGATAAGGAGAAGAGTTATGATGTTGGATCTTAAATTGCGTACAAAGCTCATTGATCATAGTACTATTGAGGTTGGTACCAGTATCCATAATGATTATTTCTAGGATACCGTATCGACAGATAAGGTTGTGCTTGATGAACCTGGCCACAATGTTCTTGGTAACAGAAGCAAATGAGGCTGCCTCGACGCACTTTGTGAAGTAATCAATGGCGACAAGGATGAACGGTGTCCATTAGAAGCCGTAGGTCTAATCTCTCTGATCATATCAATTCCCCACATCGCGAAAGGCCAGGGAGTAGTCAAGATGTTCAAGGGAACGGGAGGTACATGTACTTTGTCAGCATATATTTGGCATTTGTGACAAGTTCGGGAATGTTGATAACAGTCTGCTTCCATAGTGGACCAATAGTATCCTGCCCCTAAGATCTTTTTAGCCATTGTATGCCCACTAGAGTGGGTGCCAAAGGTACCTTCGTGTATATCTGCCATAATCTTCTCTACTTCCCTCTTGTCTACACACTGAAGCAACGTAGAATCGTGGTTGCGCTTGTAGAGGATTTCGTTACTAAGGAAAAAGATGGTAGAGAATCTTCTTAGGAACTTCTTATCATTGAAGGAAGCTCCTTCAGGATACTCTTGGACTTCGAGGTATCTTTTCACTTCGTGGAACCAAGGTTTGTCTACTACTTCTTCAGTATCAACCTCTTAACAGTATGTTGGTTCGTCCAATCTCTTAATAGTGATATGAAGAGCTTCAATATCCCACCTAACTTTGAACATGGATGACATAGTAGCTAGCGCATCCGTTAACTGATTTTCCTCTCGTGGAAAATGCTCAAAGGTAACTTCTTCAAAGTGTGGAATCAATGTCAACACATGCTCTCGGTAAGGGATGAGATTAGGATGCTCGTGTCTCATTCTCCTTTTATTTGACTGGTTATCAGGGCCGAATCTCCAAATACACTCAAGAATTTAATTCTCAAGTCGATAGCAGCTTTGAGACCCATAATGCATGCTTCATATTCATCCATATTGTTGGTACAGTTGAAACATAGCCTGGTAGTGAAAGGAGTATGACAACCTTCTGGAGATATGATCACATCACCGATGCCATTGCCAAGTGCATTGGAAGCTCCGTCAAAAACCATAGTCCATCAGAATCCTTTTTCAGGTCCTTCATCTGGTCCAGGTTCTTCACAATCAGTCACTAACATGATGTTCTCGTCTGGGAACTCAAAATTCATGGATTGGGTGTCGTCCACAGCCTGATGAGCCAAATGATCAGCTAGTACACTTCCTTTTTTTGATTTCTAGGTTGTGTACTAAATATCATATTCGGTCAGGACTATTATCCATCTTGCTATTCTTCAGGAGAGAGCGAGCTTCTAAAAGATGTATTTGATAGGATCCATTTTAGATATCAACAAGGTAGTATGAGTCAACATATATTGTCTCAGTCGGCGAGCAGCCTGTGCTAAAGCGCAACAAGTTTTCTCGAACAGTGAGTATCTTGTTTCACAGTCGGTAAACTTTTTGCTAAGGTAGTATATTGCATGCTCTTTTCGACCAGACTCGTCATGTTGCCCCAGCACACACCCCATGGAATTATCTACTACTGTTAAGTACATGATCAGAGGTCTTCCTTCAACCGGCGACATCAAAATTGGAGGTTCTTGAAGATACTCCTTGATTCAGTCAATGGCAGTCTGGAAGTCGTCATTCCACTTCACTACTTAATCTTTCTTCAGTAATTTGAAGATTGGCTAACAAGTAGCGATTTGGTAGGAAATGAATCTGGCAATATAGTTTAGACGTCCCAAGAATACCCTAACATCCTTCTCGGTGTGTGGAGTTGGAATTTCTTGTATAGCTTTAACCTTTGTAGGGTCTAATTCAATACCTTTGCCGCTAACAATGAAACCTAAGAGCTTACCAGATCTTACCCTAAAGGTGCATTTGTTTGGGTTCAGTCTTAACTTGTCCTTCTTCAGTCTTTCAAATGGCTTTTGCAGGTTATCAAGGTGCTCTTCTTTAGTCTAAAACCTAGCTATCATGTCGTCAACATAGACCTCTATCTCGTGATGGATCATATCATGAAACAAAGCTACCATAGCACGTTGATAGGTGGCTCTAACGTTCTTCAACCCAAATGGCATTACTTTGTAGTAGAAAATGCCCCACTGTGTGACGAAGGTTGTTTTCTCCATATCTTCAGGTGCCATTTTTATTTGATTATACACGGAGAAACCATCCATGGAGAATACCTTATGTTGTGCGGTGTTGTCAACCAGGACATTAATATGGGGAAGAGGAAAGTCATCCTTGGGGCTTGCCCTATTCAAATCTTTGTAATCCACACACATATGCACTTTACCGTCATTTTTAGGTACGAATACCACATTCGCAACCCATTATGGATAAGAAGTGATAGCTTAGAATCTGACATTAAATTGTTTCATGAATTTAGCCTCGATCTTTTCTGACATCTCAGGACGCATACGACGAACCTTTTGCTTCACTGGAGGGCAATCTTTATTAGTTGGCAGACGATGAACTACAATATCAGTGTCGAGCCCTGGTATGTCTTTGTATGACCATCCAAATATCTCCATGTAGTCATGCAACATCTAAATTAACCGTTCTTTAAAACCATTTTCCAAGTTGGAACCTATCTTGACTTCCTTTTTATTCTCTTCAGTACCTAAGTTTACTGTCTCGACCGGCTCTTCATGAGGCTGTATTAATCTTTCCTCTTGTTGTAACAACAGTCTAGCAAGTTCTCTTGGTACTTCACAATCTTCCTCACCTTCGTCCTCGGCTTGGTAGATCGGATTTTCAAAGTCATAACAGACAATAGAAGAACCGTTATCAATGGGATCCAAGGTGGATGTGGATCTGCAATTTGATATGTGGGTGTGTGTAAGAGAGCATAGCTATTTTGACCAAAAAAAAGAAAGACAGAGAGCGTAAAATTTGTATGCAAAATGTCCAATGCTTTATTAATGACATATGAATATGAAGTGATAACCCTCACAAATAGAACATTGTGCCTTAGGTAAGACACAAGGCGTTAGAGTTTAAATTATTCAAATATTACATATCCCAAAAAAACAAAAAACAAAAACGACAATTACTCCTGGATGAAAGTAATGGGAACAAAGTCTCTAGTCGTCTAATTATTTAGTCCACCGTTGGTAGTTGGGAAGATCCAATTGTTCATGTCGCTGTCGCTGTCACTATCCTCCAAAACATTGATTCCATGGTTGCTGATATGTAGTGGTGGTCCTCCGGCGTGAGTGCGACGAATAGCTTTTTCAGCTCCTAAAGTAAAACCCAAACCAAACTTGTCAGATTTGTAGGGGATGTCAAGGAGATGGCCCTAGATAGTAATCCCACCTTCTTAAACTATAGCCTTGGCATCCTTCAGAGAATCCATCTTCAACGGAGGTCGGGTAGTCTTTGGAACACTAGTACCAGTCTTGGTAGAAGCAATTGTCTAAGGAACCACTTAAAAATTCTGGTAGGGGGTTTCAATGAACTTGCCGCCCATCTCAATATACCTGAAATATTTCAGGTGGCTCACCATATATTCTTCCTCTCCATGTACTGTAACGATCTTTCAATTAACCGTATACTTTAACATTTGATGCAGAGTAGAAGTAACAGCACCAGCCCCATGGATCCAAGGGCGTCCCAACAAACAAGAGTAAGACGGGCGGATGTCCATCACATAGAAAGTAGAACCTAAAGTCTGAGAACCAACTTTAATAGGAATGTCCACCTCCCCGTGTACCATTCTCTTGGAACCATCAAAAACCCTCACCACAAAATTACTAGGTTTTAATGTAAGTCCCTCATAGTCCAATCTGTCCAAAGCACCCTTGGGTAGAATATTTAGTGACGAACCCATATTAACCAGTACATGAGCTAGGGTGGTGCCCCTGCACTCAATAGAGACATGAAGGGCATCATTATGATATCTTCCTTTGGACGTCAAATCAGCATCGGAGAAACCTAGTCCATTGTCAGCAGTCAGACTAGTAACACAGTTCTCAAATTGGTTAGCAGAAGTCTCTTGCAGCACATGTGCAGACTTCGGGACCTTTACCAAAGCCTTAGCATGGGCTTCAAAGCATAATAATAAGGCCAACATTGAAATTTTGGAAGGGGTCTTCCCCAATTGTTCCACAACATTGTAATCACTCTTTCGAATCATTTTCAGTATTTCCTCCATTTCTTTTTTGGAGACTTCAGGAATGGTTTCTTTAGGTGCCCCCGTCCGGGAAGGCTCAACTAGTACTTCTTTTCCCTTAGTCTCAGCTGACTCAGTAGCAGGAATAACAACAAGAGTGATAGTAGGAGTAGCAACAGGAGTAATAACAGGAGCATTAGCAGGAATAACCAAAGGGGTGTCAAAAGTCTTTGGAGAGATTTCAGGAGAGAAAATCCTTCCGCTTCTAGTGATTTTACCGTTCCCAACAATGTTGTCAATGTTAGGATCAGTATCTTCAGTATCTTCATTTTTAATGTCCAATAGGTCTTGCTTGACGCCATGGTAGTAGATGTCAGCTCCATAGTTCCAAGGAACAACTTTGTCGAAGGAATATGGTATTGGTCCTGGAAAGGTGATAATTAAAGGAGAAACCTTAGGAGTGGATGTAATCCTGACAGGTCTTTTGGATCAGACCCTGGGAGGATTGTCGGAAATGGTAATAATTGACACATCTTTGCCAAACTTTTTGTAGAGGGAGTCTTCTCAAATAGAATTTTCTTGTTGTTCATCGGGTGTTGGACACCTATATTCAACAACAAGCAACCATTGGGTAGAGACGTACACAGGTGCCAACCTTCAGCACATCCCGGAAATAAACTGACTCACAAAAGATTCTTCTTAACAATCGAAATAAGAGTAACTAGTTCATCAACAGAAGAAACAAACAGGTCGTCATCAATAGCATTAACACCCTGGCCATGCTTGGGCATTGGTGCAGTTATCACATTAGGGGTCTTAGGAGGGTCAAATTCAATATTCTTTGCCTCAATAAGATCTTGCACTTTATTCTTCAGAGCCCAACAATCATTTGTATCATGCCCCGGACTGTTGGAGTGGTAGGCACATCGAGCATTTGGATTATAACAAGGAGATGTAGTATTTGGATTTTTAGGAGCCTCCCTCAAAGTGACCAGATTAGACTTTAACAAGTGTGGCAAAACCTGAGATAAGGACATGTTAAGCTGTGTTAATTGTCTTATGGGCGCATCCTGCCTGCGCTGATGGTTTTATTGTTGATTTGCCACAGGGTTGGAGATTATCACAGCTCCTACCGTTGGACGGTGTTCAACTTTGCTTTGATTCTTTTGACCGTGGGTAACACTTACTTCTTTCTTCCCAGAGAATGGTTTATTCAGTGTACTTTAAGATGCATCTCTCTAAATCTTACCGCTCTTGATGCCAGCTTCTACTCATTCACCAGTCAATATTAGCTTAGTAAACCCGGCTGAAGAACTTCCGATCAAATGGTTGAAAAATGGGCCTGACAAAGTACCTAAGAACATATCTACCAGCTCTCTACTAGGCAAAGGAGGATGGACTCTCCCTAAAAGATCTGTCCACTTCTGGGCATAATCTTTGAAGCCCTCACTGGAACCCATAGACATGCTTTGAAGTTGTGTACGAGTTGGAGCGAGGTCAGCATTATATTGATACTGCATGTAGAAAGCAGCAGTCAGATCCCCCCAGTTGCGGATATTAGTTCCCTCCAACTGATAGAACCATTTCAATTGAGTCCCCGATAAGCTTTCCTGGAAGAAATGCACCCATAAATTCCTATCAGCAGTGTGAGGTTAGATCTTCCTGACATAAGATTTCAAGTGCAGCTTAGGACATGAAACCTCGTCATATTTATCAAACATGGGAACCTTCAATTTTTGTGTAATGACAACTCCAGAAACTAGCCCTAACTCTTCAAAATCCAGACCAGGTACTCTCTAAATTTCCATTGCATTGAGATGGTCCTCCAGTTGTTTGTATTTGTCATCAGCAGGAGGATACTGCTCTTTAGCATAATCAACCTCTTCTTCATCAGACTCTGGGTTGTGGTCTTCTTATTTTGGCTTCTCTTCCTGATTGTTCCCCTAATTTGACGGAGTTCCGAATTCTAGAGCTCACTTTGCTGGTCCTTTGAATCTCCTTCCCATATTTAGGACACCCACTGGTCTCTTTGTCTTTTTCTTCTTGTCTTTGATAATCAGAGCCTTCAGGTCTTCTTGTCCCTTAGCCAGTGCCAGGAACATTTGCTGTAATTGAGCATTCTGAGCTTGAAGGTCCTTAATATTCTATTCGAGAGCCATTTCTTTTTGGTGAAATAAACAGCCAAAAGATAAGAAATTTGTCCTAAAACCTGTTTATGTGATGATATGCATGATATGTTTATGCAATGTTTTCAAGGACCTTTTAAACAAAACAGAAGCAAAAGACTTTTTATTAGTAGGTTCAGCTGAAGCAAAATTTACACAGAAATGAAAGTTAAAAAAAGAAACTTCTAAAATTCATAGGTCTCCCATGGACGCTTCCTTTTGGTGCTGATGTAGGCATTGAGATTCTTCTCTTCATGAAGTTGCTTTGTTAATTCCAACACTTTCTTCTTACTGGCATAGAGTTGAGTCTCAAAGGTATCTCGTTCTTCCTTGAGCTGGATCCAAGACTTTTCAACTTTTCGATGTTTGTTGGCATATCAGGATGGAGAATAATGCGAGACCCATCCCTTTGAACAATAGGCTCTGAGATCACTGGTTAGATAGCAGCATATGGCATCATAATAATTTGAGAACGAGCTCGCACCCATTTAAGGTAAGGCTCCAAAGGGATGGAGTTCTTGCGTTCTAAAGTCTTACTATCAGTCTTCTTAACCATGCCCCAAACGCATATGAACCTCTGACGATAACCTTGCAGATCATTTGAATAGTCGAACATAATATCTTGGATGAGCATATCATGAGGACCATTCCTCCTGGCATAACCAAACTGACGTAGGGCTAAAGAAGGGTTGTAGGTGATGCCTCCTCTAATTCCAAGGAGTGGGACATTGGAAAATTGTCCGCAACGATCAATAAAAGAGATGTCTTCTTTAGAGGGAGGGCACCAATAGATATCATAGTGAGAAAGAGACATTAACCTTTGGTTCCACCTTAAGCATAACTCATTCTTCATTACTGGTCGAGGAAGGTGCGAAATAAACCACCTATAGAGCAGAGGCATACAACACATAAGAGTTCATCGCTTCTTCATAGTATGGGTATGAAGTGAATGCAGAATATCCCCGAGCAATATAGGCACTGGATTGTGAGTAAGGAAAATTTTGATGGCATTGACGTCTTTAAGTTGGTCTGAATTAGGGAACAAAACCAACCCATAGATAAAGAGAGCCAAGATATCTTCAAAAGCATGGTAACTCATGGCGTCCAGGAATACTTGAGCTTTATCCATCAGAAACTTTGCAAGAAGACCTTTAACCCCACTTCTTCTTTCCCAATTGGATTCAATGTCAGATGGCTTCAAATGCAAGGCTATGGCAACATTCTCAGAAGTTGGATCTTGTTCTAAACAAGTAAAGGGTATCTGCTACAATATAGGCAAACCAAGTATCTTGGAGAATTCTTCCAATGTGGGCACCAACTGATAGTCCGGAAATATGAAGAAATGGTGCTTAGGATCGAAGAACTGGAATAGGACGCTCATTAAACCTTCGTCAAAATCGGTAGTAACCAAATTGAACAAGTGACCATATCTCTTGTTGAATGATGAGCTCTCAAGAACTTTTAAGACCGTTTCCTTGAGTTTGGGAGGAATTTCTGCGAAGTTAATTCAGATGGTTTTTCTACGAACTGAATCCATAACCTACAAAACAGGGAAGAGATAAATCCACAGGTCCTTGAAATGGTTAGTGTACATGACATGTTATGATGTTTATGATGTTATGATTATGCTTAAAACCACAGATATAACAAACACAAAAAAGTCACACAAAGACCTTAGGTTTAAAGGCTTGCATGAGATTTAAAGGTAAGTACCCTCTTGAAGTTTAAGTTGGCTCAACCTGTCCTATTAATAGTAACCGGGTTCTAAGGAGTCTCATATCACTGACCTTTCTTTTAGGCATTGTTTTAGCTCAAGCACCAAAGTATTGCGGCCAAAATATCCCAAAAGTCCAATCTCAATGAGTACAGCATCGAGTATCAACCAATCTTCAGTAGGAACCAAATTCGGCCATCTCACTACTTTCTAATGGCTTAGGATGAGTCAGTTAATGGTTCTAAAGGTCTGTTAGCGCTTAATGACACTATAAGGAAGCCTAATGTTATCCTTGACTGACTTAAGGAACACTAGTACAAGCCAGAGTATCACGCTAGCATAGATATCACTTCATCCATATCGGTTTACGCCGTACAGCCTCCATAATTTATTTCTACTTGCCTAAAAAGGTTCCCCAGATCCAGGTGTAGGATCTTTTAGTAACAACCCAGACAAGCCCTCAAAAGTAAAGCATACAAAACACACAATGTAAAGCAAATTTAAAATGATCTAACTCTAAGGTAACCCCACTTTATAAAGAGTCCCTAGCAGAGTCTCCAGTTTTGTAATACGGTAGGAAAAATGATTTTTATATTGGTTTTGCGTTTGTATTCACAAATGTTACAGTAAGCAAGAGTCGCCACCGACTTTTCTTTTATCCATCAAAGGAAAGGGTGAAAAGAATAGAAAAATACCGTTCGAGATTATTTCTAAGTAAGGGGGTAGATTATGGAAAGGGAAGGTGTTAGCACCCTTTCCATCCATGGTTATCTACGGGCTCTTAGATTCTAGCTCATTTGAAATACCTTGTGTTTGTGTATTTGAAAAAAAGTATTTTGAAAAGACGCCTTAGTGCAACAAACTTTGTAATGTTTCTCGGAATGGTAGAGAACATATACAAAGTGTTTTAAAATGTTTTTGAAAGAAGTTATGTGTAAGTGTAAAGATTGTTTGAGCAAGCATCTAACAGCTATCTACTTTACTCGAAAGTTTGTTCTTTTCCTCTTTTCCTTTAGAAAGTTCTATCCTACTATTAGTGAGTAGGTAGCCCTAGTCGTCGGATTTTTAAGGGACATTCGACGGGACGTTTGTACAGTCACAAATGCAACAGGGTAAGAAACTTTAGTAACTACACTAGGGTTTTAAAATCATATCGAGGCAATGTCGAGAGGGTCATCTAGGGACTTATGATCTTTAAACAGGATGGTAGCCACTAAAATCTCTCACATTTCAAGAGATGTGACTGTTTTTCCGAAGGCAACCAAAGTGGTATACCCTAGATGTGCGCATGTGCAATTGTGTTTGTATTCAGTTATTTATCTTGTGTTAGGTTTGCTAGTGTTTTGATTATTAATATCTTGCCATACAATCCTATTTATCATGCATCTAACAATTAATAGTTTGCAGGAATTTAAAATGCGGAAACATCAAACCTAGCTATTACAAGGCTTTGGGGAGGGGGATTAATTACATGTCCAAAATGGGGAAAGTAAAAGCAGTAAAATAAAGTCCTAGTTATAGCTATTACATCCAGTAGACAGATACAATAATATGAAAAGGTAATAATAATACGAAAGTATTTAAGCGGGCGCGAATTAAAAATAACTTCTAAAACCCTAATGTACTTCTAGGTTTAAAGAAAATCTTTTGTTATTTTTTTTTATTTCGAAAATGTTAATTTAAACTAAATATAATTAATTAAAACAAAAAAGGAAAGAAAAATGATAATTAAAATTAATTCTAAGACAACCTAATATTTTTATATTTTTTATTTATAAAAAGAAATGAAATCAACTAAATCCTAAGTCTATTGATTTTAATTTATGAAAAAAAGGTCAAAATAATGAACTAAATTAATTTATTGAATTAAATAAATAAATAAATAACTAAATCTAAATTGTTTATATTTTTCTGATTTTATGATTAAATATTAAAAAAAAAGGTTTTAAAAAAAATTAATGAGTATAAAGCAAATAAATAGTAACCTAAAAAAAAGAGAAAAACGAGATGGGCCTGGATAGTGAAAGCAATTGGGAGGGTGTAAGTTTGAAAAAACATAGGCCAAAGAATCAACAAGCCCAAAGGCATGATATAGTCCGGTGCATGTCAACCTTGAAATCATAGGATAAATGCACATGCCAGAACAGTTGGATCATCTTGCATCAACATCTGGTGGTCCAGATGTAAGACCTATGGTGCGCGTATGAGCCTGTACTTCATTGGATTTACAAAGAAGAATGTGCAAAAATAAAATGCAAGAGGCAGGGGTCGAACCCTTCCCCTCTCACATACGCAACGCCTTAACACACACACATCCAACTGTTGGGACGACTTTACATCCGTTAATATAATCACAATGAAATGTATATAATGTAAAATAAATAAAAATGTTGATTTGGCAAACACGCGCGCTGTACTGGGTCCCCTATCATTTGAAATAACCAATCAAAACATTTCTTTTTTCCACGCCATGGTCCACACCGGTCAAGCCACTGGAAGTGGTGGCTCCAGTCATCCCTTCCGGTTGGCCAAAATATCAACCCTGCGAAATATCATGAAAAAAAACAAAAATGGAACTACCCCCTAATTTGGGGTCTACTAATTCAATGGTGGTGGTCATTTGGCCTGAGGCGGCCTGTATTATCTTGTTCATGTCTTGGTGGTTTCAAAACCCTAACAATGGAAAATCCCTAAATCTGCATTGAATCTCTCATGTATTACGTTAGAATAAATCAAGACAATAATATAAACCTAAATATGTGCGTTAAATTTTTTTAAACTGCATGTATTGAGAGATTCAAATCATGAAGATTTTACCAAACTAGGGCAATTCGGTTGGATAATATCAGGGCTCTTCATGCATGGATAATGGATGGTATGGCTTCCTGGGAACCTCGGGGATGGAGTGGTGAGGTTTGTTTGGCATGAGGAAGCTTGCACTATGTGTTTCGAATTTGACAACTTTGTTGCAATTTTGAGAAATTCTGTATCCTTTTCTGAGGCAGTGTGTGCGTGTCTAATGCTTACAAATGGGTTGTATATATAGATGAGATGGAGTGAAGGAGAAAAATGGAAAGAATCCAAGGCAATAAGGTCATGTTTAAAGCCAATATCCTTATTTTGAAAGCTTACCCAAAGGTGATATTTCATGCCATGTTGATAGTTGGATGTACCTGGACATTCTTTACACAAATTATGGGCCTTAAGTCAGGTCAAAACACTAGCCCAAAGGCCAAGGCCCATCTCTAAATATTTTTACAATTTATTTTATATTTATTTGAAATAAATCAAAATTAAATATGAACAAAATAGATAAAAATTGTAAGGCAATGTAAAAATGAGATTAGAGGTCCCATATAAGGTTGGGAAGATGTTTGAATTCCAAGAAGTTAGGCCATTGACCTAAAAGTTCAAGTTTGCCCAATGCACAATTCTTGAAATTTCCCAAATTTTCCCAACTTGGGCAAACCATAGCTTGCTCAATTTTTATCCAACGATGATGATCTTTGACTTTTTGGAAATCCCAAGATGTATACTTCAATCCCTCTTTTTATCAATTTTGCATTTGAAGATTTTATCTTGATGTAAAAGGTCTTGGAAAAAAGTGTATTTTGTTGACTTTCTGAAAATGACTTGTAATATATGAGCTTGTATCATTCAAATGGTGCATTTCTTGAACTTGAGGATAAAATACAAGTCGTAGGTAATTGGATTCTCTTCAAAATGAGCTTTGGTTGGGGGAAAATGGATGAAGTATGTGAAAGTTATGCCTGGTTAAAGTTCAGTTGACTTCTCCTATAGAAACCCTAATTTAGCAATTCTTGACTTTTGATAAATTAAGAGTATTCCTTGAGGAATCATGATCAACCCTTGATCAAATGATGGATATCACTTCAAAATGTTGATGTTGACCAAAAATCTTGAAGTTTGATTGTATTTTTGCCACAGTTAACTTTTGACCTAGTACATTTGACTTTCAATCATTTGAGCAATTGACTGAGCAAACTTGTAGTGTAAGGCATGAAATTTGGCATGAACAGTATTGAAGACATATTAGGACCATGGAAAACATTTGAGACCTTTTGAGCTCACACATCTTGGTGAAAAGTGAAACCCTAGTTTAAAGGCCATTGCTTAGGAGGAGAATTTGTCTGATCAATTATTGGTCAATCTTGAGCAATTGAAGACCTTAATGAACATGTCTTGAGAAAAATGGGAGGGTAAATTTTGGGGTAAAAAAATTTCTAATTTTTTATGCCATTCAGCGTCTAATTCAAAGGCCCAATTTCATCTTTCAGGTCATGGATAATTGACATACGAACAGCCTTTCCAACCTTTAGTTGAGCAATCTTCTTATTTTGGTATTCTCCTTGTCGGCACATTTACTCACTTCTGATGCATAGCTCCTTGTATGAGGTAGCAAGCTTATCAAAAGTGATCTCTTCAAAATCATATTCTTCATCAGAATCACATATTCCTGACAGGGTAGTGACCTGTTTTGCATAATCCTCTTCAGCTTCACTTTATAATATATGAAGAAACCAAGAGACTAAAAGACCTTTGTTCTGCTTCTTTAAATAGGTAGGACACTCAAATCTGATATGTCTAAATACTTCCCATCTATGACACAAAACACCCATACCTTTGATGGTCTTCTCTTCAGTTTTGGGTTTTTTCTCTATCTCTTGATCTTTGATGATATCATATGGTTTGTTCTTAACATTCTGTCTTGACTTCCAATCAATATTCTTCATAACTATGTAGAACGACCTTCCTAATAACACAATGTTATTGGATATACCTCCCTTGTCCATTACACCAGAAAGTATCTTGCATGAATCTCACCCAGAAACAGAGTAGGATGCTTGCTCTTATACCAATTGAAATTTTGGTCTTCAAATCTCATATGTCCTAAGAGATGTTGAGACATTAATCTCTGAGCATAAACACAATGAACAAGATATAGTAATTAAAATAAAATAGAAATATAAAGTGAACACATAAAACTGTTAACCCAGTTTGGTGTACAACAACACCTACATCTGGGGGCTACCAAGTCAGGAGGAATATTCACTAAATAATATGAATTTGAAGCTAAACTCCCCCATTTACAACTTCTTACTTAATTATTATTCGTGCTATACTTCTAACTAATACACACCTAGGTATGAGACCCCTCTCACTTCCCTTTCAGTCACAAGCAGTGACAATAACAACTCTAAACACTTTATAATAATTTAGAAGACACACTTCAAATACACACAACCATTCAATGCTTAAAAGCATATGAATGATTGACAACAATCACAACTCAATAGAGACAACCCTACTCTTATACCAAGACAGTATTAGAGAGGCTCACAATTAACACAGTCCAACTCTACTATAGAGTGGATCACAAAGAACAAATGATAAACCCTAATCCATAATCACACAACACACATGTTATGTTCTTAATTCTTAGGTTACAAATACAGTATATATATATAAGCATTATATGGACTTGATTTAAGCTTTAAAAACACAACAAATCAGCTGCTAAACATCTACAGAAACTGCTGCATAAAATTAGGACTTCAATCATTAGTTTCCTAAATTTTCTCTATAACTAGAAACTAAGAATACTCCTTGAATTCAACTTGAATCTCTTGATCCTTAAACGGAGCGCCACATAGGAAATCATAATATTCCCATAATATTATGCATCTATAATAAACTAAAAATCATCCAATTGTCCAGTTGTACCAGTCATGATGTTGAATGATTCTGCTTAGGACATCTTATTCGACATGTTCTTCCACTTGATAAAACATCTTACTTCAATATGTTTCGGCTAAGTTAGTTTTACCAAACATAATGCAATCATAAAAATAGATAATTAACAAAGGTATTGGTTATGATTCTTATGAAGAATCTGATTCTAAAAAAGAACATAAACCAAATACTCTTCATTATTATTTTGTCTCTGTTGGTTCTGAGGCTAAGGTAAAAGAAAAAGGTAAAACTCTTTTTGTTCCAAAGGATAAGCCTAAAGGAAAGTCTCGTTTCAAGAATCGTATTAAATATGTTTATCCTTCTCCTAAGCTCAAGGTTGTGAAAAACTTTGGGAAGACTAACAAAAAAGGACCCAATAAGCTATGGGTACCTAAGAAGCAGATAATTTATGTTGTAGATATCCTTAGCAGCGATGTCAACACACCAAACATGGTACCTGGACTATTGGTATCAATTCCCTCATTTCTATTAAAAACGTTTTTTCTTGTTGATGGATTAATGCGTAATTTATTGTCCATAAGTCAATTAAGTTACAATGGTAATGACATAACCTTTAATCAAAACTCATGTAAGGAAGTTATTCAGAAGGATGGATCAATATTTTTCAGTGGTAAGAGGAAGAACAACATCTATAAGATTAGACTTTCTAATCTTAAAGAGAAAAACATAAAATTCCTTATGTCTGTTAATGAAGAGAAATGGATATGGCATAGAGGTTTGGGCCATGTTAGCATGAAAAGAATTTCTCAGCTAAATAATCTTGATCTTGTCATAGGTCTTCCTAAACTGAAGTTCTCTTCAGAAAATATCTTTATGAAGCATGTTAGAAGGGCAAGTTTTCAAAAACTTCTTTTAAAGCAAATAATGTTGTATGTGCTTCGAGGCCATTGAAGCTTCTACACGTTGAATTGTTTGGACTAGTGAAAACTGCTTCTATCAATGGTAAGAAGTATGTATTAGTCATTATTGATAACTACAATCAATGGAGATGGGTTAAGTTTCTTAAACACAAGGATGAGTCGCATTATGTGTTTACTACCTTCTATTCTCAGTGAAAAATGAGATGGATCTCAGAATTGTCAAATTCAGAAGTGATCATGGTGGCGAGTTTGAGAATAAAAACATTGAAAAGCTTTTTGATGAAAATGGCATTTACCGTGATTTCTTATGCCCTAGAACTCCACGGAAAAATGTAGTTGTAGAGAGGAAGAATATGACTTTGCATGAAATGGCCAGAACCATGATCAACGAGACTAACATTGCAAAGCATTTTTGGGCAGAGGCAGTTAACACAATATGTTACATTCAGAACAGAGTCTCTACAAGACCTATTCTGGGTAAAACTTCTTATGAATTATGGAAGAATAGGAAACCCAACATTTCATATTTTACATCCTTTTGGATATGGTTGTTTTATGTTGAACACTAAGGATAATCTTAACAAGTTTGATTCCAATGCCCAAAAGTGTATCATGTTAGGATACTCTGAATGCTCAAAAGGATACAAAGTGCATAACACTGAAACTCTTATTGTTGAGGAACATATTCATGTTATATTCGATGATAAGCTTGACCCTGAAAAGTCAAAGTTAGTTGAAAAGTTTGAAGATCTAGAGATTACCTTTTCATAATTATAAGGTGATGATGTTGATAACAAGGATCCTAAGAAGATAAACTTAGAAGGAGCCCAACCAGAAGCTATTAAGTCTCAGATCCCTTTGAGGAAGCACATAACCAAATCCTCACGTTCTGAAGAATTGATTCTGGGCGACAGATCTGAACCAGTCAGAACTAGATCCTCCTTCAAACTTTCTGAAGAATCTCTTCTGGTTTTGGTGTCTCTTATAGTGCCAACTTCTATTGATGAAGCAGATATGGAAACACACTGGATTCTGGCTATGCAAGAAGAGTTGAATCAATTCTCCATCAATAATGTGTGGGATCTTGTTCCAAGATCCAAAGGAACTCATGTGATTTGAACCAAATGGGTCTTTAGAAACAAACTCAACGGAAAAGGAGATATGGTAAGAAACAAGGCTCGAATGGTTACACAAGGTTATAGTCAACAAGAAGGGATTTGCTATACAGAAAAATTTTCACCAATTTCTAGGTTTTAGTCTATTCGTATCTTAATTTCGTTTGTTGTTAATCACAACTTCATCTTGTATCAGATGAATGTTAAAAGTGCATTTCTAAAAGGCTACAGAATTGAGGAAGTGTATGTACACCAACCTCCTGGTCTTGAGAATCATAAAAATCCAGATTTTATTTTAAAACTTAAGAAATCATTGTACGGTCTAAAACAAGCTCTCAGAGCTTACTATGAAAGAATAAGCAATTTTCTTTTAGAAAAAGTTTTAACTAGAGGAAAGGTTGATACCAAATTGTTTTGTAAGACCTTCAAAAATGAAATTCTAGTAGTTCAAATATATGTTGATGATATTATATTTGGTTTTGCTAATTCCTTTTTATGCAAGGAATTTGCTAAGTCTATGCATACTTAGTTTGGAATGAGCTTAATGGGAGAACTCAAGTTCTTTCTGGGAATCCAAATTAATCAAGGACCAGAAGAGACGTCCATCCATCATAGAAAGTACACCAAATAACTTATGAAGAAGTTTGACTTGTCTGAATGCAAGACAAGGAAGACTCATATACATCCTACTTGCATTCTGGAAAAGGACGAGGTAACTGGTAAGGTTGATCAGAAGTTGTACAGAGGTATGATAGGTTCTATATTATATTTTACTGCTCATAGGCCTTATATTTTATTCTGTGTCTACTTGTGAGTTTGCTTCCAATCAGATCCTAGAGAATCACACTTAATTGTTTTTAAAAGTGTTTTTAGGTATCTAAAAGGTACTAATAACATTGGTATGTGTTATAGAAAATCAAGTGAATACAAGTTAGCAGGTTATTATGATGTTGACTACACTAGAGATAGACTAGAGAGGAGAGAACTTCTGGAAGTTGTCAATTTCTGGGATATAACTTAATCTCATGTTCGAGCAAAAGGAAATCAACAATAGCTCTCTCAGTCGCAGAAGATGAATACATGTATGCTTCTGGATGCAGCACCCAGATCCTCTGGGTGAAAAGTCAACTAGAAGACTATCAAATATTTGAGAGTAACATTTCTATCTTTTGTGACAATACTTCTGCAATTTTTTTAATCCAAGAATCCAACTTTTCATTCTAGGGCGAAACATATTGAGATTAAGCATCATTTCATTATAGACTATGTTTAAAAGGGAATTTTATCTTTAAAATTCATAGATACAAACCATCAATGGGTTGATATATTTACAAAATCCCTTGCTGAAGATATATTTATTTTCATTCTGAAACATTTAAAAATGGTTTTGTGCCCAGAATGAAAAAGATGCAATCTCAGAATGTTAGCTTTTCATAGTGAAAAATTAGTCTCTGAGGCTTGATTATTATTCTTGTTTCTTCTGGAATGTGAGGCTTCTGATAAGTGAAGTTCTCATGTATCAGAAGTATCGAAGGTCAGAATCGTGTTTCTAAAGGAATGTTTATGTCCATTGGAAACTAAAGAGTTTACTTCATTAATAAGGTGTCAGAATAGTGAAAGGTTGGTCATTCAAAATAAGACAATTGTCTTTACTAAAGCACACCTAGCACTTGATGTGACTCATTGGGAGAAGAGATCGTATTGGGATTAGGTAAATATCTTCATGCTTTACCCCTTGTTAGGATTTTTATAGTTTTTAATATATTTTAATCATTATAAAAACTATTTTAAAAAAACACTCACTCCACTTCACACACCTTCGCTACAACTATCCCACACTTTCACTCTTTTAAGCCTATGTTTCTTAAGACCCTAAAACCCCTTTTTGATTATTGTCTGTGATTCAACAATGGCTTCTTCTTAATAACAATAAACTAGCCAACAAGATGTTCAAGGTACTTCACATCTTCTACAATAACAACATGTAAAGAATGGACTTCCTGATCTTCAATGTTCATTTATTCTGTCTTAGTTAATAGTTCTTGCTAAGTCAATAGTGGATTTTGATAATCTCAAAGTTAATGGGTATGATCTTACTGAAGCTATGAATTTTCAAGGACGGGGAACTTTCTTCAGTCTTCTTAACGGACCAGTTCTTCCTGAATTGGTGAAGTAATTTTGGATTACTACTAAGAAATACAGAGAAGAAATTTCGGTGAATGTTATTAGTATGGATGTGTGTATCACTGAAAGCTCCATTACACAGTTACTAAATCATAATGGGATTGGTAAAAAGTGTTGCAATTTTAGTGATAAGAATATTAGTAGGAGAAAACTGAGATCAGTTGCTTCAAAGATTTTTCTAGACAAGAAAAGTTCAAAGTATGTCAAAAATCTTCAATCATATCTGAGAAAATGGGCTAAGATAATTTTGGGATGTATTTGTTTGACGTCGTCTACAAATTCTCTAGAAACCATTGATGCTGATGAGAAGTATATGTTATTCAATCTAGCCTCCGATAAGAAGATCGATCTTTCTTTTATACTTTTTAGGTATTTAAGGGATAAGATCAGAAGTTCTAGATCTAATGTCTCTGATGCTATCAAATGGATACCTCTAGGGAGACTTATTGCAATATGTCTTATGGATTGTAACTTGGTGAAGTCTCTTTCTGATCAAAATTTGGAAGACATTTTGGTTTAGAGGTTTGGAAGACCACTTGATAGAAGTTGTTTAAAATATCTCAGGCTTATCTCTTCTGTTATCAATCCTCCAGGAAGTCATGCTATAAGATCTACATCATTCTCAACACCTGGTATTGAAGACGAGTACGTGTTCACTACTATGGAACATCCAGAGGCCACTCTATGCTATTGTGAAGAATGTCTATTGAAGAAAGATCCACCTAGAGTTTCTCCATAAGCTGTTGTGAAGCTTGCTCTTAACCCTCCTAGAGATATTCCTTCTTATGTTCTTAGATGTATATATGATTATGTTGAGTATGATGGTTATGCTAATAAGCTTCCAGAGATATCGGCAGTGCCTCGTATCTTTAAAAGGAAAATATCATCTTTCCTTCAAGAATCTGATGAAAGTTCTTCAAGCACGAAGTGTGGCAGTGCATTATGTCAAGACGATATAAATTCATCTCCTCCTTCATCTTCTGTTTCTCCTTCCAAAACTTCCCCTCTTCAAACATTCATTCCCTTCATTTTCAAATCCATTATCTCCTTCCTAAACCAAACTGTTGAGTTTATAAAACAACTAGAAGCCGATACCTCTTCTAATTCAGATGACATGATTATAATATCATCTGATTCTGAAGAAGACCAAATATAATCCCTTCAATCAGAGTTATATGACTCAGATAATCCCTAGTAAGAATCAGAAGATTATGTTCTTGATACCTCTATACACTCTCTTTGTACCTCTCTTATTCAACATTCCTTCACCTCTTATGAATTTATCACTATACCAGATAGACCCTCAGAACCATACTCCATACATTTTACCCCTTCTTTCATAAAACAAACGTTAATCTAAACTCCCTTGATGAATTCTTATATCGTTTTGAGTACACTGCTCTTGATACTCTTCATTATGCTCTTGTAAATTCTTCTTCTAGCATGGATCTTGATTGGTTCAACTTATCTGGACAGACTTCAAGAAATGGATGAATGATAGCTCAGATATCATTCAAGCCTTATGTCATTTGGAAGTTGTGAAGAAGCACAAGGCGTGGATTTCTTCTCAAGAAACTTCTCATGTTCTCATCTACTTACCTGCTCTAGAAGTAGAGATTCCAGAAGAAGTTGTCGTTATGGATGCTCAACCTTCAATGTTGCTCCTTCTGAGTTGGTTGTTTCTGGGAAGCCTGTTGCTGAAGACAGTTCGTCTTCTGGTTTGTTGAAGATTGTTGTTTAAGAGAATCCTTCAAGAATATTGGAAACTCTGAATGAGATGAAGAAGACCAATTGGTCAATACAAGCTCCTTTGGACAAGCAAGATGAAACATTTGATTTTCATGATACTTCTATCATTGCTCTTACCATTATGATGAAGGATTTCATTGTCAAGATTATGCCTCCACCATCACCAAACCCATAGACCTTTTTTTATACCTTTGTTTTTTAGAACTCTAGAAATTTTTTCCGTGTTTCTAAAACTTTTGTACAACTGGTCCTTTAGTTAATGAAAAGTTTACTTTTGTCTCTTTAAATCTTTTTTATTTCTGACATAGGGGGAGAAAGTGGTATGATTTGGATATCTTTCTAATCTCATAAAATGTTCTCAAACATGATATAATTTTTTTGCCACTAACGTCTTTGACTCAGGAACTTTGAAAAGGTTCCCTGGATTTTTCTTAACAAGCAAATTTTGGGACTCTGAAGGAGATTCAGAATCTTGAGATTCAGTAGTCATGGGTTATTTATTCTTTTTGGAAGAATTTTGCAACCAGACTATGATATAAGGCTCTTATACCATCAACCAGACTCTGATGATAATATGACAAAGTCCAACAAGACTCTGTGCACCATAGTGTTCTAAAAGTAAATCCAGAATCTGAGATGAAGATTTCTGAAACATTGTTTAGACTTTAATGGGAAACCAAGTCAGACACCTCATCAAACTATGATAGCAAGTCAGAATCTGAGATACGTGTGATATTTCTTCAATTAGTGAATTATTTCTTCGTTCTAATTGATTTGTGATATTTCTAAAAACTTCTTTAAGTCTTGAACTCATGGGGAGTGATCAACAAGATTAAACAAGTTATGGGAACATAGAACTCCAGAGGAGTTTTTTAGCTAACTCTAAAATTGTTTTATGTGATTAAACCAATATAAATTATTTATCAACATACATGGTTTTGCCGTCATCAAAAATGGAGAAATTGTAAGAACAATATTTGGTTCTGCATCTCGCCTTGAGTTTTGATGATAACATTACATGGGTGATTAGATAACAATTTAGTATCCTAATGGTTTGTTTAGTGTGTAGCTTTTGCTAACAGGTTCTGACTCTGAAGAATTGATGTGTGATGTCATTAGATTCTGGACTCAATACACTAGAGGATACAATTATGTGTGTCTATGTAGAATGCTGCTTAAAACAACAGTTCTGATGAACGTTAGTTTTATTGCTTCTACAGTGACTCTGTAGTAGAACTTCTGAAGGGTTATCAGCTCTGAAGATTCCAAGCTCTCTTGCTCGAAGGTTCTGAAGATTCTTAAGACAAGGTTTTGTTGAACAAGTTTTGAATATTCTTAAGACCAAGATTCTGAAGATTTTGAAGACAAAGTTATGTTGAACAAGTTCTGGAGATTCTGAAGGCATAGTTCTGAAGACCAACATGCTAAAGACTCTGAAGATAAGGTTTTGTTGAAAAAATTTATGAAGACTCTAAAGACGAAGGTTCTAAAGTCTGGTTTTGATCCTTCTGAACATTTTTCAACTCATACATACTCTAAAGCCTTTGGAGATTAGAAAAGAAGATCAAAAAGGGGTCACATGAAGAGATAGTACAATGTCACATCCTCCCAATACCCATGTTTTATGGCGCAAGGATTGTTCTGTTAGTATTATGTGGTCTACCATTCTCATTGACTATTGCAAAGAGAATAATTGGAATTTTGATATTCCTATTCTACCCTCTAATAATTGTGTTCTTTTATTTTTGTTCTTATGTTATTTGTTTTCAAATATATTTTATTTTGAGAAACCCAATTCAACCCCACCTTTCTTGTGTTTCTTTCACCTTCACTCTCTTCCACATCCAGAAAACTCATCCCTATTATCATCTTCAAACTTAAAGGTAATCAAATTCATCTTCATAAGCATTTTTCCATGTTATTGATATGTTTTCTTCCTTTTTCTAAAAAAAACCTTAACATCTCTCTCTTTCTTCCAATGCAGTGAACTCGTCCCGAATACTTTCTTTAAACTAAAAGGTAATCTTCTCTATTAGCTTTCTTACATTTTTCTATAAGTTATCTGAAAATTCCTTTTTGGATTATGTTTTTGTTTATGTTAAAATAGTGTTAATTCTAGTTTATGTTTTCAAAATATGTTAACATTCTTAAAGTTATTTATATTTCAAAAGTTGTTAACATTTTTAGTGATATGTAAAAGCAATATAAGAAGTATGAAGTTATTTTAGAAGCTTCATTCGGCTTATATTTTTTTTTCATAGCAAGACAAATGGTTTGTTCAGATCTACTTCAGATCATTCCATGAATCTTTTCAATAAAAGGTATGTTGTTGTCGGTTTTGATGTATGTTATTGTTGTTGTTCATAAATGGTTTATGTTGTTGTTGTTGATAAGTGTATATTGTTGTTGTTGATAAATGTTGTTGTTGTTGTTATTGATGATGTATGTTGTTGTTATTGTTGTTGAAATTATTATAATGTACGTAAATTTTTTGTTTCACTAACCCTTCATTGAACATGCATTCATTTAATGTGATTTAGAAAATAATAATTTGAACATTAAGTTATATTTTAAATGAAACTTAGATCATTCAATGTTTTTTAAATTGTGTGCATATCGCAATTCATCTATCGCTCTTTAACATGTAGAACTTGGTTTATTGCCCTAAATTCCTCAAAGCAATGATTTGTTCTCTTTTAGTTTATATTGCAAAACATCAAATTTGTTGAAAGGCAATGGTTCATTTAAGTTGTTTTTCAAGAATAACTTAATTTTTCAAATTATTATTTTCTACGACATTTTTAATGGTTGTATATGTTTAGTGAGGTGTAGGGAAAATAGGCAATATACATATTTTGTAATAAACTCGGGGTATTTTCCACAATGATTATCTTCTCTAACCATGGTCAAATGTGAATTATATTCAAAATTAATTTCCACTAATGGGTTTCGTACCCATGACCTAAATATATATCACAACATTTTTATTATACAACCGTTGTGATTGGTAGAGCGCTACCTAGATTTCCACCACGATCGTGCGACTGTGGTGATAAGCATCATACATATAACAACCCCTTACCTCACAACGGTGAAACAACCGCTGAAAATCATCAAACAATGAAGTTGCCATCGAACGTCTTTTATCCCATATGGAGGGAAAGGTAAACATCGAGAAAATCTGAGAAGGGAGGAGTCACGGTCTTGCGACTGAGAGATCGGGTAAGGGAGTCTGTTATGCGAGGGGAATGTATTAGCACCCCACACGCCCGTAGTACTCTACGGTATCCACTCTTGTTATCTATCTTATGGGTGTGTTTAATCTATGCTTATGATTTACTACCGAGAAAGAATGCATGCAAAAGAAAGAAGAAAAGAATGTAGGGAAAATAAAGTTGTACTCGCTTAGGCCCTACCCTAATGCCTACTTATCCCTTTTGAGGAATCAGAGCTACCGTAGTTTAGCTCACATGTTTTTGTTTGTTTGTGTTTTTTATGAACAATGTTAATTCCGCCTTCTGCCGCAGCTCGACCTTTGGAGATTATGTGTTGGCACAGAAGTAAATTAATCATGCCCATGCTAAAAATGATTTTCTAAGAAAAGGTGCTCGAGCGCACAAAATGGTTTGAGTTGGTTTGTATTTTTGTTACCTTGAAAAAGGGTTTAAGTATGATTAACATGTTTTTGATTTGCTAAGAAAAAGAGTTTTAGTTTTAGATGCGTATGCAAAAGGGGAGGAAAAGAGTCTAAGGGAGACTAGTCTATTTCTAACCTAATGTTATCATACAATGGTAGCCCTACGTCAAGGATCAAAGGGGGGGATTTATACCTAATGTTAGCATGCATGGCTTGCAACCTAAGGTCTAACTTGCGTCCGAATGGAGCAAGAGCATCCTAAGGGAACATGGTATGTACAAGGATAAAGAAAACAAGCTAATAAGCTCAAGAGAGCACACCTAGAGAGATCCTATCTAAGTTAGCATGCTAAAGAAAGTCTAACAAAATTATCCTATAGAGAACATGAAATGAGAGCGAAGTTGTGATCTCAATTTCTAAATTGAGTGACTCATCGATCAACGAGAAATAAAGGAAAGAAATAAAATCCTATAGGGAGCATGCACTGAGAGCGAAGTCGTGATCTCAATTCCTAAATTGAGTGACTCATCGATCAAAAACCAAAGAAACAAACACAAGCACAACAAATTTGGCAAATGAAGTACGGAATGCCTACCACATGTCTTTAAACAATGACTTTGAGCGCACACTCTTTATTTCCTACTTCTCCAAGTATGTAGAAAAGCGGTAAAGTGTGGAAATGAGAAATAAAATGAATTTGTGATGATATTGAACGGAGAAGGTCCATTGCCTCTTCATAACCACACAAGCAATAAGAAAACTCTACAGAAGCTTCTCCGTATGAGTGATCAAAGAATTAGTCTTCAAGCATTCCGTATTGCGAAAGTTGCATCGACATTCAATCACAAAATCTTAGCTAAAAAATGGCAACAAAAACGATTACCAAGCATAAAAATAATATAAAATTCTAATAAAATTCTAATAAAATTCTAAAGAGAACCTAAAAATATTTTCTAAAATATTCTAACTATTTTTTAGGTTATTTTGTCATAACAAAAATATTAAAAAACTAAAAAGTTCCTAAATCTTAATATGAAAATATGAGCTCAGGGGGGGTGAAAACCGAAGTCATGAGGTTCTATAGAAGCAATCAGAGTATTAGCGCCAAGCCCAATCTAAAAGGAAGTTCACAAAGCAGCCCTTTTTTGCACAAACTTCTTCCTTCTCCAAAAAAGCTGCAATGGGCTTGCAAAATATTATACAGCCCAGAACCATCACTAATTATTCTTAATTCAGCATTATATTATTTTATTTTCTAAAGAAAATACAAATAACATAATTAATTGAAATTAAAAAAAATAATGAAGAAAGAGGAATGAAACAATGTTGGCTCTGTTAGGGTTCCAGAAGATGGCTATTAAGCTTCATCATGAAGGTGGATTCGCTTCTCTTTCCAAACAAATTGCGGTGCTGGCGACTACCATTGTCTTCGATCGACACGGCCAAGCTCCTCACCATCTTTGTTTTTCAATATTCCTTCTGCCACCGTGAATCACAAAACCATCTTCGTCGTCCATTCGATTTCGTCACATCTCTGTTCCACCGTTTCATCTATTTTCTTTGTTATTGCTCTTCGTCTCAACACCGAATCAAATGAGGAAATAGAAACACATACCATGGATTCACAAAGTTCTTCACATTATGATCTTAAGAATAAAAAGAATTAAGAGCTTCAAAGGTTACCAATCGAAGATGTTCCGACGATGCTTCAAAGTTTCCAAGCGGAACAAGAAAGTCGCAGATACTCAGGTACTTCTTTACGCTTGTTTCCTTTTGCCTTCTTCTTCTTCGATTCTGTTTCTGCGTTTCTGTTATTGATTTTTAATTGTGGTGTTAATGAAAATGATTAATACTTCTGCACATCGTTGCTCGAGGATGCTTGATAGGAAGTAGATGAAGACAGTTGGTGCGATGAAGATGAAGAGAATTCAATTATTGTTCTTGCGATGTAGTTCCGATGAGTGTTGTAGTTGCTTAAAGTGATGATGAAGTAGGTTCTATGTAATGCAGTTAGGTTGTGATATCAAAGCAGAAAAGAAGATTTAAATGTTGATATGTTATGCAGATGCAAATTCTTGGTATGAATTGAAGATGAAGATTGTCGTCGGAGAATTGGCAGAGTACTATTGATACCACGATTGAAGATGCAATTGAGATGTGCAATTCAGAGCTTGAGGCCAGTCGATGCAAAATGCTGATGGTGATGAAGATGAATTAGATAGTAGAGATGAAGATGAATCAAAGAGTAGTGAGAAAAATAGCTTCAGATTTACGGTGAGTTCTCTACCTCTTTCCCTCCTTTCTGATTCCTTTTTCTGATAAATTATGGTGGATTCTATTATACATCTCTTCCCCATCTATTTTCTTCAGAGCCCTCTTTCTGTTATGAATTCTAAACCTTCTTTCTGTTATATGCTTTTTGCTACTAGTCTGTTAGGAGCTTGTTGGAAGTTGGTTAGGAGTTGGCGAAATTATGTTTTATTTTCTGTTGGTTCGGTTACAGTTTTTTGTTAGGAGTTGGCATCTAGAAGGATGAGTTATAGGATGGAAAGTTAGTTATGGCTTGGAAGTTAGTTGGAGTTCTGTTAACTGTTTTTTGTTGTTAGGTTTGGTTACAGTTAGGAGGTTATTTTGTTAGAGAAGTTAGTTACGGTTATGGTTAGAAACAGGTAGGAAATGGTTAGAGCATTTTGTTTTGGGTTGGTTTAGCTGTTGGAGGTTTGTTATGGTTCTGTTTTAGAAACAATTTGGAATTAGTTAGGCTGTTAGGAGTTAGTTGAGTTGCTAAAGGGTTTTTCTGTATAATTGGTTCGGGTTCTGTTATGAACAATCAGAATTTCTGTTAGAAGAGAGGTTAGAAAATAGTTAGGAGGTTGGAAGAGATTGTTAGCTGTTGAGTTTAGTTTTCTGTTAGTGAAAATCTATTTGGGAAAAATGGTTGAGATTGGTTATGATAGCTAGGAAAGAAGTTCTGTTTTGAAATTCTGTTTAGTAGAAATTCTATTATGCTGTTTTTTTGTTATTTCTCTTCTAGGATAGTTACACGGAGCTGAAAAATTCTTGTTACAATTTGGTTAATTGCGAGCTGGCCATTTGTTATTTTGGATTCAGTTTAGGAGTGAAATTTTATTTTGTCTTCTATTTAGAAATTTGGTTGAAAGTTGGTTGGGTTTCTGTCAATAGTCAGCTAGAAACAGTTAGGAAATGGTTAAGGAGTTATGTTAGAAGTGGTTAGGACATTAGTTTTCTTTGGAAACTATTAGCATTTTCTGTTATGCTGAGCTTTGTGGACTGTTAGGGAATTGGTTAATTGTTTTATGAGCTGAACTATTTCCTTGGTCTAATTTTTCTGCAGGGTCCTGGATCTATGAGTGTTATGCTGGTTTTGGTCATTTGGTATTGATTTTCTGAACTGGTTTCAAGTGAAATTATTGAATTGATTTTGGTGTGGATTGTATTAATGTAATGCATGTTTCTGTACTGGTTTACGCAGGTAGGCAGGAGGTACAACAAGGTAGCTGATTTTTGATGCATAAGTGTACTGTTTTGGAGTAAGTCAAATAGGACAGCAAGACAGTAAGGCATAATAACATGGGCAAGTTTTGGTTTGAATATTAGGCTTAAGAAAATTCGTGTGATCTTGTAGTTTTATAGAACCTTGATTTGATTAAAATTCCTTTCTATTTATTTGTAATTGTATGAGTCTTTAATGAATAAAAAGGCACTTTGAATGAAACTTGAAAACCCCTCCTGACAATACTTTGTATCCCTGAAAAATTGAATGATGATTTTTCCCTTTTGTTGACTCTTCATGTAGTTTGTAGTTCAAATAATCAAAACAAAAACTTGAACCTTGGCTTTAACTTTTGTCTTTATGGCTTGCAAGGTGGCTTGTAAAAAAACATTGAATAAATTTGGATTTTGATGAAACTTGAATGACGACCTTGTGAACATACCCGTATTGAAATTATTCTTACACAAAATCAACTTGTATTTTCAATGAATCCTTAATTCATTTCCATCTTCTAATCTGTACTAAACTTGTACATTAAGAAACAAGTATTTGAAATAATGACGCCCTGAGCACAATGGACCTTCAAACTCAGCACCTTGTATCATGGTTCAACAGTGGTCTGAACACAATAATAAAGTGTTGAGGGAATCTGGAGAATGAATATGGGAATATAGAAGATAGCCTTAACTTGAAAATCCAATGACCCTCAGTTGAATATTAACAGACGAAAACCCTAATTCTTAAGCCTTGAAGAAAGATTTCAATTTGATGTTGGGAAGAAAGAATACCCTTGTAGTTTGACGATAAAGCAGTCCAAGAAATAAAACCCTAGCTTCAAACAAACGATTGATGGAGAAATCAACCGAAACAAGATTGTGCAAAGATGAGAGCCTTACAGCTATACAACAACCCTAATTCTTCAAAATCCCTGATCCCATGCCAAACATTTATTGATTAACGGTGCATGATATGTCAAATGACCTAACCGGAGGTATGTACATGAAATGAGAAGTGAAAAATTCATAAGCCAGATAAAAGTGAAAGGGTAGGACAAATTTGGGGTATTACACTGGTATCTTACTTCGGGGCCCTACAGGGATTTGCTCATGAAGTGGACCGGCTTCTTCCCTTCTGGGGTTTCTCGAATTAGTGTGGTGCTTATAACCTTTGAGGTAACAACAATATAAAGATAAAGGGTTTCGTCTTTCTCTGGTCGAGAGAGGACGAGCAGCTGTGATAATGCTTGCTTCAGGTGGGAGAGGGCTTTCTTGCACTCGTCCGTCCATTCAAAGGAGGCCTCTTTGCAGAGATGTTTGAAGAGGTGGAGCGCGTGCTAGGCAGATTTTTCCATAAAGTGAGAGAGCAACGTGAGCATACCGTTCAGGATCTAGATGGACTTCTATGAATTAGGCATTGTAATTTCATAGAATTCTCAACATTTATCGAGGTTCACTTTGATTCCCCATTCTATCAGTTAGAAGCCGAGGAATTTTCCTTCCCGCAAGCCAAAGGTGCATTTTTCTGGGTTGAAGCGTATTCTGGATTTCCTTGCCTGCTCAAAGAACTTTTTCAAGTGGAGGGCGTGGTCGACTTCTTCCGTGGACTTTACGATCATGTCATCCATGTAGACTTCGAGCATATCACCTATCTCGTTGTGGAATACTTTGTTCATCATGCACTGAGAGGTAGCACCCGCATTTTTTAAGCCGAAGGGTATTACATTGTAGTAATAGTTGCCTGATTCGGTCATGAATGCCATATATTTTTTGTCCGCTTTTGGCATAGGGAACTGATTGTACCCAGAATATGCATCCATGAAAGATAATATTTGAAATCTACTGAATTGTCGACCATTTTGTCGATATTAGGGAGGGGTAAGCATCTTTCGGGCATGCCCGGTTAAGGTCGGTACAATCAATGCACAAATGCGACTTTCCATTATATTTTTTCACGAGGACTACATTTGAGAGCCAAGTTGTGTACCGGGCTTCAGAAATAAAAGGTGCCTTTAAGAAGTCTTTTATAGCCTACTCGGCAGCCTTCGTCTTTTCAGGAGACTACTTTCACCTATGCTGAGCAACCTCCTTAAGGGCAGGGTCTATAATCATATGGTGACATGCAATTTCTAGGTCCAGTCCTTGCATTTCAGCTGCACTCCAGGCGGACAAATTAACATTATCCTTCAAGCATGCTTCCAGTTGACTCTTCTCCAGGTCAGGGAGGTCGGCCCCAATCTTTACTCCTCTGGAGGGATTATTCCCGAGGGGGATGATCTCGAAGTCCCCGTTTGGGACAAGTCGCATGGGATCTGAAGGCTCATTACTATATGCATTTGAGAATGAGCTTTCTCCTTCGACCATGTGCTATTTCCCTTTTCTCTTCCACTATGTGAGGTCTTCCTTGGAGAAGCAGTTGTCTAGGTCGATGGTGTCGACCCTCGGTAGGGGTCTGAGTTCCTCAAAGCTGGAGGGAAGAGCAGACCTGATGGTTGTTCAGGGCTGAGTGTTGATGGAAATTAGGCCCTTGTCTAAAGCTTCAAAACACCTTATTGCTGCTTGGACGTCCCCGTGTAGGGTGGCGACCAAACCTTCGGCAGTGTAGTACTTCATCTTGAGATGCACAGTGGAGGTCACAGTAATCAACTTGGCTATAGTGGGCCTCTCGAAGATGCATTGGTAGAGAGATGGGCAGTCCACCGCTAGAAACTGGGTTTTGATGGCCCTGGCCGTCACCCCTCTTCCAAAGGTGATAATCAACTCGACATACCCCCAGGGTTTTGTGACATATTCGTTGAAGCCCTAAAGATCTGAGCCTACATATAGGGTAAGATGGCTCTCGTTCAGCGGTAGGGTGTTGAATAGTTGGGTGTACATTATGGCCACTAAGCTTCCTTGATCGACTAGGATGCGCCGAACATCAAAGTTTGCCATGCATGCTCATACGAGCAGCAGGATGGTCGAGTTGGGAGCTCCGCCTGGAAGTTATTCCCTTTAGAATGCAAGGGGTGAGAGTCTCCTCTAAACTTGTCGAGGGTGGTGTCCATGTCAGAGTTTGAATTTATTAATTAATCGAACCTTTTCTTTATGGAGCCAACTGTGTGCTTGTTGAATCCCCCGATGTAGATGACCATCATTGCAGGGATGGATTCCTAGGGCCTATGCGAGGAAAAGTATAGTGGAACTTCCTCTATCTAGGGAAAGTAGAAATCTTCTGGCCTCGTCATGCTCATGGCGACCGGTATGATGTTAGCGTCGGAGGACACCTTCCCCTTTTCGACATTCTTGGTTTCTCGAGGCTGCTCGTGAGCACCATCTTTTTTCTTATAGTACTTAAAGTGTTCGTCTTAGATCAATATCTCGATTACATCCTTGAGATGGATGCAATTGTCAGTGTTGTGCCCATGGCTCTTGTAGAACCTACAATACTTGCTCTTTTGGGTCCTGGGCTTGGCTGGTGTCTGGCGAGGAAAGCGTACCCCAACCTGCTTGAATTTTGAGTTGGTGCATTTTGATTAGAATACTCTTCCTTGAAGTGTTCAGGGGGTGCAATCATGGAATCGGCCAGCAGGCCCCTTGTTATCTTTGGAGTCTTGGGATTTTTCTTCCTGCTTCTTCTCTCCTCCCCGACGGGATGTCTAGGGCATGTCGCTTTTCGAGGACCTGGAATTCTCTTTGTCCCTTAAGTCCCTTGCAATGTTAGCCACCTCCTTCTCTTTGTATTGAATGTACGATTGAACCTTGAGGAGGAGGGAGTCGAGTGTGGATCGAGTTTCGGTGCCCACAGCCTTTGCAAAGCTGATGAGGTATTTTTTCATGGCATCGATCATTAAGACCTGTATGAATTCTTTATTGAAGCACTCGATATATGCTTGCAGAGGCTCATCATTTCCAGGGATAATTTCTTCTAATGATGCTTCTGATTTTCGATGTCGGCGGGAGGCGATGAAGTGCCTCAATAATATTCTTCTTAATTGTTTCCAGGAGGTAATGGACTCACCAGGAAGACTCTTGTACCAAGCATTGGCATCTTTCCTTAAGGTGGTTGGGAATAGTCTACACTTGATCGTGCCCTTCACTCATCCGTAATCAAGGACAGCATTGATATTCTCTATATGGTAATATAAATCAGTGGTACCATCATAGGGCTCATCGTGTTTCTTAGGGAAAGATACTTCCTAATTCTCTCTTGTTGGTGGACGGCCATGCCTAGGTGGTGATATACTGGGGGAGTCGTGTTGTTGGTGTCTTCGAGGAGGAGATCTTAAGTGTGTCTGCTCCCAAGCCCCCATCCTTTTGCTATGTTGGAGGATGAGGGTTTTGGTCTGGTTAATGGAAGCGATTAGTGTTTCTATGGCCAGGTCAGCATTCTGCGAAACGGGGACCGGTTGTAGAATCTCTGGCATGTCTTCGATAGGGTTCTTGTGGTGTTATCCATCCAAGAACTGCTAGTTGTTGCATTCAATGTTTATTGATTTTAGGGACACAATGTGCCCGTCTTAGACATCAAAGTTATCCTTGAGACGAGGATGATCATGGCTTTCGTCGGTCTTGTGTGTCGGGGAGAGAACGATCTTTCTAGATAGATGGTGATCATCATGGTCGACCATGTTTGATGAATTAAAAGGATCTTTGGTTTTCATATTTCGGGGACATAAAATAAGGAAGATAGTTTCCCACAGAAAGGTGCCACTGATCTTACCGGTTGATCAGAACCTGCAAGTGGGCCGAAGGGTGATCTTTGACTGGATGGAAAGTAAAGGAGAAAAGGGGTTGTACCTGCAAGGCACTCTGACGATCAAGTAAGTGTGGGAGCAAAGAGATACAAGCAGAATCTTAGGGTTTAAGGTGTGAGATTGTGAATACCTTGTCCTCACATTTGTGAGGGTTTATATAATGTTCCCTCGACGCGTAGCCCTTGGTTCCTATTTTTGGGCCTAGATATACAGGTCCGCAAAAATAGGTAACTTCAAGGACTGGGTCAAAATGGGCAGGTATGATAGTAAGTAGTTGTTTGTTCTGAGGAGGAGGATTACAGGGAGATGTTCGTTTTGATCATTTCCTGGGTGTCCGTCGGACTCGTGTCGTGCCAACGAGAGTCATTCGCTAATCTATTCAGGCTTGTATGTCAGGCATAACTAGTCAGATGACAAGTGTCATGGTCGACCACAGTTCTGGGCCACTGTCATCGGGTCGTGCCAAGGGCAGGAGCGGATTAGGAAATTTCTAGTCATTGAGTCAGTCCAGAACACTAATATACCCTTAATTTTCTCTCTAATCCCCACATTTCCCTTCATATCTCTACACTTCTATTATCTCTTTAATTATTTATTTTATCTAAATAATATAACCAAATCATAATTTTAATTAATAATAAAATAATTCTAATTATTCTCTCTTTTTCTAATTACTCTCTAAACCATACCATGAAGCCACACACCCTCACCCTCCCCCACTTTTATTTAATCATCTACACATGATAATTAAATAATTACACAAAATTATAATTAAGTAAAAATAAAATAAATAAAATAAAGTACTAAAATTGAGGTGTTACATTTATCCCCACTTAACATATTTTCGCCCTCGAAAATTACCTTAAGCAACAAGAGTCGGAGAAGCAGAAGCTCCTCCCCCCCCCCCCCTGTTTCAATCTTGATCCTGCTGACTAGCGGTAAGAAAAACAAATAAATACCAACAGTATTTCAAATACATGTCGCATACTAGGGAACAAACAACATTATATAAACCTAGTCGGATGGACTAATTAGACTCTAATACCACTAATGTGACACCCTATTTCCCTAATCCACAATTATAAATTAATTAAACATTTTTCACAATATTCTCACATAGGATGTTACACATCTCGAAACACACACAAACACATGTTGATCATGTAACACTTGATTTAAATAAACATGCAACACAATACATTAATGCATGCAATTGCACTTAGGACGTTTACACGATATCAAACTCATCTGATAAGTACTAGGGATGTTTACACGACATCTAACTTATTTGATCTCGTGGAAGCAGAATCTTAATTAAAATACACATCAATTTATATCTCATAATAAAACTTCATATTATAATTAAAAGCATCGACTCGTAAGTCTTCTTCAAATGCTTATTACACCAAAACATAAACATACGAGATCATACATTGTCTCTCAGAAAATCTCAATATAAAACAAGAAACCACTCTCCAATGTTACATATCAGAGCATAAACCAAAATTAAAATAAGGAACTAAAAGAAATAGCTACACGAGCTAGCTTCCACTCACAACAGCGTCTCTACTCTTGAGTATCTGAATGATGCCCATGTAAAGGAAACATTTAAATATAAGGGGTGAAAAATCATAATTAATAATAATAGGCATATGTTGTAGGGTAGGATATCAACGCATAGCATATTCTACTCAATATCAATCATAGTACATCAATTACATTATAACACCCACCCCACCAATCAATCATCACTCAACAACTATAACTCGACTAATATAACTCAACAAATATACACATTAATCGTTATGTAATGCAATTTGACTATGTAATTCTATGCGTATACATGTGGTACCAACTCAACATTTGATTCTCTCTGGAACAGGGGCCCCTCTTCTAAATCCATGAGTCCCCTCTCTGAGCTCTAAGCCCCCTCTCTGAGCTTGGGACAAGCCACAAATCCCCTCTTTGAACTATGGAACATGCCTCTTGACAGAACTTAAAGGATGCATGAATCATACATATAAATGTTAATGTGTTAAGACTCCTCCCTGATCCTAACATCATGCATGCAATGACAACTCTCGCCATCCCTTCTCTGGATTACCATACAACAATAACATACATGCACATCAGAAACATAATATCAATACAACTTATGAATTTACTAGTTCCTCTCAATTGAACTATTAACTCACATGTGCAACAACACATCAATCACAATACTCAGCATAATAACAAATCTCAAGCACATATAATAACTTAACTCAATAAGATTATTAATTCACATATATGCAACTCACATTTAACTTAACAATACACACCTTAATAACAACTCAATAACAATTCAATAACAAGTCTAACTCATTAAACAACTTCAAAACCATGCTTTCTACTAGTCGCACATCATATTATAATAATTATTTAAAATATCAAACAGAGTTAGAATCAAGCAAATGAATATGTTCCGAAAAGCTTAGAGTATATTTTAAAAATATGATTTTTATTTAAGGAGTTACTGTAGCAGTAGAAATGTTGAGACTAAGTCGTTTGATTGATTAAACTCACACAAATCAAATAAAAATTGTCATCACGCTTTATTGTTTCAAAAGGAAATGGGAAAAGAGGGAATAAACCCAAAAAGAGGGGGGAATCTAGGTACGGGAGTTTCTTATGAAAAGGTAAGGTATTAGAACCCTAAACACCTATGGTACTCTGTAGAAACCTCTTTGAAAATCTGTGTATTTTGGCTATAAAAGGTGTATACTAAAATATATGGTGGAGATAACAAAAGAAGTATTTTTTACAATTTTTGCACCTGCCGTGGTTGCGAACCTTTAGAGCCTGTGTACCATATTATGTACAATAAGGGATCAGGGTACTCGTAGTTCACCTTAAAAGTTTTAAAACACATGTGTGTTGGTTAATTTTAAGAGAAGACACATCATCGTCATATTCGAGTGGAAAACATACTTACTATCCACGATTATGAGAAAGTAGAATTTGCATAATCTCAAAGTGTAGGATATAGTTTAGATTTTAAAATTAACAAAGCCTCACTCAAAACTCAAGTGGAAAATATCTAACTTTCCTACATACCGTAGAAGTATAGTAGCTCGCATCACTACAAGAATCGATAAGAGTCTAATCTTTTGATAAAAATGTTTTAAAGTAAAAATATCAAGTGGAAAAATGGTTTGAATGAGGTTAATTGACTTTTAGTCTTTCAAAAAGATGTCAAAGTATAGTTAAGTTGATTAAAGTTTGATTAATAAAAATAATTTCTAAAATGCATGGACCTAAGTCCAAGTTTATTATGAAATCAATTCAAGTTAGAAAAAAAGAAGTGTTTTGAAAAGGAGGGAGAAGATTTTTGAAATTAAAGAAGATAGGAGGAGATGAAGGGACTATCCTAAAGCATAAGGTAAAAGCTAAGGAAAAGAACGATCTAACCAACAAGAAGCCAACACTTGATGTAAGAATTCAATGTAGAATTCTCATCCTTTAGATTGAAACCAAGCAAGCAAAAATACTAAACCTCTAAGGAACACCAAGCTTAAGATGGATTAAGTATTCACAAAAATTGGGTAGAGTAACGGGTGTATACATAGGAACTCCTAATCATAGACAAAGCATAAAATCATAATATACTACACACAAAGAAAATCAACCCAATGCCTAGGATTAAATCCTAAGAACTTCAGACAAAATAACAATAGAGCAACAAGGTCCCCAAGCATCAAGGCTTCTAATTCTAAGTCTGAGAGATCCACAACTCCATAATGCCAAGGATAGTAACCAGATAGTTCAAGTAACCTTAAAGTTTTTTTTAATGTTCAAGTTGATTATTTAGTGTCTTTAAAAGAAAATAAAAACTCAAATGAGCAAAGATAAAATAACATAAAGATAAATGCTTAAGTGAACAAAAGGAAATTAAAATGAGATGTAAATGCTAAAATAAATGGTACATAAAAATAAAGGCACAAAATAAAGGTATAAAGTAGAGTTAATTGTTAGTAAATTAGAAGTTAGAGGGTTAGTTGAATGACCAACTTGAAGCTTGGATTTGAAAACTCATTATAAGATTGATAAAATCAAAGCTTCTCAATAACAAGTTTCATTTTCTTTTTGTCAAGTATATCATTCATTTCAAGTGCTCAAAGCAATCACATATGATTAACGATGTTCAAATGATTCACTTAGATCAAAACTCATGAAGTTCATTAGAGGATTGATAGAATCAAAGTCTCCTAAGAATGAACTTCAAAGTGATTGGATCAAAGGTTTCAAATTAAACATAATTGGGCTTGCAAACATCTCTGTTTGGGCCATGAATGATCATTTTTTGAATCAGGACAAATTTAGCACTATGTTAAGTAATTGTAAGTGGACTTATGTAGAAGTTACACCTATTTTGAGGCCAGTCAATTGTAATCTATGTACCAAACATGTTAGAGAAATGATATGTAGATCATTCTCCAAAAACATGTAGCACAAGTAAAAACAAGAAAGGGATAAGATGAAGAGGTAGGGGAATGATAGTATAAACAATGTATCAGATGAAATTAGGGTTTCAAATATCATCAAATATCATTAAAATTCATGCACACTTACCTCATGAGCAAAGTGTGCTCACATGTGCATCAAAATAATCCAAATGATGTGTTTTGACAATATAAATGATTCAAACATGTTTGCTAATCATGTTTAATTGAAAAATCACGTGGTAATTTGGTGATTAGAAGCCATATTTCCCAAACTTGCTTCTAACTTCAAGTGATTTTTCAGTTTTAAAGCATCAACTTTACAACCATAGTGCAAACGGATCAGGGACCTTTATGATGTAATCTTGGATAATTTAGGAAGTTAAGTGATCAAGCTTATCAATGTGCTTTAAAAGTTTCAATTTGCATACTTGAAATGAAAGTTATGTGTGTTTGAATTTGTGAAAAAACACACGAATATTTTGTACTTAGAAAAATTCTAAGTGTTGAACTTCAAAATAACCTATAACGTTCTTCAAACTTACATGGCCTTTAACTCATAATTAGTCCTTGATCCTTGAACATGAAATGAAGTAGACCTCTTGAATTGAATTATGGAATTGAGATCACTCAAAAATCATAAAAATTGGAAGATTTATAGTCTTTGGAAGATGATGAACAAATTTGGGGAAATTCACAAAAGACATATAATATTTTCAATTATTAAACAACTTTCCAAGCATTTTCAAGTCTTGCATATTGAAACAAAGTTGTAGTAGACATCCAAAATATTATTATGGAAAAGAATGAGTTCAAGTATATATAAATTTACCAAGTTATGATCCTTTGAAGTCACACAAGAGAATTTGATAACTTTCCCAAAGGTCTTGTCATCTTTCACACCCATTAGTGATCTTTCATTCAAAATTAGCCTTTGGTCCTTGAAGATAACTTATTCAAGACTCTTTAAAGAGAACCATGGCTTTGGAATCAATCCAAAATATCAAAAAATTAACAAAATATGGTCCTTGGAGGTCAACAAACCCTAGCTCAGAGAGTGTCAAAATGACTTCAAACTCCTTTCAACTTTTGATGATTTTTCTTGAACAATTGGGTCTTGTCATGTGAAGATAAGTTGCTGTAGATGATGATAAGAATCCATAGAAAAAAGAACCAATTAAAAATATTGAAAATTGAGAGAGTTATGCACTTGTGATAACTGAATCAAGCACTTTGTCAATTAGATCAAACTTGTTGAACCAACCTTGATTCTTTTGAACTTTCTATGCAAAATAGAGCATGATGAATCACATTAGCTCCTGAAATGATGTTGTCTTGAAGCATACTAAAAAATGGAGCTTAAGTCTCAATGAATCTTGTTAAAGCAGGCGCATGAACCTATGAATCTTCTTAATGAATACCACCACCATCCTTGAGGAAAACTTGACCTAAATAAAGTGAGAGAGACCTTTGAACCAAATACTTTGATATCATTGACATAGCCTTGAAGCTTAAGCTCTTGAAATCCATTAAAGAGCCATTTGATTGAGGACCAACACTAAAACCCTAGGTTAGATGGTGAGATGGATGCAATTATGTCATCACCTACAATATGAACATTCAAAGAAACATATATACGTATTTTGGTTTTAGTTAATCTACCTAAAAACACATGTACAAGATACACAATTCAAGGTGCTTGGTGATCCCTCAAGAGCAAACTTAAAGATATGATGAAGTAAAAAGAGAGAACCAACCCTAATGTGTGATCTTGATGTATTGATAAAATGAGAGATCTCATGGGAAAAATTGGGGTATAACACTTACTACACCAATTGGTTAAGTTTAATCAAATAACAAGAACAGGTACTTGCATCGAGCATGATATTTCGTCTGACTTTAAAATGATGCATGTGATACGGTGGCAGAACTGACTGTTAATACTAGTTTTGCTTTTTGTGTTTGCAAATGTTGCAGTAAGCAAGAGTCGCCACCTACTTTTCTTTTATCCAAATTAAGGAAAGGGTGAAAAGAATAGAAAAAGACATTTTCGAGAGTTTTCTTATTAAGGTGGGAAGATTATGGAAAGGGAAGGTGTTAGCACCCTTTCCATCAGTAGTTTTCTATGGGCTCTTAGATGCTAGCTCATTTTGAAAGTTGCTTGTGCTTTATGTATTTTAAAAATTGTTTTGAAAATGCCTTAGTGCGACTATTCGCTTTATGATAACTCATGTATCAGTCCTCAAGAGTGTTGATAAAACACATGTTTTGAAAGTTGTTTTGAAATGTTTTTGTGTAGGAAGTTTGTTTTATTTGAGCAAGAATCTAACAACTATCTACTCGTACTCGAAAAAATTGTTCTTTTCCTCTTATCCTTTAGACAATGCTATCCTACTATTAGTGAGTAGGTAGCCCTATCGTTGGATGTATGAGGGACATTCGAAGGGGCGTTTTTATAGTCACAAAGGCAACTGGGCAAGAAGCTTTAGTAGCTACCCTAGGATTCTAAGATCATATTTTTACCGAGGAAACATCGAGAGGGTCATCGAGGGACTTATGATCTTTTTGAACCAGAGGGTAGCCACTAAAACCTCTCACGTTTCGAGAGTTGTGACTATTTTTCGAAGGCAACCGAAGTGGGGTACCCTAGAGGTGTATATGTGCAATGTGTGTTATATTCAGTTCATTTATCTTTGTTATTAGGTTTGCTAGCGCTTTTGTTTTCAATCTTTCCATACAAACTTAGTTATTAACAGTTAATATTTTTTGTGGAAATTTAAAGTGAGGTGTGGTTAAATCTATGCTATTACAGGGCTTCGGGGATTAATTACATCTCCAAGAATGAGAGCGGATAATGTAGTAAATATCCTACTTTTAATCTATTACATCTACTAGGAAGATACAATAATATGAAAAATGAGAAGAAAAAAATGCGCGCGAAGTAGAAAAGACGTATGTAAATCCTAAGGTATAAAAATCTTTTTGTTTGTTTTTAATTATAAAATAAAATAAAACTTAAGTCTATTTAATTTTAATTTAAATAAAAGGTTAAAATAATTAATTAATTTATTTACAAAATTAACTTAATTAAAAAAGAAAACTAACCTAATGTTTTTGTGATTTCTTTTTTAATTTAAAGTTAATTTAAATAATAAAGGGAAACTAAAAAAGAAATGAGTAGTAGAAATAAAAATACAAGAAGCAAAAGCCTTTTGATCCAAATAGAAAAAAAGGCTTTCGATCCAAATGAAGGGTGGCCTTCGATCCAGGGAAATATGTGGCCTTCGATCCAGCAGAGAATATTGTTGGAGGTGTATGTTGTACTCCTGTAGGAAAATTAGAGGAAACAGGATAAAATCCAGACTTAGTCGAATCCAGTCTTAGGTTCGATAGCTTGTGGATGCACAATCCTAAATCGAATCCTCTGGGTCTGAATCGATAAATACTTCATCTTACAAGCTCATGAACCCTGAGATTCAAAAGAAAATGTGGATCATGCCCAAGCCATGGTACAATCTCAACCCCTGCGCTTAATCTTGCATGTAGCACATGAAAGCAATAACAAACATTAGCAATAACATGAATGTATGATTAACATGAATTTGAAAATTTCAGATTTAGCTAGATTGAGATCGAAAGCAAATTACCAACGGGAAAATTATGTAAGTGATGCTCCAGTATATGTTGGACCTGCAAACTTCAGGGAGTGAATGGAGCGTTATTGAAGATTTGCTTCGATTTGGATGACTTATGAGATTTTTGATAACTTTAGTGTGGCTTATGAGGCAGCGTATGCGTGTCGTCTCTGTGTGTAGGTATATGGTATCTTTATATAGAGGGGATGGGGGGACAAGAAGGCAAAGGAGTAAACAACCATTAAGTTGGTGTTTTAAGACCATGAATACCATTTTGAAACGTTGCAAAAGACATGGTTTCTTGTCCCTTTTCGACTTTGAATGAACTTGGACATTTGACTTTCGAATGCCCTCCTTTGAATAACTCTAATTGCCTCCTTCAAATGGCTCTAATTCAGCTCCTTCAAATGGCTCTGATGGCCTCCTTTGATGGAGTCCATCCCCATCAATTCGAATTGCTCAGATCTTTGATGACTCTGAATTCAGAGTTTTCCCTTATCAGAGTTTCTTTAATTAAGTAAATATCTACATCTATTCGAATTGCCCAGAATTCTCTTTGTCAGAGTATTTGTCCTTTTTTTGATGACTCTGGATTCAAATCTGTTTATAATTTCTTTCATCGGGGCCTCTTTGATTGAGTCTACTTTTCCTTGCTACTTGATTCAAACAAACTCAAACAAAATCTTTCAATCTGGCCAATCGAAAACCTCTTTTATTACTACCTTCGAATGCTAATGCACAAGAGGCCTGGGCCTGGCCACATGTAGGACTAAGATCCATCATAAGATAAACTTGCATTCAATGATTATGTGTCTCTTTCAAATTTCCAGCAATGTATGTCCTTCGAATGGGCTTTTGGAGTGCTCTTTTAAAGGGGTCATATTTGTGTGTCACAGTGCATAAATTTTGTCGAGGGGTCTTAGCCCTGTGCATTGAAAGCAAACAAAAAAGAAGTATTTGCCTTGTGCATCAAAGACCAATGAGAGGGGCCTTTTTCCTTGTGAATCAAAGGCATGCTAATGGGTCTTTGCCTTGTGAAACCAAGGAAAGCATGAAGAGGCATACGTGCGCTGGTGACAAGCTCGGGGGCCTTTTTACCAGTGGATTAAAGGAAAACCTAAAGAGACATTGCCTAATTAAAGCTAGATAGCCATTGCTTTGTGAATCGAAGGCCAGTTAAAAGGGGCCTTTTGCCTTGTGGGTCGAAGGAAAGTCTGAAGAAGTATTTGCCATTATGAATCTAAGGCAAGCATGAAGAAGCTTTTTGCCCTGTTGATCGAAGGCAAGTTGGAGGGGCCTTGGTCTAGTGCGCTGAAGGAACGCACAGAGGAAGTCATTTCCTTATGGGTCTAAGAACACATGAAAGAAGCTTTTTGCCTTGGGAATAAAAGGCAAGCATGAAGAGGGGTCTTTGCCTTATGCGCTAAAGGCAAGTTGAAGGGAAGGCACTACTGGAATGATACTTGTGGACCCAAAGTTTGATCGAAGGGTGCCAAATACCAATCGAAGCTTACTAAACAAAGCATGATCCAAGAGTGCCAAATGCCCAATCGAAGTACTTTGTCCATATGCCAATCTAAAGAAACTTGATTATCTTCAAAAAAAAATTATTTTCTTTAAGCAAGTGTTTGTAACCACCCATGTAAGAGACAATCTTGAAAACATGAGAGGGAAAATTTTGGGGTACAACAATGCCAAAGATTATATACTTATGAAAAAATTATGAAAATTTTCTTTTGGAAATATTATTAAACCCTTTTTCCAACGCACTTGAACTCGTCCCAAACAGACTCACGAGACTCCAGTTACCCTTGAAACAAGCTGACCAACGCATGATCGAAATTGCTAATGTTTATGGTATAAAAACTAGATAACTACTACTATTGTATCACTTGCATACCTTATTTCTCCACTTAGACATAAATATTATCGTGTTAGCTTTCTAACGCAATTGACAATGCCTAAAACGGACATATAGAGCTCAAGATATGCACGAAACAAGTCAATCAATACTCTCCCACGTTTTCATGCGATTTCCTTATGAAAATATCACTTCTAAGCTCTTTTTTCAAATTAAACTTATCCCAAACACACTTTAACATCCAAAACAACTTATTTTGAGTTTCTAACACATTAAGCCAAATTACTATTATAATCTCATCACATACTTATCAATTAACATCAAATTTAACCATTTAACAATTATGATAAAAAAATTATATACTTTCACAATCCCCTACATTCAAACATCAACAATGGTGGAAAATACATGAACACATCAAAACATAATTTTATTCGCATATTAACACATGAAATTCAACACATATAACAACACAAATTCACATAGAATCATCAAATTTGTTAAATATGTAATTTCTTGTGTGGAAGAAGCATCTTGCTTGACACAAAGTGTGTTGAAATTTAGTCTTTTGTTAGCCATCGAGTTGTGTCGAAGTAGTTTCTTCACACTGATTTGATTTAGGTATAAAATGGTTATTTTAGGATTTTTTTCTATTATGGGCATTTTATCTTAGGGAGCAAGCTAACTCAGTTATAAATAGAGGGATTAACCTCGATTTTTGTAATCAACTTGGATTGAGTATTCACATTATTTGCAGTTGCAAGTGAATAAAAGTTTTTCCGCAGTTTGTGGGTAGAGAGAAACTCTGCAGAAACCCTAATCTTTTTCTTCTTTAAATTTCTTTTCTTTTCATTGTTATTGTGTGAGTGATAACAATCTTGTTCATTAAGATTGATAGAAGTTCATCGTAGAGGTGGTGGATTTCCAACATCTGATATCAAGAGCTCCGGTTGAGCGATCAAGGGAAGAAGAAGAAGAAATCACAATGGTAGTGAATTATGGGAATGGAAATTATCCAGCAAGTCTTCCAATTCTAAAAGTAGATAACTATGAGAATTGATGCAAACAGATGAAGATTATATTTAGGTGTCAAGGTATTTGGGATCTTGTAAAGGATGGATTAAAAGCGCTTGGAGAAGATGCTTCAGAAAAAGAAAAGAAAGAACATATAGAATTGAATAAGAAGAATTATAAAGCACGTTTTATAATTCATTAATGTCTGAGTCCATAAAATTGTGAAAAAGTGAGTGATTCAGAATTTGCAAAAGAAGCATGTGAGATCCTTGAGAAGTCTTTTGGAGGTGCAGAAAAGATGAAATAGGTGAGGTTAAAAACTCACAAAATAATGTATGGATTTCTTCATATGGAAGATAACAAGTGCATATTTGATTTCTTCACTAGGGTTACAAAACTTGTTAATCAAATCAAGGTATATGGAGAAGCATTAACAACAAGAGTTGTTGTTTCAAATATCTTGAGGTCTTTAGCTCGTAAGTTTGATCACATGGTGGTATCCATAGAAGAATCAAAGGATTTGTCAAAGTTAACAAAAGAAGAGCTTCAAGGAACACTTGAATATCATGAGAAATGAATTGCTGAAACAACTGCAGGAAAGTCGAAGAGTGATGTGGCTCTGTAGGCACAATTAGCAAAAGAAAGTAAAGGCAGAGGAAAGCGGTTTGACAATGATAGAGGTGGCTACAACAATTCGACTGCAACAGGAAACTAGCATGAAGTAATTGTGTCGAATCAAAGAAGACCCTATTACCAAGGCAACCAAAGAAGTGGTGTTGGAGGTAGATGAAGAGGTGGTTGTCAAAAGCCTGACAAGAGTCACATTCAATGTTACAATTGTTAGAAGTATGGTCACTACTCTAGTGATTATCCAGAAAAGAGAAAGAATCAAGAAAGTGATGCAAAGTTTGCAAAACATGAGTAAGACGGGATAAAGATAGATTCAAGGACCAATGGTACTTGGATTCAGGATGCTCATCACATATGACTGGAATGAAAGATTGGGTTATCAACATAAAACCCTCGATTAAGAACATGGTGAAATTCACAAATGACAATACCCTAGTAGCTAAAGGTATTGGTGATGTTATGATTATGAGGAAATATGGCAAGAGGTGAGTAATTTCCAATGTGTTGTACATACCAGGTATGAAGAGCAATTTGCTCAGTATATGGCAGTTGGTCGAAAAGAACTATAAAGTGCCGATATAAGACAAGATGATGAGCTTCGTCAATGAAAATGGAAGGTTAATCTTGAAGGCTCCTATGTCTCAAAATAGAACCTTCAAGATCAAACTAAAAGTGATGGAACACAAGTGCCTTTCGACTTTGTTGCACCCCAAAATTTTCCCTCTTCATTCTAACCCTAATTGGCTTATTTTTCATCATCATATACATACATACATGTCATTGTTACTGTGGCCACATGATCAAGGTGTTTATATCTGAAGAGTTAAAGAAGACGCCTGTTCCATCAATTAATACAGTAAAGTATAACTCAGGGTTTTCTGCATCTAAATGCACTCTCCACTATTCCCAAGCTATTCAATCAACAATTAATCAAGTTATCATCATATCAATCTCTCATATGTTTTGGCACACTTTGAATTGTTTAGAAAGTCAAGTATTTCAATAGATTTGAGAGTGTAGACAGAAATTCAGTATCTTGAAGTTCAAAGTAAAAAATTTGTAACTTGAGATCAGAAAATGATTTGGGAATGGTTCTTCATTCGTTAGAACCGTCTTATGATCTTCTCCATTTCATCTATTCATACCGAGGGTTGAATTTTGTGAGTAATATCTTCAAAAGCGCAAAATACCCGAAATCAAGTTATGCAGTGGCCTTGTTGATCCGCTGGTTTTTAGATGCTTAAAATTTGTAATTTCTGACCATAAAATCATTTTTGAGGGGCTCTTTGAGCATTGGAACCGTATTTTTATTTTCTTTGGATGGTTCTTTGGGCATAAAATTCATCTTGACATTGTCTCCAGTTTGTATGTTCGGGTCAAAAGTTAATTCTTTGCAGAAAATCTCTGAAAGTGCGAATTACCTGAGCAAATTGCACCCCAAAATGGTTTTCTATCAAACTGTTTCTCGATATTGAAAAATTTGTAACTTTATAAATTATTAGCATTTCAGGACGATTCTCGAAGCGTGAGATCCCAAATTTTGTTAGCTATAACTTTGCTTCAGGTCCCAAGTTCGTATTGTGCTGCAAAGGCTTCGGTTTATGGCTCTCTTCCTAAAGTGCGCACGGAAATAAGCTGAAATTTCAAATGCAACCAAAAAAGTCCACTATTTCTCGCCATTTGAAAAATCATAACTCCTTCAATTTTAATCATATCTAGGCGATTCTTTCGGCACACTGTCACAAATTTCGTTGGCGATGATTTTGTTTCAGGCTTCGCGTCAGGATTCTGCATCGAAAGTCATGAGCATGTGATTTGTTTCCGAACAGTACACAAAATAAGTTGAAAAGTCTGCACGGTGAATTTTAATACCCGAGTTCTTGCCATCAATGCATCATAACTTACTCAATTTTTGTCGTATCAGGACGACTCTTTCGGCATGACGTTATAATTTTTGCTATCAACGATTTTGTTTCAGATTTCGCGTCAGGATTATGCACTGAAAGTCATGAGTTTTGGGGTTCGATATCGACCGGTACATGAAATAAGTTAGAAATTCAGCATTATGTCAAAAATACACAAGCCAAACAAAACTTAGGGTATTATGTATATATTCTTTCCACTCAATTTTCAAAGGGGATTGTTTCCATTTTCACGCAAATTTCACTCAAATTCAAACTTGTGCTCTCAAATCCTCTCCCTTCAAGAACACAAAAGCAAGTCTCATCTTCCTCACTCTCAAACTAAATCATGCGCCTCCCTCCTACTCACCGGAACCATCACTCTGTCTCTGATCATCATCCCTCCCTGACTAGACATTGTTGCCACCGACCAGCAATCGACCGGCCTCTCTCTTCGTCTTGCACTAAGCCCTCCATTGCTCTCTCTCCTTGGTGCGACTCCCATATCTGTCAGACTTCTCCTTACCGAAAACTCCTTCTTCAATTGGAGCTTCCTTCTCTTCTCTTTCGGCACCGACAAATCTTCTAATATGAGCTCTTTCTCCTCTTCTCCAATTCCAATTCTTATTCGGCAACTCTTCTTTAATTATTGAGTGAATTTGTGCATTCTTGAATTAAATTGGTTATGTGAATTTTACATGAAATAACTTCTTGAGTTGTGAATCAATTTCTTTCTTGTTGTTCATAATGATAAGAATTACCAGATGCAGATAATTGTTTGAATTTTTGTGCAACCCTTGCACGTTGGTGTTAAGATATTTGTACATAATAACTTATTTTACTTGTTGATAATGTTGAGATCCATAATCATTTGAATTGTTTACGTTTAATTGTTGGTTTCTATGTGTCATATTTGAACCTTGAAGAATTTAATTGACACTGACACATAATATGATTGTTCATTCTAAGCTTGAAATTGTAGCTACTGGTACCGCATGGATGAATGATATTCGTTTGTGAATTTCGATAGAGTTTTCAAGAGTCGGTGTATGGACTCTTTGCGATAACATGATAATTTCAAACCGATTTTTATCAAGCATCAACACATGAATCAAGGCTATCCGGAATCCTCAAATATGTCATAAACTCATGATTCTTGATGTTTGTGGTGATTCTGATTTATTTTAAACTGACATTTTTGAGCATTTCATATACAATAAACATGTTGTCCGGAATTGAATCTCACATGTACATATCACTTTAATTTTCATTTGATGTTTGCTTGTACATAATTGAGGATTTAATGAACATTGGTGATAATTTTTTGTTGCTTCTGATGCAAATTTTCGATGATTTCCATGTCTTGATTAAAGGAAAATTGTGATCCAGAATGCAGCGGAAAAATAAAATTTTCCTTTAGTGATCCTTATGAATGGGCATGGTCAGTGATAGAAATCATTACCTCTTGTGGTGATTCATACCTTTGATGTTATGATCACGAACATTGATGAATAGCAACCTCTCTACTCAGTCCACGCGAAAGATCGTAAAATTTCATCAAGACAAATGCTTCAGCACAAAGGTTCTATTTATAGAACCACTTACGTGGGCTGCAAGCTAAAATCCCAATTAAGGCTGCAAGCTAAAAGCCTGATTAAGCCTACAGGTATCATACCTTATTATATACCGCATATCACTTAAGTGTATGGTACCTTACCATATTCCATATTTCACTTAAGTGTATCGTACCTTACAATGTTCTACAATCCACGTAAGTGCATCGTACCTTACGGTATTCCTTATGTACTCTATCTCTCATGAATCCTCCCTTATGTGTGTGACCTTGTAGGTTTTCCTAATGTCGGCAATTATATTAAATCACACATTTAACATAATAAACAATGAGTGGTATCTAGAAACACATCATTTCTACCCAAGTCACGAAAATGTCATGTGATCTAAAAAAATCTTTCCGTGATAATATTTGTGTGTACAAATACCCTTTTTCCCTTATGTCTATATTATACACAAGGCATAGACCATGTCACCCTTTTCCAGTTCAATATTGGTCCCTTAGACATTTTTCAGATTTAGGCTCAAGCTAGTTGAGATTTTTCATTTCACATAAACTTAGCAACCCCAAATCTTCATGTAAGACATGTGATTTCTTACCACTCCTATATGGTGTCTTCTCAACCTTTTTGGATGGAACATGATTAAGTGTGTAAGTTGTTGTTATTGTGCATGTCCCTAAATTGAGTTTGGAAGATAGGCATGACTCATCATGGATTGGACCATGTCTAACAAGGTTCAATTTCTTCTCTCATATACACTATTCCATTGTGGTGTTCTTGGAGAAGTAAGTTGGGATAGAATCTGATATTCCTTTATATGGTCATCAAATTCTAGGCTTAAATATTCATTGCCTCAATATGATCAAAAAACTTTAATATTCTTACCTAGTTGGTTTTGTACTTCATTCTTGAATTCCTTAAAATTTTTAAAGGTTTCAGATTTGTGTTTCATTAAATACATACAACCATATTTACTGAAATCATCAGTAAATGTGATGAAGTATTCAAAACCTCCTCTGGTTGGTATGTTCAGTGGTCCACATACATCAGTATGTATGAGGGCAAAAAGATCGTTATCCTTTTCACCTTTTCTTGTGAATGGAGACTTTATCATCTTTCCAATTAAACAAGACCTTCATGTCTCATGTGATTCATAATCAAAATAGTCAAAGACCCATCTTTATGGAGTTTGGAAATGCGTTTTATGTGACCTAAGTGACAATGCCAAATGTAACATGGATTTATCTCATTAGTTTTAATCCTTTTAGTATTAATGTTATAAATTGTCATTTCAAGATCAAGGAAATACAGTTCATTGTTCATTAGTGCAGAAGCATGGAATACATCATTCAAATAAATGGAGCAACAATTGTTCTTTATTATGAATGAAAAACCAAACGTGTCCAAACAAGAAACGAAAATAATATTCCAACTAATTGCTGGTACATAATAACAGTTCTCTATTTGAAATTGTTGTACCCCAAAATTTTCCCTCTCATGTTTTCCAAGGTCTTCCCCTACATGGTTGGTCATAAACCCTTTCCAAAAGAAAAGGAAAATTTATGAGTGATGTTTTTAAGTTTCCTTCAATTGGCGTCTCCAAAATGCCCTTCGATTGGCATTTCAACAAAGCATTTCTATTGTCCTTGTAAAAAGATCCTTCTATTGGAATTTCACCAAAGCCTTTCGATTGACATTCCAAATGCTTCAATTAGCATTATGGCCAAGCCCTTTGATTGGCATGGATACAGGGCCTTTCGATTGGCCTCATGACAAGCCTTTAGATTGGCATTGTGTCAAGACCTTTGATTGGCATTCTAAAAGACCCTTTTGTTTGGCACCCTGGGCCAAACCTTTCAATTGGCATGGCAAGAGATCCTTCAATTTGGCATTGTATCAAGGCAGTTTCGACAGGCATGTTAACCGTGTCCTTCGATTGGCATGGATAAGATCTTTCGATTGGAATTCCAAAAGGTTCATTCGAATAAGCATTCAAATGGTCCATTCGAAGAACATGTAAAGAGCCATTTGAAGGAGCTCCATCAGAGTTGTTCGAAGGAGCTTAATCAGGGCCATTCGAAGGAAGCCATCAGCCCATTCGAAAGGGAGCATTCGAAGGCCAGTTACATATTATGCCAAATTCAAAAAAATAGACAAGATCCCTTAACTTTTCCCAAGGTTACATTTTGGTATTCATGGCATTCAAATGGCCGTTACCAACATTACTTCTCTTGTCCCCCCCCCCCCCCCCCCTCCTACTCTATATAATCAGCATGCTTGCAAGCAAAAAAGAGGACGAAAAACCAGAGAGAGGGTCATATGAAATTGCAAATACACTCTTGTAGTTCTCCTGAAACTGTGCCAGTCATCACCAGCCCCTAAGCAAGCCCACGTCCAGAAGCCAAATCGAAGAAATCCTTAACAAGGGTATCACAACCCATCACCATAAATTCATACACCACTGTTGGTAAGGAAAATGTAAGGAATCAAATTCTATACATTATTTGCATATCATAGTCATTCTATTTTCATTCATGATCGAAGGGCTAGGTGTGGTACCCAGGCTTGTATTTGTTTCCTTTTGTTTCTAACACTTGTTGCAGATCCAGCATAAATAAGGCCACAGTGCGCAGGATCGAAAGACCTGGGTTTAGCACCCAGGTCATGCTTTTTGTTTTTGCCAGCAAACATTTACAGATTCATTATCCTCATAGCATCCACCCCTGGATCGAAAGACAATCATCTCTCCATGGGTCAAAGGACTCCCATCTCCCCTGGATCGAAAATTCCATCTATCTCCGGATCGAAAGGTTGTTTCCCCTCTGAATCGAAAAGACCATAACTCTCTTTGGATCGAAGCTCCCCTTTTCTCCCTGGATCGAAGGGTGTCCCTTACATTAAAATCAAATCACAAAAATATTTAGGCTAGTTGTTTTTCCAACTAAATTAATTTTGTAAATAAATTAATTAATCATTTTAACATCTTTTTTTCTTAAAATTAAAATTAAATAGACTTAGGCTTTACTTTCTTTTATACTAAAAACAACAAAGAGATTTTCTTTTTTTACATTTTCAGACTTGTTTTCAACTTTGCGTGCGTTTATTTAATTTCGTATTTTTAATATTATTGTATCTGTTTACTGGATTTAATAGATGAAAATTAGGATATTTACTACTTTATCCCCCATTATCCTTGTATAATGTAAATCCCCTCCCCGAAGCATTGTAATAGCGTAGGACCTCTTTTTTCCGCATTTTTTACTGCTTTTCATATTAACTGCTAGTAACTAGGTTTGTATGATAAGACTGAAATCAAATGTTAGAAAACTTAACAAAAAGACAAAAAATAATCAAATTGAACACACTTGCACATATACACCTCAAAGGTACGCCCACTTTGGTTACCTTTTTAAAATAAACAGTCATGGGGCAGGAATGCTTTAGCAAAGACACGTAAAATCAAAAGATCATAGTCCCTCGATGACCCTACATTTGCCTTATCGTTAAATCATCTAGTCCCTAAAACAGAATTGCTAAATGTTGTACCCCAAAATTTGCCCTCTCATTTTTCTCCAGAAATCACCCTGGGTCCTCAGGTTTACTTCCAAGCTTTGAGTTACAAATTTTTCATGAAGATCACTCCCAAGGGCAAAATAGTCATTTGCGCTGAAAGGCCAAACTTTTACCTCTTGATCAAAATCAAATCTCAAAAATCATATTTCATCAAAACATGTTGAAATAGGAAGTTTTTCCATCTAAAGTTCAAAAGTTAAATTTACTTTGGAAAAACCAAATTTCTAAGTACTTAAGATTTTTCTAAGTATTTAAGAAAAAAATGACACTTCAGAGCTTCTGAACCAACCTCCAGGCAGGAGCAGTCAGAAGTTGCAAACTTAGTTCAACATATAACCTTCAGTCAGAAGTTGCAAGCTTAGCTCAGCACATAACCTTCAGTCCGAATGTGGCTCTTCAGCAGCTACGCAAGCTCGGTCAGAATCTACCAAGGTAAGAACAGAAGATTATAAAGCGTGATAAAAAATCTGAATGCTCTTTCAGAACATGCTGGAAAGCCTAAGGATCCCTCAGAACTGGCTAAGGCAGTAGGATATCAAGGTCAGAATTTGGGTACTTTGTCCTAGACTACACTGATGTGGAACTTCTGGCTCAGATTTAAGTAATGATGCAAATCTCATATTGCAAAGATTTCTGATTTTGACAAATCTCATCACCATTTAATGCTAATTAATGCTCACAACCACTTTTGAGTATTTGTCCAAAGGGTCTCTCCACGTGTAGCATAGCAACACCTTTGTACAGATTTAGGTATGGGTCTATGCGCTACTTTTCTCTTATGGGTGTCACTTTTCCTTAATCCTCGCTTACTATTCCAGCCTAGGCTAAAAGTTGTCAATCATCATAACTTTTTATGAACTTTCTTCAAGAGTAAGTCAGCATCTATTGCATGGTATTGGCGCCACTTAACATTTTAAAAACCCACAAAGCTTTTCCTATAAATAGAACACCATTGGCCACTGTGAAAGCCCGGTCGAAGTCCAGAAAATTGCTAAAAAAGAAACAGAAAGTTTTTAGCAAGAAAACACCTTGAATCTCTGCCCAAAATTCTTAGACTTCCAAAAACTCTAAACACAACGCACAAAAGAAATCATTAACTTTGAATCTCCTGCTTTCAAACTCCATTTGTTCTCAAAATATTTCTTGACTGAGAAACACCCATACAGTTTCTGACCCACACATACACCCTCCATCCATCCATTCAAAGAACCTGTTTAGAACATCATCAGAGTTAAGGCTAACTCCAGTTCACAGAAATTCTTCCAGCGGAAAGGTAAGCACCTGCTGACTCTCACCACACTGCTTAAGCATCACCAGATTTGCATGCTCAAAAAACACAATGTAGATATCATGTTTCTGATGTTGTACATGTTTTGAGATTTTTACGCCTCTGCATGCTTAAGTAGAGAATAAATCAGTTCAGAACTGCCTTGTAGAAATTGAAACTCAAAGTTAGGATTAGCAAAGGCATACTTGCCTCTGATTTTTTATTCTGTTTCTCCTTATTTCTGAAGCACTATGACACCTGCTGAAACTGTCTTAGGCATGTCTTCTGTTTTATGGAGAAATAACCAAATTGCAGATGTTCTGACTAGCACAGAGGGAGATCAAGTTCTGACTTTGACGCCAGCACTTCTGAGGCCTGTTTTGTTATCTGTAATATCAGAACTTCTGAAAATTATTGTGTTCCCAGCAGGGTCAAAACCTCTGACCCCATACATTTTCACTAACAGGTTTCTGTTTTGCAGCGTACCAGGGTCATAACTTCTGACCTATACATTTTCACTAACAGGTTGCTATTCTGTAGCAGGCCAGGGTCATAACTTCTGACTTCCTCTCAGCAGCACGCTGACCCTTTTCCTTTTTCTTTCTTTCTTCCCCTTGTTATTTTCTTTATTTTTCTTGCTGGTACCCCAATTCATAAATTTGTACCCCCTCCCCTAAATATTGTAATAGCATAGGACTTTACATTTCCGCAATTTATCGCTTTCAAGTGTAAATTCTAGGGATTAGGATATGTATGGCAAGATAAAATCAATGAAATAGAAAATCCTAAATTCAAGATAAAATCATGCATGCAATCAAACACACTTGCACACAAACACCCTTAGGGTTTATCCACTTGGTTGCCTTATACAAAAATAGCCATGTTACGCATGCGAAGTATCTTGGTAAAACAAACAAAATCAAAAGATCATAGTCCCTCGATGACGTTATTCAAAGTTGCCTTATAAAATGATCTTAGTCCCTCGAAATGCTAAGATACTTTGCAACATTGCTAACCATGGTTATACGATGACCCTCGCCTATCCCGTTTACATCCAAAGATAGGGTTTCTTACCAAATCAATAGTAATTCAACAATGTCAAGGGAATAGAAAATGCATAAGAAAGACATTTGATTAGGTAAATTGCTTCTAGTTACTTACTCTATTTCCAAACAAATTGTCCTTGCTATTTTCGAAAATACACACATTTTTTAAAACATTTTACAAACATTGAAAACATTTTCAAAAAGACAAACATCTTTGTATACATTATTACGAACAAGAATCATTACAAAGATTGCCTAAACGAATGGCCTATTTTAAAAAATATTTTTCAAAACCACACCAAACACATCTTCAAACAAACGAAAGCAAGTTGATCTAGCAAGTAACTAAGAGCCCATGGAAAATCATGGATGAAAAGGGTACTAATACCTTCCCTTTTCATAATCTACCCCCCGAACTCAAGAAAAGATGCCAAAGGTCTTTCCTGTGCTTTTTCACCTTTCCTTTTGGATAAAAGAAAAGTCGGTGGCGACTCTTGCTAACTGCAATATTTGCGAATACGAATGCAAAACCTCAAGTCAGTTCTCCCTCCGTACCACAGAACTGGCGACTCGGCTGGGGAAATTCTATAAAAGTGGTGTTACCTTAGGGCTAGATCATATTTACTTGCTTACATTGTTTGATTTGCTTGCTTTACATTACGGTTCTTTGTTTGGGTTTGAATCATCTACCCAGATTTGGGGATACATTATAGGTAAATAGTAATACGTTGTGGAAACTGTGCGGGGTATACCGACATGGTCTAAGCAATAGCTATGTTAGTGTGACATATTTGTGGGTACCGGTAGCCCTTCAGTAGTCAAGGAGAATACGGGGCCGATGGGTGATGTCGCGAAGCACTAACAAACTTTTATAACCTTTACTTGACCAACTTGGCCTTTAGGACATAGTGAGATGACCGGCTTTGGTGCAGTCCGAAGTTGGTAGATACTCGATACTACACTCATTGAGGTTTGGTTTCTTGGAATATTTCGGGCGCCATTAAAGAGGCTCGAGCCGAAACATTGAACAAGGAAAAAATCCAGTGATATTGAGCTCCTTAGAACACAGTTACTACTGCTAGGACAGGTTGAGCCAACTAAACTTCAAGAGGGTACTTGCCTATAAAACCCCATGCAAGCCTAAACTAGGAACTTGATTGCTTTTCTTGTATATGCATACTTGTACATAACATTATGGACATCATAAACATCATATGCATCCAGTAACCATTTCAAGGATTTTGGAGATTCATCTTTGTTCTTGTTTTGTAGGATATGAATTCACTCCGCAGGAAAACTATCCAAGTCAACCTTGTAAGAATTCCTCCACAACTTAAGGAGCTAGCTTCAAGGATCCCTGAAAGCTCTCCTTTCACCGAGAGACATGGTCATCTACTCAACTTGGTCACCTCCAACATGGATGAGGATATGATGAAGGTGCTCTTTCAATTCTTTGATCCTTTGCACCATTGCTTCACATTTCCCGACTACCAGCTTGTGCCTACTTCGGAAGAATTTTCTCAACTCTTGAGGATTCCTGTTCTCAATCAACTACCTTTCAACGGTACGAAAAGAGACCCAAAGCCAGAAGAGATTGCTCAAGCTCTACAATTTCACTCGTCTGATGTCACAACTCATTGGGAAACTAGGAGTGGTGTCAAAGGCTTCTTAGCAAAGTTTCTGTTTGAGAAAGCCCAAATCTGTTGGAATTCTTTAGACTTGCAAGCCTTTGAGGAAATTGTGGCTCTTCTTATCTATGGGATGGTTTTGTTCCCCAATCCTAACCAGCTCATAGATGTGAGCACTGTCAAAATCTTCATGTCACGCAATCCGGTGCCTACCTTGCTTGGAGATATCCTACACTCTTTTCACACTCGTACAAAGAGGAAAAGAGGTGTCCTTATGTGTTGCACTCCTCTCTTGGAAAGATGGTTTATTTCTCATCTTCCCCAATCAGTCTTAAGGAATGAGCAAGGTTTAAGGTGGTCACAAAGGTTAATGACGCTCGAACATTCAGACATTCATTGGTGCTCCCGATCCAAAGAGAATGTTATCATTGTTGACCGTTGTGGGGAATTTCCTAATGTCCCTCTACTTGGAATTAGGGGAGGCATCACCTACAACCCATGCTTAGCCTTAAGACAGTTTGGTTATGCTCGAAGGGATGGCTCGCACGAGATGTTGATTCAAGGTTTGGTATTCGACTACGACAACGATGATCAAGGTCTTCGCCAGAGATTCATCCGAGCTTGGAGGACACTAAACACGATGGATAGCAAGACTTTAAGACACAAGAATTCCATCCCTCTTGATCCTTAACTCAAGTGGGTACGAACCCGTGCTCAAAGTCTTATGATGCCTTATCCTTCCATCCTCCCGGTGATCATTGAGCCTGTTAAGGAAGGAGAAGTTCCATACACTATCCTACATCCTGACATGCCCACATCTCTTGAAGACCTACAAAGAGATTAGATAGAGCTCAAAGGGGGGCGTGATACTTTTGAAGCCCAATTCTACACCAGCGAGAGGAAGGTTTTGGAACTCACTAGGCTACTTCGTGAAGAGCAGACTCTAAATTCCTACATTGCACCGAAGAGGATGCGCACAACTTTTTATCTTAGAGAGTGTATTATTTTGCCCAAGGGGAATTGTTGTACTCAAACTCTATCTTATTAATATAACGTGTGTTTCTCCTTGTCTAAAACGAACTTGAATCTTTGAAATCCTTGAAAACATTGCATACATACATATCATTCCTCATAACATAAACAGGTCCTTTGCAACAAGTTCCCTCATCTCTCTACTGTTTATTTCAATGTGATGGATCTCGAACATACAATCAAAGATCATCAAGCTCAAAACACGCAGTTCCAACAGTTACTCACAACCCTGGCCAAAGGACAAGAGGAATTGAAGACTCTGTTTGCCAAAGATAAGAAGAAGAAAGAGAAGAAACCAACTGGTGTTGTAATTATGGGGAGAAGGTTTCAAGGACAGACTAGAAGAACCTTGAATTTTGCAACAACATCTGATGAAAGAGAAGCAAAAGGAAAGGAAACAGCGGTTCCGTCAGTATCTGAAGAGGAGGAAGAGGAGGAAGACTACTCCGAAGAGCAGTATCCGCCAGCTGATGATAAGTACAAACATCTTGAAGAGCGTCTGAGTGCTATAGAAATACAAAGGGTACTAGGTCTAGACTTTGAAGAATTGGGTCTAGTGTCAGGAATTGTGATCCCTCTGAAGTTCAAAGTGTCGTTATTTGCAAAATATGATGGGGTGTCATGTCCTAAGATGCACCTCTGATCATATGTAAGAACTATCCAACCACACTCCGCTGATAAAGACTTGTGGGTGCACTTTTTTCAAGATAGTCTATCTGGAACACAACTCGATTGATTTTACTAACTGGAAAGAGCCGACGTCCACAATTGGGAAGATCTTGTCGTCGATTTCTATAAGCAATACCAGTATAATGCATATTTGGCGCCTACCCATACTCAACTTCAGAGTATGGCTATGGTTTCCAATGAGGATTTCAAAGATTACGCGCAGAAGTGGAGGGATCTAGCTGGGAGAGTCCATCCCCCTCTGTCTGAAAGGGAATTGGTAGACATGTTCTTAGGCACTTTATTAGGCCCTTTCTTCAACCATTTAATTGGAAGTTCATCTGCAGGATTCACTGAGTTAATACTGACCGAAGAGAGGGTGGAAGTTGGCATAAAAAGTGGAAAGATTCAGAAGGATTCGTCTGCCTCTACAGCTGTGAGAAAGCCTTTCACTGGGAAGAGGAAGTATCTGTTGTTTACCCACCAAGGAACCAAGGGAGAACTAAACACCGTCCAACGGTAGGGCCTGTCATGATCTCTAAGTGTGAACCTGCCCAACAAAGGATTAATCCACCGAGTACAGAAAGGCCGGTAAGACAGTTTACTCGGATAAACATGACTCTCTCAAATCATGCCACAGTTATTGAAGACCAATCTGGTAACTCTGAAGGAAGCTCTGAAAAATCCCAATACGACATCCCCTCATTATCACCCCAATGCCCGTTGTGCATATCACTCTGAAAGTCATGGGCATGATACCAATAACTGTTGGGCCTTGAAAAAAAAATACAAGATCTCATTGAAGCAAAGGAAATTGAGTTTGATGTGCCCGAGAAGCAAAATTTTATCTCTGCTCCCATGCCCAGACATGGTCACAACGCCAATGCTATTGAAGAAGACTTGTTTGTTACCTCAGTTGATGAACTCGTGACTCCACTTCCAGTCATTAAGATAAATTTGTTGAAATCCGGTGTATTCCCGGGTTGTAATGAATTTTTCCATCTCTTCTTATCCTCACCAACTGATTGCCTTTTGGTGAAGACCGGTATTCAACGCTTGATCGACAATAAAGAGATTTTGTTTGAATGTACTCATGTTTCACCTGTTTCTGTTGAAGACGTTTCAATGATTACCATATCCGCCAATTCTTCCAGGGTTTCCAAAAAACCCGTTAGAATTACATTGGTTCCGAAAGCAACTCCTCTAATAATCACAATGCCTGGGCCAGTCCCATATGAATCAGACAAGGCCGTACCGTGGAATTATGGTGGGGACATTTATTACCATGGCGTCAAACAAGATGGGCTGGACGCCGAAGAAATAAACTCCGAAGAAGAAGACTCTGACATTAGCAATATTACCGGAACCAGTAAGATTACCCGAAGCGGCAGAATCTTTTCTCCAGAAATTGCCCCCACAAAGGCAATTTTTGGACCCGTGGCTATTCCAAAGGTTACCTCCGTACCAATAATCATATCTGCAAGTGCTCCTAATGACAAAGACGACATAACCCCTGTTATCATCCCTACCAACACTTCTACTTCTGAAACCCGAGGGAAAAATATTCAAGAAGAGCCTGTCCAGACGAAGTCTCAACCACTGACTATTCCCGAAGCTTCTAAGAAGGAAATAGAGGAGATCCTGAGAATAATAAAGAAGAGTGACTACGATGTAGTTGAACACTTGGGGAAAACTCCCTCCAAAATCTCCATGCTAGCATTATTACTGTGCTCTGAGGCACATGTGAAAGCCTTGGTGAAGTTTCTGAAGACAACCCATGTACCTCAAGAGACGTCTGCTGACCAATTTCAATATTGTGTGGCCAGTCTGACAGCGAGTAACGGCCTAGGCTTCTCAGATGTTGATCTGACACCAAGGGGAAGAAAGCACAACGAGGCATTGCATGTCTCTATGGAATGTAGAGGAACAACTCTGGCCCATGTCTTGGTAGACATTGGCTCATCTTTGAATGTTTTACCGAAGAAAGCTCTCGACAGACTAGACTGCGAAGGACTGACGTTGAAACCCAGTAACATAGTCGTAAGAGCATTTGATGGCTCAAAGAGGATGGTCCACAGGGAATTGGACATCCCCATAAAGGTGGGGACTCAAACTTTCAACTCAACCTTCTATGTAATGGACATCCGCCCCTCTTATTCCTGCCTGCTAGGACGGCCGTGGATCCATAATGTCGGCGCTGTCACCTCTACACTACACCAGATGCTGAAATATCTGGTCTATGGAAAGATTATCACTATCCACGGAGAAGAAGAATATATGATTAGCCACCTCAATTCCTTCAGGTATGTGGAGTTGGATGGCGAGTTCATTGAAACTCCTTTTCAACATTTCGAAGAAGTTCCCCAAGAGGTAGCAGTAACCAAGATTGTGTCCCAGATTCCCAAGATTACAAAAACTCCACTTCGGATGTCATCTCTGAAGGATGCCAAAGTTGTAGTTGAGCAAGAAGGATGCACCATCTGGGGGCAACTTCCAGACATCCCGTATAAATCTGACAGGTTTGGTTTAGGGTTCACTTCAAATACTCAGAAAGCTGTGCGCCGCGCCTGTGCTGGAGGGCCACCTTTGAAGATTAGCAACCGAGAAGTCAATGCAGTAGAAGACGGTGAAGAGGATTGCAGCTTGGAGGATTGGATCTTTCCTACTATCAACGGAGGACTTCGCAATTGGGAAGCCAGAGACTTTGTTCTGATAACTTTCATCCCACAGTAATTTATCTCCCACATTTCTGTTGGAACTGTAATATTCATAAACAATTCGCATATTTTAAACCTTGTGTCCTGCTCCAGGCACAATGGTCCATTTGTAAGGGTTGTCATTTCATCTTCATATGACATTCAATGAATCACGAACGTTTTGCATACAAATTTTGTGCTCATAGTTTTTTCTTTTACATTTATTTTCCTTTAAAAAGATGGCTATACCCTTACACACACCCACACTCACAAATTCAGGTATCCATTCACTCTGGATCCCATGGGTAACGATACTGCTATGGCCTTTCATGACTCTGAGGATCTAATCTACCAAGCCAAAGACGAAGGTGAGGAAGATTGTGAAGTACCAGGGGAACTTTCCAGACTACTACAGCAAGAGGAAAGAGTTATTCAGCCTCATGAGGAACCGGTGGACACAATCAACTTAGGTACCAAGGAGAACAGTAAAGAGGTCAAAGTAGGTGCCAATCTAGAGGCCAGCGTCAAACAGCGTCTGATTCAGTTGCTACATGATTATGTTGAAATCTTTGCTTGGTCATATGAAGACATGTCGGGACTTGATACAGACATCGTGGTACATCGCCTACCAACAAGAGAAGACTGTCCACCAGTGAAACAAAAAGTCCGCCGCATGAGACCTGATATGTCAGATAAGATCAAAGCAGGAGTCATGAAACAATTCAATGTTGGATTCTTGGTTGTCACTTCCTATCCCCAATGTGTTGCCAACATTGTTCTCGTGCCTAAAAAGGATGGCAAAGTACGAATGTGCTTGGACTATAGAGATTTGAATAGGGCCAGCCCTAAAGATGATTTTCCACTTCCCCGCATTGATATCCTGGTTGACAATACAGCCTAGCACAAGGTGTTTTCCTTCATGGACGGATTCTCAGGTTACAATCAAATCAGAATGGCACCTGAGGATATGGAGAAAACTACATTTGTCACACAATGGGGCACATTCTGCTACAAAGTGATGCCATTCAGACTGAAGAATGTTGGGGCCACCTATCATCGCGCCATGGTATCCTTGTTTCATGATATGATACACCATGAAATAGAGGTCTACGTAGATGACATGATAGCTCGATCACAAACTGAAGAAGAATACCTTGATCACTTACAAAAGTTGTTTGAGAGGTTAAAGGAGTATAAGCTGAAGTTGAATCCAAACAAGTGCACATTTGGAGTACGGTCCGGTAAACTCTTAGGCTTTATTGTCAGTAACAAGGGTATCGAGGTTGATCCTTCCAAGGTTAAAGCAATACAAGAAATTCCTGCTCCTCATACTGAGAAGGAAGTCAGAGGATTCTTGGGACGCCTGAACTATATTGCCAGATTCATTTCTCACCTAACAGCTACTTGTGAGCCAATCTTCAAACTATTGAAGAAAGATCAGGTAGTCAGATGGAATGATGAATGCCAAGTTTCTTTTGACAAGATCAAAGAGTATTTAAAAGAGCCTCCTATGTTGATGCCACTAGTCGAGGAAGACCGCTGATCATGTATCTGACTGTTTTAGAAAACTCAATGGGGTGTGTATTGGGCCAGCATGACGAGTCTGACCGAAAAGAGCATGCTATTTACTACCTGAGCAAAAAGTTTACCGACTGTGAAACCAGATATTCATTGATCGAGAAAACTTGTTGCGCTCTGGCATGGGCTGCTCACCGGATAAGACAGTATATGCTGACTCATACTACCTTGTTGATATCTAAGATGGATCTGATAAAATATATCTTCGACAAGCCTGCTCTTTGTGGGAGAATAGCTAGATGGCAGATGATCCTAACAGAATACGACATACAATATACTACCCAAAAAGCTATAAAGGGCAGTGTATTGGCTGATCACCTTGCTCACCAAGTTGTAGAAGACTATCAGTCCATGAAGTTTGAATTCCCGGATGAAGACATCATGACGTTAGACAACCGTGAAGAAATCAGGCCATATGACAGACCTGAACAAGGATCCCGATGGACCCTGTTCTTTGATGGAGCATCCAATGCACTTGGTAATGGTATCGGCGCCGTGCTTATATCTCCAGAAGGGTGTCATACTCCCTTCACGACCAGACTTTGCTTCAACTGTACGAACAACATGGCGGAGTACGAAGCATGCATCTTCGGTCTCAGAGCTGCCATAGATTTGGGAATTAAATTCTTAAATGTATTTGGAGATTCGGCTTTGGTCATAAGTCAGATCAAAGGAGAGTGGGACACTAAGCACCCAAACCTTATTCCTTACAAAGAACATGTTTTGACATTGTTACCACATTTTGAGAAGATTACCTTTGAGCATTTCCCGCGAGAAGAAAATCAGCTAGTCGATGCTCTAGCTACAATGTCATCTATGTTCAAACTTAATTGGGACAACGAGGCTCCCCAGATCACCATTGAACGAATGGATGAACCAAGACACTGTCACGAGATCAATACTAAAGGAGCAATGGACCAGCCTTGGTTCCATGAAGTCAAGAGGTATCTCGAGGATCAAGAATATCCAGAAGGAGCTTCAATCAATGATAAGAAGTTCTTAAGGAGGTTCTATGCTAAGTTCTTCCTTACTAACGACATCTTGTACAAACACAATCATGACTCCATTTTGCTGCAGTGTGTGGATAAGGTTGAAGCTGAAAATATTATGGCTGAATTACACGAAGGTACTTTTGGCACCCACTCTAATGGACATACGATGGCCAAGAAAATCCTGCGGGTAGGCTATTATTGGTCTACCATGGAAGCAGATTGTTATCAACACTCTCGGACCTGCCATAAATGCCAAATTTATGCTGACAAAGTGCACGTGCCCCCGGTTCCTATGAATGTCTTAACGACTCCTTGGCCCTTTGTTATGTGGGGAATTGACATGATTGGAGAGATCAAGCTGACGGCCTCCAATGGACACCGCTTCATCCTAGTTGCCATTGACTATTTTACAAACTGGGTTGAAGCAGCTTCCTTCTCTTCTGTTACCAAGAATGTTATTGCCCGCTTCATCAAACAAAACCTTATTTGTCGGTACAGCATCCCGAAAAGGATTATCATTGATAATGGTACAAATCTTAACAATACTATGATCACCGCCTTATGCGAACAATTCAAGATTCAGCATCACAATTCTTCTCCCTACCGGCCAAAGATGAATGGTGTTGTCGAAGCTGCAAATAAAAACATTAAAAAGATCATACAAAAGATGACGGTCACATACAAAGACTGGCATGAGATGTTACCATTCGCACTCCACGAGTATCGTACCACGGCTCGCACATCAACCGGGGCAACACCTTATTCTTTGGTATATGGAATGGAAGTTGTTTTACCTATTTAGGTTTAGATCCCCTCTCTGAGAATTATGAAGGATGCAGGTTTGAATGAATACGATTGGATCCAAACTCGACTTGATCAACTGAACTTGATTGATGAGAAGAGACTTACTGTCGTTTGCCATGGTTAAATGTATCAAAAACGGATGATCAAGGCTTTTAACAAGAAAGTCAGACGCCAAACATATCAAGTTGGGGATCTAGTGATCAAACGTATCATCTTGCCACAAAGTGATTCCAGGGGAAAATGGACTCCTACCTATGAAGGACCATTTGTAATCAAAAACATATTTTCCAGTGGGGCAATGATCTTAACCACCATGGAAGGTGATGACCTGCCACACCCTGCGAATGCAGACATAGTCAAAAGATACTACGCATAAGAGACCCGCTAGGTTAACATACCTAGGAAAAACAAGGGCATCCCGACAAACCAAAAGGGTTCAGGCAAAAATTAGGGATAAAAATATAAAACATCTGTACACCCGGCAATTTGAAAACCCGAAAGGGCGACTTGGGAAAAAAAAGGGTTTCCCGGTGGACTGAAAACCCGAAAGGGAGGTCCAGGAAAAAGTTAGGGAATAAAAGCATATGACTATGTCCTGTCGGATCACTTACGGATAACCTTTGACTTCCACTGACAAACTCGCAGTTTCTGATCAATCCAATTATCTTCGGACAAGGCAAATACACAAGATATTCGGAGATGCGAATGCTAAAGAAGAATGGAAACCCCGGGGGATTATTTCACATAGCTATCTTTCTTTCTCTAAATTTTTTTTGTTTACGACGACATTCTCTTACTAGGGTGTTTTTCTTCTTTGTACAAAATACTTACTCAAAGTCAATACAAAGATATCTCTTTGAAAGTACAATAAACTATTTGTCTTTACTCTTGTGTTTTGTTTGCAAAAATGCCCAATGATTCATTAATGAACATATGCATTTGAACATGATTACCGTTTACGAATAAACAAAACGAGGAAGAGACAATTACTGATAGGTCGAAAGGATATGGAAATATCTCGAGGCCATTCCATAAACTCTCTCCCCATGGAGTTTTCAATAATCCCCAGCGGAACAAAACTCCCAGCTACCCAGCAGGGCGAAGCTTCTAGTTTATCAATTCCAGGTAGAAATCGCCCAATTTCCCCAGTTTCCTCAGCAGGTTGTTGAGAAGCCTGGAATCCGACCAGATAATAGCTAACTTTTGATTCTCTCCAGCCAAGGATAACTCCCATTAGAGCGGAAGACAACCGAAACTCCTGAACTTCTTCAAGCGGGAACCAACTTTTCCCCACAGAGTTTTCAATACTCCCCAGCGGAACTAAAACTCCCAATGGTTAATCCCCAGTAGAAGTCGTCAAGATTCTCAGGTTTCCCCAAGCAGATCTTACGAGCAATACATGTCATTTCCCTTACAACAAGAGTTTATTTCTCTCAACAGAAATTCATCAACACTTCAACTTCAAGACCTGAAGACTTACATATCCTCAGCAGCAATCAGGGATTTATTTTCCCCAATCCAACAGCAGTGCAACAAATCAGCTCACATACGCATACATTGCATCCATATATCATAAACACTGATAAAGCAAATGCATTATATCATACATGTCATACAACATGATCTTGCATTTTAGCTAACCTTTTACCCTTTTCAGGATAAGATTAAAAGCTACCATTAACAATGTTCAAAGTTACTTGATACAGCTCAGATACGCTCCAGACACGGAAGCCATTCTGATACTCATTCAGATTCAACTTCTTGATACAGTTCAGATACGCTCCAGACACAGAAGCCATTATGATACTCATTCAGATTTCACACCTCTTGATACAATTCAGATACGCTCCAGACACGGAAGTCATTCTGATACTCATTCAGATTTCACACCTCTTGATACAGTTCAGATACGCTCCAGACATGGAAGCCATTCTGATACTCATTCAGATTTAACACCTCTTGGTACAGTTAAGATACGCTCCAGACACGTAAGCCATTCTGATACTCATTCAGACTCAACTTCCTGATACAGTTCATATACGCTCTAGACACGGAAACCATCCTGATACTCATTCAGATTCAACCTCCTGATACAATTCAGATACATTCCGGACACGGAAGCCATTCTGACACTCATTCAGATTCAAAGACCACTCCTGATACAGTTCAGATACGCTCCAGACACAGAAGCCTTTCTGATGTTCAAACATACAAATTACATCTCAACGTGCATCCTTGGATGGCATCTACAAGCCCACCTCCAACAAGATTCTATCACCTCTTCAAATGGCATCTTTAAGCTCATTCCCTACACAATCAACCAACGCACCATCGAGTGCAAATTTATGGGCACTCTAGTATTCAATCATCTTCCACTATCAAGCCACGAATGACAAACATGTTAATCTCGCTTTTCAAGTATAAGAAGATTGAACAGGGGCAGCTGTTGTACCCCAAAATTTGCCCTCTCATTTTTCTCTAGAAATCACCCTGGGTCCTCATGTTTACTTCCAAGCTTTGAGTTACAAATTTTTCATGAAGATCACTCCCAAGGGAAAAATAGTCATTTGTGCTGAAAGGCCAAACTTTTACCTCTTGATCAAAATCAAATCTCAAAAATCATATTTCATCAAAACATGTTGGAATAGGAAGTTTTTTCCATCTAAAGTTCAAAAGTCAAATTTACTTTGGAAAAACCAAATTTCTAAGTACTTAAGATTTTTCTAAGTATTTAAGGAAAAATGACACTTCAGAGCTTCTGAACCAACCTCCAGGCAGGAGTAGTCAGAAGTTGCAAACTTAGTTCAACACATAACCTTCAGTCAGAAGTTACAAGCTTAGCTCAGCACATAACCTTTAGTCAGAATGTGGGTCTTCAGCAGCTACGCAAGCTCACTCAGAATCTACCAAGGTAAGAACAGAAGATTATAAAGCGTGATAAAAAATCTGAATGCTCTTTCAGAACATGCTGGAAAGCCTAAGGATCCCTCATAATTGGCTAAGGCAGCAGGATATCAAGGTCAGAATTTGGGTACTTTGTCCTAGACTACACTGAAGTGGAACTTCTGGCTCAGATTTAAGTAATGATGCAAATCTTATATTACAAAGATTTCTGATTTTGACAAATCTCATCACCTTTTAATGCTCATTAATGCTCACAACCACTTTTGAGTGTTTGTCCAAAGGGTCTCTCCACGTGTAGCATAGCAACACCTTTGTACAGATTTAGGTATGGGTCTATGCGCTACTTTTTGCTTATGGGTATCACTTTTCCTTAATCATCACTTACTATTCCAGCCTAGGTTAAAAGTTGTCAATCATCACAACTTTTTATGAACTTTCTTCAAGAGTAAGTCAGCATCTATTGCATGGTATTGGCGCCACTTAACATTTTAAAAACCCACAAAGATTTGCCTATAAATAGAACACCATTGGCCACTGAGAAAGCCCGGTCGAAGTCCAGAAAAATTACTAAAAAAGAAATAGAAAGTTTTTAGCAAGAAAACACCTTGAATCTCTACCCAAAATTCTTAGAGTTCCAAAAACTCTAAACACAACGCAGAAAAGAAATCATTAACTTTGAATCTTCTGCTTTCAAACTCCATTTGTTCTCAAAATATTTCTTGACTAAGAAACACCCATACAGTTTCTGACCCACACATATACCCTCCATCCATCCATTCAAAGAACCTGTTCAGAACATCATCAGAGTTAAGGCTAACTCCAGTTCACAGAATTTCTTCCAGCGGCAAGGTAAGCATCTGCTGACTCTCACCACACTGCTTAAGCATCACCAGATTTGCATGCTTAAAAAACACAATGTAGATATCATGCTTTTGATGTTGTACATGTTCTGAGATTTTTACGCCTCTGCATGCTTAAGTAGAGAATAAATCAGTTCAGAACTTCCTTGAAGAAATTGAAACTCAGAGTTAGGATTAGCAAAGGCATACTTGCCTCTGATTTTTTATTCTGATTCTCCTTATTTCTAAAGCACTATGACACCTGCTGAAACTGTCTTAGGCATGTCTTATGTTTTGTGGAGAAATAACCAAATTGCAGATGTTCTGACTAGCATAGAGGGAGACCAAGTTCTGACTTTGACGCCAGCACTTCTAAGGCCGGTTTTGTTATCACTAATATCAGAACTTCTGAAAATTACTGTGCTCCCAACAGGGTCAGAACCTCTGACCCCATACATTTTCACTAACAGGTTTCTGTTTTGCAGCGTACCAGGGTCAGAACTTCTGACCTGAACATTTTCACTAACAGGTTGCTAGTCTGCAGCAGGCCAGGGTCAGAACTTCTGACTTCCTCTCAGCAGCACGCTGACCCTTTGTCTTTTTCTTTCTTTCTTCCCCTTGTTATTTTCTTTATTTTTCTTTCTGGTACCCCCATTCATAAATTTGTACCCCCACCCCCTAAATATTGTAATAGCGTAGGACTTTACATTTCCGCAATTTATCGCTTTCAAGTGTAAATTCTAGGGATTAGGATATGTATGGCAAGATAAAATCAATGAAATAGAAAATCCTAAATTCAAGATAAAATCATGCATGCAATCAAACACACTTGCACACAAACACCCTTAGGGTTTCTCCACTTGGTTGCCTTATACAATAATAGCCATGTTAAGCATGTCAAGTATCTTGGTAAAACAAACAAAATCAAAAGATCATAGTCCCTCGATGACGCTATTCAAAGTTGCCTTATAAAATGATCTTAGTCCCTTGAAATGCTAAGATACTTTGCAACATTGCTAACCATGGTTATACGATGACCCTCGCCTGTCCCGTTTACATCCAAATATAGGGTTGCTTACCAAATCAATGGTAAGACAACAATGTCAAAGGAATAGAAAATGCATAAGAAATACATTTGAGTAGGTAGATTGCTTCTAGTTACTTGCTCTATTTCCAAACAAACTGCCCTTGCTATTTTCGAAAATACACACATTTTTCAAAACATTTTACAAACATTGAAAACATTTTTAAAAAGACAAACAACTTTGTATACATTCTTACGAACAAGAATCATTACAAATATTGCCTAAACGAATGGCCTCTTTTACAAAATATTTTTCAAAACCACACCAAACACATCTTCAAACAAACGAAACAAGTTTATCTAGCAAGTAACTAAGAGCCCATGGAAAACCATGGATGAAAAGGGTGCTAATACATTCCCTTTTCATAATCTACCCCCTGAACTCAAGAAAACATCTCAAAGGTATTTCCTGTGCTTTTTAACCTTTCCTTTTGGATAAAAGAAAATTCGGTGGCGACTCTTGCTAACCGCAACATTTGTGAATACGAATGCAAAACCTCAAGTCAGTTCTCCCTTTGTACCATACTAAAGCATCTCCATAAATTGCCTTCATGACTATAACGTCCCTCCAATTGTCCCTCAAAACATCCAACTACAAGGCTACCTACTCACTAATAGTAGGATAGCACTGTCTAAAGGAAAAGAGGAAAAGAACAACCTTTTCAAGTATAAAAGTAGATAGCCTTTAGAAGTTTGCTCAAACTACTTTTTGCACTTACACACAAAAACTACTTTTCAAAAGACATTTCAAAACACTTTGTATATTTTCTCCACTATCCCGAGAAACATTGCAAAGTTTGCCGCACTAAGGCATTTTCAAAACATTTTCAAATACACAAAGCACAAAGGTATTTTAAAATGAGAAAACCTCTAAGAGCCCATGGAAAACCACTGATGGAAAGGGTGTTAACACCTTCCCTTTCCATAATCGACCCCCTTACTTCGAAAACTCTCAGAAAGGTCTTTTTCTGTTCTTTTCACCCTTTATACTCTTTCTTACCACGACATTTGCAAACAAAAAAATGCAAAACCAGTATATAACATTCGGTTCTGCCAACGTATCACAGAACTGGAGACTCTGCTGGGAATAATAAAAAGTGGGGTTACCTTAGAGTTAGTTCATTATTTAATTGCTTTGTGTGCTTTGATTGCTTTACTTTTGAAGGCTCTGTTTGGGGTTACTATAGATCCTACATTTGGATCTATGGCACCTTTTAGGTAATTAGCAATAGATCGTGGAAATTGTGCGGGGTATACCGACACGGTTGAAGCGATGGCTACATTGATGCGACACTTTGGTTGATACCAATAGCCCTTGAGTTAATCAAGGAGAATACGGGGCCACTGCATGGTGTCATAAAGCGTAAACTGACCTTAGAACCTTTAAATGAACAACGTGGAAATTAGGACGTAGCGAGATGGCTGTCTTTGGTGTATTTCCAAAGTCGGCAGATACTCTATGCTACACTCATTGAGACTTGACTCCTGAGTTTTGTTTGGTTGCGAGTCAATCGCCTATAGAACGAAGCTTGTGGGAAAGGTCAGTGATATTGAGATCCCTTAGAACCCGGTTACTATTTATAGGACAGGTTGAACCAATCCAACTTCAAGAGGGTATGACCTTAAAACCCCATGCAAGCCTAAACCTAAGGTTGCTTGTGTGATTTGTTTGCTTTCAACTTGAACTACTTGCAGGGTTTTATTATCTGACAACATGATTTCCTTTGTAGAATTTGTTTACAGTCATTATGCAATTACTTGGATTTCTTGCAGGGTTTACTTTCTTACATCACCTTACACTTCTGCTTAACGCATAGCATACACATCATAACATCACGCCACAACATTTCCTTAACCATTTCAAGGATCTCAAAGGTTTGTGATGTAGGTTATGGTAAATTAGATGTCTAGTAAGGGGCAAAGGGGATTTATTTTCCTCTAGCCAATGCCATCGGAAGATCAAAACTCAACAACTTGAGTCAGGGGCTATGACCCACTCGATATGGTGAGCTTGACTCTTGTAGAAAGACCTTCAACGATATGAAGTTCTTCAATTAAAGCTGCAAATTTCAATTGCTGACATCTTCTTGTTTACCCCGCGAGTCCATAAAAACATTTCATACGCATATCACACATGTTATTGCATAAACATGTTTCAAAGCAGAGTTCTCATCTTCTTCGTTGTTTATTTCAGCAAGTAAAGAAATGGCTCTTGAATATACAATCAAAGACCTTCAGGCTCAAAATGCTCAGTTTCAACAAATGTTCCTGACTCTGACCCAGGGGAAAGAAGACCTGAAAGCTCTGATCGTCAAAAAGAAGGCTAAGAAGTCAAAGAAACCAGTTCGTGTTTTGAGTGTGGGAAGAAGAAGACCAGCTAACCGAGCTCTAGACTTCACAACCCCATCAAAGAGAGGGGATAATCAAGAGGAAGATGATGAAGAATCAGAGGAAGAAGACAACAATCCAGCCTCTGAAGAAGATGAACCAGACTATTCTGAGGAGCAATATCCTCCTGTTGATGATAAATACAAATGGCTGGAGGATTGCCTCAATGCCATGGAGATCAAAAGGGTGCCTGGTCTGGATTTTGAAGAATTAGGCTTGGTTCATGGAGTGGTCATCCCACCAAAATTCAAGGTCCCTACATTTGCCAAGTATGACGGTGTCTCCTTCCCTAAGTTGCACTTAAAGTCCTATGTCAGGAAGATCCAGCCTCACACTGCTAACCGGAAGTTATGGGTTCATTTCTTCTAAGAAAGTTTGGCTAGCACTCAACTGGATTGGTTCTATCAGCTAGAAGGAACTGACATCCATAACTGGGAAGACTTGGATACTGCTTTCTACAAGCAGTACCAATACAATGCTGACCAGGCACCAACTCGAGTGCAACTGCAGAATATGTCCATGAGCTCAAGAGAAGGGTTCAAGGAATATGTGCAAAAATAGAGGGATCTAGCTGGCAGGGTACAACTTCCTCTGAATGATCGTGAAATGGTAGACATGTTCATTGGCACTCTGAGAGGTCCATTCTTCAATTTGCTGATTGGGAGTTCCTCATCCGGGTTCACATAAATGGTTCTGACTGAAGAAAGGATCAAAAATGGTATCAAGAGTGGGAAGATCCCAATGGCTACATCTTCTAATGCTGAGAATGAGCCATTTTCTTGTAAGAGGGAAGCCAATGATGTGTCTGGCCAGAAGGGTCTCAATAAGGCCAACAACCACAATCAACATGTGGGGGCAATACTGGTCTCTAACTCTACACCTATGCAACGACACCAACAATGGAACTAGCATAAAGAGGTCGTGTCTAAGAGACAATTCACCAAAATCAACATGTCACTAGCTCAAGTGTTACAACACATGTTGAAAGCAGGGTTGATTACGTTAAAGGCTCCTATAAGAAATCCCAATATTTCTGCTCCTAGTTACCACCCCGACGAAAGGTGTGCATACCATTATGACAGTCCGGGACATGATACAAATGGTTGTTGGGCTCTGAAGAACAAAATCCAGGATATGGTTGACGCCAAATAGATTGAATTCGACCCTCCAGAGACTCACAAAGTGATCACTGTCCTAGGCCAAATCATTGAGAACGTCCAGTTCATTTTTATTTTTCATTTGTAATTTCATTTGTTGCTCGAACAATTATTGTTATGCCAACCTTTGGTTTTCCCATTAATGCATCGCATATGTTTGTCTTGAATGATTTCATTGTCATTTTATTTAAACTGTTTTCTTGCTTCCTTTACATGATATTCGACTCTCGATCGAAAGCTTTAAGCCTTTAGAAGGAGGATGATGAAAATGATACCACAATCTCTACAGTATGCTTTCGAACAAACCTCGCTGACGATGTACAAGCGTTGTTTCAAATCCCAAACCATGGAGTTATAAGGAAGATAATCCCTAGTCAACTCCTTTGAGCCAAGAAGTAGGAGTTTTTCTTTTCACACAAACTAAAACCCTTAATCGTAACCTGGGGCAGGGTAGTTTCTCAATCAATTCAGACGCGCATCCAGTCGCAATCTTCCGCTTCGTACACAGTTAATGGCATCGAAGATGTCCTCCCAAATCAAATACGGCGATGGTTCCACATAATTATCAAGACAGGAAGTCATTATCTCTCACAATAAAAGCCCGCTAAGTCAAAACCTATGAAGGAGACTTAATAAGAAAACTGGGGCATCCCGCTGACTGTAATCACAAAAAGAAACAGTTCAGGCAAAAGAAGGTATAACAAAATAAAAAAGAAATAGGTCCTACAAATCCTTAACAAAAAGAAAAGGTCACAAAAATGACTGCCTTCTCAAACAAACATTCAATCTCTGAACCATCACCGGAATATCAAGGACATTCTAAGACTCAATTGGGATCTAAATGCACAATTGACTGAGCATAGGACTGAAGAACATCACGAAGAGTGGGTGGGTACAAATAAATTTTGAGCCTTTATCCTTAGTTTCTTGAACCGTGAACCAGGCCACACTACAACCCTTAATAGTCCTAACTGAAGCATAGGTTAGTTCGGAAGCATACTGTTACAAAAGGTATCTTGACTCCTGTAGGACTTGCTATAAATCCTGAGTTGATATCACTCTCTTGCAAAATTTGTTTTACTAAAAAAATGAATTTTCAAACTTCAATACAGACATAAGCTTTGCATTCTTAAAATACCATTGTTTGTGTATGACTATTTGTTCAACAGCAGAGAAATTCACATGACAAATATCTAGTAAACAAAAACCTTATCAATGAAAAGGATCACCTCAAGTGGAAAAACATTTCCAACCAAGGGGAACGACATGATCATTGTCCATCATCTGGGGAAGTCAAGTCAAGATTCAAGGAATCTCTTAAAAATGCCAAATAGCCAAGGGAAGATCTCCATCTGAATCACTTGGGGCATTAGACATGAATTCCAACAATGAATCACGTACAATCAAGCAAAATCAATGTTCCTCAATAGATTTCTTCTCAAAACAACAACACAAGAATTCCCCAACAAAAACATTCTAAATAAACCAGATTCTCTCCTAGTACAGTGCATATATGATCCAGAGACGGATATCATTCTGACACTTATTTCAACACATCATCTAGAAACAGTTCAGGTACGATCCAGAAACGGATGTCATCCTGACCATACTCCAGATTCTCTCCTAGTATAGTGCAGATACAATCCAGGGACGGATGTCATTCTGACACTTATTTCAACATATCATCTAGAAACGGTTCAGGTACGATCCAGAAACGGATGTCATCCTGATACTTATTCCAGACTATCTTCTAGAAACAACTCAAGTATGATTCAGAGACGGATATCATCCTGATACTTATTCAGATCATCTTCTAGAAATGGTTCAGGTACGATCCAAAGACGGATGTCATCCTGACACTTATTCCAGACTATCTTCTAGCAACAGTTCAGGCATAATCCAGAGACGAATGCCATCCTGATACTTATTCAGACCATGTTTCAAGTATAGTTCATATACTATCTAGAGACGGATGTCATTTTGACACTCATTCAACACGTGTTTCAAGTACAGTGCAGATACGATCTAGAGACGGATGTCATTCTGACACTCATTCAACACATATTTCAAATATAATGCAGATACGATCCAAAGACAGATGTCATCCTGATACTTATTCCAGATTATCTTCTAGCAATAGTTCATATGCAATCCAGAGATGGATGTCATCTTGATACTTATTCAGACCATCTTTCAAGTACAGTGCAGATACGATCTAGAGACGGATCTCATTCTGACACTCATTCAACATATGTTTCAAGTACAATGCATATACGATCCAGAGATGGATGTTATTCTGACACTCATTCAACACATGTTTCAAATACAGTGCAGACACGATCCAGAGACAGATGTTAATCTGACACTCATTTAACACAGGTTTCAAGTACAGTGTAGATACGATCCAGAGACGGATGTCATTCTGACACTCATTCAACACAGGTTTCAAGTACAGTGCAGATACAATCCAAAGACGGATGTCATTCTGACACTCATTCAACACATGTTTCAAGTGCAGTACAAATACGATCCAGATACGGATGTTATTCTGACACTCATTCAACACATGTTTCAAGTATAATGCATATACGATCCATAGGAGGATGTCATTCTGAAACTCATTCAATACATGTTCAAGTACAATCATGACATAGATCCATCTACAAAATCTCCAGCAGGCACAGGGGCCGAAACATCCTGATGCGAAGTCATCGCGGAATCCTCAGCATACGTCTATGACATTTATGTTCCCCACAGAGCATAAACAACCAAATTTTTGGTCTCTTCCTCACCAAGTAGGAATTACTTTCTCCAGCAAATTTCCTTCAGGGAGCTGAAATCTGCCTTCCCCAGCCGAGCTTTATAACCTTAAACAGTTTATAATACCTCCTCTCAGGTAGAGTTTATTTCTCAAACTGTTGAAGCTTATTTCCCAACAGATTTTATTTCTGTACATCGGTAGAATCTTCCAACAAGCATCTCTCTCCACAGAGGTATCCTCGAGCAGAATCAATTCTCAAGCAGAACCAATCCCCAGCAGAATATCCTCAAATAGAAAGAGGGAACCCGACAAATCATATTCATTCATCATTCCTAGCGGAAATGAAGGATTCAACTTCTCAATACTCTCCAGCAGTAGTCCGGGATTTATTTTTCTAGACTGGGAAACATCTCAATAACATCCCATATTCATACATCATGGCATGTGCATACGCATCGCATACAGCATAATCTCATTTATTTTGAGAACATCGTCACAATGCATTTCATACATCATGACATTGCATATGACTAACTCTTTACCTTTTTCAGGGAAAGATCAAATCAACGAACACCGCTACTTATGTGACCTGGTAGTCTTCTCAAAAGCTTCGTCTGATGAAGGGCTATTTGAGCAATTTCCTCAGAAATATGTGCTCCCAGGATTTCCTCTAGTTCAGTCAGATCGACCCTAAGATCCATCTGATTTCTATTCCAGTTGAAGATATTCCAAGACTTTTGTCTGGTCCAGTTGAATAGATTCTAAGATTCTTCTGATTTCCATTACAGTAAAACTTAATCCAAGAACTTCTCTATTTCAGTCAGATTGACACTAAGATCTCTCTGATTTCCATTCCAATTCAAAGACATTGTGAAGCTTGGATTTTGATCAGATAACAGCATAAAGTGTTGTGAAGCCTGGAATCCGACCAGATAGCAGTTTACCCTGTCAGTTACTATGAAGCCCGGAACCTGACCGAATAATAGTCAGCCAAAAATTTAAGACGCTGTGAAGCCTGGATTTCGACCAGATAACAGTATAAGGTGCTGTGAACCCTGGAAATCGACCAGATAGCAGTTTACTATGTTAGTTACTGTGAATCCTGGATTCGATCGGATAGTAGTATACCTCATATTCAAGTTGAAGCCTGGACCCAACCAGATAACAGCTTAATTTCTTTAAATTATCGAAGCCCGGATACGACAAGATAACGATACACCTCAGATTCAAGTTAAATCCTGGACCCGACCAGATAACAGCTTAATTTCATCAAACTGCAAATCCTGGGTACGACCAGATAACAGTTTAATCTTGTTTCCCCAGTAAGTCGTTGTGAAGCCTAGAGCATGACCAGATAATAGTTAGCCTTATTATCCTCAGCAAGACACTGTAAATCCTGGATCCTGACCAGATAGAAGTTCACTTTTGTCTCTTCAATCAAATGATGACTTCCCAGTAGAGCAACGAACAACTAAAGCTCCTAAAACTCTATGTTCCAAGACAGATACCAACATTCCTCAATGTAGTCCTCTCTAACAGCAAGAGCAAGAATTCCCACAAAGGAATATCTCATGAAATCAACAGTCTTCTAGATGGCATCTTTAAGCCCATCTATGACGACTCTCTGTCATGTTCTGTGGATGGCATATTTAAGCCCATCTTCGATGGTCTCCTGTCACCTTTTCCAAATGGCATATGTAAGCCCATTCCCGATATTATTAACCAATAGTATCACTTCAGACGAGTGAAAATTTCTGCGCACTCGAGTGTTCAATCATCTTCCACCTTCAGATCACGAAAGGCAGACAAGTCAATCTACATCCTCAGGTTTAAGAAGATTGAACAGGGGCAATTGTTGTACCCCAAAATTTTCCCTCTCATGTTTTCTAAGCTCTTTCCCTACATGGTTGGTCACAAACCCTTACCTAAAGAAAAGGAAAATTTGTGAGTGATGTTTTTAAGTTTCCTTCGATTGGCGTCTCCAAAATGCCCTTCGATTGGCATTTAAACAAAGCCTTTCGATTGGCCTTGTAATAAGATCCTTCGATTGGCATTTCACCAAAGCATTTCGATTGACATTCCAAATGCTTAGATTGGTAGTGTGGCCAAGACCTTCAATTGGCATGGATACAAGGACTTTCGATGGCCTCATGAAAAGCCTTTAGATTAGAATTGTGTCAAGACCTTCGATTGGCATTCTGAAAGACCCTTTCGTTTGGCACCCTGGGCCAAGCCTTTCGATTGGCATGGCAAGGGATCCTTCGATTTGTCATTGTGTCAAGGCAGCTTCGACAGGCATGTTAACCGTGTCCTTCGATTGGCATGGACAAGATCTTTCGACTGGAATTCCAAAAGGTCCATTCAAAGAAGCATTCAAAGGGTCCATTCGAAGAACATGTAAAGAGCCATTCAAAGGAGCTTCATCAAAGTTGTTCAAAGGAGTTGAATCAGGGCCATTCGAAGGAAGCCATCAGCCTATTCGAAAGGGAGCATTCGAAGGCAAGTTACATATTATGCCAAATTTAAAAAAATAGACAAGATCCCTTATCTTTGGCCAAGGTTACATTTTGGTATTCATGGCATTCAAATGGTTGTTACCAACATTAATTATCTTGTCCCCTCCCTCCTACTCTATATAATCAGCATGCTTGCAAGCAAAAAAGAGGATGAAAAACCAGAGAGCGGGTCATACGAAATTGCAAATACACTCTTGGAGTTCTCCTGAAACTGTGCCAGTCATCACCAGCCCCTAAGAAAGCCCACGTCCAGAAACCAAAATAAAGCAATCCTTAACTAGGGTATCCACACCCATCACCATAAATTCATACACCGTTGTTGGTAAGGAAAATGTAAGGAATCAAATTCTATACTTTCTTTGCATATCATATTAATTCGATTTTCATTCATGACCGAAGGGCCTGGGTGTGGTACCCAGGCCTGTATTTGTTTCCTTTTGTTTCTATCACTTATTGCAGATCTAACATAAATAAGGCTACAACATGCAGGATTGAAAGACTTGGGTTTAGCACCCTGGTCATGATTTTCGTTTTTGCCAGCATACATTTACAGATTCATTGTCCTCATAGCATCCACCCCTGGATCAAAAGACAATCATCTCTCCCTGGGTCGAAAGACACCCATCTCCCCTGGATCAAATATTCCATCTATCTCCAGGTCAAAAGGTTGTTTCCACTCTGAATCGAAAAGACCATAACTCTCCTTGGATCGAAGCTCCCCTTTTCTCCCTGGATCGAAGGGTGTCCCTTGCATTTTATTTTTGTTTCGATTGACTTCTTTTTATTTTTATATTAAAATCAAAATCATAAAAATATTTTGGCTAGTTATTTTTCCAACTAAATTAATTTTGTAAATAAATTAATTAATTATTTTAACATCTTTTTTCTTAAAATTAAAATTAAATAGACTTAGGCTTTACTTTCTTTTATACCAAAAACAACAAAAAGATTTTCTTTTTTTACATTTTCAGACGTGTTTTCAACTTTGCGCGCGTTTATTTAATTTCGTATTTTTACTATTATTGTATTTGTTTACTGGATGTAATAGATAAAAATTAGAATATTTACTGCTTTATCCCCCATTATCCTTGTATAATGTAAATCCCCTCCCAAAAGCATTGTAATAGCGTAGGGCCTCTATTTTCTGCATTTTTTTACTACTTTTCATATTAACTGCTAGTAACTAGGTTTGTAGGATAAGACTGGAATCAAACGTTAGCAAACTTATCAAAAAGACAAAATATAACTGAATTGAACACACTTGCACATATACACCTCTAAGGTACGCCCACTTTGGTTACCTTTTAAAAAAACAGTCATGCGACGGGAATGCTTTAGCAAAGACCCATAAAATCAAAAGATCATAGTCCTTCGATGACCCTACAATTGCCTTCTTGGCAAATGATATAGTCCCTAAAATAGAATTGCGAAAGCATCTCCATAAATTGCCTTCGTGACTGTAACGTCCCTCCAATTGTCCCTCAAAACATCCGTCGACAAGGCTACCTACTCACAAATAGTAGGATAGCATTGTCTAAAGGAAAAGAGGAAAAGAACAACCTTTTCGAGTATAAAAGTAGATAGCTGTTAGAAGTTTTCTCAAACTACTTTTTGCACTTACACACAAAAACTACTTTTCAAAAGACATTTCAAAACACTTTGTATATTTTCTCCACTTTCTTGAGAAACATTACAAAGTTCGTCGTACTAAAGCGTTTTCAAAACATTTTCAAACATACAAAGCACAAAGGTATTTTAAAATGATCAAACCTCTAAGAGCCCGTGGAAAACCACGGATGGAAAGGGTGCTAACACCTTCCCTTTCCATAATCTACCCCCTTACTCAGAAAACTCTTGAAAAGGTATTTTTCTGTTCTTTTCACCCTTTCCTTAATTTGGATAAAAGAAAAGACGATGTCGACTCTTGCTTACCGCGACATTTACGAACAAAAAAACACAAAACCAGTATATAACAGTCGGTTCTGCCACCGTATCACAGAAACTACTAGTTAAGTCAAAACATAAGTTATTATTGCTAAATTAGCAACCTTTGCTCCATTGCCAACTCGTAGGTCAACTTCACCTTTTGCTAAATCTCTACTCCATTCAAGCCCCTACACATTTGTACAAATGTGAGAACCGCATCCAGTATCTAATACCCATGATGCTGAAGTAGATAAATTAATTTTTATAACAAAAATACTTGAATTTGAAGTCTCTACTCCATTCTTCTTATCTTCCAAGTACTTTGGGAAGTTTCTCTTCTAGTGTCTAGTCTTACCGCAATGGAACCAATGCCCTCTTTTGTTATGCCTCTACTAGGTTTCAAAGCAGGAATAGTAGGTTTAGTTTAGCAACATCCTTGATTTTCCCTTTACCAACCTGCTTGGTGGGCCTTTTCTTCATCTTCTTTCCATTACTGACCATCAGAATGGACTTCCCTTTTGACTTCACATTTTGCACAATAGTTCTTAACATGCTTAGAAACTCTGGAAGACTTTTTTCCATGTCATTCATGTTGAAATTCAGGACAAATGGACTGAAGCTCTCTGGAAACGATTGCAAGATCAAATCAGTTGCAAGTTTCTTTCTAAGGGGAAACCCTAACCTATCAAGGTTCTCTACATACCCAATCATCTTGAGTACATGGGGACCTACAAGGGTTCCCTCTGCTAACTTGCTATTAAAAAAGACCTTTGAAACTTGAAACCTCTCATTTCTTGCCTGCTCTTGATAGAGCGTCTTCAGATGTCGGATCATATCAAATATTGACATGTTCTCATGCTGCTTTTGTAACTCTGAATTCATGGTAGCTAGCATAAGGCAAGCGGTTTCATTGCCATCATCGACATGCTTCTTATAAGCATTTATTTTTGCCTTAGGTGAAGAACTAGGAGGTTCCACTTCAAGAACAAGTGTCTTCAAGACATACATCTTCTTATCATGCTTGAGGATAATCCTCAGATTCTGTTGCCAATCCAAAAAAAAAATTCCAGACAATTTTTTCTTATCAAGGATTTATCGCAAAATGTCGTTAGAGGTGTTTTTATCATGGTAATCTACAAGAAAAATATGAAAATATATGTATCATTAAAACAACATATTCAATTAGGCCTCTAATAAAATATGCTCCCACTATTTTACTCAAACCAAATGACCCTCATCATTTGATTCAGAAAATCCTGTTGGAAGAATTTCTAGTGGGTCAAGATCCACATTTCACCTTGTTTTAAGTCAGTGTTAGGCTGATTACACAAAACTAGGTTATTTAGGTAGGAACTCCTTCCAATTAAATCTCATAGAATTCTCAAATATTTTCAGTTGGGTGAATAACTCCTTATTCTAATCTGTCACATGAATCATTCCCAACTATTGCTTCTAAATATGTAAATCTTATTATACTTTGTTTAGTTAAATTTCACCTAGTGTTTTAGCAATTGGATATTACATTTATCCCATCGCACCTTACTAATATAGAACATACACCTCGCGTTAGGCGAAACCTACATTTTTTGATACTAGTATTGATGAGTGCTAAAACTTTGAAAGCATAAACTTAATATTCCTTTTGAGGTAATTTTATATTAGTTTGATCTTATTGACTTAACATGCAAATCGTCTCTCACACGCATCCACATACAAACACATGCATCAACATACATATAAAAAGATACAGTTATGGCCCCTAGCGCAATTGTTCTCCCAAGCCAATGAGAGAACCTAAGCTAACCTAATAACGATCTAAAGTTCTCCAAGATAGATCTCCATTGTTGTCAACCTTCAATCTTGTCTTCTTCCTTTTCTTAATTAAATTACATTACATAAAATAATACTCGTTTTACATACGAGGGAATGAGATGAAAAAAGAAGTTACATCAAGAGATTAAGAGAAAGGCACGACACGCATGTCTTATTTTAAAATATCAAAAACAAAATAAAGGAATCTAAGGCCATAATTGATCACCACAAGACAACAATAATAAACACTTTATTATTATTTTTATAATTATTATTATTATTATTATTATTTTAAATTTTGTTAATTAAATAAATCAAATTAAATTTCGACGATTGTTCACACTATGCGGAGTAAGCCGGGGGTTCTGCTGCCCGACCAGCAGACGGTGGTCAAGGGGGAAAGGCCTCCTTGCGGGGTTGTTAGGGGCAGCTCCCCGATGCAAAATTTCAATATACAACTCATTTAAAATCAGCGTCGTTTTTCACCCAACTCTTGTATTGTTATAACCCTAATCCGCATAACTCTCTGACAGCACAACCTTTGTGTCATCATGAACCCTAATGCAAGTAATTTCATACCGTCAAACACAAGTCAATTGATAATTCAATATGATTGATAAATATGCCATTGCTTAACCATACTAACGTCAAATTTCGAAGTGAATGACCAATGATATTTCAAAAGAATAACAATTATTCTGTGATTGAATGAAAGAAATCGAAACAACATATCCAATATACCATCTTTGCACCATAATTGTTTATATCATATATAAAGTTGATTGATCAAATTAGTGTAACTTATGGACGACCGATGTATCACTGATTCACCATACTAGTGTCAGATTCCAAAGTATAATCAACATCGATTTGCCCAAATAGTACACAACATGATCCCAAAATTAAATTTAATCGATTATTATTCAATTCATTTCATGTTTTAATCTGATTAATACAAAACACACATAAAATAAACAGCTATAAGATCCGTGGTTTCGTAAGTGGCTCTAATACCACTGAAGGAAAGTTGCGATCCAGAACGCAGCAGAAAATTAAAATTTTCCTTTAGTGATCCTTACAAATGGGTTGAGTGATAGAAATCATTGCCTCTTGAGGTGATTTAGACCTTTGATGTTTTGATCATGAACGTTGATGAATAGCAATGTATCTACTCAGTCCACACGAACAGGTCGCTTCCGGTCATAATGCTAGCTGCTTACGAACAAAAACTTTGAGTGAGAGAGTGAGACAAAATATGGAAAGGGTTTAAAGTCCAAAACTTTGTCAAGTGAAATGCTTCAGCACAAGGGTTCTATTTATAAAACCACTTATATGGGCTGTAAGCTAAAAGCCCAATTAAGGATGTAACCTAAAATCCCAATTAAGCCTACGGGTATCATACCTTATGATATACCGCATATCACTTAAGCGCATGGTACCTTACCATATTCAATATTTCACTTAAGTGTATTATACCTTACGGTGTTCTACAACTCACTTAAGGGCATCGTACCTTACGATGTTCCTTATTTACTCTATCTCTCATCAACCTGTCCTTATGTGTGTGACCTTGTAGGTTTTCATGATGTTGGCAATTATATTAAATTACACATTTAACATAATAAATAGTGAGCAGTATCTAGCAACACATCATGGCTACCCAAGTCACGAAAATGTCATGTGATCTGACAAAACCTTTATGTGATAATATTTTTGCGTACAAATATCCTTTTGCCCTTATGTATATATTGAACACAAGGCATAGATGTGTCACCCTTTTCCAGTTTAATATTGGGCCCTTAGACATTTATCCTGTTATGCAGGATAAGAAAATTCTATCTAGGTCACTCATGTCCCTCAGCATGCTTTATGAATTACTCATCAACTATCTTTATGATCATCCAGTTACACGTAACATTTTATTAGCAATAAAGTAATTAACTCTACATCTAGGGTCCGTCGTGGTTTCAGGTCGAAGGGTGGTATACACCATTATCACCATGAGAATAACTTATGACACCTTGCATAACATTCTATGTAGTAGTATCATAGCTGGTCAATCAAGTATAAATGTTACTCCTAATATGCATACCTATGTCAAGACTTGATAACTGCTTATCCATGATCTATGAGGTGTGATCATCAGTCTATCTTCATAATAATCTCAATGTTTTAATCGTATCCCACTTTGCAATAAAGATCGACTATGGATACTTTAAGAATAGTGTTCTTATGTTTAATGGGATCTCATGATTAAGTAACACTTAACATTTTATTAAACAGATGAACCATTCTAGGAATTTTATTATTTTGGAAAAGCAAACATAATAAATAAATGCCTTTTATTATTAATAAATAATTGATATAAGTATCAAAAGTATTGGCCTCTAGGGCTTACACCAACATTGATGTATTGTTGTCCCGGAATTGAAAAGCGCACTAAAAATGTGAATTAATTTGTGTCTATGCATTGTTTGATTATCACGAGATTTTTGTTTGACACCGATGTTAAGATTAGGATATTTCGACTCAACTTTTGCGCGTTTCATGAAATAACACAACATTGTCTGAAAAAGTATTTTTGCTTGTACAATGAGTTTTAATTCTTGGAAAATACTCGTTTGAGTTTAATTAATAAATTGTTTGACATCAGTGTCGATTTTAAGTGATTTTATTTCGATTTTTGGTGCATGTTCATGATCACGATGTTGCTGCCCCGTATTGGTAAGCACATGTAAACATTAACTTAATTGTCATTTTGATGCATATTTGAGTTAAATTCTACAAGCACTTAATAGAGGAGTTAAGTTTTCACGACTTCAATTCAACTTTTGGGGCCCTTTCATGTGCTAACTATGCTGTCCGGATATTCTAAATTCTAAATACATGTACATTTGCGATTCAATTATTATTTGATGTGTACTTGATTGTATTTGAGCATTTGTAAGTCATCTATGATGGATTATGTTATTTTCGACTTTAGTTTTTGATCCATTTCATGTATTGTTGCGGTGCTTCCAGATTTTCTAATTCCGTGTTTTGATACTTGTTCGGAAGTTATTTCTTTGCATTGTGGTCTTCACATTGTCCAGAATTGCTCCTAAAAAACATATAGCTCACCAAAACTTTTGAGGTGAACTACGAGTTCCTTGATCCCCATTGCACGGTCGGTGGTATGTAGGCACAAAGATTCACAACCGCAATAGGCGTGACTAATAAAATCTTCTCTTTTTGTACATAATATTTTTCATCCATGCATTCCATTTTAGCATTAAGATTTAGAAATAGATTAGATACACCCTTAGAATAGAACAAACTTAAGTGGATCATGTGGAGTACCACAGATGGGAGGGGTGATATTACCTTCCCCTCGCGTAACCGACTTCCTTACCCTTTTTCTCTTGGTCGTGATGACCATGCTCCTTTCCTCCCCTCAGGTTTACTCAGTGTTTCCTTTCCCTCCCTCTCTTGGGATAAATAACATTGATGGAAACTATTCTATCTTTTTCCTCCTTCGCATTTCGATGAAAATCCCAGATGCGACAGACTGAAACTTAAAGTTTATATCTATGGTCGAAAGACAAAGTGGTCGAAAGCTCAAATTTTTGAAAACTGGTGGTGGTAAAGATTATGTGTCGAAAGACTTCATTACATTGTGTGAAAAATAAGGGATTGTGCATGAGGTGGTTCCACCCTACACTCCACAACAAAATGGAACTGCAGAAAGAAAGAATCGAACCATCATGAATATGGTGAGAAGTATGTTAAAAGGCAAGCATTTACCTAAAGAGTTTTGGGGTGAAGCCATTTCGACAACAACATACTTTTTTAACAGATGCCCAACAAAGAAGCTAGAAGGAATTACTTGATGCGTCTGCAAGTGCACGAAAGTATCGAAGTAATATAAAAGATTGTCGAACCCACAGAGACTAATATCAACCTACTTTAATCTATTGTTGCTTTGTAAAGCTAAGGATGATAAATAATTGATTAAGGGGAAACCAAGACTAGAATAAAAACTAAAATAAGATTAAGTAAATATATAAGAAAAGAGAGGTCAGAATATGGATTCTGTGTACATCAGGGAATCTGTGACTCATGGGCGTTAATTTATGATTAAATAGTATTTAATAGAAAATATTAGTTTAAAGGTTAAATCTCACACTCTCACACTATTGAATAAATCCACACTCCCTAACCATGAGATTTTCCTCTCTCTCGCAATTTCTAATTAAGAAGCATATTTTGAAAACTAATTAAGTCCTAATCGATACCTAAAATGCTCTCTCCCTCTTTAGGATCGATGCCCCGATCCTATTATCTGGTCATATTCTCACGCTCTTGCTTTATCGACTAGAACCTTTATTAATTCTCACTCTCGTGACAAATCATGTTAAGTAACCTCTCACTCTCGTGACAAAGCTATTTAAATTAAACTTGAAAAAAAAAGCTACAACAATATTAATGCAAAACTTACGCCAACTTCGTTACTGAGTTCTCTCGGAAACGATGATCCTCACATACCAGACTCAAGACAATTTAGCTAGACATGGAAGTAAGCGTAAACAAAGTAAACATGACAATTGCAAATAAAAACAACATGGTAATGAAATTAAACAAAGCGATAAACAATAATAAGAAGAAATATAATAAAGAACCTGTAAAAACTTGAAATAAATACGGAATTGAAATAACTTTAATTAATGAGGGAAAGATTTGATCCAAGCAATTATAAATACTATGGGCCTAAATACTAATGGTGGAGTAGTTCCTTGATGTGAGAAACTACTCCTTTTAAATTTGTAATTTCTTCCTAAAAACCATGAACAGCGCTTCCGCGGGAAAACTTGGATGCCTTGAAACTGAATGCAAGGTCCTTCATATAGTGAAAACTAGTAGAAACTGCTTCCAAAATCGTGTAAGTGGTGGAGATCAATAAGGGAAAGTGGGAGAGAGCAATTCTAATTCTGCTGAAAATTCTACGTTGCACGTCCACGGCGACCTCCATTAGGTCCACGGCGACCGCCATTGTTATAAAATGTGCCATTTTTTAACATTGACACCACAGCGGTCGCCATTAGGTCCACAGCGACCGTCATGCACCAAAAAGTGCTATTTCATGATCTTTTTATTTCTTTGTTGTTCCTTTTATGGTTTCTTGTCATAATTAATTTATACCTGAAATACAAACATAAGAAGACATAAAAGTAATAAAACATAACAAAGTGATACTAAATAGCACGTGAATCGTGTCTAAAATACGATACATTTACGTGTTATCAACATCCCCACACTTAAACCATTTCTTGTCCTCAAGCAATCAACCAACACGGGAAAAAGAAAGAATTAAGCGTGATTTGAAACAAATACACACAAAACTCTAATCGTATGCGGTTGCCAGAATATGTCAAATTAATCGGGACTAAGAATAAATACCAAGGATACTATAATGACACATTGTTCAAAAACTCCCACTTTATGTAATACAATTTGAATCATGCCATTATAAATCAACCTATATCTTTATCTTTATTTCACTCTTTTTCATTCAAGAGCAATTACATTATGAATGTTATCCTTACACGCACATAGTAAGGAAACCTGTTAGTGATTATGATATTTATTAGCATGAGGTTCTGGTAGCTAAAGTGGTGCACCCCTTTTCACCCAAATGTAATCGCAGGGGATCAGATCGTAATCTGCCCTACCAAGTCCAACACCAAAAACCAATGGACCAGCTAGCAATGGGTGTTATGATCGTGTTTTTATTGGTTTAAAGATCATTGGGCTAAATGATCGGGCGAGGGTCACCTAACTTAGAAGGCGCATTCCTTATTTTTTAATTAATACAGACATTTATCAAATTAATTAGTGATCATTCACTTATTTTCATCAGCTTCCTTATGTGGTTTGTGCTTAAGATGGTGTTGGCTGCTAATATAAACTACTTAAGAGCTACTTTGCAAACTTGAGCTAAGGTCTCGGCATAATGGGTGCCCAAATTGATATCATATAATGAGGGGATTTAGGGTGTCATAACAGTATCAATGATATTAAGACTTTCCCAAGTCTCTCTAACACAACATATAGTGTGACAACCTATATAATTTTAGAGTGTGTGCCATGCATCAAAAAGAAATATTTTGGTGGAGGTTAAAATTTTAAATTTTTGGGGAAATTCAATAACAACTGAAATACAGGCATACAAACTCGACAACACATGCAATGACTCGACCAAATACTGAAAACAAATAAAATCCTAAAAACATGAAATAAACTAGAAAACAATAAATCAAACTAAACAGCGATAAATGAAAAGTGAAAAAGCTTCCTCCCCCACACTTAAACTGAACATTATCCCCAATGTTTCGATAAACTGTGGAAATGAAATATAGAACCTATGTGAATGCTACTGCGTGCCAAATCCTCTCTGATCCTACTTTTGTAGTTCATGTCTTTATTGGCCACATCTGCTTCGGCGGTGGGTGTTTTGAGATACCTTTATTTATTGAAACTGCTCTTTTCTGAAGTAGCTCATCATGTTATTCATTTTCGGAGGAAGCGATAAGTGCAAAAATGTCATTATTCTGTGTATATAATTTCTCGCTCTTATCAGTTATTTTGTTAATATTCTTTGAATAATTATCCGCTTTTATGTAAATATGTATACTTAGTGTATAATTTTATTTATGATTAGTTTGTGTATCGTTTGATATTTTTAATATCTTTTTGTAGGCATTTTCGTGTATTTGAAGCATCGATGAATAAGGTGTCGAAGGCACGGCTCCAGATAGGCATTTTTTGACAAAATAAGGAATTTTTGAAGTTCCAGGTTCGTCTTAGAGCGGTCACAGAGCGCATGTTTAGTGTCCAGGAAGAGGCGAGCATGCTAAGCATTGTATTTTGCGCTTAGCACACTCTAAGGCGGTTTATTGGATAAGTGAGTGTGTGCTTAGCACGAATGTTGGCGCTTAGTGTGGTCTGCGTAACTCAGTTTTATCATCTCTTTCCCTCTTGGAGAAGCTCTGATCTAATTTTCTGTAGTTTAGAGGTTTACCCAACATCATTAGGTGGTGCATCTTGTCGATTGGTTATGGGTTGTCTCGAATCGTATTGACACCGCGAGAAGTTTCATATTCATCTTCTTCTTTCCTATGTATCATTCCAATGGTGGGTTTTGTATGTACATCTTTACTCTTTATGTATGTACATTTATTGATCATGGGATTGTATGAAATCTTTTTACAAATTAATACCAATATTTGTTCTTGCTTTTTGCTTTATTGGGTAGTTTTGGTTTGTCATAGACATATGTTTTCTGAATCTCTTCCTTAAACGAATATCTATTAGGTCCTAGACGCTATACATAGATTTAGGATTAATATTCATGTGGGTATCAGTTATGAAATGCATCCCGGTTGTTTGAGTTGCGCCTGAGATTGCCTCCGAGAGCAATACAGGTGATGTCTCACTTTATGCTAGATATAGACTTAGTGTGAGCGATACGTGATGGTATTGACGAGTAATTTAGGTTGCATGAAATTTATTGACGAGTTTAAGTATTTGACGAGTAGAGTGAAATGCGATTCCAGAATGAATTATCTTAGGTTCCAGATGATTGTTTATCGCTTTATTTATTGCTTTTTTTTTTTTACTTTTCCCGCGTTTTTTCAGCAAACCCCTTTTCCAAACATAGAAGGATTGAAACTGTTGAACAATAGTTTTTCCCTCTCACTAATCCATGTTGAGACGATATGATATACCCTATAAACATACTTGCTTTTTCTTTCCGCTTTACCGCTTCAGCAAAATGGCATTGTTGTGGGGGATCGTTGTTGATATTAATTACATTGCAATAGTTTTGCTTTCTAAGTTACGTAAATATGTTTATATCGTACATTTGTGCATCTTTTACATACTTTTCATTTGTATATCATATAGGTGTTTTGTTTCACGTATGCCAAAGTATGATTAGATGTGTATTTCCGGTAAGAAGTTAAAGAGATTTGAGCGAAGGTGAGAGTGAAGTGTTTGGCTCGTCTGAAGTAACGTGTTGGTTTAAAAATAATAGGCGTCTAGCTTACAATGTAAAACAAGCATGTTTTATCATTTTTTTCTTTGTTAGTTTTTCATTCTAGCTTAAGTAATGTGGTGAACATTCATTAAACAAGTTGTGTTGGATTAAAATGTCCATTGTCAACCTTAGGGATTCAAAGGGCTTAACATCCCCCCATGGGTGGCTACACAGGTGTGTTAGGTGGGCCAGGTAGGCCCCTTATTGGATTCTCTATAAGGAAGTAGAGTAGCACCTTGGCTACAAGCAATGACTTTTAGTGTAGGGTTTGAACATAGTTTGGTTCTACATCTTTGTAATAGTTTTAATGATAACAAATACATGATATATAGATAAAGAACAAATGTGCTATTTAATAATTTAATAAAATATACAAAGAAGTTCTGAGAAAGAAGCATAGAAGTTTACGAACTAAATTACGCTAAGAAGATCTGATGAGAATTTTTGTACAACTATTGAAATGTCACGCTCAAAGAAGTTCTAATGCTAAAACTTCTGAAGCACCAAAGTTGCATGCTAAAACTCTGATGATCTAATGTCTCAATGTTAATATTCTTATTCTGATCAGTTTTTTAAAGAAGCAAGTTCTGATGTGTTACAATTCATCCATTGCAAATCAAAGAGTAACGGTTGGTACCAGACAAGACCTATATTTTTGGAAAGTGCATTAACATCTTTTTATCAACCTTCCAAAATCATCTTCTCTTGTCTCATATTCTTCGCCTATATAAAGAAGTCTTGAGGAGTGATCAAATATACTTGTGCATACAAATAAGTATTCTCACAAGCTCTCTCTTATATATTTATTGTGCTTTAACCTTGTGTATAAATCACAGTCGTGATATAGTTTTTCTAGAAACATTATTGTACATATTTTTATTCATATTTTTTAATACCTTGAGAAACCAAGTTGTGGTTTAATCTCAAGAAGATATTGACGGTAGACTTTGTGATTGTGTAATCAAAGTTTTGATTAGTGGATTAAGACCTTGTTTGAGAGAGGTGAAATTACATTGGCGGGTGGTATGGAGTAGTCTGAGTTCAAGTGAACCAGAATAACCAAACATGTCATATTGTTTTAATTTTTGAAAACCATAATTCAAACCCCCTTTCTTGTATTTTTCTATCCTTTAATTGGTATCAGAGCTCCTGGTTCTAGGTACTAACACTTAACCGTGTCAGAAAAAGATCCTAGCAAGAAAAACACTATGGTGGGACCAATTCAGAACAACAATAATGATAACTATGGTGAGAAAGACATAATCAACGGCAAACCTCCAATCTTTGAGGGTGAGAACTTCGATTACTGGAAAGACAGAATAAAAAAAAATTCTCATGACGTTGACTCTGGGATATGGTAACTGATGGCTACATTCATCCATTTGATGCAAGCAGCCAGAATATCGACAAAAAGAAAATGACAGATCAACAAAAGAAATAATTTAGAAATCATCACAAGGCCAGAACAATCCTCTTGAGTGTTATCTCGTACACAGAGTATGAGAAGATAACAAACAGAGATTCAACTAAGAACATGTTTGACTCTCTGAGAATGACGCATGAAGGCAACATACAAGTCAAAGAGACCAAAGCTCTTGCACACACCCAGAAGTATGAGGCCTTTAAAATGGAAGAAGATTAAACAATTAAGACAATGTTATCAAGGTTTCAAATTCAGGTTGCTAGGCTAAAAGTTCTAGACAAAGGTTACTCAACATCAGATCATGTAAAGAAAATCGTCAGAAGCTTAGCCTATAAATGGAGACCCATGGTCACAGTCTTAAAAATAGCAAAAGATCTTAACAAATATATCTTGAAGAACTTATCAGCTCTTTGAGAAGTCACGAGATAGAACTAGATGAAGATGAGCCCCAAAAGAAAGGTAAGTCTCTTTCTCTTAAATCTAATAAAAAATATGAAACTAAAGCTTTTTAGGCAGAAAAAGAAAACTCTGGTTGATCCTTGTTAGAGGAAGACAAACTATCTCTTCTCTCTAGAAGAGTCCATCAGTTGCAGAAGCACAGACAGAGGAAATTTAGAAACCCCAGAGAACTGGAAATCACTCTGAATCATCCTCTGGATACATAAAATATAGCAACAAAGATGTTGTATGTTACGAATGCAATGAACCGGGTCACTACAAAAGAGACTGCCCAAATCTTCAGAAATAAAATCCTATGAAGAAGTTCTCCAAAGAAAACAAGAAAAGTCTTATGGCAACAATGGGATGACTCAGAATCCTCTGAAGTTGAAACAGAATCAGAAGATGAACGAGCCAATATAGCTTTAATGGCCAACATATCAGAAGACACAATTACATCAGAATCAGAAGAGGTATTTTCGAAATTCTCTAGATCTCAATTAGAAGAAAGTTTGTCTGAAATTCTTGAAAGATATCAGCAACTTCGAGTCAAATACAAGAACTAGAAATGTCTTCTTGTATCTGAAACTAAAGAAACTAGGAAACAGAAAACAGAAAACTCTGGGATAAAAGAAATTAATTATAAACTTAAAAATGAATTACAAAAATATCAGAAAGAATCTAATTCAAAAGTTTCAAATAGTTCTGATAACATCATAAAATAATATGATCACAACTTTCAAAAATTTCTAGCTAGAAACAATGATAGAAGCAAGATGGCTTCAATGATCTATGGAAATAGCAGAAACAGAAGAAAAGGTGTAAGATATGTAAAACCAAGAGGAGAAGAATCATATCAACCAAAGAAAGTTGATGATATGGTTATTGTTGTACCCCAAAATTTTCCCTCCCATATTTCTCAAAATATTTCAAGAAAAATCTCCAAGTGGCTCAAGGTTGCTCAAGTGTTGGTCAGACAAGCTATCTCCTAAAGCAGTCTACCCCAAATTAGGGTTTTGTGTTGCATCAAAATCCTTGAATCCAAATGACCTCAAGTTCTCCCCAATGTCCTAATATGTTCTCAAGATCATCCATGTCAAGTTTCAAGCTTTGCATAGGAAGTTTGCTCAATCAATTGCTCAAAGGTCCAAAAATCGACTATGATAGGGCAAAAGTCAACTATGACTTGCAAACAGTCAAACTTCAAGATTTTTTGTCAACATTCTCATTTTGAAGGATATTTTATCATTTGATCAAGGGTTTATCGTGATTCATCAAGGATTGCTCAAAATTCATCAAGACTCAAAAGTTGCTAAATTAGGGTTTTGTAGGAAAAGTCAACTCAACTTTGACCAAGCATAACTTTCTCATAATTTATGAGAAATGACCCATCCAAATCTCATTTTTAAGAGGATGAAATTCCCTACAATCCATCTTCATACCCCGAGTTCACAAAATGCACTCACAAGAAGTTATGAATTTTGACATTATAGGTCATTTTGAAAAGTCAACAAAACACCTTTTTTTCCAAAGCTTCTAACATGAGAATGGAATATCAAAATGTGATGAGACAAAAAGTTTTGATTAGAGGACACCTCAATCTTTCTAAAAAGTTCAAGAACACCTCCAAAAGTTCAAAATTGAAGAAGTTATGCATTGTTGAAGTTGGACTTTTTTGCAAAATTGCCAAAAGTCAACTATCCCCAAAACTTCAAATTTTTCCAAATGGGCCCATTCTTTTTCACTTGATTTGAGTTTACATTATTTCCCACGTGCCCTAGCTTCAGCCATGTGCCCATATCTCATTTATATTATTTAATTTGATTTTTAGTTGAATTTATTCATTTTAAATCAAATAAAATCATATAAAATCCAAGGCATTGATAATTCATGATTTTCTGGTTGTTTTAGGCTTTGATCACAGCTAGCATTACAATCAAATTCGAATCAAGGCTTGTAGGCACAAAAAGATCGAAATCAAATCAAATTTGGAAGGTTTTAATGGAGGGATCAAACCAAATTCATGAGCATTGATAGGGCAAGATTTGGACCAAATTTGTTACCCTAATACAATGTACCATACATAAGCAAGGCAAGGACACGAAAATCAGGGTTGGCAAGCACTTGTAGAGGCTGAACTGACTTTGCAAAAATCATAAAAAAGTGGGAGATCGAAATCAACCCTAGAGGCATTTTCAGAGCTTGATATTGGTCCCAATCGATTCCTGGCAACGCACATGAGCTAACTCGATCCAAACCAAGCATTCTCAGGCCCCCATACACATTGTAAGTCTCATGCAACTCACCCTTGTTCTTGATTTCGATTTGAGTTATTCTGGCATCTATTAAATAAACTAATAGCATATTTGTGATCACAAGAACATTTGCAAGCTTTTGGTATTAACGAATTGCATTTATATGATCTGTAACAAGAATCACCATAGTTAGGGTTCTTGGAGTTTTTTTGGGGTTTTCTGTTTCAGGTACAATTGGCCCATAAGAAGAACATGGTTGTGATCAGGAGATCATGACAAACTCAACCCTAGCCTTGAAAATCATTTATATGGCCTGAGGACGATTTTAGGATGAACCTTCGTTTTTTGCTGCGGATAGAAATCTGCAGGTAATGTTACAGGGATGTGAGGACAGGGATGAAGACGTGTCATCCATCCATTAGCCAATTCAAATAATTGTGCGCGTTTTTGTCTTTCTGGCAATGGCTTTGTTTTTTATATAATATATATTATTAATATTATTATTGTTAACAAAACAGCAGCGTGCTTTAGTGGTTGCCATGTCAGCCTTAAAGTGTTCCAAGGCTGGAGGTCAGGGGTTCGAGCCCTGCCTCCAGTAATTTGTGTTTTCTCATTGTTTTTCAGGTAATTACATGCATACGCCCATCTGCAATCCACCATATCCCTCACCCATCCAGGCGCCAGATGGCCAATGTCCAGATCTAGTGGTCAATGATTGGAGGTCCACCAAGAATCAGGTCAATGCGCACTTACTGGATCAGGAAAAGTCAAACGGACCAGCTTTAAATGGGCCAAGAATTTTCTTTCCACACCCTTCAGAAACAGGCCCCATTCTTCTACTTTTTTTATTTTTGTTTTGTTTATTTAATTTATTTGTTTTATTTTATTCAATTTATTTTCTAACCAATCACATATTTTCTTTTCTTATCAAAAATCACAACAAAATATTTTTAATTCAGAATTTTATTTTTTTATTTATTAATAAATACTAACTAAATTGATTAGGTTTAATTAGAGAACTTTAATTTATTTTATTTTTTGTAAATATTTAAAATTAATTAGACTTAATTAGGTTTTAACTACTAATTTAATTATTTTTAATTTCTTTCTTAAATAATAAAAAACTCCAAAAATAATTTATTTTTTTCATTAATTAACTTATTATTTTAATTTAGTTATTTAATTTAGAATTTAATTTCTTTCCTTAAACAAATAAAAACAACAAAAAAGCAATTTTCTTTCAAAAGGGTCAAAACCCTAAATTTCGCACTCGGTTTAATTTCCCGCGCGCTTTATTTATTTTTATCCAATTATGTATCTGCTTACGGATTGTAATAGTTAAATAGGACATTTAATTATTTTTACCTCTTTATTTTATTTTTCAAAGGGTTTGTCTTTGGCGATGTAAATACCCGACGCCTTGTAATTTAAATTCTGCACTTTTAATTCTGCAAATTATAACTGTTAGATGTTTGATAATAGGGTTTGCATGACAAGACTGAATGTTTAATCCTAAAATCAAATTAGATCACCCTTAACATGTGCAAAGATAAAAATAACTGAAAATGACACACTCGCACATGTGCACTCTTAGGGTACACCCCACTTGGTTGCCTTCATACACGGTCATTGAGTATAAGTCGTTTTAGAGGTCGCCCTCTTGTCTAAAAAGATCATAGTCGCCTCGAAATGGTTTCCTCGGATATTGTTGCCTCAAACAAATGATGTAAGACATTAGGGTTACCGCTAAAGCGTCCTAACATTGCTTTGGTGACCGTATGTCCCTCATTCGAATTGACCCTCAAATTCCAACGACGGTGCTACCCACTCACTAATATTGGGATAGCATTGTCTAAAGGACATTAGCATAGAACGATTCCTTTTTCGAGTAGGTAGATAGTTCTTAGATACTTGCTCTTTCAAAACAAAACAAATTTTTCACACTTACACTCCTTTTCGAACAAAGTTTTCAAAGCACTTCATTACACTCTTGAGGACAGAAGCAAGAGTTAAATCGAAGTTTCAAACAAAAACTTTTTCAAAACCCACAAGCACAAAGAAAACAATTTTGAAAACAATTGAGCAAGTACCTAAGAGCCCGTGGATAACCACGGATAGAAAGGGTGCTAATACCTTCCCTTTCTATAATCTACCCCCCGAACCCGAGAAATATCTCGAAAAAGGAATTTTTCTTTGCTTTTTTCCTTTCCTTGTTGGATAAAATAAAAGTCGGTGGCGACTCTTGCTTACCGCGGCATTTTGCAAAAACAAACGCAAAACACAAACCAGCATTCCAAAAACAGTCAGTTCTTCCACCGTATCACAGAACTGGTGACTCTGCTGGGGACGCTTATAAGTGGGGTGTACCTTAGGAATAGTTCATATTGTTTTCAATTGCTTGACTTGTATTCTTTATCTTTGTGGGTTTGAATCGGAGTTACTATAGATCCTAACCCGGATCTGGGGGATACCCTTTAGGTAAGTAGCAATAAACTGTGAGGGAACTGTACGACGTAGACCAATACGGTTGAAGAAGTAGCTACGTTGGTGTGGCACTTTAGTTTGTACCGATATCCCTTATGGCGCAACCAGGAGAATATGGGTCTTCTAAGGGGTCATTAAGCACCAACTGACCTTAGAACATGTAATTGACCAACTTGGCCATAGAACAGTAGCAGTATGCTACACTCATTGAGACCAAACTCTCGCGATGATTCTGGCTGCAAGAAAAGGTTGCTAAACTGGAATTATAACTGATCGAGGGTGGTCAGTGATATTGAGATCCTCTAGAACCCGGTTACTATTTCTAGGACAGGTTTGAACCAACTGAACTGAAAGAGGGTAGTACCTAAGCTCCTTTCCAGCCTGAAATCTAAGGGCTATCTGTGTGACTTGTGTGCCCTTACCATGTTTACTATTTGTGGATACTTGTGGTGTGTTTTCTATCATGACATCATGCATCATGACATTGCATGCATATTTCATTGGACTAACCCATTTCAAAGACAGAGGGGATTCATCTTTGTTCTGTTTTGTAGGTCATGGCATCTATGCGTAGAAACACTATTCGGATCAACTTTGTCCAGATTCCCACTCAGCTTAAGGATTTGGTTGTAAAGGTTCCTGATACTTCATCCTTTATCAGAAGAAATGGGCACCTCCTGGGTTTGGTCACTTCCAGATTGGATGAACAGATGATGAGTGTCTTAGTCCAGTTCTTTGATCCATTGTACCACTGCTTTACTTTTCCGGACTACCAGTTGGTCTCTGCCTTGGAAGAGTTCTCTGATCTACTCGGCATTTCCATCCTAGAGCAGACCCCGTTTACAGGTAGGGAGAAAGTCCTTAGGCCAGAAGAGATTGCTTCAGCCCTCCATCTGACAAAGGCTGAGGTAATGTCTAACTGGGAGACTCGAAGTGGGACAAAAGGCTTCTTGGCTAAATTCTTGGTTGATCGGGCTAATCAGTTCTGGGACAGTCTAGACTTTCAGGCATTTGAAGACATTCTGGCTCTTCTCATATATGGTTTAGTATTGTTTCCTAACTCATATTCTTTTGTTGACGTGAATGCAGTAAAGATTTTCATGTCCGGTAATCATGTGCCCACTCTCTTGGGTAACATGTTACACTCTCTTTATGCCCGTACTGCTCGGAAACGAGGAACCCTTATGAGTTGTGCACCACTTCTGGCGAGGTGGTTTATTTCTCACCTCCCCAAATCAGTTTTGAAGAACAAGGAAGGCATGGGCTAGGCCTACAGGATTATGTCTCTCTCTCATAATGACATCATCTAGACTATTAAAGGCATGGAAGATATGGCTATTATTGATCGCTGTGGGGAATACCCCAATGTTCCACTACTTGGAGTTCGAGGAGGGATCACCTATAAGCCTTGTCCGGCCTTACGTCAGTTTGGGAGAGTTAGGAGGGACGGGCCTCATGATTTACTAATGCCGAGCATTGTCTTTGACTTCCAAGGGGATAGTGACGAGCATCGCCGCAGGTTCATACGATCTTGGGATAGGGTACACAGGTTTGATCCGCACGAGTTAGGGACGAAGACTTCTTTTCTGATGGAGCCATATCTCCTATGGGTTCAAATCCGTGCCCAAAAGCTGGGAATGTCGTACGAATCTGTCTTACCTGTGATTGTTGAGGTTGCTGATGAAGAAGGGGTTCCACCTACCATCCTCGACCCTTACATGCCTACTGACATTGGGGCACTAAAGAGGTCTTGGATGCAGCTAAGAGAAGAGCGGGATACTTACCGAGAAAAGTATCATGAGCAGAAGCGGAAGATTCTAAAGCTTACAAGACAGCTGGAGAACGAGCAGATCCTCAACGACTATGTCAGCACCAAAGGGTAAATACCATGGGAGCATTGATGTCTTTTGATTATTTCTAGTTTTGATTTACCTTTCAGTTTTTCTTTCTTGTAACGCCTTAAAGGCATTTGTCAAACATTTGTTTCAAGTTTATCTAATAAAAGTGTGTTTCATTTTGGTTTACGAATTTGAATCTCTTGACGTCTTTGAAATCATATCATACGCATTTCATTCCCATGCACCTCATAACAGGTACCCTTACAGGTCTCTTATCTTCTTCGCTGTTTATTTCAGCACATCATGTCTGCTGAAACATCAACTGATCAAGCCATCAAGGCTCTGCAAGCTCAAAACGCCCAGTTCCAGGAATTGTTCATGAGTTTGGCCAAGGGTCAGCAAGATCTGAAGACCCTTATCCTGAAAGATAAGAAGAAGAAGAAGAAGAAGAAGAAGAAGAAGAAGAAGAAGACGGTCCTACTGAATATGGGTCGTAGATTTGGTAACAATTTGTGAGAAGAGGTTGATTTGACTCACTCATCTGGAGGGGGAGATAATCAGGAAGAAAGGAGGGCTCCTAGCCCTATGGTTTCAGACAACGAGACTGACTTTGACGAAGACCAGTATCCTCCGGCTGAGGATAGATATAAACAGCTTGAAGACCGGTTAAGTGCGATGGAGGTCCAGAAAGTCCCTGGTCTAGACTTTGGTGATTTGGGTTTGTCATCTGGGGTGGTGATCCCCCACAAGTTTAAAGCACCAGCCTTTGCTAAATACGACGGGGTTTCTTTCCCAAAACTGCACCTTCGTTCGTATGTTAGAAAGATTCAGCCGTACACTGTTGATAAGAACCTCTGGATCCACTTGTTTCAAGATAGTCTCTCAGGGACTCAACTTGAATGGTTTTCCCAACTGGAAGGAGCTAGTGTCCGTAATTGGGAGGACTTGGCTGCTGCTTTCTACAAGCAGTACCAATACAATGCCGACCTCGCTCCCACGCGTACCCAACTTCAGGGTATGTCTATGGGTGCGGGCAAAGGTTTCAAAGACTACGCTCAGAAGTGGAGGGACCTTGCTGGAAGAGTGCAACCACCCTTGGATGATAGGGAATTAGTAGATATGTTTCTGGGGACCTTGTCTGGTCCGTATTTCAACCATATGATTGGAAATTCACCATCCGGGTTTACTGAGTTGATTATGACCGGGGAAAGAATTGAGGCCGGTATCAAATCTGGCAAGATATAGAAGGGTGCTTCATCAGGCATCAAGAAGAAGCCCTTTAAAAAGGAGTTGAGCGCAGTTTACAGCGCAAAGATCCATAATAGACCTGAACGCCGCCAAGCTGTTAATGCGGTGGTTATATCAAGACCTGTTGTTGCTCCTCAGTGCAACAATCAGCCAAGGGCCGAGAGGCCACCAAGACAATTCACTCAGCTCAACATGACTTTATCTCAGATTCTGCCGCAGTTATTGAAGACCAACTTCGTGATTCTGAAGGAGGCCCCGAAGAATCCCAATACAACATCACCGATGTACAATCCAAACGCTCGTTGTGCTTTTCACTCCGATAGCCCGGGGTATGATACGAATGATTGTTGGGTTTTAAAGAATAAGGTACAGGACTTGATTGATGCTAAGGAGATTGAGTTCGAAGCACCTGAAAGGCCTAATGTTGTGACTTCTCCTATGCCCAAGCATGGAGTGAATGCTATAGATGAAGACTCGTTTGTGGTTTCATTGAAGGACATTGTCACTCCGTTGATGACTGTGAAGAAGAACCTTCTATTAGCCGGTTTATTTTAGGGTTGTGGCGAAGGTTGCCATCTGTGTGCCGTCCTACCTACTGGTTGTCGTCTTTTGAAGTCAGGTGTCCAACACCTGATGGATAATAAAGAAATTATGTTTGAGAAGACTTTTGTTCCTTTGGTTCCTACTGAAGAAGTTGTTATAATCACCATTTTCAACAATTCTTCTAAGGCTTCCTCGAGAAAGCCTGTTAGAATTACATTTGTTCCAAGAATTGCACCATTGATCATCACTGTTCTTGGGCCTATCCCCTATACATCAGATAAAGTTATCCCGTGGCATTACGGGGCTGATGTTTATTATCATGGGGTTAAGCAAAACTTGAGTGCTGAAGAGGCTGATACTGACGTCAGCAATATTGTTGGACCTGCCAAAGTCACCCACAGCGGAATACTTTTCTCCCCTGAGATCTCTCCACCAGTTGTTCGGAAGCCTGTTGTTATTACACCTACCAGTACACCTGTTATTGTCCCTATTCATGTTCCAATTCTTACCCCTGTTGCCGAGTCATCTGATACTCGGGGCAAAGGGACCACTGATGAGCCTGCCCAGACGGAGGCACCAAAGAGGATTACTGTTGAAGCCTCTAGACAAGAGCTGGAGGAAATTTTGAAGATCATCAAAAAGAGCGACTATAACATAGTCGAGCAGCTGGGGCAAACCCCATCAAAGATATCTATGTTGTCCTTATTATTGTGTTCAGAGGCCCATTCTAAGGCTCTGATTGCTTTCCTAAAGACTACGTACGTGCCGCAAGAGACATCAGCTGATCAGTTTAAAGATTGCGTGGCTAGTCTGACAGCAGATAATGGGTTGGGTTTCTCCGACGCCGACTTGACTGCTAAGGGGAAGAATCATAATGACGCCCTGCATGTCTCCATTTAATGCAGGGGCACTACTCTAGCTCATGTATTGGTGGATACTGGGTCTTCGTTGAATGTTTTACCCAAGAAAGCGCTAGACCGGTTAGACTGTGAAGGGTTAGAGCTGAAACCAAGTAACATTGTGGTCAGGGCCTTTGATGGGTCCAAGAGGATGGTACATGGAGAAGTGGATATTCCAGTGAAGGTTGGTTCTCAGGTTTTTGCATCTACATTCTATGTGATGGACATTCGGCCATCTAATTCTTGTTTGGTGGGTCGCCCGTGGATCCACAAAGTTGGGGCAGTAACGTCTACGCTCCACCAGATGCTGAAATACCCAGTCAAGGGGAAAATTGTGACAGCACAAGGAGAAGAGGAGTACATGGTGATCCACTTCAACTCTTTCTGATATGTAGAGATGGATGGGGAGTTCATTGAGACCCCGTTTCAACATTTTGAAGAAGTCCCCCAAACGCTGGCATCAACCGAAACTGTTACTGAAGATCCTCCAATGAAGATGGCTTCCCTAAAGGATGCCCAGGCTATTGTTGAGAAAGGTGGGTGTGCAAATTAGGGCCAACTCCCTGGTTTTGCACATAAGACTAACAAGTTTGGTTCGGGTTTCACTGCAGAAGCTTAAAGGGCTGTACGGCGTGCACGGATTGGAAGACCTCCCCTGTTTATCGGCAATTCAGGAGTGAATGCCATTGAAGACGGCGATGACGAATCTGAGTTTGACAGCTGGATTTACCCAACTGCCGACGGTGGACTAAGAAATTGGACGGCAAAGGACTTCGTCCCAATTTCTTTTATTACCCAGTAATGAGACTTTTTGTTTTGAATTTGTAACAGACAATGTTTTAAACTTTACGACCCGGTGTCTTACCCGGGGCACCGTGGTTTTGTTTGTGAGGGCTTTATGTGTGTCATCTACATATATCATTAATAAAATCATTGGACGTTTCTTGCATTTCAAATTTTGTGCTCCTTGTTTTTCTTTTATTATATATTGCAAAACAGCTATTTTACACACACTCACATATACAGGTCTACATCCACTCTGGATCCCATTGATAACGACTCTGCTACTGCCGGTTATGACTTTGAAAGTCCGATCAACTTAGCCAAAGACGAAGGTGAAGATGATTGTGAAGTGTCTTGTGAACTTGCTAGACTGTTACTTCAGGAAGAGAGGGTTATTCAGCCGCATGAAGAGCCAGTGGAAACAGTGAATCTGGGTACAGAGGTAGACAAGAAAGAGGTCAAGATCGATGCAAATCTGGAATCCAGTGTTGAGCAACGGTTGATTCAGATGCTGCGAGACTACGTTGAGATCTTTGCCTGGTCTTATGAAGATATGCCTGGGTTGGATACTGATATCGTGGTTCACCGCTTGCCCACCAAGGAAGATTGTCCTCCAGTGAAACAGAAGGTCCGCCGAATGCGCCCGGAGATGTCTGAGAAAATCAAAGCTGAAGTTATGAAAGAGTTTGACGCCGGTTTCCTAGCAGTTACTTCTTACCCGCAGTGGGTTGCCAACGTGGTTCCTGTGCCGAAGAAGGATGGTAAGGTTCGAATGTGTGTTGATTATAGGGATCTGAACAGGGCAATCCCCAAGGATGATTTATCTCTGCCTCATATCGACGTTCTGGTTGACAACACCGCTCAGCATAAGGTCTTCTCCTTTATGGATGGTTTCTCCGGTTGTAATCCGATTAAAATGGCTCCCGAGGATATGGAGAAGACAACCTTTGTTACTCAATGGGGTACCTTTTGCTACAAGGTCATGCCGTTTGGATTAAAGAATGTTGAGGCAACTTATCAGCGCGCCATGGTCGCTTTGTTCCATGACATGATCCATCATGAGATTGAGGTATACGTCGATGATATGATTGCAAGATCTCAGACTAAAGAAGAACATTTGGACCACCTTCAGAAGTTATTTGACAGGTTAAAGTTGTACAAGCAAAGGTTAAACCCGAACAAGTGCACCTTCGGGGTGAGATCTGATAAGCTGTTGGGATTCGTCGTTAGCGATAAAGGTATTCAAGTGGATCCTGCAAAGGTGAAGGCTATACAGGAAATTCCAGCTCCCCGAACAGAAAAAGAAGTCAGAGGCTTTCTGGTACGTCTGAACTATATCGCCCGATTCATCTCACACTTGACTGCTACTTGTGAGCCAATCTTCAAGTTACTGAAGAAAGATCAAGTGGTAATATGGAACGATGAATGTCAGGCCGCTTTCGAAAGGATCAAAGAGTATCTCCAAGAGCCACCTATTCTGATGCCTCCAGTTGAAGGGAGACCTCTGATCTTATACTTGACAGTACTCGACAATTCAATGGGGTGTGTGCTGGGTCAGCATGACGAGTCTGGCCGAAAAGAGCATGCTATTTATTACCTTAGCAAAAAGTTTACCGACTGCAAGACCCGATACTCGTTGCTTGAGAAAACTTGTTGGGCTTTGGCATGGGCTGCTCGCCGGCTGAGACAGTATATGCTGACTCACACTACTCTATTGATATAAAAAATGGACCCAATCAAGTATATCTTCGAGAAGCCTGCCTTGTCCGGAAGAATGGCAAGATGGCAGATGATCTTGACTGAGTATGAAATCTAATATACGACCCAAAAGGCAATTAAGGGAAGTGTATTGGCGGATCATTTGGCACATCAGGCAGTGAACGATTACCAGTCTATGAACTTTGAATTCCCGGATGAGAACATCATGTTGGTAACTGATTGTGAGACACCTGGACCGTATGAAGGACCTAAGGAAGGATCCCGATGGTCTATGTACTTTGATGGAGCTTCAAACGCTTTGGGTAATGGCATTGGCACCGTGATCATATCTCCTAAAGGCTCTCATACTCCATTCACCGCCCGATTATGTTTCAACTGCACCAACAATATGGCGGAGTATGAAGCATGCATCATGGTTCTTCGAGCAGCAATTGACCTAAGGATTAAGTTTCTAAGTGTTTTTGGAGATTCCGCTCTCGTGATCAGTCAGATCAAAGGCGAGTGGGATACGAAACACCAAAATCTGATTCCTTACAAGGAGTATGTGTTGACGTTGCTTCCACACTTCGAGGAGATAACCTTTGAACACTTCCCTAGAGAGGAGAATCAGTTGGCGGACGCGCTAGCTACGATGGCTTCTATGTTCAAAGTCAACTGGGACAACGAAGCTCCCCAGATTATCATTGAAAGGTTGGATGAACCTGCACATTGCTGTGACATTAAGACTGAAGAGGTAGCAGATAAACCCTGTTTTCATGAGGTGAAGAGGTATCTTAAGGCTCAGGAATACCCCGAGGGTGCATCTGTTAATGATAAGAAGTTTCTGAGGAGGTTCGCGGCGAAGTTCTTCATCAACAATGGTATTCTTTACAAGCGTAACCATGATTCGACCTTACTGCGTTGTGTGGATAAGAAAGAAGCAGAAAGGATCATGGTAGAGTTACATGAAGGTACTTTCGGAACTCATTCCAGTGGACATACCATGGCAAAGAAAATCCTTCGGGCAGGATATTTTTGGTCCACAATGGAAGCTGACTATTATCAGCATTCTCGAACCTGTCACAAGTGCCAAGTCTATGCTGATAAGGTGCACATACCTCCAGTACCTCTGAACGTCTTGACGACTCCTTGGCCTTTTGCAATGTGGGGAATCGATATGATCGGCAAGATCAGACCTACGGCATCTAACGGGCATCGTTTCATCCAGGTAGCGATTGATTACTTTACGAAGTGGGTTGAAGCGGATTCCTTTGCTATAGTAATAAAGAACGTTGTGGCACGGTTCATTCGGCACAATCTAATCTGTCGATATGGTGTACCAGAGAGGATCATTACGGACAATGGTACAAATCTCAACAATAAGATGATCACCGAGCTCTGCAAACAGTTCAAGATACAGCATCATAACTCTTCTCCCTACCGGACGAAAATGAATGGGTCTGTAGAAGCGAATAATAAGAACATTAAGAATATTGTGCATAAGATGACGGTGACATACAAAGACTGGTACGAGATGTTACCATTTGCTCTTCAAGGGTACCGTATCTCAGTGCGGATGTCAACATGGGAACACCCTATTCCTTGGTTTATGGCATGGAGGTCGTCTTGCCCATTGAAGTTCAGATACCCTCTCTTTGGATTATGAAGGATGTAGGTTTGAGCGAAGATGATTGGATTCAGACCCGGCTTAATCAGCTGAACCTAATCGACGAAAAGAGACTTACTGCTATTTGTCATGGCCAGACGTATTAAAAATGGATGATCAAGGCATTTAACAAGAAAGTTAGACGACAAGAGTATCAAGTTAGGGATCTAGTGATCAAGCGTATTATCTTACCTCAAGGTGATCCCAGGGGGAAATGGACCCCTACCTACGAAGGTCCGTTTGTGTTTAAGAACATTTTCTTATGAGGAGCCATGATTCTAACCACCAAGGATGGTGACGACCTTCCTCACCCCATCAATGCAGACATAGTGAAAAAATACTACGCATAATCAAAGACCCGCTAGGTCGACTGGCCTAGGCAAAAATAAGGGCTTTCCAGCGAACCAAAAGGGTTCGGGCAAAAATAAGGGATGAAAATGAAAATATGTACACCCGGCAAGTCGAAAACCTGAAAAGGCGGCTTGGGCAAAAAAGGGTATCCCGGTGGACTGAAAACCCGAAAGGGCGGTTCAGGAAAAAGTTAGGGATCAAAGCGTAACACTGTGTCTCGTTGGATCACCTTGCAACCAGACTTCGGTATCAACTATCAAGCTCGGACGGCACTAATCAATCTAATCTACCTTCAACCAAGTAGCAAAGTGATGAGATGCTCGAGGACATAAAGGCAATAGCAGAGTTGGAACCCAGTGGGATTATTCACATAGCTGTTTTGTTTAAGTTTTCCATAAATTGTGTAAATTCTATTATTCAGCGGCGTTCTCTTACTAGGACGCCAGCCTCTTGTACAAAAACACCTATTTACAGGCCAAACTTCAAATCAATACAATTCATTTTCAGAGAAATTTCAAATTGTTTTTCCTTTTTTTGTTTTGTTTTGCAAAGAACGTCCAATGTTCATTTTTGATATATGCATTTGACATTAATTGCTGCTCATAAATATTTACATGCGAAACAAAAGACGATTACTTGTAATATCAGGAACAGGGGCAATAAAATTTGTCCAAGCTGTACAGTTGCTCTATCCACCAGGTACAAAGGTAAATTCAGCTGAAGAATATGGCCAAGGTGCATTCACTCCTGTAGAGTAAGAAAGAGACAGTAATGATAGCTCTCCCTAGCTGAGACTTGCAAATGTAAATGAATCGATAATATTCTCCCCAAGCAGATTTTATCTACCATCAGCACTAAAAGGTCTTAATATTCCCCAATGGAGTATAAGAATATTCCCCGGCAGAGTACAAGATATCCCCAGTGGAGTCTGAAATTTTTCCCAGCACAGTCTGAAAAAACGTCCCCAGTGAAGTTTGGAGAATCATCCCCAGTAGACTCTGGAAGATTGTCCCCAGCATAACTCAAAGGATTATCCCCATTAGAGTCTAAAAGGTTATCCCCAGTAAAGTCGCAGCTGAAGATCATCCCCAACGGAGTTCTTTCATTTCACAAACAGAATTCAATCCCCTAACAGGATTCAGTATCACCAGCAACGGTAATTCATCCCCAGCGTAATTTATTAGTGGATTCCTCTACAGAGCATCTCTTCCCCACAGAGTAATCTCCTCATCAGTTTATTCCCCAACGGAGTTATCCTCTCCTGCATGTTTATTCTCATAATCATCTTAGTGCGCCATCCCCAGCGGAAACGAAGACTTCAACTCTTTTCTCCAGCAGCTATCAGGGATTTATTTTCCCCAGCTAAAAACATTACATTTCCATACATCATGACACATGCATATATGTATCATACAGCACAATCTCATTTATTTTGAGAACATCATTGCCTGATACATATCATGCATTACATATAACTAACCTTTACCTTTCAGGAAGGATGCCTTTAAATTCTCACAAAATTCAAAGCTAATGAAGCTTCTACCTCCTTCGAATTACAGACAAGTTCCTAAATCTCAGCAGAGTTTCTCAGTTAAATTATGGGTGAGTTCTTAAATCTGGATGAAGATGTTTCCCTCAATCAAAGTGCTGACCAGTTCTTAAATCTCAACAGAATTATCCTCAGTTGAATTATAGACAAGGTCCTAAATCTCTACAAAGTTCCTCTGTCGAATTACAGAAAAGTTCCTAAATCTCAACAGAGTTTTCTCAGTTGAATTACGGGCAAGTTCTTAAATCTCGATGAAGATGTTTCCCTCAGTCAAAGTACTGACCAATTCTTAAATCTCAACAGAATTATCCTTAGTTGAATTACAGACAAGGTCATAAATCTCGACAAAGTTCCTCCGTCGAATTACAGACGAGTTCCTGAATCTCAGCAGAGTTTCTCAGTTGAATTACGGGCGAGTTCTTAAATCTTAATGAAGATGTTTCCCTCAGTCGAAGTACTGACCAGTTCTTAAATCTCAACCGAATTATCCTCAGTTGAATTACAGATAAGGTTCTAAGTCTCGACAAGTTCCTCCGTCGAATTACAGACAAGTTCCTAAATCTCAACAGAGTTTTCTCAGTTGAATTACGGGCGAGTTGTTAAATCTTGATGAAGATGTTTCCCTCAGTCGAATTACTGACCAGTTCTTAAATCTCAACAGAATTATCCTTAGTTGAATTACAAATAAGGTCCTAAATCTCGACAAGTTCCTCCGTCGAATTACAGACAAGTTCCTAAATCTCAGCAGAGTTTTCTCAGTTGAATTACGGGAAAGTTCTTAAATCTCGATGAAGATGTTTCCCCAAGTCTAACTACCGACCAGTTCTTAAATCTCAACAGAATTATCCTCAGTTGAATTATAGACAAGGCCCTAAATCTTGACAAGTTCATCCGTCGAATTACAGACGAGTTCCTAAATCTCAGCAGAGTTTTCTCAGTTGAATTACGGGCGCATTCTTAAATCTCGATGAATATGTTTCCCCAAGTCGAATTACCAACCAGTTCTTAAATCTCAACAGAATTATCCTTAGTTGAATTGCAGACAAGGTCCTAAATCTCGACGAAGTTCCTCCATTGAATTACAGACAGTTCCTAAATCTCAACAGAGAAGTTTTCTCAGTTGAATTATGGGCGAGTTCTTAAATCTCGATGAAGATGTTTCCCCCCTCAGTTGAATTACGGACAAGTTCTTAAAACTCAACAGACATGTTCTCTCATTTGAAGTACAGGCAAGTTCCTAAATCTCAACAAAGATCAGACTCCCCCAGCGGAATCTTCCACAACAGCAGGTATACAAACTCTCGCTAAGGAATCTCTTATGCGATCGAAACTCCTTCAGATGGAATATTTAATCCCATCCTCCCCTCAACAACTTCCAAATGGCATCTGTAAGCCCATTCCCGACATCGCGAGGCTGATACCACTTCATGTTAGTGCAAATTTCTGGGCACTCTAGTGTTCAATCATCTTCCACCTTCGGATCACGAAAGGCATGAAAGCCAATCAACATCCTCAGGTTTAAGAAGATTGAACAGGGGCAACTGTTGTAACCTAAAGTTTTCCCTCCCATATTTCTCAAAATATTGCAAGAAAAATCTCCAATTGGCTCAAGGTTGCTCAAGAGTTGGTCAGACAAGCTATCTCATACGGCAGTCTACCCCAAATTAGGGTTTTGTGTTGCATCAAAATCATTGAATCCAAATGACCTCAAGTTCTCCCCAGTGTCCTAATATGTTCTCAAGATCATCCATGTCAAGTTTCAAGCTTTGCAGAGAAAGTTTGCTCAATCAATTGCTCAAAGGTCCAAAAATCGATTGTGCTATGGCAAAAGTCAACTGTGACTTGCAAACAGTAAAACTTCAAGAGTTTTTGTCAAAATTCTCATTTTGAAGGATATTTCATCATTTGATCAAGGGTTGATCATGATTCATCAAGGATTTCTCAAAATTCATCAAGACTCAAAATTTGCTAAATTAGGGTTTTGTAGGAAAAGTCAACTCAACTTTGACCAAGCATAACTTTCTCATACTTTATGAGAAATGACCCATAAAAATATCATTTTGAATAGGATGCAATTCCCTACAATCCATCTTCATACCCCAAGTTCAAAAAATGCACTCACAAGAAGTTATGAATTTGGACATTATAGGTCATTTTGAAAAGTCAACAAAAACACCTTTTTTGCCAAAGCTTCTAACTTGAGCATGGAATATCAAAATGATAATAGACCAAAAGGGTTGATTAGAGGACATCTCAATCTTTCTAAAAAGTCCAAGAACACCTCCAAAAGTTCAAAATTGAAGAAGTTATGCATTGTTGAAGTTGGACTTTTTTGCAAAATTGCCAAAAGTCAACTATCCCCAAAACTTCAAATTTTTCCAAATGGGCCCATTCTTTTTCACTTGATTTGAGTTTGCATTATTGCCCACGTGCCCTAGCTTCAGCCATGTTCCCATATCTCGTTTTTATTATTTAATTTGATTTTTAGTTGAATTTATTCATTTTAAATCAAATAAAATCATATAAAATCCAAGGCATTGATAATTCATGATTTTCTGGTTGTTTTAGGCTTTGATCACAGCTAGCATTACAATCAAATTTGAATCAAGGCTTGTAGGCACAAAAAGATCCAAATCGAATCAAATTTGGAAGGTTTTAATGGAGGGATCAAACCAAATTCATGAGCATTGATAGGGCAAGATTTGGACCAAATTTGTTACCCTAATACAATGTACCATACATAAGCAAGGCAAGGACACGAAAATCAGGGTTGGCAAGCACTTGTAGAGGCAGAACTGACTTTGAAAAAATCACAAAAAAGTGGGAGATCGAAATCAACCCTAGAGGCATTTTCAGAGCTTGATATTGGTCGCAATCGATTCCTGGCAATGCACACGAGCTAACTCAATCCAAACCAAGCATTCTCAGGCCCCCATACGCACTGTAAGTCTCACGCAACTCACCCCTATTCTTGATTTCGATTTGAGTTATTCTGGCATCTATTGAACAAACTAATAGCATATTTGTGATCACAAGAACATTTGCAAGCTTTTGGTATTAACGAATTGCATTTATATGATCTGTAACAAGAATCACCATAGTTAGGGTTCTGGGAGTTTTTTTGGGGTTTTCTGTTTCAGATACAATTGGCCCTTAAGAAGAACATGGTTGTGATCAGGAGATCATGACGAACTCAACCCTAGCCTTGAAAATCATTTATATGGCATGAGGACGATTTTAGGATGAACCTGTGTTTTTTGTTGCGGATAGAAATCCGCAGGTAATGTTACAGGGATGTGAGGACAGGGATGAAGACGTGTCGTCCATCCATTAGCCAATTCAAATAATTGCGCGTGTTTTTGTCTTTCTGGCAATGGCTTTGTTTTTTATATAATATATATTATTATTATTGTTAACAAAACAGCAGCGTGCTTCAGTGGTTGCCATGTCAGCCTTAAAGTGTTCCAAGGCTGGAGGTCAGGGGTTCGAGCCCTGCCTCCAGCAATTTGTGTTTTGTCATTGTTTTTCAAGTAATTGCATGCATACGCCCATCTGCAATCCACCATATGCCCTCACCCATCCAGGCGCCAGATGGCCAATGGCCAGATCTGGTGGTCAATGATTGGAGGTCCACCAAGAACCAGGTCAATGCGCACCTACTGGATCAGGAAAAGTCAAACGGACCAGCTTCAAATGGGCCAAGAATTTGCTTTCCACACCCTTCAGAAACTGGCCCCATTCTTCTACTTTTTTTATTTTTGTTTTGTTTATTTAATTTATTTGTTTTATTTTATTCAATTTATTTTCTAACCAATCACATATTTTCTTTTCTTATCAAAAATCACAACAAAATATTTTTAATTCAGAATTTTATTTTTTTATTTATTAATAAATACTAACTAAATTGATTAGTTTTAATTAGATAACTTTAATTTATTTTATTTTTTGTAAATATTTAAAATTAATTAGACTTAATTAGGTTTTAACTACTAATTTAATTATTTTTAATTTCTTTCTTAAATAATAAAAAAAACTCCAAAAATAATTTATTTATTTTCATTAATTAACTTATTATTTTAATTTAGTTATTTAATTTAGAATTTAATTTCATTCCTTAAACAAATAAAAACAACAAAAAAGCAATTTTCTTTCAAAAGGGTCAAAACCCTAAATTTCGCACTCGGTTTAATTTCCTGCGCGCTTTATTTATTTTTATCCAATTATGTATCTGCTTACGGATTGTAATAGTTAAATAGGAAATTTAATTATTTTTACCGCTTTATTTTATTTTTCAAAGGGTTTGTCTTTGGCGATGTCAATACCCGACGCCTTGTAATTTAAATTCCACACTTTTAATTCCGCAAATTATAACTGTTAGATGTTTGATAATAGGGTTTGCATGACAAGACTGAATGTTTAATCCTAAAATCAAATTAGATCACCCTTAACATGTGCAAATATAAAAATAACTGAAAACGACACACTCGAACATGCGCACTCTTAGGGTACACCCCACTTGGTTGCCTTCGTACACGGTCATTGAGTATAAATCATTTTAGAGGTCGCCCTCTTGTCTAAAAAGATCATAGTCGCCTCGAAATGGTTGCCTCGGATATTGTTGCCTCAAACAAATGATCTAAGACATTAGGGTTACTGTTAAAGCGTCCTAACATTGCTTTGGTGATCGTATATCCCTCATTCGAATTGACCCTCAAATTCCAACGACGGTGCTACCCACTCACTAATAGTGGGATAGCATTGTCTAAAGGACATTAGCATAGAACGATTTCTTTTTCGAGTAGGTAGATAGTTCTTAGATACTTGCTCTTTCAAAACAAAACAAATTTTTCACACTTACACTCCTTTTCGAACAAAGTTTTCAAAACACTTCATTACACTCTTGAGGACAGAAGCAAGAGTTAAATTGAAGTTTCAAACAAAAACTTTTTCAAAACCCGCAAGAACAAAGAAAACAATTTTGAAAACAATTGAGCAAGTACCTAAGATCCCGTGGATAACCACGGATAGAAAGGGTGATAATACCTTCCCTTTCTATAATCTACCCCCCGAACCCGAGAAATATCTCAAAAAAGGAAGTTTTCTGTGCTTTTTTCCTTTCCTTATTGGATAAAATAAAAGTCGGTGGCGACTCTTGCTTACCGCGACATTTTGTGAAAACAAATGCAAAACGCACACCAGCATTCCAAAAACAGTCAGTTCTTCCACCGTATCACAGTTATAAAACACACACCTTTAAACTCTCACTTTACATATGGACACTCACATGATATAAAATATACTAGCGATTCTTATTCTGCGAAACCAAAATTCCATCACAATTTTGGAAACTCTAACCAACAAGGACCCAAAAAGATATGGGTACCTAAGGATAAAATCATCTATGTTGCAGATACCTTTAATAGCAAAGTTGAAACACCAATCTTGGTACTCGGAATCGGGATGATCTCAACACATGAAGGGAAGAAAGCGTCTGTTCCAAATTCTGAAACTTAAATCTTGTGGATACGTAGGTTTCAGAGGCAATCAGAAAGGAAAGATTATTGGCTCTGGAACCATTAGTAACCGTACACTTCCCTATATAACTAATGTTCTGTTGGTAGATGGGTTAATGCATAACCTGTTATCCATAAGTCAATTAAGTGATAACGGTTATGATATAATCTTTAATCAAAAGTTCTGTAAAGCAGTTAGTCAGAAAGATGGAACTATCCTTTTAATGGTAAGATAAAGAACGACATTTATAAAATAAAACTTTCTGAACAAATTTAAATCAAAAAAAATTGTTTCTACCTTTAGACCATTAGAACTTCTGCATATAGATCGGTTTGGACCATTGAAAATTATGTCAATCAGAGGAAAGAAGTATGGATTAGTGATCTTAGATGACTATAGCAGATGGACATGGGTAAAGTTCTAAAGAGACAAGGACGAGTCACACTCTGTGTTCTCTACTTTTTGTAACCAAGTTCAAAACGAAAAAAGTTTAGAATTGTAAAAGTCAGAAGTGATCATGGTGGGGAATTCGAAAACAAAAGTTTTGAAAAGTTTTTTAATGAGAATGGCATTTCTCATGATTTCTCTTGTCCTAGAACTCCTCAATAAAATGGAGTTGTAAAAGGAAAGAATAGAACTTTACAAGAAATGGCCATAACCATGATCAACGAGACTCACGTTGCTAAAAACTTCTGGGTAGAAGCAATTAACACAACGTATTATATTCAAAATAGAATCACAATAAGACCTATTCTGGAAAAGACTCCATATGGACTATGGATGAATAGAAAGTCCAACATCTCTTATTTCCATCTATTTGGATGTATTTGTTTTATATTGAACACTAAAGAACATCTGAACAAGTTTGATTCTAAGGCACAAAAGTGTTTCATGTAAGGATACTCTGAATGCTCAAAAGGTTATAAATTATATAACACAAACACGAATTGTGGAAGAATCTATTAGTGTCAGATTTGATGATGAGCTTGGATCTCAATAGTAAACACATGTTGAATCTTGTGCATATATAGAAGTAAAAATTACAGGTACTAAAGACAGATCTTCATAAAATAAAAGTTCAAAACTTTAGCCAAATACAAAAGAACACATCACAAATATTACAACAGCTTCTGAAGAATCCATCCAGAAAAGACAATCCAGAAGTAGCTTAGCACATCCTGAAAACATGATTCTTGGAAAGAAATATGATCCAATCAAAACAAGATCTACATTCAGAAATACTGAAGAATCTCTTATGGGATTAGTGTCTCTGATCGAACTGACTTCCATTGACGAAGCACTTCTAGGCAATGATTGGATACTTACAATGCAGGAAGAACTAAATCAATTTACCAGAAACGATATATGGGATCTAGTTCCTAAACCAAAAGGCTTAAACATCATTGGAACTAAATGGGTCTTCAGAAACAAGCTATGTGAACAAGGAGAAGTTGTCAAAAACAAAGCACGACTGGTTGCACAAGGTTATAGTAAACAAGAAGGGATAAACTATATAGAAAATTTGCTCCAGTCGCCAGGTTAGAATCTACCAGACTCTTAATTTCATTTGTTGTAAATAATGACATCACTCTTTATCAGATGGATGTCAAAAGTTCCTTTTTAAATGGTTACATTGATGAAGAAGTTTATCTGCACCAACCCCCTGGTTTTGAAAATACAAAACATCTAGAATATGCTTATAAGCTTAAGAAATTGTTATATGGTCTGAAACAAGCTCCCAGAGCTTGGTATGAAACACTAAGTAACTTTCTGTTAGAAAATGATTTTACCGGAGGGAAGGTGGACACAATTATATTTTGTAAACCATTTGAAAATGACATTCTGGTTTGTGAAGTTTACATAGATGATATAATTTTTGGATCTACTAAAGCATCCTTGGGGAAAGAATTTTCTAAGACTATATAGGCTGAATTTGAAATGAGCTTGATGGGTGAACTCAAGTTCTTTTTGGAAATTCAAATCAATCAAACTTCAGAAGGAACCTACATACATAAAATCAAGTATGTTAAAGAACTTATGAAGAAATTTTTTATGTTAGAAAGTAAGCCATCTAAAACTTCTATGCATCCTACATGTATTTTAGAAATGGAAGAGGTAAGTAAGACAGTAGAACAGAAGCTCTACAGAGGTATGATTGGTTTTCTATTATATTTAACAGCTTTAAGACATGATATTCTATATAGTATTTATTTTTGTGCTAAATTCCAATCAGATCCTAGAGAATATCACATAAAAGCAGTTAAGCGAATTTTCAAATATCTAAAAGGTACTACTAATCTTGGACTTTGTTATAGAAAATCTAGAGAATATAAATTAGTAGGATACTGTGACGATGACTATGCTGGAGATAGAATAGAAAGAAAAAGTACTTCTAGAAGCTGCTAGTATCTAGGATATAACCTAATCTCATGGTCCAGCAAAAGACAATCCACTATTGCATTATCAACTACTGAGGCTGAATATATAGTTGTAGCTGGATGCAGTACTCAGATGCTCTGGATGAAGAGTTAGCTTGAAGATTTTCACATTTATGAGAGTAACATTCCTATCCTCTGCAATAATACTTCTGCTATTTGTCTTTCTAAAAATCCTATTTCACATTCTAGGGCTTAACATATAGAAATTAAATACCATTTCATTAGGGACTATATTCAGAAGGGAATTCATTGTTTACAATTTAAAGACACAGACCATCAATGGGTTGACGTTTTCACTAAACCACTTGCTGAAGATAGATTTAATTTTATTCTGAAACACCTAAGTATGGAATTATGCCTAGAATGAAAATGCAGTTTCTATATATTAAATCCTCATAATTTTTTTATTTATTTTTGTGAACAACTGAACAATAGTTCTTCATAAGTGAGAAGGAAAATTGTCTCAAAAACTATCCAAAAGATCTGAATGTTGTCTGAAAATTCTTCATTTCAAAGATAGAATCAAGCATTTTACTACATCAACATTTGTCAACCCTAAATGCTAAGTCACTCTCTAAGGCTGAACACGTGTTCAAAATTTGAAGAGATGAAACAGTTGAGTTGATGCATTGAGGCGCGAGTCACATCGGTAACTATTCAAAATCTTTACATCATCCCCATTTTTTGGAAATCATTAATGTTGTTAATCATTTTGTTTATTTTATTAATTGAAATTAAAATTCATGTTTTCTCCCCGTTGGCTATTAATACCTCACTTTCTCAAAAAACACTTTCACACCTTCACTCTCACTCACCCTATTCTCTCTGTATTTGATCTTTTCCCTTTTATGTTCTCTCAAACCCTAAGTCTGTGAACAATGGTTTCTTTTGAACAATAAAAAAAGTCTCAAGATTCTCAAATCAACATTCCTGGTTCATCCTCTACTAAAAACGAAGAAAGGTATGTTGGACCTAATAGAACTCTCCTCACTCAGGTTAATTCTCTGGAAGTTCTCTGTGAACTCATACTTGATTTTGAAAGCATGAAAGAAAATGGGTATGACCTTACGTCTAATTTTGAGTTTCAAGGGTAGACAAAAAATTTGATCGATTAATTGGTCCAATTTTTCCCAAATTGGTTAAAGAATTTTGGATTCATGCTACTGCATCAAATCATCAAGTAACTTTTTATGCGATGGGAAAGAAGATCGTCATCATGGAAGATATCATTGGAAAGCTTATTGGCTATGAAGGAAGCGACATAAGATGCAGTGAAATGGGAGAAAATGGCTCTGACCTAACCATTGTATCCAACGAAATCGTCTCCTCTGGACAACCCTAAAAAAAGATTAATGATCTGAAGGACTATCTCAGAATTTGTTCTAGAATAATTTTGGGGTGCATCAATCACATAAAAATAACTAGTTCTCTTGACTACATCAATATTGATTAACAATACCTTTTATACTTCATTGGAACTAAAGCCAAAGTCCACCTTCACCATATTTTATCCAATCATCTGAAGACTAATGTTAAGGAAACAAGGGAAGAAGAAAGAACCAAAAGATATTGGAATCCGTTGGGAAGGCTTATCTTAGATATTCTGACAGAGAATAAATTGATAGAACATCTGAGTGAGGCTCAATAAGCAAGTGTTTCGGAACCATGTGCTGGAAAGCCTCTCAACGCCAAGAACCTTAAGAAAATGAAGATTATAGAAACCATTAAGAAGGATCTCACACTTAATGCAAAGGAAGTCATCACCACCAGAAGAGTCCCTCTGAAGGATTTACCTCTCTTTACTCAAGAAGATTCATCTCCAGAAATTACACTCAAATATCTGGAAGCCTGCAAGAGTGATGGAACAATTCCAGATGTAAATATCCTTGATCTCAGGCCACAACCTCTGGAAGTTGCTACTAGAAAAACAAGAAAAAGGAAAGCTACTGGAGAAGGAACTTCTCAGAAAACTCCCAAGGCTGCTAAAAATAAAGGTAACCCCTCTTTTGTTTCTGTTATCAAATCAGTATTCTTATCAACATCTGAAACCTCCTAATCTCTAAAACTTGTTGAAAATCCCTCACCCTAAACCATTTATGACTTTGACATAGAAATTGATACCTCAATACCCACTAATCATCCTTTTATCAATCCATCTTCTACCCAATTTATTCAAACTCAGCCGGAAATTGCACAAGTTCTTTCTGATATTAATCAATTCGATCCATTTTTTGAAGCTCCCCAAACAGAAAATCCAAATATTACCTCTAAATAAATGCCAGAAACCACATCAGCTATTCCAGGAATCATTTGCCCACTCAACACCTCTAAACCACCAAATATCTCCAACATAACATCACAAGACTTATCCCTTCCAGATATTCCATCTTCTTATAATTCAACACCACCTAAGTCTCTTATAGTCCTTTCCGACTCTCCCACTCCCATTGACTACTCAAAAGATCCTCTCAGAACCATAATTGATCTAGAAGCCTGGGACAATCTTATCACAACTTATAAGAAAATAGCCATTCGAAAACCAACACCGAAACTATCCAAAAGATGTTGGTAAATCTCTGCTGGTTTTTGAAACAGAAGTACAGGAATGGGTTAACTCCTTGAAGAAAGCTTGAATGGATAATATTAACCCAACTGCTTCTGATTCTCTCTGGACTCAATTTAGAAAATGGTTTAATTCCGAATCTCTGTAAATGAAGGAACTCGATTATGGAATTGCTTAACAAAACTTCTACGATCACTTGAAAATCTTCAAGGATCAAGTTCTACGTCACGGGGTAAGGAAACCCTTTTTCTTCTAGACAACACTTCTTGGGAAGCCTCACAGGAATCAGAATTTAATGAACCATCTCCTGAACCTCAACCTCTTCCTCTAGTCATTTTTAAATATTAAGGCAAGTCAGTTGAAGAATCTTCTGAGAAAGAATATGTTGCAGTAACTTCTGAGAATGTGGCTTCTTCTGTTGAAATAGCTTCCTATTATCTTACGTTGAAAACTCTGGATGAGTTGAAGAAAGAGAATACATTTGTTAAGGAAAGGTTGGACAAACAGGATGAAACATATAATTAAATTAAGGGCATGTTATTGAAAGCCTTGTTCACACGGCTTCCACCTCCTCCACAATCTTAGTTCTCATCTTTTGCTTGTTTCTGCTATGTTTGTTTCTTGCTTAAAAACTTATGTTCATCTGCTTCTGTCTGTATTAATTTTTGTTGAATGCATCACCTTTTTGTTCTCTTTAAGTGATTTTATTTCTTTTTTATTTATGACAAAAAGGGGGAGAACGTAAGATATTTTAAATATTCAAGTTAGAACATAGTTTATATTCAACTTAGGGAGAGTGCCTAATTCTTTATGTTCTTACGTGATTTATCAAAATATACAAGTTTTTGTCATCAACAAAAGGGGGAGATTGTTAGAACATAGTTTGGTTCTACATCTTTGTAATTGTTTTGATGATAAAAAATAGATGATATATACATAAAGAACAAAAATGCTCTCTAATAATTTCATAAAATATGCAGATAAGTTATGAGAAAAAAACATAGAAGTTGGCAAATAAAACTACGCTAAGAAGATCTGATAAGAATTTCTATACAACTATTGAAATATCACACTCAAAGAAGTTCTAATGCTAAAACTTCTGAAGCACCAAACCTGTATGCTAAAACTTTGATGAAGCAAAACTCTGATGATCTAAAGTCTCAATGTTAATATTCTTATTTTGATAAATTTTTAAAGAAGCGATTTTTGATGCGTTACAATTCAATCATTGCAAATCAAAGAGTAATAGATGTACCAGACAAGATCTATATTTTTGGAAAGTGCATTAACATCTTTTTATCAACCTTCCAAAATCATCTTCTCATGTCTCACATGCTTCGACTATATAAAGGAGTCTTTAAGAGTGATCAAATATAATTGCGCATACAAAGAAATATTCTCACAAGCTCTCTCTTATCTATTCATTGTGCTTTAACATTGTGTGTAAATCACAATCGTGATATAGTTTTTCTAGAAACACTATTGTACACATTTTGATTCATATTTTGTAATACCTTGAGAAACCAAGTTATGGTTTAATCTCAAGAAGATATTGACGGTAGTCTTTGTGATTGTGTAATCAAAGTTTTTATTAATGGATTAAGACCTTGTTTGAGAGAGGCAAAATCACCTTGGCGGTTGGACTGGAATAGTTAGAGTTTAAACAAACCAGGATAACCAAACGTGTCATACTGTTTTAATTTTTGAAAACCCCAATTCAAACCCCCTTTCTTGTGTTTTTCTATCCTTCAAGTTGTACTCGAATTGTTCATAAAATTCTCAAATCATCACTTTACAACTTGTTTAATTAATTTTTACCCATTCTTTTAGTATGTTTATATTAGTTGTTTTATGTTGTTATTTTTTGTGTTTTTCGCAAGTTTGTCGTGTTTAGCTTGAAGAAGTGTGTATCTGTTGTAAATTTTATTTAGATGTATAAATGAGAGTAGTGTAGGTGATTGTGGAGGTTGCTTTAGGATAGCATGTTGATGTCCTATTTTTTCTGCTACTAGTGTAGCGCGCTTAGCACGTGTTTTGGCCCTTAGCGCGCTCTGTTGTGATGAGCCAGTGATTTCTTTTTGTTTCACTTGGCTCTCCTTTTTCCCTATTTCACCTAGTCTTTTTAGATTAATACATAATAGAGTTATTTTTATAATTCTTTTGTTGATTGTTTGGACTCTAATTTTGGTCCGGCAACTTGAAGAATTTTTAGGCGATTTTTCCCGAGTTTGAGTGTTTCAACTTGTAGATGTATGGAAATGATAGTTTTCAAAGTTGGTACATGCCAGGTACTTGTTTATCGCTTTCTATAGCATAAAATATTTAGGAAACTTTTAATTTGTATAATTACTATACCATTCATTCGTTTTGCATCACTTTCTTTTGATTGAATCACTTTAGTTCCCTTTTTACCCATAAATGTGACGAAGCTCTCCATTGCTCATATATGTTGGAGGCCACAATTCTTGTTCTAACTGGATTTCATTATGTTAAATCTTTTGTTTTTATTGATTATATGAAAGCATGAAAGTGATCAAGGCTTTTTGTTTCATTTTGAGAACAACTACCTTGGCCAAATAGTCATTTTATCTTGTGAGTGTGTGATCATTAGTAATCCCTTTGAGTCTTTTTATCGATGTCCATGTTGTTTTAGCTAAATGCTTATCTATGAGTATTTGGTTCATCTTTTTGTATAGATATTGATTCTTTGTTTTCTTGAACCCTCAACTATGATTTATGGTTTGAATTTTTACCTTGCCTTAGAAAGTATGGAGTATACACATTATGATATGGTTGAATTCAAGTTGGGGAGAGAAATGTTTATATGCTTATATTGTGATTGCTATGAGATTGTAAAAGAAAAAGAAAAAAATTATGAGAAAGAAAAAGAAAAAAAAATTTAAAAAATTGAAAAAGCTTTGGAAAAATAAAATAAAATAAGAGTTCGAATAATTGTGTGAATAAGTATTGTGGTTGGTTTGAGAAATTTGGAATGAATAAGTTTGATGAAATTATGTTGCTTGAGTCTTTGTGAGTTGATCACTCCCTTAAGTTAAGGCAATTTTTTGTCCATATTTGCTTGAGAAAAAGCCATGATGAATGGTTTGGTCATAAAATATGCCTTGCCAAGGTCAACCCGAGTGAATCCTAAGTTATCAATATGTACACCATTACTATTATTAGGAACCCATTTGCATTTAAATAAATCCACTTTAAAAATAATATAATCAATCTCCCAAATCTCATCAATAACAGTATATACTTGCGCTTCATACACAACCAAGGATATAGGTTGTAAATAGTGAGAAGAACAGGCCGCGAAGAATGATTAGTGCTCAAATTACCAAAGGGGTTCATTCCATCGGTGGTAAGCCCAAGCCTAAGGTTTCTCGGCTCAACTCCAAAATTTGGAAACAACGAATCAATTTTCTTCCATTTCAAAGAATCAGCTACATGGTGAATGTTTCCATCACGAGTCGTTTCATCTGCGTGCTATCTAAGATTCTTTGCGTCATTCAAATCAGCAAAAATTCTCTTAAATCATGAAATTATTGGCAAGTAACATAACACTTTAGTAGGAGGATGTTTCCTACTAACATTGTCATAGTCATTTTCATCACCATTGTTTACCTTCAGCTTGTAACGCGACACACCACATTTCAGACATTGATATAAGTCTTCATACTCTTTCCTGTATAATATGAAATCATTAGGGCAAGCATGTATTTTCATATACTCTATACCCATTAGACACAATATCTTCTTGGCCTCATACCAACGATCCAACAATTTGTTATCTTTTGGTAACATTTGCTTTAGTAATTCAAGTAATTTCGTGAAACTTTTATCCGACCATCCATTTTTTGCCTTCAGATTAAACAACTTTAACACCTTCGATAATCGTGTAAAGTTTGTGCGTCCCTTATATAAATGAGTGTATTTATCACTATATAAAGTATCATAAATATGAGCATTCTTAAAAGAAGATTCTCCGATATCACAGAATATATCCTCTAGTTGATCTTCCATATATTCATCTTCATCCACTCATTGACTTTGTGGCGCCCGACTTTCCTATTTATCCACCTCACCATGCCACGTCCATATTATATAATTTTGATATATACCATCACAACAAAGGTGCTGGAATATTTATTTCTTTGTACCCTTACTGATATTCGCACAAACAACACAAGGACAATAAAAGATACCATCATTGTCAGGAAGATGTTTATCAGCATATTCAAGGAATTCAAGAACTCCTTTCTCATAAACTGGATCTAATCTATTGGCTTTTATCCAACTTTGATTCATAACAACTTCTAAAATTTATACATGTATAATAATGTGAAAATCTAATCCTAAAGCATATAAAAACTATACTTTCATATTGACATGAGCATATATACAACATAAACAAAGAAAAAAGAATGAAGATGTTGAAGAGTATCATACTGTGAAGCTGAAGAATCAAATGAACGAACAGGGTGAATATTTGAGCATATACAAAATAAACCAAGAAAAAATGAATAAATATGTTGAAGAGTACCGTTCTGTGAAGCTGAAAAACCAATGGATGCTCTTCTATTCCATAGCTTTCTCTCTCCTCTTGCTTTTTTTCACCTTTTTTTCTACGTACTATCAAATTCTCCTTCTAATTCTCTTTAACTCTCAAAAACCTAGTACCCTCTTTGGTTATTCCTAATATACCCTTAATTTTCTCTCTAATCCCCACCTTGTCCTCCATATCACTACACTTCTATTTTCTCTTCAATTGTATATTTTATCTAAATAATGTAACCAAATTATAATTTTAATTAATAATAAAATAATTATAATCCAAACCCTACCATAAGGTCACACCCTCACTCTCACGCATATTTATTTAATCATCCACGCATAATGATTAAATAAATTCAAAAAATTATAATTAAATCAAAATAAATTACTAAAATTGAGGTGTTAAATATATCACTTTTACTATCCACAAATAATACATGTTTGTCATAAACAATATTAAACTCTAAAAACAATTTCTTTAATCTAGGGATGACAATGTGCAGAATTTATGCATGGTATTATATTACCCATCTCCATACTATTGATTGAAAAAAAATCATCATACACAAGTCAATAATCGCTTGGGCACCAAAATTATCACTCGTACTCGCACCCTACATGTATGTAAGTACCCATACACGTACTCGTTATCTGTACTTCTAATAAAAAATTGTTAGGTATGTGATTTTATGATAGGCAACAATTTTGGTAAAAACATGTTTCATTTGGGAAAAGATGTATCACAGCCAGATGGTGGACAAGATGTAGTGACATCATGAACAAAGTGATCAGCACGTGCTGCTGTTATTTTCTTGACAGATGTTGTGACATGTTTTACCATAACATCAGTACAGTCCGGCCTTTAAAATCCATGAAAATTTGATTCTAAAATATGATATTCTGGATGATTTTAGTTCTCATATGGTCGCAGCTAAGCAAGGATTTTATTAGGAATGGCGGAGATTTGATTTGGTTTCATAAAAAGGATCTCGAAGACTTTTTAGGAAACTTTGAAGATTTGTTCCTATTTTTATGGAAAAGATTTTAAAGATGATTTACAACTGGAACATTTGATTTGATTGAAGAGTCCATGCCCATACTGCAAGAGTCTCTATATAAGGACTCACTAAGCCTAAAAATAGTAATAGATTTCATCAATAAACCGTGTGTGCATGAGATAACAATTTAGGGTTTTGAGAGTACTTTTAGTATGCTTTATTTTTATTGTATGTCACCCATGTATCTTCTGATACATTGAGGTAGACTGATTGCTCATTTTTACTTACCAATCACTTATGAGCTTTTAAGAAAAGAGTAGATTATGTGTCAAAAGCTTTTAAGCCAAACTGAGTATTTTAATTCAAAGTGTGTTCTTATGTTTTTGTTATTGTCACTATGGTGACTATGGGAAGTGAGAGAGGGATCTCATATCTAGAATGTTTACGTAGAAGTAGAACAAGGTAGTGATTAGGAGATAAGTTGTAAAATATGGTTATTTAGATTTGAACTAATTTTATCATAGTGGATTTCTTTCCTTGCTTGGATGCCCCCAGAGTATGTGAGTTGCACCGAACTGGGTTAACAATTGATTGTCTCTTTTACCTTATGTAATTTACTTCTACATAATTTATTATTTTGGTGAAAGTATTATGTCAGCATATGATATGTTAAAATATGTCCGAACATTGTGTTTTGGTGTTGGGACATCAGTCTTGACATCTATTTTAAGGTGATAGAATTTCAATTAGCATTAGAGTAGGCACCCTATTCTGTTTTTGGGCGAGCTCAAGGGAGAATACTTTCTGGTACTATGGACAAGGAAAGATGATACAACAATATACCTCATATGTTAAATGGTGGAATTTATGACTATTGGAAGGACATAATGGTAGCCTTTCTGAAATCTGTGGACAATAAATCTTGGAAGGCTGTTTTGAAAGGTTAGAATCATCCTTTTGTGAAGGACAAAGATGGGAATGAATATTTAAAGCCAGAAGAGGATTGGTCTAAGGAGGAAGATGAATTAACTCTTGGAAATTCTAGAGTCTTGAATGCTCTATTCAATGGAGTGGACAAGAATGTTTTCAGGATAATAAATTATTTTATTGTAGCTAAAGATGCTTGGGAAATCCTCAAGACAACTCATGAAGGAACATCCAAAGTGAAGATGTTTAGACTTCAACTTCTCACTACCATATTTGAGAACCTAAAAATGAATGATGATGAAAGCATTCAAGACTTCCATATGAATGTTATTGAAATAGAAAATGCATCTAGTGCCTTGGGAGAGAAGATGCCAGAAGAAAAGTTGGTTAGGAATATTCTCAGGTCTTTAACTAATAAATTTGATATGAAGGTAACAACTATTGAAGAAGCTCATGACGTTAGTAGAATGAGGGTTGATGAGCTTTTTGGGTCACTTCAAACTTTTGAACTAGCTATAAGTGATAAGTCTGAGAAAAAGAACAAAAGCATAGCTTTTGTATCCAATGTTGGAGATAAAGAGGGACAAGATGATATGGATACTGAGGAAGGACTACCAAATACCATTGTATTACTTGGGAAGTTGTTTAATAGAATTCTGAAGAGACTGGACAGGAGAGGAAGACCATATTTCAAGAACATCTAATATGACTTCAGCAATAATTCTGATATCTAGAAAAATATCAGAACTGAAGAAAAGTTCAATCAAAGCAAAGGGATTCAATGTTTTGAGTGAGAAGGATTTGGTCACATTAGACCAAAATGTCCAACCTATCTCAAGAAACAGAAAAAGGGATTTTTTGCATCTTAGGCTGATGATGATGAGTCAGAAGATGATGTTAACTCTGAGACTGTCAAACTTGTGACTGCTCTCTCCATGCAAGATGGGCAGATGAAGTAGAATCTTGAGATGAAAATGTTCTATATGATGATTTGGATGTGTTCTACAAGGAAACTTGTGACAAGTGTGAATAAAGTCTTAAGACAGAAGAAAATCATAGAAAGATCATAGTTTAATTGGAGAATGAGAAGAAGGTACTTCTATGCACTGTTTCTCATCTACAAAATGAGGTAACCCTCTTAAATTCCAAGCTTGATAACTTGACGGGTTACTTGAGAAGGATAAAAAATGGAGCTGATATGATGAAAGAGGCTGAAGATACAGAAGTTAATGATCAAAAAAAGAAATGATTTGTAAAAAAGTTCCTTTTCACTGAAAAGAAGAGAATGGTCACCATCTCCACCCACATGTTAGAAGATCCAGCAGACATGATGTAACTTCAACTAAATTCCAATCCTTAACTGTGAAATGTCATTACTATGGTGAGTATAGTCATATAAAGCCTTTTTGTTACAAATTTTATGGAATTCAAAAACTTTCAGCTCATTCCAAGGATAATCAAGTAAAAGGAGAAGTTTTAAAGATATAGATGTTAACCTTATAGCTCATACTTCTTTGAGAGCTTCAACTAAAGAAGACTAGTACTTTAACAATGGATTCTCTAGACATATGACAGGGATTAAGAAGTTGTTGGTGGATATCACATATCAGCCCACATGTTCTATCATATTTGGTGATGGATTTAAAGGTGAAATCAAGGGAATTGGAAATTTTCAGTGTGATGGCTCTCCTAGTCTAGAATATGTTCTCCTGGTTGAAGGAATAACTACAAATATTAAAATCATTAGTCATTTGTGTGACCAAGGGTTTGATGCATCCGCAAGTGAACGGAAATAATGAAGTAATATAAAATATTGTTGAACCCATAGATACCAATAGTCAATTGTATCACTATCTATTGTTACAATGTAAATCTAAGGCTATCGGAAAAGATTTTAGTTGCAAAAGGAATTTAAAACAAGAAATAAAATTTGATTAAGAAAATACTAATAAAAGTGATACTGGAATGTGATTCCTAGTGTACCTCTTGGAATCAGATAAATCATTGGTGTATGTTAAGTTTAAAAATTACTTTTCAGAAGAAAATACCAGTTTAAAAACATTCATCACACTCTCGTTTTTATTGACTACTGCTATATTTCAAAACCATATATGGTTGCTCTCATTATCCCATTCAAGTTACAAAATACTTTTTGAACACCTATAAGTCCTAATCAATTCTAAAATGCTCTCGCTGTGTATAGGAATTAATGTCCAATTTTTACTATTTGGTACGAACCTCACACTCTCCCACTATTAGTTCAAAACCTTAGTGTTTTCGCTCTCTCACAAAACCTTTTTAATTAAAACTAAAAACCGGACCAAAAAAAGCAATTTTTATAAAAAGAAATTACGCCAAATCAATATTGATTCTCGTCGGAAGGACGATCCTCATACACCGGACTCTAAAAAGTTTAACAAGACATAACTGGAATCAAACACATAATATTATTTAAACAAAGCATGGACATGATATTTGTGAATTTAACTAAATGGATACTTGCATGCAATATATTAATTAGTACGTGTAAAATAAATTTAAAAGTAAAAAACATCGACAGTACTAGCATTCGATGAAACATAACATGAATAATTCAAATAACAAATTCAATGTGAAAATTAAAATAAGTAAATGCGGGAAATTAAAGGCCATTAGAAACTTACAGAAAAATAAAGCGGTGCGGGAAAGTAAATTGAACGTCTGAAAAGAAAACTTCGGAACAGAAAATAATGACTAGATTAAAATATAACCTTGATCCAAGTACAACAACATTCCGAATTTGATAACTATGGTGTACGGATTGCCCAATACGGATAATTTGACACTTTACAAAGTGAATTTTATGCCTATATCACAACTATAAACTTGGATAATCAAAAATGAAATATAAGGTCCTATTTATAGTGTTAAAACTGGTACTAGATGCTCTAAAATCATGTAGGAGGAATTGGGGGGAAATATGGAAGTGGAGAGAAGTTTTCTCCAACTTTCTTTTATTTTTTAGGTTCTGAAGCCAACAGTGAACGTCGTGGCCTCATGGAAAACACCATGAGTGTAAATGTGCAAAAAACAGGTTCAAGGTCCATGGTGAATTCCATGGCCTCATAGTGAACGTCGTGAGTGTTGTGTGATGAAGTTTTGCATTTTCTTCATATTTTCTCTGTTTTTCTGCACTTTTCGTTGATTCCTTGCATGAATGCTCTTCTTACGTAATTACCTGAAATAAACATATAATTTCGACATAACACTACAAAAACATATAAAATTGACACTAAAGCGTATGCAAAAATCGAGTAGAAGTATACTATATATTTTCATGTTATCAGGTATGTTAGTCAATTTCTCAAAGTCAGAATGTCTAATCAAAGAAGATAAAGATGTTGTTTTGATGAAGGGTATAAGGTTAAAAGACGAATGTTATTCGTGGGAACCTCAAATAACTGCTTACTCTTCCACGTGTTTGATAACTAAGGATGATGATGTGAAGTTATGGCACCAGAAGCTTGGACACCTTCATCTCAAAAGAATGAAGGAAATTATATCTTAAGGAGATATTAAAGGAATTCCATAACTGAAGATTGAGGAAAAGAAAGTTTATGTTGAGTGTGAGATTAGAAAGCAAACCAAGATATCACACCCAATTTTGCAACATCATACTACTTATAAACTATTGGAACTTCTTCAAATTAATTTAATGGGACCAATGTAGGTAGAAAGCTTGGGTTGAATGAGGTATGTCTATGTGGTTATAGATGACTTTTCTGGGTTTACATTGGTGAACTTTCTTACAAAAAATCAGACACCTTTGAAGTCTTTAAAAATTTGTGTAAAAGCATTCAAAAGGAGCATAATAGTGTGATCGTCAAGATTAAAAGTATCATTACAAGGAGTTTGAGAATGCTTAATTCTATTAATTTTGTGCTTCTAAGGATATCATACGTGAATTTTTTCCATCACTTCTAAGCAAGATGGAATTGTTTAGTAAATGACTAGGGTTATACCAAAATCTTCTAGAATCATGCTTCATGCTAAGAAATTGCCATAGTAGTTTTGGATTGAAGCTATGAGTACTGCATGTTATATTCATAATAGGGTCACTTTAAGGGAAGGCACTTCAACCCCTCTCTATGAGCTATGGAAAGGAAGGAAGCATACAATCAAATACTTTCATATCTTTGGAAGTAAATGATATGTCTTGACTAAAAACAATCAAAAGAATAAGATGGATCCTATAAGTGATGAAGGGATATTTCTGGGTTACTCTTCAAACAATCGAGCTTATAGATTTTTTAACTCCATAACTTGAGTTACAATGGAATCCATAAGTGTTGTGTTTGATGATTCAATCACTGAAAAAGAGATGGATGTTGTAGACAATGTTGGAACATCTTCTGTGTAGGCTGATGAGTTAAGAAGAGAGGTAATTCGTGAGTTCACAAGAATTGAATCAATTAGTTCTCAAGTGAACATAGGTCTCTCTGAGAGAATTCAAATAGAACATTCCAAGGAAGTCATTAAAGAAGTGGATACCACTGGAACGAATGAAGAAATATCAAATTCATATTTTGTCTCTAAACTTGAACTTAAGACTAGCCCTATCATTCAAGAGAAGAAAATTTTGAAATGTGTCATCGGTACAAGATTCTATGATGTGATAGATAGCACAAATTTCATGCTGAAAGAATTTTGTGATGAAAATTACATAAAAGGAACCTATGATGGATGTTTCTCATTGAGAAACTGTCTGATTTCCTGTTTCAATAAGAAGCAAATATGTGCTTCTTGGTGTACTGTTGAAGCTATGGCTTAAACAATAAGAAGGATGTCATGACATTACATTATGATGATCTGAGCTCTATCAAATATCTCATTCAACATAACTAGAACAAGAAATTTGACAGTCATAATCACCACATCATGAATTTTGTTAAAGGCAAGGTTGTTACTTTGAAGCATGTGGACACCAAGGAACAACTGACTGTTTGGTTTACTAAAGCCTTATATGCAAACCAAGTTGAGAACATAAGCAGTGGTCTAGGAAATGTCACTATTAAGGAGTTATAGCAATTACAAGTATGGAGAAATGTAACAAATATTATGTCTTTCCTCTATGTTTTGAGGCATGATATGCCTAAGTTAATTGCTAGAGTTAAACGTGTCAAAGGATGGAACAAAAGATCTTTGCAAGGACAAAAGGTTGGTTTGAAGGAGACATGTTATAAGGTGGTGGCAAGGGAGTTCAGTGTGAACACTTCTAAAACATGTGACAACAGGAAGGAGGGAAGAAGGACTTTTGACAAGGGAAAAGGTGGAAGACAACCTGAAGATGATCAAGAATTTTGTGTTTCCAATTGAGATGTGTTTCCACCAATTAATGTTTGTTTCCACTTGTTATTTTGTGTTTCCATTCCATTAATGAGTATATGTTTCATCCAGTTTTGTGCTTCCATCTGTTGATCTTACTGTATGCTTGTGTTCTTCCATTTCTATTGTACATTTACTCTATTTTTTGTCAATTTTTGGCTAAATATAGGGAGTAAAGTGTTAGTAAAATGTCAGTGATTCATGTCAAAGGTCTTGACATGTTGACTAACATTCTGATGGGACTGTACTACTGGTTAGGGAGAGTAGTCTTTGTTGTTGCTTGCTATATATGCAACTGTTTAGGGGGGGCATGATTGTCTGTCATGCTTGTTGATGGTTGTTAGTGCTTAAAGGAATTTGCTTCTGGTGCTACTGCTTATGTGTGCATGATGTTATACCAAATGTCATGACGTCTTTCTTGAAGTATTTTCATGGAAAACTCTAGTTACTCCGGTTTTCTTAGTTTTTGTTTATGAGGCTTATGTTTCTTCTGTTGCATGTGCCTCTGATGTGTGAACTTGGAAATTTCATATTTAGTTTATTTAGATGTTCCCTTGAGGGGGAGTATTAATTATGAGTGACAATGGGGTAATGAACTTGTCTGAAGTTGATGAGTATTTTGTTATGGTGTTGAGTTTGTTGTGATGTGTTGGAGTTGTTTTTGGCTATGTTGAAGTGATTTCAGACCACATGTCATGACATCTGATCTCTTGAGATTTCTATAGTTTGAAGAAGAGTTGTGTGTGAGGTTGGGTCTCTCTATAGCTATATTTATCTCTCATATTTTTTGTTTTCTGTTTGTACAAAGTTTACATATATTTCATGTAACTTGTGTTTTGTTATTTTGTGGTTTTATTCCTCTTCTCCAAGCTTATTGTGCAAAGGTTGTTTTAGCAACAAAAAAAAATCAAAGGGGGGGAAGGGGGGGGTGTTAGGTCTATGATTTTATGATTGGCAACATTTTTTGTAAATCATGTTTCATTTGGGAAAACATGTATCACATCTAGATGTTGGACATGATGTTATGACATCTTGAACAAACTATTCAGCAGGTGCTACTATTATTTTCTTGACAAGTGTTTTGACAAATGTTGTGACATGTTATACCAAAACATTAGTATAATTCTTCATTTAAATCCTTGAATATTTGATTCTAAAATATGAGATTTTGGATGCTTTTAGTTCTCATATGGCAGCAGCTAAGCAAGGATTTTATTAGAAACACTGCAGATTTGATTCGGTTTGATAAAAAGGATCTTGGAGAATTTTTAGGAAACTTTGAAGATTTGTTCCTATTTTAGTGGGGAACATTTTGCAAATGATTTATAACTGGAAGATTTGATTTGATTGAAGATTCCAATCCCATACTGCAAGAGTCTCTATATAAGGACTCACTAAACCTAAAAATAGTAATAGATTTCATCAAGAAACTGTGTGTGCATGAGATAAGGGTTTAGGGTTTTGAGTGTACTTTTAGTGTGCTTTGTTTGGTTTTTTATGTCACCCATGTATCTTCTGATACATTGAGGTAGACTGATTATTCATTGTTAGTTTCCAATCACTCATGATATTTTAAGCAAAGAGTAGATTGTGTGTCAAGTTATTGTTTTCAGTCTAAAGCTTTTAAGCAAAATAGAGTATTGCAAGTGGAAGTGTGTTCTTTTGTTTTTATTATTGACAGTGAGGTGACTATGGGAAGTGAGAAGGGGATATCATATCTATAAGGTTTCTAGGTAGAAGTATCATAAGGTAGTGATTGGGAGATATGTTGTAAACTAGGGTTGTTTACCTTTAAACTAATATTGTCATAGTAGATTTCCTTCCTGGCTTGGATGCTCCCAGAGTAGGTGAGTTGCACTGTATTGGGTTAATAATTGATTGTGTCTTTACCTTCTGCAATTTACTTCTACACATTTTTAACCCTTTTGACAGTGTTGTTTTACCATTGCATTTGGTAAACAACCTTATATTAGGATGTTAAATGGGACAGGCGCGGGTCATCGTATTGACCATAATAGCAATTGTGCTAAGTATCTTTAGCAAATTTTTGAGGGACTAGATCATTTTGTATAGGAAACCAAGATAGCATCATCGAGGGACTATGATCTTTTGTTTTGTTTTTGTTTTGCCAAGATACTCAACATGCATAACATGGCCATTTTAAAGGCAACAAGTGGATGAAACCCTAGGGGTGCAAGTGTGCATTGTGTTATCATTTTCATGCATTTTTTCTTTGTATTAGTCAAGCTATTTGTTTGATTTTGGATTTTTGCATACAAACCCTAATCTCTAATCATGGCATATTTGAAAGCATAAAGTACGCAAAATAAACCTAAGTTATTACAACATTGATATGGGGAGAGGGATACAATTTTTGAATGGGGGATATTTGCAAGAAAATAAAACCCTAATATTTACTATTACATCCAAATTGAATAAATGGTACAAATAAATAAATAGACAAGTATTTAAATAGTCAATTAAATAAATATGCAAAATATTATGAATATGCAAAAAAATGTTTTTTTGTTTATTTTTATGTATGTAAAAATATAATATTTAATGTGTTAAAAAAGAAATAAAAAGATTATTATTTTTTTATTAAGGGAAAAAACCCTAATTTTCTTTTAAGAAAGTAAATATATATATATTAATTATATTATTCATGTACAATAAAATAAAATAAAATATATACAAAATAAAAATATATTTAGAAAAATTATTATTTAAGTATATAATAAAAAATAAAAATAAAGGTATAATATTATTATGTATTATTTTCAAGTTTTCATTAAATAAAATAAAAGTATATACTAATTAATAATTATTTTCATGTTAGAAAAATAAAATAAAATACAAAAATAAATGTGAAAATTTATAAAAATATTTTTGGTATTTTTAATGTTTAGAAAATAATAAAATAAAATCAGAAATGAAAAATAAATACAAAAATACAAAAATATAAATAAATGGGCCAAGGGGTTGCAGTCAGCAAGGCAGGGGGTGCAAAAAGTGAGAAACACAGGCCCAGCCCAGTTCCAAACTTCATCTTCAACCTTTTGTTCAAAAAATGCGCGCGCCTGTACAAAATATCAAGATCATGCATACGTGCTCTAATGCAAAAACTCATAACATCAAAGTTGTAGCATTTTTCAAGACGAATTCAACCATATAAGAAACTTAATCTAACTCTCAAAGACCAGAGAGAATTTCTATGGCCCTAATTTCTAACCTAACTTTTTCAGGAAGTTCATGAATCAAATTCTCTTAACACGCTTAACTTAAATGAAAACTGAGCATATGTATAGCTTCAGGGCTATGAGTACTACATTTTTTATTCACAAACCTAAGCCTAATGATTCCTAAATAGAGAGATAGGAAGTTGATAAAAACCTGTTTCAGTTGAAATCGTGTATGGCAATGTGGAGCTTTTCAGTGAGGCTTGAGATGTTTGGGAGCTTGCTATAACTTCCCCTGACCTTCCCCAATGCCTAGTTTACCTTGAATATGCTTGAACAAGCTTGTAGAACTCAACCTGCACAAGCTGAAAACAGAAATGGTGAAGCTTTCAAATGGAGTTACAGTCACTGCCTAATGGTTGGGATAGCTTGGATAGGTTATATGGAAGGTGTTTGAACAGGTTTGGGGCAAAACGCATGAGTGGTTTGTGAGATAGAACTCAAGGTGCAGAAGATGCCCTATTTTGCAAGAGGAATGTGATTTTGTGCTTGGGAAGGTTTGAGGGCTCAATGGCTCATGTTTTTGGCTCAAGGGAATGTGTGAAACTTGTTTCAAAAGCTTGCAAGGGTTGGTTCTAACAGATGTTCAAGATGTGGTGTATTTGACAAGTTTCTTGTATTTTAAGAAAAAGTGAGCAATGATGCAAGACAGGCCTGTACAGGCTATCTATCAGCTTTCACTTTGTGATCTTGGCCCCCTCAGTTTGTGGATATTGTGTGTTGTACCAGATCTTGTTCAAGGCTCAAGGATTCTATTTGACATAAAGCAAATTTGACAAAAATGGCAATGTTGCCTTTTTGCTATTTTAGGATTAATTCTTTGTGTAATCCTCCCATGACCAGAACAAAGCCTAAAATCAATGGATTTGAATTTAATTATTGAGTATGGAAGGGTTTTGGGACCTGTAATCAAGTACAAACAAGGATGATTAGAGTTTGCAACTTGTATCAATATGAAAATGCCATGGATCAAAAGTGAGTTTTTTCCAACTTCAAGCCTTCGATTCTACCTAACCATAAATTATTTTGGAGAGTTCTTGGACATTTTGGAAAGCTTGTAACATTCTCTACAATCCATCTTTGAAATGCATTTTGAGATTCCAAGTGGAACCAGGTGAAAAATTGCCATGAAGATAGGTCAAAATCCTGCCTAAACTAGGGCAAAATTTCACTAAGTTAAAAGTTTCATGGACCCTTGTTCCAAAAATCATAACTTGATATCCAAGCTTCTTTTGGGAAAACTTTGTGAATCAAAGTTGTAGATTTTGTGGAGGACTACAACTTTCATGTTGGAAGTTTTCTTTTAATCCAATTGCATCATGGTGAAATGTTGGGCAAAGTTGGGAAAAATTAAGAAAATTTCATAACTAAGAAAGATTCTAAGTTATGAAATTTTTTCAATCTTAAAACGTAATTTACAAAATTGGGTTTCTTGATGAACAAGTTTCATGTTTTGACACATCTTAATGAATGTACTGGAGTATCTTTGGGCTGGGGAATAGGTTTGAATGAGTGACAGAATGGCTACCGTGTCTGGAGCGTATCTAGACTGTATCTGAAGTTGAGATCTGTATGAGTAGCAGAATGACTTCCGTGTCTGGAGTGTATCTGTACTGTAACTGGGATCTAGACAAGTGACAGAATGACGTCAGTGGCTGGAGTGTATCTGAACCTGAGGTTGATAGTTGAATCTGAATGAGAAATAGAATGGCTTCCATATCTGGAGCATATCTAGTCCGTATCTGATTGCTGAAGTCTGAATGAGTAGTAGAATGACCGCCGTGTCTGGGGTGTATCCATACTGTATCTTGACTTGAAATTCTGAATGAGTAGTAGAATGACCGTCGTGTCTGGGGTGTATCCATACTGTATCTGAATAAGAGATTTGAATGAGTAACAGAATGACTTCCGTGTATGGAGTGTATCCGTACTGTATCTGAAATCTTTGAATAGTTGTTAAAGATAGGTTTTAATCTTATCCTGAAAAGGGTAAAAGGTTAGCTAAAACACAAATTTATGTTGCATGACATGTATGATGCAATAAAATGTGCTTTATCGATGTTTATGATATATGAATGTAATGGATGTGCATGTAAGCTGATTAGATATCTTGCTGAGGAAAATAAATCCTTGATAGTCGGGGACAATGAAATCTTTGGCTGCTGCCAGGGAAAATAAACCCTTGGCCGCTATTGGAGATTCAAGATCTTTGATTGCTGAGAATGAGAAATCCTTGGACCACTGTTAAAGATAGAAAATCCTGGGCAACTTGTGGGGATTAACTTTGACAACTTTTATGGGGATGTGAGAATCCTTCAAGACTTTCCTGGGGAATAAAGAAAACACTGATGATCTCTACTGGGGAATTGAAACCTTGGAGGCTTCCACTGGAGAAATGAGAATGAGAATCTTTGATCTGTTGGGAAATAACTCTGCAGGGAGAATGTTTATTCTGTTGAAGAGTTCTCAAGGGCTGGAGTTGTATACCAATCTATTGAGGAATTATTCGAAGCTGTTGTCTAGTTTCTAAGATAACTTGTAGGGGAATCTTCTGATTTTAAGAAAAATCTCAGGGGAATTGGAGGAAACTGGATGGTCTTCCACCGGGGTTTAAGGGTTGAAGTTTTGGACTCTATTGGGGAAGAAAATTTTATCTCCACTGAGGGTTTGCAGTTCAAAGTTTTCTGGCTCCGCTGGGGATTGGGAGTTTGGAAACTTAGTTCTGATGGGGATTTTGAAACTTAACTCCGCTGGGGATATGTATTTCAAAGCTTTAACTCTGTTGAGGATCTGGATGATGTACTGCAGGGGATTTCTTCTGGAATAGCCTAAAGACGTTTTCCTATACTTTCAACCTATCAGTAATTATCCTTTCTCATTTCATTTTATTTGTAAGCAGTGATTATATTCAAATGCATATGCTCATTTAATAAATTATTGGACGTTTTCAAATAAAACACAAGTGTAAAAAGAAAGAAAAGGCAAACAAATTTCCGCACTTTGAAGTATCTTTGTATTAACTTTGTGTAAGTATTTTGTACAAAGGAGACAGACATCCTAGTAAGAGAATGTTGTCATAAAAACGAGAAAAAATTTATACAAAGAAAGATGGTTATGTGTAACAATTCCATGGGGTTCCCATTCTGCTATAGCCTTCGTAACTCTGAGTATCTTGTCCATTCGTTGCTTTGTTCAATGTTGATTAGATTGATCAGAAGCCCGGAGCTTGTTTGTGAAGAGATTGTCCTTAAAGTGATCCGACGAGACATAGTAATACGCTTTAATTCCCTAAATTTTGCCTGAATCGCCCTTTTGGGTTTTCGATCCACCGGGAAACCCCTTTTTGCCCAAGTCGCCCTTTCGGGTTTTCAACTTGCCGGGTGTACAGATTTTTTTTATTTATCCCTAATTTTTGCCTGAACCGCCCTTTCGGGTTTTCAATTCACCGGGATGCCCATTTTTTCCCAAGTCGCCCTTTCGGGTTTTCAACTTGTCGGGTCGCTTACGCGTAGTATCGTTTGACTATGTCTGCGTTCGCAGGGTACGGCAGGTCATCTCCGTCCATGGTGGTCAGAATTATTTCCCCACCAGAAAAGATGTTTTTGATCACAAATGGTCCTTCGTAAGTAGGAGTCCATTTGCCCCTGGGATCACTTTGCGCCAAGATGATTCGCTTGATTACAAGGTCCCCGACTTGATATACTTGTCTCTTGACTTTCTTGTTGAAGGCCTTGATCATACATTTCTGATACGCCTGACCATGGCAAACAGCAGTAAGTTGCTTCTCGTCAATCAAGTTAAGTTGATCAAGTCGGGTCTGAATCCAATCGTCTTCACTCAAACCAGCATCCTTCATGATTCTCAAGGAGGGAATCTGAACCTCGATAGGTAAAACAGCTTCCATTCCGTATACCAAAGAAAAAGGTGTTGCCCCGGTTGAAGTGCGTGTCGTGGTACGGTACTCGTGCAGAGAAAACGGTAACATCTCGTTCCAGTCCTTGTAGGTGACTGTCATCTTTTGAATGATCTTCTTGATATTTTTATTCGCGGCTTCGACGGCACTGTTCATCTTAGGCCGATAGGGAGATGAATTGTGATGTTGAATCTTGAACTACTCGCACAGAGTGGTGATCACAGTATTGTTCAAATTTGTACCGTTGTCAGTGATGATCCTGTCGGGGATACCATACCGGCATATGAGGTTCTGCTTGATGAAGCGGGCAACCACATTCTTTGTAACGGAGGCGAAGGAAGCTGCTTCGACCCACTTGGTAAAGTAATCAATGGCCACCAGGATGAAACGGTGTCCATTGGATGTCGTAGGCTTGATCTCTCCAATCATGTCGATACCCCACATTGCGAATGGCCAAGGAGCTGTTAGGACATTCATGGGAACTGGAGGAATATGTACCTTGTCAGCATAGATTTGGCATTTGTGACAAGTACGGGAATGTTAATGACAATCAGCTTCCATGGTAGACCAGTAGTAGCCTGCCCGTAGAATCTTCTTAGCCATCGTATGACCGCTTCAGTGGGTGCCAAAGGTGCCATTATGTAGTTCAGCCATGATCCGCTCAGCTTCAACTTTGTCCATACAACGGAGTAGGACACAATCCAGATTGCGCTTGTATAAGATACCATTGCTCAGAAAGAATTTGGCCGCGAACCTCCTTAAGAACTTTTTATCGTTGACTGAAGCTCCTTCAGGGTACTCTTGTGCTTCGAGATACCTTTTGACGTCGTGAAACCAAGGTCGGTCCATTACTTCTTCGGCATTAATCTCGTGACAATATGCAGGTTCATCCATTCGTTCAATGGTGATTTGAGGTGCCTCGTTATCCCAGTTGAGTTTAAACATGGATGACATTGTAGCTAGCGCATCTGCTAGCTGATTCTCTTCTCGCGGGAAGTGCTCGAAGGTAATCTGCTCGAAATATGGTAACAATGTCAGGACATGTTCTTTGTAAGGGATGAGGTTAGGGTGCTTAGTATCCCACTCTCCTTTGATTTGACTGATAACCAAAGTTGAGTCCCCAAATACAATCAGAGATTTGATTCCCAAATCAATAGCGGCCTTGAGACCAAAGATACAAGCTTCATACTCGGCCATGTTGTTGGTGCAGCTGAAGCAGAGCCTAGTAGTGAAAGGTGTATGGCAACCTTATGGAGAGATAAGTACCGTGCCGATACCGTTCCCAAGTGCGTTGGAGGCACCATCAAAGTACAAAGTCCATCGGGATCCTTGTTCAGGTCCGTCATACGGTCTGTTTTCTTCAATGTTGCTCAAAGTCATGATATCCTCGTCGGGGAAGTCGAATCTCATGGATTGGTAATCTTCGACAGCTTGATGGACCAGATGATCGGCTAGCACACTCCCCTTTATATATTTTTGGGTTGTGTATTGTATATCATATTCGGTGAGGATCATCTGCCATCTAGCGATTCTTCCGGATAAAGCAGACTTTTCGAAGATGTACTTGATCGGATCCATTTTAGAAATCAGCAAAGTGGTATGTGTCAACATATACTGCCTTAGCCGGCGAGCAACCCATACCAAAGCGCAGCAAGTTTTCTCGAGCAGTGAGTATCGGGTCTCACAGTCGGTAAACTTTTTGCTAAGGTAATAAATGGCATGCTATTTTCGGCCAGACTCGTCATGTTGGCCCAGTACGCACCCCATTGAATTTTCCAGGACGGTCAGATACATGATTAGCGGCCTTCCTTCGACGGGTGGCATTAAGATAGGAGGTTCCAACAAATACTCCTTGATCTTATTGAAAGCAACTTGACAGTCATTGTTCCATTTAACCACCTGATCTTTCTTTAACAACTTGAAGATTGGTTCACAGGTAGATGTTAGGTGAGAGATGAACCTTGCAATGTAGTTTAGGCGTCCCAAGAAACCTCTGACCTCCTTCTCAGTGCGAGGGGCAGGCAATTCCTGTATAGCTTTGACTTTGGCGGGATCAACCTTGATACCTTTTTTACTGACGATGAATCCTACAAGTTTACCGGACCTGACTCCGAAAGTGCACTTGCTAGGGTTCAGTCTGAGCTTGTATTCCTTTAACTTGACAAATAGCTTTTGCAGATGGTTGAGGTGTTCTTCTTCTGTCTATGAACGGGCTATCATATCGTCTACGTAGACTTCAATCTCATGATGTATCATATCATGAAACAAAGCTACCATGGCTCGCTGATAGGTTGCCCCGACATTTTTCAGTCCGAATGGCATCACTTTATAACAGAAGGTACCCCACTGCGTAACAAAAGTAGTCTTCTCCATGTCTTCGGGGGCCATTTTGATCTGGTTGTACCCTGAAAATCCGTCCATGAAAGAGAATACCTTGTGTTGAGCTATGTTGTCAACCAAGATGTCAATGTGCGGTAGTGGAAAGTCATCTTTAGGGCTAGCCCTGTTTAAGTCTCTGCAGTCCACGCACATTCTGACTTTGTCGTCCTTCTTAGGCACGGGCACAATGTTAGCAACCCATTGGGGATAGGAAGTAACAGCAAGAAAGCCAGCATTGAACTGCTTCATCACTTCAGCTTTGATCTTTTCGGACATGTCGGGCCTCATTCGGCGGACTTTCTGCTTGATTGGTGGACAGTCTTCTCTTGTAGGGAGACGGTGAACCACAATATCTGTATCCAGTCCCGGCATGTCTTCATAGGACCAGGCGAAGATCTCAACATATTCATTCAACAGCTGAACTAAGCGCTCTTTGACACTTGGCTCTAGGTTGGCACCCACTTTAACCTCTTTTTTGTCTTCCTCTATTCCCAAATTGATAGTCTCTAAGAACTCTTCATGGGGAAGAATAGCCCTTTCTTCCTGTTGCAAAAGTCTAGCCAACTCTCCAGGCACTTCATAGTCTTCATCACCTTCGTATTCGGCATGATTGACCAGATCTTCAGAGTCACTGAAGGCCATAGCAGAATTGTTACCCATGGAATCCGGAGTGGATGGGTACCTGCATTTTGTGAGTGTGGGTGTGTGTAAGGGATAGCCACCTTTAAACAAAATAAAATGTAAAAAGAAAGAAAATGAACACAAAGTTTATATATGAAAACGTCCATGATTCATTAAAAATGGCATATGAAAATTAAGAATCAAAACCCTTACAAATGGACCTATATGCCTCGGGTAAGGCATAAGGCAAAAAGTGTATGAATTGTTTAAAAGTTATTACAGACCAACAGAAAATGTTCAAAAGATAAATTACTGATTGATGAAAGTAATGGGAACAAAGTCTTTCGCCTCCCAGTTGTTCAGTCCTCCTTCAATGGTCGGGAAAATCCAATCTTCAAAGTTGCTCTCATCTTCAACATCTTCCAAAGCATGAACTCCATGATGAGTGATCTTTAGTAGTGGCCCTCCAGCCCGGGAGCGACGCACAGCCTTCTGACCAGCAGCAATGAAACCCAAGCCGAACTTATCTGTCTTGTAAGGAAAATATGGCAGTTGACCCCATATTGTGCTTCCTCCTTCCTTGATCACAGCCTCCGCATCTTTAAGGATGACATCCGGGACACAGGTTTGGTAATGATGGGCACAACAGTCATTGTCTTGGCTACCGCAACTTCAGGAGAAACCTCTTCAAAGTGTTGGAAAGGTGTTTCTATGAATTCACCATCTAACTCCACGTAGCGGAAAGAGTTAAGGTGGCTTATCATATACTCCTACTCACCATGAACTGTTATGATCTTACCCTGGACTGGGTATTTGAGCATCTGGTGTAGAGAAAAAGTGACTGCCCCAACGTAATGAATCCAGGGCCTTCCTAACAAGCATGAGTAGGAGGGACGGATGTCCATGACGTAAAATGTGGAGTTGAAAGTTTACGTACCCACCTTAATTAGGATGTCCACTTCTCCGTGAACCATCCGCTTAGAACCGTTGAAGGCTCTAACAATGATATTACTGGGCTTTAGGGTCAAACCCTCACAGTCCAATCTGTCCAACGCTTTTTTAGGCAATACATTTAAAGACGACCCGGTATCAACCAGAACGTGAGAAAGAGTGGTCCCTCTGCACTCTACTGAGACATGCAGCGCATCATTATGCTTTCTTCCCTTAGATGTTAGATCAACATTAGAGAAGCCAAGACCATTGTCAGTTGTAAGGCTAGCTACACACTCTTGAAACTGATCCGCAGAGGTTTCTTGAGGCACGTGCGCCGTCTTCAGGAATTTGATCAAGGCTTTGGCATGAGCCTCGGAGCAGAGCAATAGAGCCAGCATAGAGATTTTTGAAGGGGTTTGCCCCAGCTGCTCTACGACATCATAGTCGCTTTTCTTAATTATCTTTAAAATATCCTCCATTTCCTTTTGGGTGGTCTCGGGGATAACCAAACTCTAAGCCCTCGTCCTAACGGGCGCTTCTTGGATCCTCTTACCTTTATCAGCAGTAACAACAAAGGGTATAGCTTCGGGAGTAACAATTTCTTCAATACCTGGACTTTGCATAGATATCTTGACTGGCACAGGAGCACTTGAGGGTCCGAAGATTTCCCTTGGAGGAGCAATCTCCGGAGAGAAGATTCTTCCACTACGAGTGATCTTACTTGTCCCTGCAATATTTTCTATGTCAGAAGTTTCTTCATCGGAACTATCTTCCACTGATTCAATGTGCTTAACACCGTGATAGAAGATCTCTCCTCCATAATTCCACGGTATTGTCTTATTGGACTTGTATGGGATAGGCCCCAGCGTAGTAATCTTCAGAGGTACACACTTTGGATCGGGTGTAATCTTAACAGGTCTTTTGGATACCTTGGAAAGATTGTCGGAAATGGTGATTATAGCAACATCATTGATTGGAGTAACAGGAGTAACAGGAGTTTTCTTGAAGAGGATTTCTTGAGTATCCATCAGGCGTTGGATGCCTGACTTCAATAGCAGACAGTCGGATTGCAAGGTTGAACAAAGGTAACAATCTTTTTCACAGCCTGGGAAAATCCCGGCTTTCAACAGATTCATCTTGATCATTGGCAGCGGAGTCATTAAGTCATCAACAGTAGTAACATGAAGATCTTCTACAATAGCATGGACATTGTGACCATGTTTTGGCATAGGAGCAGATATCACATTAGGTTTTTCAGGTGCGTCAAACTCCACCTCCTTGGCATCTATTAAATCCTGGATCTTATTTTTAAGGGCCCAACAGTTGTTGGTGTCGTGCCCCACACTGTCCGAATAATAGGCACACTTTGCATTTGAATGGTAATAGGGAGAAGAGGTATTTGGGTTCTTCGGCGCCTCTTTCAAGTTTGTAAGGTTTAACTTTAACAGATGAGGGAGAACATGAGCAGGTGTCATATTGATTCGGGTGAATTGTCGTGCAGGCCTTTCCATCCTGGTTTGGTTAGCTCTGCGTTGACTGCTTCGAGGTTGATCGGCTGAGGAGTTCTGAATCATCACAGCCCCCACCGCTGGTCGGCGCTCCATTCTTCCTTGATTTCTCTGGGTGTAAACAGTAGAAGCTTCTTTCTTGGATGGAAAGGTCTTCTTGATAGCGGCAGAGGCAGATGCATCCTTCTGAATTTTACCGCTCTTAGTGCCAGCTTCGACCCTTTCACCTGTCAGAATTAATTCGGTGAACCCTGCAGATAAGCTCCCGATCAAGTGATTAAAGAATGGACTTGACAGGGTCTCCAGAAACATATCCACAAGCTCTCTCTCAAACAATGCTGGCTGCACCCTTCCAGCCAAATCCCGCCACTTCTGGGCATACTCCTTAAAGCCTTCATTAGAAACCATACCCATACTCTGTAGTTGAGTACGAGTAGGCGCTAAATCTGCATTATATTGATATTGTCGGTAGAAGGCAGCAGCCAAATCCTCCCAGTTATGTACATCAGATCTCTCAAGCTGATAGAACCAATCCAATTGCGTACCCGACAAACTATCTTGAAAAAAGTGGAACCACAGATCCTTATCATAAGAGTGAGGTTAGATCTTTCTGACGTAAGACCGCAGATGCATCTTCGGACAGGACAAATCGTCGTATTTAGCAAATGTAGGCACTTTGAATTTAGGGGGAATGACGATCCCAGCAACCAACCCTAGTTCTTCGAAATCTAGCCCAGGTACTCTTTGTACCTCCATGGCTTCCAGTCGATCTTCTAGATTCTTATACTTATCGTCCGTAGGAGGGTACTGCTGCTCAGAGTAATCTTCCTCCTCCTCTTCTTCTTCTTATTCAGCTTCAGACTCGGAGGGCATTGCAACTCCCTTTCCTTTACCAACCCCTTCATCAGACGTCAAGGGGAAATCTAGGACCCTTCTAGCCTGGTTCTCAAACCTTCTCCTCAAAGTAGCTACACCCGCTCTTTTCTTTTTCTTCTTTTATTTTTCCTTTTCCTTCTCTAACAGTGCTTTAAGGTCCTCTTGACCCTTTGCCAAGGTCATGAGGAGTTGTTGGAACTGCGAATTCTGTGCTTGTAGATCTTTGACCATCTGCTCTATATCCATCTTGCTGAAATAAACAGCAGAAAGATAAGGAAACCTGGTGTGAAGACCTGTTTATGCATATGATGAATTATATGTATTCATGTAATGCATTCAAGGATTCAGAAATTCAAAGTTGTTGCAAACAAAAAGAGCACACGTCATATTAATAAGAAGAAATTTGTTAGTACATAAATGCCCCATGGGCAAAATATTACAAAAATCTTAATGTAAAAAGACGTTGCGCATCCTCTTTGGTGCGATGTAGGTGTTGAGAGTCTGCTCTTCATGGAGTCGACGAGTAAGTTCCAAAACCTTCTTCTCACTGGCGTAGAAGCTGGCTTCAAAAGTATTACGTTCTTCCTTGAGCTGTATCCAACTCTTTTGCAAATCTTCCAATGACGTTGGCATGTCAGGATACAGGAGGGTGTATGGAACCTCTCCTTCTATAACAGGCTCTTTGATCATAGGCAGAATGTAGGGGTAAGGCATCATAATACCCTGGGCGCGGGTTCGTACCCACTTGAGGTAAGGATCAAGGGGGATGGAATTCTTGTCTCCCAGTGTCTTACTGTCCACTTTGTTAGGCATCCTCCAAGCTTGGATAAACCTTTGTCGAAGTCCTTGAGCGTCGTTGTCGAAGTCAAAAAACCAAGTCTGAAATCAGCATGTCATGTGGGCCATCCCTTCGGGCATACCCAAATTGTCTCAGAGCCAAACAGGGGTTGTAGGTTATGCCTCCCCTAATGCCAAGTAATGGGACATTAGGGAATTCCCCACAACGATCAATGATGATGACATTTTCTCTGGACTGAGAACACCAATGAACATCAGAATGTGTAAGAGTCATCAATCGTTGCAACCACCTCAAGCCTTGTTCATTCTTCAAGACTGACTGGGGAAGGTGAGAAATAAACCACCTTGCTAGAAGAGGAGTACAGCACATGAGAACACCTTTTTTCCTCATTGTTCGTGTGTGAAATGAGTGTAAGATGTCCCCAAGCAATGTAGGCACAGGATTCCGAGATATGAAAATCTTGACAGCATTCACATATATAAGTTGATCAGGGTTTGGGAACAAGACCAACCCATAGACGAGAAGTGCTACAATCTTCTCAAAAGCTTGCAGATCTAGAGAATTCCAGCATTCTTGTGCCTTCTCAAATAGAAACTTTGCCAAGAAACCCTTGACACCACTTCTGGTTTCCCAATGACCTTTGATATCAGATGGTTGCAAGTGTAAGGCTTTAGAAACATCTTCAGGCTTTGGATCTCTTTCCGTACCGTTGTAGGGTAGTTGATGGAGAATAAGAATCCTCAGAAGTTGAGAAAATTCCTCCAAAGTAGTTACTAGTTGGTAATCAGGAAATGTAAAGCAATGGTGTAGGGGGTTAAAGAACTGGAAGAGAACCTTCACCATGTCTTCTTCAATGTTGGAGTTGACCAAGTTGAGAATTCTACCATGTCTTTCACTGAAGGGAGAATTCTCTGGAATCTTGGAAGTAAGCTCCTTGAGTAGAGGAGGGATTCTCACAAGGTTGACCTGAATAGTTTTTCTGCGGAGTGATTCCATGGCCTATAAAACAGGAACAAAGATGAAGATCCAAACCCTTGAAATGGTTAGTGGATGCATATGATGCTTTATGATGTTCATGATGTATGCACAAGTATATGTACAAACAAATCACACAAGATCCTAGTTTTAGGCTTGCATGGGGTTTCATAGGTAAGTACCCTCTTGAAGTTAGTTGGCTCAACCTTTCCTATAAATAGTAACCGGGTTCTAAGGAGCTCAATATCACTAGATTATTTTCTATGTTCATTGTTTCAGTTTAGCCACTTAACTGGCGACCGAAATATTCCAAGAAAATAATCCTTAATGAGTGTAGTGTCGAGTATCTACCAACTTCGGACTGCACCAAAGCCGGTCATCTCACTACCCATAAAAAGGCCAAGATGGTCAAGTAAAGGTTCTAGAAGTTCATTAGTGCTTCATGACATCACTCAGCGGCCATGTATTCTCTTTGATTGACTCAAAGGCTACCGGTACCCACAAATATGTCGCACTAATATAGCTATTTCTTCAACCATGTCGGTATACCCTGCACAGTTTCCACAACGTATTGCTATTTACCTATGAATGTTTCCCAAAAATTCGGGTGGAGGATTCAAACCCAAACAATAGAACCAAGTGTAAAGCAATCAAAGCAAACAAGGTAAGCATGTAAAGGTGATCTAAACCCTAAGGTAACCCCACTTTTAGATATTCCCCAGCAGAGTCGCCAGTTCTGTGATACGGTGGGAGAACTGACTTGAGGTTTTGCATTTGTGTTTGCAAATGTTTCGGTTTAGCAAGAGTCACCACCGACTTTTTATTTTATCCAAAGGAAAGGTCAAAAAGCACAGGAAAGACCTTTGAGATGTTTTCTTGGGTTTGGGGGGGTAGATTATGAAAAGGGAAGGTGCTAGCACCCTTTTCATCCATGGTTATCCATGGGCTCTTAGTTACTTATTTAGATCACTTTATTTTGCTTTTCAATTGTTTGAAATGGTGCTTTGCGTGTGTGGTTTTGAAAATGTTTTGAAAATGATTTGAAAAGAGGTCATCGTTGTGGCAACCTTTGTAATGATTCTTGTTTGAATGTATACAAAGGTGTATTGTCTTTTGAAAAGATGTTTCAATGTTTTGAAAGTTTGATATTTGGGAAATGTTTTGAAATTGTGTTGTGATGTGTGTTTGAAAATAGCAAGGATGTTTTGCAAGTTTTGATCAAGTAACAAAGAGTTGTCTACCCTATCTACTCAAAGATCTTTCCTACACATTTTTAACCCTTTTGACAGTGTTGTTTTACCATTGTATTTGGTAAACAACCTTGTATTAGGATGTTAAACGGGACAGACGCGGGTCATCATATTGACCATGATAGTAATTGTGCTAAGTATCTTTAGCAAATTTTTGAGGGACTAGATCATTTTGTATAGGCAACCAAGATAGCGTCATCGAGGGACTATGATCTTTTGTTTTGTTTTTTTTTTTTTTGCCAAGATACTCAACATGCATAACATGGCCATTTTAAAGGAAACAAGTGGATGAAACCCTAGGGGTGCAAGTGTGCATTGTGTTATCATTTTCATGCATTTTGTCTTTGTATTAGTCAAGCTATTTGTTTGACTTTGGATTTTTGCATACAAACCCTAATCTCTAATCATGGCATATTTGAAAGCATAAAGTGCGCAAAATAAACCTAAGCTATTACAATATTGATATGGGGAGAGGGATACAATTTTTGAATGGGGGATATTTGCAAGAAAATAAAACCCTAATATTTACTATTACATCCAAATTGAATAAATGGTAAAAATAAATAAATAGACAAGTATTTAAATAGTCAATTAAATAAATATGCAAAATATTATGAATATGCAAAAAAATGTTTTTTTGTTTATTTTTATGTATGTAAAAATATAATATTTAATGTGTTAAAAAAGAAATAAAAAGATTATTATTTTTTTATTAAGGGAAAAACCCCTAATTTTCTTTTAAGAAAGTAAATATATATTAATTATATTATTCATGTACAATAAAATAAAATAAAATATATTTAGAAAAAGTATTATTTAAGTATATAATAAAAAATAAAAATAAAGGTATAATATTATTATGTATTATTTTCAAGTTTTCATTAAATAAAATAAAAGTATATACTAATTAATAATTATTTTCATGTTAGAAAAATAAAATAAAATACAGAAATAAATGTGAAAATTTATAAAAATATTTTTGGTATTTTTTATGTTTAGAAAATAATAAAATAAAATCAGAAATGAAAAATAAATACAAAAATACAAAAATATAAAGAAATGGGCCAGGGGGTTGCAGTCAGCAAGGCAGTGGGTGCAAAAAGTGAGAAACACAGGCTCGGGCCAGTTCCAAACTTCATCTTCAACCTTTTGTTCAAAAAATGCGCGCGCCTGTACAAAATATCCAGATCCTGCATACGTGCTCTAATGCAAAAACTCATAACATCAAAGTTGTAGCATTTTTCAAGACGAATTCAACCATATAAGAAACTTAATCTAACTCTCAAAGACCAGAGAGAATTTCTCTGGCCCTAATTTCTAACCTAACTTTTTCAGGAAGTTCATGAATCAAATTCTCTTAACACGCTTAACTTAAATGAAAACTGAGCATATGTACAGCTTCAGGGCTATGAGTACTACATTTTTTATTCACGAACCTAAGCCTAATGATTCCTAAATAGAGAGATAGGAAGTTGATAAAAACCTGTTTCAGTTGAAATCGTGTATGGCAATGTTGAGCTTTTCAGTGAGGCTTGAGATGTTTGGGAGCTTGCTTGAACTTTCCCTGACCTTCCCTAATGCCTAGTTTGCCTTGAATGTGCTTGAACAAGCTTGTAGAACTCAACCTGCACAAGCTGAAAATAGAAATGTTGAAGCTTGCAAATGGAGTTACAGTCACTGCCTAATGGTTGGGATAGCTTGGATAGGTTATATGGAAGGTATTTGAACAGATTTGGGGCAAAATGCACGAGTGGTTTGTGAGATAGAACTCAAGGTGCAGAATTGGTATCATCTTCAATATACAAAAATCAAACGCATACTAGCAAAAACGACTTGAGAAAACCTTCCCGGGGGAAAAAACTTCCCAAAATTACTGGAGTTCGTCCATTCCTGGGATCACCACTTTTGTTTTCCTCTTGAATCACAAAATCTAAAGTAAAAGTTAATTTGTAAATTCTTTTGAAAAATAATTTTGTTATTTAATCTTTTTTCTTTGAAAATTATTATCAATAATAAATGGAGTCTTTGTAAGCTGAATAAAATAAGAAATACAAAGAATTGGGTAAAAGCTCAAATTTTATTGATAGAATGGTAGCCTGCAAATGGCAATACTCAATGGATGATTACAAAGTTTGGAAAATGGTAATATATAATGGAAAAGATACATTGAGATACAATGACCATTATTCCCTCTATCAACTTTGAAATTTTGAGCAGCAACTTTCGTTGAAGTATGGTGAGGATCCAAGAATATTGTTGCTTCAATGATCAAGTCTTGTTTGATATAGTTACTTGCCAAGAAAGTCCGTAACTTTTGCCTAAGCTGCCCTTGCGGGTTTTCAACTTAGCGGGAAATTTTATTCTATTTATGTCTCTAACTTTTTCCTAGACCGCCCTTTCGGGTTTTCGACCTACCGAGATGCTCCTTTTTGCCTAAGCCGCCCTTTCGGGTTTTCAACTTAGCAAGTTGTTCTTTTATTTCTTTAGGCGAAGTATTTCTTGACTGCATTAGAATTCATGGGACGTGGGAACTCCTCGCCATCCATAGTTGCAAGAATTAATACACCGCCAGAGAAGGCTTTCTTGACAACATATGAGCCTTCAAAATTAGGAGTCCACTTTCCCCTAGAATCAGCGCTAAAAGACATGATCTTTCTGAGCACGAGGTCACCTTCTCTGAATTCACAAGGTTTGACCTTCTTATCAAAATCTTTCTTCATTCTCTTCTGATATAATTTCCCATGACACAAAGTCGTCATTCTCTTCTCTTCGATCAAATTCAATTGGTCAAACCTGTTATGGACCCATTCAGCCTCTAACAACTTGGTTTCCATTATCACACGCAAAGAGGGAATCTCAACCTCGATTGGGAGCACTGCTTCCATTCCATACACAAGGGAGAACGGGGTTGCTCCTGTTGAAGTGCGGACAGATGTCCGATATCCATGTAAAGCAAAAGGGAGCATTTCATGGCAATCTTTATAAGTAACAACCATCTTCTGGATGATCTTCTTGATATTCTTATTAGCAGCTTCAACAGCCCCATTCATCTTCGGCCTGTACGAAGATGAATTGTGATGGAAAATCTTGAATTCTTCACAAAGTTCTATCATCATCTTGTTGTTCAGATTCGAGCCACTATCGGTGATAATTCTGCTCGGCACACCATACCGACATATAAGATTATTATTAATGAAGCGCACTACCACCTGCTTAGTAACATTAGCATATGAAGCAGCTTTCACCCATTTGGTGAAGTAATCAATTGCTACCAAGATAAAATGGTGTATATTCGAAGCTTTAGGTTCTATCATTCCAATCATGTCAATACCCCCACATAGAGAAAGGCCACGGGGAAGAAATAACATTGAGAAGTGTCGAAGGCACATGAATCTTCTCTGCATAAATCTGGCATTTGTGGCACTTCTTTGCAAATCTGTAAAAGTCAGATTCCATTGTCAGCCAATAGTAACCTACCCTTAGCATCTTTTTAGCCATCGAATGTCCATTGGCATGAGTGCCAAATGAACCTTCATGAATCTCTTTTGCATCAACATGTCTTCTTCGTGTCTATCCATGCATCCACGCATCTGCCAGCCAATCTTCTCAATGTATTTCTATCTTTATTCAAAGCACCAATCAGGTATTCCTGAGTCTGTAGAAAATGCTTGATATCATAATACCAAGGTTTCTCATCTGCTACCTCTTATGTTGTAAACACATGAGCGGGCCTATCCAATCACCAAACTGTAATTCGAGGTATATTGATCCAAGTATTCACTTGATACATAGAAGCCAGAGTTGCCAGGGCATCTTCCATTTTATTTTTGTCTCTGGGGTGTGATGGAATTCAACTTTATTAAAGAAGGGTAACAATCTTCTAGCATAATCTTTGTAAGGGATCAAGTCGGGGTGACGAGTATCTCACTATCCTTTAATCTAAATTATTAACAAAGTTAAATCTCCATACACATCTAGAATTTTAATTCTGAGATCAATAGCTTCCTCGAGACCCATGATGCAAGCCTCATATTCTGCCATATTATTAGTATAATCAAATGTCAACCTTATAGTAAAAGGAATTTGTGATCCATGTGCAGTGACAATCACAAAACCAATTCCTTTACCATAAGCATTCACAACTCCATCAAATATCATTCTCCAGCGAGCTTCAAGATCAGGACCTTCCTAAAGCAATGGTTCATCACAATCTTTCACTTTCAGAAACATCACATCCTCATCGGGGAAATCATACATCACAGGCTGATAATCATCAACTGGTTGGTGAGCAGGATAATCTGCCAACATGCTACTTTAAATAGATTTTTGAGTGAGGTATTCGATGTCATATTCAGATAACAACATCTGCCAGCGGGAAATTCTCCCAGTAAGAGCAAGCTTTTCAAAAATGTACTTGATTGGAACCATTTTGGAGATCAACCAAGTAGTGTGATTCAACATATACTGCATCAAATGTTTTACCGCCCAGGCCAAAGCATAACATGTCTTTTCCATCATGGAATACCGTGATTCACAATGAGTAAACCATTTACTGAGATAATAAATGACATACTCTTTCTTCCCTGTTTCATCTTGTTGTCCCAGAATACAGCCCACGGAATTTTCTAACACTGTCAGATACATAAAAAATGGTCTTCCTTCAACAGAAGGGAGCGAGATAGGAGGTTCAAGCATATACTATTTAATACTTTCAAATTCCCTTTGGCAGTCATCTGTCCATACACAACCTTGATCTTTATTTAACAACTTAAAGATCGGTTCACACGTTGCAGTCATGTGGGAAATGAATCTGGAAATATAATTCAAACGCCTGAGGAAACCTCTTGTGAGGGAAAAGGTGAAAGAATTGAGTTTTAATTCTTGTCAAAAACCTATATGCGCAAATATGTCATGCTTCAAATAGGTGCAAGTGAGAAACATCAAAAACAAGCATTTTTCTCAAAACAGACTGCATGAGCCGGCTCATGGAACCTTAGATCGGCTCATGAGAAGAAGATTTTGGCTTGGCAACTTCCAGGAAGGCGCACGCCTTCTCTATGCATCGACGCATAGTTTTGGGAAAACATGAGTCATCGCATCAGGCAATGAGTCATCGCATGACTAAAGGAATTTCAACCTCTCTCGCTCGGGAAGGCGCATGCATCGCTAAATTGTCTCATTTTTTCTGCTATGTTGTTACATCATGGGACTAACTTATATATATTGTTTGGCCTCTATTTTCTGAAATAATAAGAAAAAGTAAAAGATAGACACAAGATCTCTCTTCATATTCAACCTCTCATCAACCATCAACAACTACACACAATCATTTTTGTTGATCAAGTTTTTGGAATTATGTTGATAACGTCCGAATTGAAAGTGCAATATCAGATTTGGGTAGAGATCTTTGTGGGTTTTTTCTTGAGTATAACCATTGGGGTTTCGTCCTCCAAAACTAGGGGTGTTTATCATAAGTCTTTGCTTCATTGAATTCATCCTAGCTAAGGGATTGGAAGACCGTGGGGTTTTCAATCGGGTAGCGGTAACCGAAGGATTGTGAAGAAGGATTTGGGGCCAATTTCTAGGGTTCAAAATCATTCAAGGTAGAAGGAGATTTTGTTCAAGATTTGGCATATTTGATTCATTTAGAATCAAGGGAAGAGGAGTGCAAAATATAATATTCATCAAGTGACTTTGAATTGTGGTGATTGTATCTTCTCTTACAAACTTTGCAAAATTAATTTCATAATCCTAATTCTAGATTCTAGAATTAGGGGCAGAGTAGCCCACGCGAGGACGACGGGGTGAACTGCCTTAACAAATATTGTGTCCATTTTAGTTTTCTTCATTTTATTTCTATTTTCTTGAATTTGTGAGTTATCAATTTTTCTCATTAATACAAAATAATTGTAGTTACAAACTAAAATTTACAACTCATATAGCATTCATTTGAATCGCTATAATCACTACAAATTGAGTATAACCAAACCTTCTGTAGTACGTACACCAAGTGTTTGATGAATTTACAACTCACAAATTTTCTTTATCTTCTCCGCAAATAATTGGTAATAACTTACACTAGTTAAACTTGCTAAAGCGATTCATCATATTCAATTTTAGTTGTGATTATATTCTCATCATTACCATCAAATTGGTTCGCATATCCGATCTTTCCAATATGTAAAGTTTAGAGATCAGATTCAGGGTTGTCGCTCTCTGATAAAAACAATTTTACAAAAAGCGCAAAATTTTCAAAGGGATCTATTCAACCCCCCCCCCCCCCCCCCTTCTAGATCTGTCACATCGTCTAACAAGTGGTATCAAGAGTGTTGGATTGTCCTGTGCTTCACATACAACTTCTAAAAATGGATTGTGATCTAAAAGGGGCGTACACTAGAGCACCTGTTTTCACAGGTGAAAATTATACCTATTGGAAATATTATATGTGTGTCCATATCACGTCTGTTGATAGGAAAATATGGAAGGTTATCCAAGATGGGCCAGTTGCAATAACTATGCAAAATGTTGTCGGGATAACTGTTCCTAAACCGGAAGCACAGTGGGATGAAAAAGATGAGAAAAATTATGCCTATGATTGGAAAGTAAGAAACATGCTCATAGAAGCTCTAGGAGTTGATGAGTATTTTTGGGTCTCACAATATTCTACGGCTAAGGAAATGTGGGACGCTTTGCAAGTCACACATGAGGGCATAAACGATGTAAAATTGGCTAGAATCAATACTTTGACGCAAGATTTTGATCTCTTTCACATGGAGAAAGGTGAAACCATCGCCAACATGCAAAAGAGATTTTCTCATATAATGAATCGCTTGCATACACTTGGTCATGTAATTGCCAATTCTGTTGCTACTAACAAAATTTTGAGATGTCTTAGCAGGGAATAGCAACCAAAAGTTACGGTAATTAAGGAAGCAAGTGATCTAAATACTTTGGATCTCACAACACTATGGGGTAAGCTTCAAGAACATGAGCAAGAGCTCATAAGCCTTGGAAAGCATGAAAAGAAATAAAAGAAGGAAAAGTCAAGGGACTTGGAAAAGAAGTCTATAGAACTAAAGGCTTCAAGCTCCAAGTCATCCTACTCAATTTTCTGTGCAAGTTAATGAAGTGATGACGATGAGAGTCCGGATGAGGATATGGGTCTGCTCGTAAGAAAATACAATAGATTTCTCCAGAAAAACGAAATTCAACATTCGGATAAGAATCTCATCAATTATAGATGCCACTCTCAACCAAGCAAGCAAGATGAAAGTAAGAAGCCTAAGTCACGAGGATCATGCTACCATTGTGGCAAAACCGATCATTACAAGCCAGATTGCCCATATTTGAAGAAAGACAAAGCCAAGGCCAAAAATATAAAGAAACCAACCAAACCTAGAAGAGCATACATTGCTTGGGAGAGCTATAGTGATTCCTCAAGTAAAGGTTTCTCAAGTGATGAAGAAGAAATGGTCAACCTTTATCCCATGGCTCATCATCATAAGAAAAAGAATGTAAGTCATGCTAAGTATGATCATGTTGATGAAATGTCTTATTTAGAATTGTTAAATTCCTTTAATATTTTACATCAAGAGGCTAAGAAAGATTTCAAACGCTTAGCCTCAAACAAGAAAATCTTTTCATATCTAGAACAAAAGGTTTCCGATTCCGAAAAGGAATTAGAAGCTCTTAAAGCGTCTATGATAGAAAATATTGAAGGAAAATGTGAAAAAGAAGAGAGACCTTGGTTTAAATGGCATGGATGTGAAACTTGTCATATTTGGAAAAAAGAAGTTAGAACTCTCAAAGCCAAACTAGACAAAGCTTTACAACCTAAGATTACGTTTGCTATCGATCGCTCAAACTTCAGAAAAAGTATGATTAATCCCTATCAAAAATATACCTATGAAGTAAGGGATCAAGATAGCAAGAGTAGATCTCACTTAGATATGTCTTGCCTATATTGTTGCAAGAAGTGACATACCATTAGTAAATGTCGATCTAGGAGATTCTTAGTTCCTAAAGGCATATACCAATGGTTCCCCAAAGGCAACAAATGTTTAACTCACACTCAAGGACCCAATGAATGTTGGGTACCTATCTCCCATGTTTGATATTTCAGGTGGAATGTCTTGAGCCTCTCGATAGAAGATGGTTTCTCAATAGTGGTTGCTCAAGACACATGATGGGTGACATTTCGCTATTCTTTGACTTTGTGGTAAAGAAGAAAGGATTTGTTACTTATGGTGATAACAACAAGGGAGCAATACTCGGTAAAGGTAGTGTAGGTAATCCCTCATCCACCACTATCTCAGATGTCCTATTAGTTGAAGGCCTTAAACACAATCTTATTAGCATTAGTCAATTATGCGACAAAGGTTATAAAATTACTTTTCTAAAGGATGATTGCATAATCGAACATAATGATAAGAAAGAGTATGGGTTTAAGGGCTTGAGGGTAAACAATGTGTATATGCTTGACTTGAATGATGTGTCCCTAACAGGTGCTAAATGCTTAGTCTCCATGAGTGAAGACTCGTGGCTTTGGCATAGGCAATTAGCACATATTAACTTTGATTTTCTAAATAAAATCATATCTAAAGACCTTGTGATTGGCTTACCCAAAATCAACTTTTCAAAAGATCATCTATGTGATACTTGTCAAATGGGTAAACAAACACGAGTCTCTTTTAAATCTAAAAATGTCATCTCTACAACGAAACCACTTGAACTCCTCCATATGGACTTATTTGGACCATCTAGAATTAAAAGTCTAGGTGGAAATTATTATGGCTTTGTTATAGTTGATGACTACTCTACATTTTGTTGAACGATATTCTTAGCAAACAAAACTGAGACTTTCTATGCTTTTGAAAAATTTTCCAAATTATCTCAAAACAAGTTTAATACAAAAATTGTTACCATCCGAAGTGACCATGGAGGTGAATTCGAAAATCACCTTTTTGATGAATTTTGTGAAAGAAATGGCATTGATCATAATTTTTCTGCTCCTAGAACACCTCAACAAAATGGATTTGTTGAGCGTAAAAATCGTGTTCTAGGAGAACTTGGGAGAACTATGATCAATGAACAAGGTCTTCCAAAATACTTTTAGGCCGATGCCATTAATACGGCTTGTTATGTGCTACATAGGATCTTGATACGTCCAATGCTCAACAAAACACCGTATGAACTTTTGAAAGGTAGAAAACCAAATATTTCTCATCTCCATGTCTTTGGTTGTAAATGTTTTGTATTAAATAATGGCAAAGAAAATCTTGGCAAATTTGACTCAAAAGTCGATGAAGGTATCTTTCTCGGATACTCTCAATCTAGTAAAGCATATAGGGTATTTAATAAAAGGTTACAAATTATGGAAGAATCCGTGCATGTTTCCTTTGATGAATCCTGTCCAAAAATGGTCGGAAAGGGTATTTCTTTTAATGGTGCAGGTGCTTCTTCAGAAAGGATACTCAATGATCAAGATGAAAAGAGTAATGAGCCCATACTTGAGAAAGAAAAGGGGGAGATGGATCATGTGTCTAGCAAAGAAGAAGAAGACACTCAACCAACAAATGAAATAAATCCTCCTTTGGAGTGGAAAGAAACGAAGGATCATTCCATTGACAACATTCTTGGAGACATATCAAAGGGAGTAACTATACGGTCTAAGATAAGTAACTTTTGTTATCATTTCGCATTCGTCTCTCAAATTGAGCCTAAAAACCCTAAAGAAGCTTTATTCGATGAACATTGGTTTTTGGAAATGCAAGAAGAATTAAATCAATTCAAGAGAAATGAGGTTTGGGACCTTGTCCACCCTCTGCGAGACCATCGAATAATTGGTACTAAGTGGGTATTTAGGAACAAACTTGACGAAAACGGAATCATAACTCGCAACAAGGCGCGTCTTGTTGCTCAAGGGTATAACCAAGAGGAAGGCATCGACTATGAGGAAACTTATGCTCTGGTTGCCCGACTCGAGGCTATACGCTTTTTATTAGCTTATGCATGCTCACAAAACTTTAAGCTATTTCAAATGGATGTTAAGAGTGCATTCTTAAATGGTTATATTAATGAAGAAGTCTATGTATCTCAACCTCCCGGATTTGAAAATCACGAGTTTCCTAAACATGTTTATAAACTTAAACGTGCCTTATACAGTCTTAAGCAAGCCCCTAGGGCTTGGTATGATCAGCTTAGCAAGTTCTTACTAGAAAAGGGATTCTCTAGAGGGAAGGTTGATACAACCCTCTTCATTAAGTGCCAAGGAAATCACTCCATCTTGGTGCAAATTTATGTAGATGATATCATTTTTGGGTCTACTAACATCACCTTGGTCAAGGAATTTTCTAAAGTGATGCAGGGTGAATTTGAGATGAGCATGATGGGGAGTTAAACTACTTCTTAGGTCTTCAAATCAAACAACTCGAGGAAGGAACTTTTGTTAGCTAAACGAAGTATTGCTATGAGTTTCTCAAGTGCTTCGATATGGCAAACTCAAAAGTTATTGAAACTCCAATGCCTACCGCGGTTAGCCTAGATCGGGATAAACATGGTAAGCCGGTTGATGTAAAAAGGTATAGAGGTATGATCGGATCTCTTCTTTATCTTACCGCTTCTCGTCCTGACATTATGTTTAGTGTTTGCATGTGTGCTAAATATCAATCTTGTCCTACGGAGAGTCATCTAAAAGTTATAAAACGTATACTTAGGTATCTTTGTGGTACTCCTAAGTATGGACTTTGGTTCTCCAAGGGTAGTAATTGTTCTTTGGTTGGCTATTCCGATTCCGACTTTGCGGGTTGCAAATTGGATAGGAAAAGCAAAAGTGGAACTTGACATTTCTTTTCAAACTCCTTAGTTAGTTGGCATAGCAAAAAGAAAGTTTCAGTTGCTTTGTCAATGGCCGAGGCGGAATATGTTGCAGCCGGTAACTGTTGTGCTCAAATTTTGTGGCTCAAACAACAATTACTCGACTATTATTTAAAACTTAATCATATTCCAATATTTTGTGATAACACAAGTACCATCAATCTAACCAAAATTCTAGTTCTACACTCGCGCACTAAACATATTAAAATTAGGCACCACTTACTTAGGGATCATGTAGAGAAAGGTGAAGTCGTGTTTGAGCACGTTAATAGCAAAAATTAACTTGCTGATATTTTTACAAAACCACTTGCGACTGAACCATTCTTTCATATTCGTAGGGAACTCGGTGTCCTTGATATTTTGGATAGATTGCAACTCCAATGAGTTGCATTTCCTTTACTTATCTTTGTGTCTCTATGATTCGTGAATATCATCTTGGGCTGGCGACATGTGAAGGCATCGTGTCATTCAAATACGTTCGATAATATCCTTCCTACTCTTTCTCATTAGTGATCATTTTGCTTAAATGTTGGTGCTATGAAATGATTAAATGCTTTGTGTGTTATTGCTTTTGTGCATGCGTACTTGTTTATTGTGTTCAATTAATTTCTACAAAACCTACACACAAGAAATTTCAAAATTTTACATACATGAGCCGACCTATAACTCTGAGCGGTCGGCGCATGCCTAATTGAAAAACGTATTTAGGCTTATTTTACTGGAATGCATCAATGCATCCCTGCATAGGTCGACGTGTCGCTGTTTGGAATACCATTATATCTTAGTTTGTATTGTGTGGTTCCATTTGCATGCATCCATTTGCTATGTTGTTGTTCCCTCTTGCTAGCATTCATCCGGCCTCTCTCTCCATCTCAAAACCTTAAAAACCCACTATGTCATTTCAACTCCAAATCTCTTCAAACCTTCATCCATGGCTTCTAGGGAAACAAAGAAAAGAAGTATCAGAGGTAGCTCTTCAAATCAAACTCGGGTTACTCCTCTATCACTTCTTCCTCCTGATCTCACTGAAAAGTATGATGAGAAGTTTGCTAGAAGGAGGTTGGTTAGGCAATTATGTTCCTTCCATCTCACTCTCAAACACCTGCATATCTCAAATGTGGTGGAATTGTTGGACCATCAATAGGTGTTTCCATTCCTTGAGTTGGATGGAGACTACAACGAGGTACTCGTCAAAGTATTCTATGCGGGTATACAAGGTAAATTCTCTGATCACTAATTTTCATACAGAATTGCAAATAAGGTTGTCAAGGTAGATGATGAAATTTGGAAAGCTTTTGAGTTGTTCCCTGTTGACACTGATGCTGTTAAAATTGCCGACACTAAGCTTCCTGCAGACTATGACTTCAAACAAGCCTTGAACTCCATGTTAAAATGACCATATCCTGAGAGTTTTGTGCAAAGTAGTGCTTTTCCAAAAACTATCACAACAGGTCAATTGGTTTCTCTAGCTCGAATTATGAAATGGATTGTTTCAAGGATAATTCGCCCCAAAAAGGGTGGGTTGTCCCGTATTGATCAACCTGAGGTTATGTTAATTTGGGTTATTCTAAACAAAATTAAGATTCATTGGTCATATTACATCACTAGCCAGCTATTTTCATTGAGGGATTCCCCTAGAGGATCTGCTTTGGGGTATCCACCATTCATTCATGGAATTCTAAGTCAAGCAAACCTTGATCTTACTGGTATTTCACCTACACCTATCCTGCTGGATTCATATTTTACCTCCAAAACTCCCGCACTTATGGGTCATCAATGGAATCCCCATCTTGGTAAGTACAAGTACTTTGTGAAATCAAACTCAGTAATGCTTCGAAATGAAGATGTTAAACAGGATGATGAAATGGAACATGCTAAGGGCGGTGAAGTTGGTACCGAGAATCAAGAAAGTGCGGAAGAGGATGAAGAAGATGACGAAGGAAATGATGACCATGAGCCTCATAGATCCTATGATGAGGTGATGCGCAAACTTGAGGAAATGCACGTCCACCATCATGAAGACATGGTATTAGAAAATGAACAAATTAACAATCTTGTTAGAATAGTCAACCTTCAAAACATTCAGTTTAAGGGTTATGCTAGCCTCCAAGACCGCTGATATAACACTCTTCATGGAATGATGGAAACGCAAAACACAAACTTGGCAAACTTTCAGTCGGCTTTCATGGCTCGCTTTCCACCAAACCAACCTGTTGAACCACCACAAGACAATGAGGAACAACACCATTAGTTAATTCTTGGCACTTTATTTCTTACTTGTTATGCTTGTATTACTATGGTTTCGTATTAAACTGTTTTACTTTCCGTACTACTTTGTGTTTTATTTTGGGTTTGTAACAATGAACATCATATTTTATTACTTTATTGGTTATTGTATCTATTTTCGTTTGCACTTTCTTCATATTGTGTGTATGTTAGTTTGTGTTCTTTTTGCAAAGTTGCAAAATATTGGTCATTCTATTTTTTTTTGTTCTCTTAATCCATGTCCTTGTTTCTTTTTGATGTTGTCAAAGGGGGAGAAGGAATACACAGCAGAAATATGCAATATCTCAGGGGGAGGATGATTGGATGATTCGCAACCATTGATACGATTCATATTTGCCATTTTTGCCATCATCAAAAAGGGGGAGTATGTGAGGGCAAAGGTGAAATAACTTAGTTTTAATGCTTGTCAAAAACCTATATGTGCAAATATGTCATGCATCAAACAGGTGCAAGTGAGAAACATCAAAAACAAGCATTTTTCTCAAAACAGACTGCATAAGCCAGCTCACGGAACCTTAGGTCGGCTCATGAGAAGAAGATTTTGGTTTGGCAACGTCCGGGAAGGCGCACGCCTTCTCTATGCGCCGATGCATAGTTCTGGGAAAACATGAGTCGGCGCATCAGGCAATAAATTGGCGCATGACTGAAGGAATTTCAACCTCTCTTGCTCGGGAAGGCGCACGCCTTCTGTACACCCTGCATGAGCTGACGCATCGCTAAATTGTCTCATTTTTTCTGCTATGTTATTATATCATGGGAATAACTTATATATATTGTTTGGCCTCTATTTTTTGAAATAACAAGAAAAAGTGAAAGATAGACACAAGAGCTCTCTTCATCTTCAACCTCTCATCAACCATCAACAACTACACACAATCATTTTTGTTGATCAAGTTTTTGGGATTGTGTTGATAACGTCTGAATTGAAAGTGCAATTTCAGATTTGGGTAGAGATCTTTGTGGGTTCTTTCTTGAATAAAACCATTGGGGTTTTGTCCTCCAAAATTGGGGGTTTTTATCACAAGTCTTTGCTTAATTGAATTCATCTGAGCTAAGGGATTGGAAGACCGTGGGGTGTTCAATTGGGTAGCGGTAACCGAAGGATTGTGAAGAAGGATTTAGGGCCAATTTCTAGGGTTCAAAATCATTCAAGGTAGAAGGAGATTTTGTTCAAGATTTGGCATACTTGATTCATTTAGAATCAAGGAAAGAGGAGTGCAACATATAAGATTCATCAAGTGACTTTGAATTATGGTGATTGTATATTCTCTTACAAACTTTGCAAAATTAATTTCATAATCCTAATTCTAGATTCTAGAATTGGGGGCTGAGTAGCCTACGCGGGGACGACAGGGTGAACTGCCTTAACAAATATTGTGTCCATTTTAGTTTTCTACATTTTTTTCTATTTGCTTGAATTTGTGAGTTATCAATTTTTCTCATTCATACAAAATAATTGTAGTGACAAACTAAAACTTACAACTCATATAGCATTCATTTGAATCGCTATAATCACTAAAATTTGAGTATAACCAAACCTTGTGTAGTACGTACACCAAGTGTTTGGTGAATTTACAACTCACAAATTTGCTCTATCTTCTCCATAACTAATTGGTAATAACTTACACCTTGTTAAACTTGCTAAAGCGATTCATCATATTCAATTTTAGTTGTGATTCTATTCTCATCATTATCATCAAATTGGTTCACATATGCGATCTTTCCAATACGTAAAGTTTAGACGATCAGATTCGGGGCTGTCGCTCTCTGATAAAAACAATTTCACAAAAAGCACAAAATTTTCAAAGGGATCTATTCAACCCCCCCCCCCCCTTCTAGATCCGTCACATCGTCTAACACCTCTGACTTGCTTTCCAGTTCCCGGTGCTGGCATTTCTTGAATTGCTTTGACTTTATCAGGGTCAACTTCAATCCCTCTCTGGCTAACAATGAAACCCAACAATTTCCCTGACCGAACATCGAAGGTACATTTATTTGGATTCAAGCAGAGACGATACTTCCTCAAACTCTGAAACAACTTCAACAAATCTTCTACATGCCCTTCTTCAGTCTGGGATTTAGAAATCATATCATCAACATATACCTCAATTTCCTTGTGCATCAGATCATGGAATAGGGTTGTCATAGCCCTTTGGTACGTTGCACTAGCGTTCTTCAACCCGAAGGGCATCACTCTGTAACAGAATATTCCCTAGGGTGTGATAAACGTTGTTTTTTCCATATCCTCAAGAGCCATCCTTATTTGATTATACCCAGAAAATCCGTCCATAAATGAGAAAACTTTGAATTTTGTTGTGTTATCCACTAACATATAAATGTGTGGCAATGGAAAATCATCTTTTGGACTAGATTTATTTAGATCTCTGTAATCTACGCACATGCGAACTTTTCCATCTTTCTTCGGTACTGGGACAATATTGGCAATCCACTGAGGGTACACTGATGTCACAAGAAAACCAACATTAATCTGCTTTAGAACTTCTTCTTTGATCTTCACTTCCATATCTGGGTGAGTTCTTTGCAACTTCTGTTTGATTGGCGGGCACTCTGGCTTTAGCAGCAAACAGTGCTCTATAATATATGTGTCTAAACCAGACATATCTTGGTAATACCAAGAAAAAATATCTACATACTCTTTCAACATCTCGATTAACCTGCTCTTCACATCAGGATGCAGCAATGCTCCAATCTTGACTTCCTTTGGATCTTCTTCTGAACCCAAATTGATTACTTCCAATGGCTCTTTATATGGCTGAATGGCATTCTCCTCACGCTCAAGCAACCGTGAGAACTTGTCTGGAATATCATCATAGTCTTCTTCTTCGGCCCCATACACAGGACATTCAAAGTTGGGAGAGGGTGCAGGGTCATTGTATTCAATGGGTTTTTTAATTAATCTGCACGTATGATTTATGATTGCTTTTAGAAACTGACACATATAACAAGTTATCATACATATTGAATTCCAGTTATTGTTTATTTTGAATGGTTTTTTATAATTACCATTTTCCAAGAAAAAATCAAAAAATAAAAACACAATTTGGGAAACAAAGACAACTTTTATTATTGATTTTAAAAATAAAAGCAAATTGATAAGCCAATACAATACCAATACTTTCACCTTGGGCAGAGTGAAAGATTTTTAAAAAGATTAACAAAAAAAAATTACTTTGAAACATGTATGCAAGAGGAAATATCAATGGTGATCCAGTTCTGAACTCTAACTCCGTGTGTCACATAATTTGGCATTTCTGGCTCTTCTTCACCTTCCACAATGGTATTAATCCTGGAAACAGTTGGATGAAGATAACCCCCGCTATAAAATATGTCTTGATACTTGCCTGCAGTAGACTTCGGCTTTATGCTCTTACCTTTATCATTCTTCACAGAGAACCCCAAGCCCGCTCTATTCTTGTTTACAGGTGGATCAACAATATATCCCCATACTTCACTATGGCCATTACGCACAACCTATTGAGCATCCTTAAATGAAGCTATAGAATTCTTATTTACTCTTATATTATCAATGGATAAAGCTTGGAACTGGGTTCTAACAGCAGCTTCATCCGCCTCCACAATACTGAAAGAGGACAAATAGGATATCAATAATGCTTGTTCTTCATTTATAATTACCACTTTTCCTTCACGCACAAACTTCAACTTCTGGTGTAAATTTGAAGTGACAGCCCATACCTCATGTATCCACGGCCATCCCAGCAAGCATCTATAAGCAGGTACAATATCCATGACCTGGAAAGTAATCTGAAACAAATGTGGGCCTATATGAATAGGCAAGTCCACTTCACCAATAACAGATTTCCTTGATCCATAAAACACTTTCATAATAATGCAACTTGGGCGCATGGGAGTTCCTTGATATTTTAATTTCAAAAGTGTTCTCCTTGGTATAACATTCAATGTGGATCCATTATCAATCATCATATTGGATAATGAATCATTCTTGCAGTTCATAGAGATGTGGAGGGCCAGATTGTGATTTCTTCCTTCATCGGGCAGTTCATCATCGCAGAAATTCAGGTTATTACATGGTGTAATGTTCCCTACCACACTACTTAATTGGTCTACTGGCATATCTCTTTCCACGAAAGCTTAGTCCAATACCCTCATCAAAGATTCTCTATGAGCAGAGGAGTTCATTAATAAATCCAAGATAGATATTTTTGAAGGAGTCTGCAGTAGTTGATCTACAATTCTGTAGTCGCTCATCTTGATTATCTTAAAAATATCATCCACCTCTTTTTCTAGTGTAGCTCCACTAGATTCACCCACTTCCTTCTTAGGTTCAACATTTTCAACAATTTTCTTTCTAGTACTAACATCTCCACGAACAACTAGTGCAAATACACGACCAATGCGGGTCACTCTACTAGTCTCAACAATATTTCCAACATTAGGCATTGGATGGATAGGAACTTCCACACCATCCCCTAAAATTGTAGAATTATATTTATAGGGTACAGCCTTGTCTGACTTGTAGGGGACAGGACCCGACAAACTAACCACCAATGGAGTAATAGCTGGCTTGTTATGATATTCAACTTCAAAAGGGGTGAGTGCACCAAAACAAGGCACAATAACATTTACTCCCTCTTCAACACATTCAGTCATTATAGAGTCATCTCTGGAAAACATATCTTCATCTGAGGAGAACTCATCCGCAGAGGCATACTCATCATCTTACTCTTCTTCAGCCAAACAAACCTCAATCTCATTAACCTCATGGTAATCATCCCTTTCACCTTTAACCTTGATAGTTAAATTATCCAATAACAACTGAATACCTTTCCTCGCAATTAAACATCCTCGGGAGTCCCGGCAGCAAATTCGGCAACATCCATACTGATGTTCTACTTGACCAGCCATGTGGCAGAAAGTAGCATGCAATTGTACAAGATCCTCGTTCATATGTTCCACATCAAAGATTCTGAACTCTCCAGGACATCTAGAAACCATGTTTACTTCCTCTTCATACTCTTCCCTAGGCCTGATTATGTGGATGAGGCCCTCATCCATCATCTCCTGCAAATCAGCCTTTATCTTGTCACAACCCTGTATATCCGTACTGCAAATAGCACAACCAGCATGGTCATGTGTATAGTAACTAAATTCACAGAGGTCTGCATGCATTTTTACCAAATCTCCTATAACCAATTCAATATCAAAAATTTGTAAGTCGCTTGGACAACCGGCCACCATGTTCACAGCATTTGCTCCTCCATGCTTTGGCAAAGGATTATCTTTCACATTAGGGTCAATATCTTTGAAGGACGAGATACCAAACTTCACCAATTTTTGTACTTCAGTTTTCAAAGGACAGCAGTTCTCAACATTATTCCCTGGTGCTCCCTGATGAAAAGCACGTGTTTGGTCTGCCTTGTAATACCAAGGTAACGGTGATGGTATAGCGTGAAGTGATCTGGTATGAACCAACTTCTTCTGAATTAACTCCAGGAGTAATTTTGTATAGCTCATAGGGATAAGGTCATAACTCTCCCTTCTCTGATTATACCCTTGATTCTCCGGATGGGATGGTCTCTGATAAGCAACGGTGGTTGGAGCTACACTAACAACTAGAGTCACTGAGACAACCTATTGATGACGCTGATAATTTCTTCTAGGAGGATTAACCCTCCTCTCTTGCATAACAGCATCTGTATCTCCTTCCTTCTTTTTGGAAAACCCATAGGATTGCTTCTTCGCACTTCCGGAACTTTCACTTTTTGTTAAACGGCCCTCTCTTACAGCCTCTTCTAAACGGATACCCATGGCCACCATTTTAGTAAAGTCACTTGGCACACTTGCTACCATCCTCTCATAGTAGAAAGCAACCAGAGTTTTCAGGAAAATCTTAGTCATCTCCTTTTCTTTCATGGGAGGAATCACTTGGACGGCTCCCTCATGCCATCTCTGTGCATATTCTTTGAATGATTCCCTGTCTTTCTGGACCATGGCCCTGAGTTGATCACGGTCAGGCTCCATGTCCACGTTGTATTTGTATTTTCTGATAAATGCTTCTCCCAAGTCATTGAAAGTATGGATATTGGCGTTGTCCAAACTCATATACCACTTCAACGCAGCACCAGTTAAACTATCCTGAAAAAAGTGAATCAACATACGCTGATCATCAGTGTGAGTAGACATTCTTCTTACATAAATCACAAGATGAGCATGAGGATAAGTGTTGCCCTTGTACTTCTCGAATTTCGGGACTTTAAACTTCACAGGTATCTTGACATTCGGGACCAAGCATAAATCATTCACATTTTGCCCGAAAAATTCCTTTCCCATGAGGGCCTACATCTCCCTCTACATCTTGTCAAACTGATCTTGAAAATCATTCATTCTATCATAGATACCCAAGCCTTAACTTGGTAGAGTAAAAGGACGATACATATCATCATTAGCAAATGGGACCACATTCACCGAGGGAGGTGCAGCAGGAGTAACATGCACCACAGGAGGTGCAGGAGTAACAGTAGTCTGAACAACTGGATTATCTTGAGGACCAAGATTGAAACCTTTAGGTGCAAAGTTATCTAGAATTCCCCATGGACAACCTTGAGGCATGTGATTCTGAATAACAGTTGTTGTAGCAGACACTGGAATAGTCGGAGCTTCAGTAGTAACCCTCGCGTAGCTTATGATTCTCTTGTTATAAGTTGTCCATCTTCCTTCTAAAATTAGCTCAAGTATTGTAGTGGTGAGACATCTTGCTGAACAGAGTAAAGAAGCTTGGTAAGACACCTGGATATGCATAATAAATTCAAGAAATATGTGCAATATGATGCATGATATACAATGCACATGATTTATTTTATTAATATTTCAAGGGACTTAAAGATTTATAGACTCATTGCAAATATCAAAGTAATAACACATTTGAAATACTGATAATTTTTTTTATAATAACTTCAAAATGGATTACAAGTTTCAATAATCCCAATTACAAGATGAAAATAAAGTATAAAACCCTAAGAAGTAAAGCTTATGGAGATCACTCTATACACTGGCACTTCCATGTAAGCCTGGAAATCTGAGCCTTCAACCTCTGGTTTTCTTCCGCATATCTGGTGGCAACCTCCTTCCAATCACCTGAATCATGAAGTGAGCAAATAGCATCTGACTGAAGCTTGGGAGAAAATAAATCCCCTTGCCTCTCCATCATCTCTACAGCCCGACTCTCAAGAATCTCAATCAAGTCATCTTTCTCCTTCAAGTCTGCTCTATAGGAAATCTCTAAAGTTTGGCACTTATTCTTCCAAGCATCCTTTTCCTGTTGCATCCTGACCAAAGCAAGCTGTAGCTCTTCCACATCATCCAATAAGGTAAGAGTGGTCTTCACAAACAAGTCAGGCGTAGGTTCTTCCCGGTAATACATCATCTTCAACTGAATAGCTCTTGTTTGGACCCACTGAAGATAAGGCTCCAAAGAAACAGCCCCCCAAGGTCCCAAGTCTTTCCTACTCTTCCTATAAATGTTACGCCAGGCCTTTGCAATCTGCTCCCTAGCTTCCTTATGGTCTTCTCCCTCCTTCTGGAAGAAACTACTCAAATGAATACTATTTGGTTTATCCCTCATCGAATAACCAAGTTGTCATCGCGCAAGAATAGGGTTGTAGTTAATTCCTCCCTTTGTACCAAGAAGAGGTACATTGGGGAAACTACCACAACTGTCTACAATCTCTATATCATGGTAAGCCTGATGATACCAATCAATATCTGAGTGAGTAAGTGCCATGATCTTAGGGGCTCAACGGGGTTCCTTCCTGACATCCCAAAAAGCATCAGACTGAGGCATATGAGAAATAAACCACGGGTACAACAGAGGCGTGCAACAGATAATCATCCCCCATGATAAGAATTCCAAAGATAAATAGAGTAATAAGCATCACCCAACAATGTAGGAATTGGGTTTCCAATCATGAACATCCTGATAGCATTAATTTCAACAAACTTATCCACATTAGGAAATAAGAACAACCCGTAAGCAAGTAGAGCAAATATGGCTTTAAAAGCGACTGTACTCTTCATCCTGGAAAAGTAACAAGCTTTCTCCAATAAGAACTGAGCTGGTAATCTTCTAATCCCTCCTTTAGTAGTCATATGGGCTTCAACCTCAGACTTCCCTAGATGGATCAAAGAATCAATCTCATGTAGTTTTGGCTCACCCTCTAAACCTGTAAAAGGAACATGATCGGTAATAGGTACATCTAACATATAAGAATACTCCTCTAGTGTAGGCATCAACTGATAATCAGGGAAAGTAAAGCAATGATACATCGGATCATAGAACTGGGCCAAGGTCGAGAGAATACCCTCCTTCATCCTAAGCTTCACGAGAGGAATGATGGATCAATACTTCTTTAGAAAATCTGCAGAACACTCAATCTCGGGAATTAGACTGATCAACTCATCTACCTTGGGATCTTTGAAACTATATTTTTAGGTCTTTCTTTTTCCAGAATCCATGGTCAAAAGGTACCTGAGATATTCATAAATGGTCAAGTTTCAAGTCCCTTGAAATAAAATTTCTTCAAAAGATGCTTATGAGTGCATGGATGCATGATGCAACAATCACACACATGATCACAAACATAGGGCTCATAGGTTCAACGTCACGAGCATGAGATCGAAGGTACTACCCATAAGGTATGGTCTAAAAGTTATCACCTGCCGAACAAGGTTCTAGAGGTTCCCAAAGTCTTCATCCTTCCTTCGGATATTACCAACTTCTCGATTAACTCGGTAATTAGTAATATTCTCAACAAAAACTCGTCCGAGCGTAGTATCGTGTGACAACTATTTCTGAATTACTCCGTCATAGCTTCCACACTACACCTAAAAGGCCAAGATGGTTTAGGTATTCTACGGTCCTCAGCTTCAGCAGGCTCCCAGGTCGAAAGCAGTACGTCTTCTCGATTACTCGGTAAATGACACTACAGTCAAAGGGGCTTCCACTGAGTGGGGGATATCATGCCTCCTTTTTTGGGATTACTCCCTCAAAGTTAACATGACTATACCGCCCGTCATATCTTAAAGTTTTCCCAAGTCCGGGTATAGGACTTATAAGTAATCACCAAGCACCCTGAAAACCAGGAAAATCCAGATAAACATATAGACATCATATAATATACAACAAGCAAAAGCACATATACAAATATAAACAAAGATAGGTTTAACCCACTTAGGGATGGACTAGCATGAGGTCAATCTTTCCCCAGTGAAGTCGCCATTTTTCTGTAGCGGTAGAAATGTTTAAGACTAAGCCATTGGATTGACTAGACCTATACATATCGAAATAAAAATCGCCACCGCGCTTTATTATTTCCAAAGGAATCGAAAAAGAGCGAATAACCCAAAAGAGGGAAAATATTCAAGGTAAGGGGGTTGGTTATTCAAAGGGAGGGTATTAGCACCCCTAAACATCTACGGTACTCCGCAGGAACCTCTTTGAAAAAAATCTATATATTTTGGCTATGAAATGTTGTATATATAAAAAAAATAGATGGTGGAGGTAAGAAAATAAGTATTTTTTTATGATTTTTGCACCTGCCGCGGTTGCGAACCTTTTGTGCCTACGTACCACCTTTCGTGCAATAGGGGATCAAGGTACACGTAGTTCACCTTTTTGAAAAATTTTAAAACACAAGTGTGTTGGTTGATTTTAAGAGATAAGACATTATCGTCATTGTCCGTGTGGAAAACATACTTACTACCCACAATCATGAGAAAGGAGAATTTGCATCATCTCAAAGTGGAGGATATAGCTTAGATTTTAAAATCAACAATGCCTCACTCAACACCCAAGTGGAAAATATCTTACTTTACTACATATTGTAGAAGTATAGTTATTTGCATCACTACAAGGATTGACAAGAGTCTAATATTTTAAGATAAAGTTTAAAGTAGAAGCGAAAGTGGCAAAATGGTTCGAAATGAGATTGATTGACTTTTAGTCTTCTCACAAAAAAAGGGTGTCAAAGTATTATTAAATTGATTGAAGTTTATTCATGAAAATGTTTTGAAAATGCATGGCGGAAGATGGAATAGAGCATCAAACAAATGGTGCAAAATTTGTAACAGCGGTACTCATGACGAGAAGGATTGTTGGAACAAAGGTAAACCGCAATGCCACAATTGCAAGAGATTCGGGCACCTTCAAAAGGATTGTCGTCTTGCAAATCAACAACATGCTTCGTACGCAGAAGGAGAATCTGATGAAGGAAATTTATTTTTTGCTTGTCAAAAAGCATTGCATGAAGAAGGTAAAAATGTATGGTATTTGGACAGCGGTTGTAGCAACCATATGACCGGACAGAAGGAAGCATTTATAAACATTGATTCTTCATTTGGCTCAAAAGTTAAATTGGGCAATGGAGAACATGTCGTAGTGAAAGGGAAAGGAAGCATTGGAGTCACCACAAAGCAAGGAAGCAAAGTCATACATGACACACTCTATGTACCGGAATTAGACGAAAATTTGCTTAGCATTGGACAACTTCTGGAGCACAGCTATTCTCTAAACTTTGAGAATAACGAGTGCAGAATTTTTGACTCAGAAAGAAGAAGTGTTGTCGTTGTGAAGATGACTAGCAACAGAAGCTTTCCACTATCTTTTAACTATGAGAAAAATGTAAGCATGATGGCCAGAGAAGAGAATGACTCGTGTTTATGGCACAAGAGACTTGGGCATTTGAATTACGAAAGCCTCAAGTTACTCTATCAAAAGAAGATGGTGTATGGGCTGCCAAGAATCGAAGAAAAATCGGGTGTGTGCGAAGGTTGTGTGCTTGGCAAACACCACCGGCAACCATTTCCAAAGGAAGGTGCATGGAGAGCTAAACAAGTGTTGGAACTTGTACACACAGATGTGTGTGGCCCTATGAATACTTTGTCTCATGGAAAAAATAGGTACTTTATCTTGTTTATTGACGACTTTACCCGCATGACTTGGGTATATTTCATGAGACAAAAATCTGAAGCGTTTGTAATCATTAAGAAATTTAAAGCATTAATCGAAAAACAAAGTGGCAGATTTATAAAGATGCTGAGAAGTGATCGAGGGAAGGAGTACACCTCAAATGAATTTCATAAATTTTGTGAAGATGAAGGTGTTGAAAGACAACTCACTGTTGGATATACACCTCAGCAAAATGGTGTATCTGAAAGAAAGAACCAAATCGTGATGGAGATGGCGAAATCTATGTTACTTGAGAAAGGTTTGCCTAAAACCTTTTGGCCCGAGGCCGTTAACACTGCTGTGTATTTGATGAACAGGTGTCCAACAAAGGCCGTGTGGAAAAAGACTCCATTTGAAGCTTGGAGTGGAAGAACACTGTCGGTGAACCATCTTAAAATTTTTGGGTGTGTTTGCTATGCTCAAATTCCTAAACAAAAGAGGACAAAGCTAGAAGAAACAAGTGAAAGATGTGTCTTTATTGGCTATAGTTCCATGTCAAAGGGCTATAGACTTTACAACTTGAAGACAAACAAGGTGATCATTAGTCGGGATGTTGTATTTGATGAGAATGCTTCTTGGAATTGGGAAGAAGACAAAACGAAGGAGAAAACATTCCCTGCAATCATATTACAACAACAAAACCCAACAGCTGATAATGAGCAACCAGCTCCATGTACACCAAGTTCCTCATCCTCTCCAAGTTCACAAATTTCAAGTTCATCATCTCCCAGCTCAACTCCAATAAAATTGAAGGACTTGAGTGATATTTATGCAAGATGCAACTATTGTGTTGTGGAACCAGAAATTTTTGATGAAGCAATCAAAGAAGATGCTTGGAGGAATGCGATGCAAGAAGAAATAAATGCCATTGAGAAAAACAAAACATGGCAGTTAGTTGAAAAGCCAAATGACAAAGAAGCTATTGGAGTAAAGTGGGTGTACAAATTGAAGCATAATCCAAATGGGTTAATTCAAAGAGCCAAGGCTAGATTGGTAGTAAAAGGCTATGCACAACAGCCTGGAATTGACTATAGTGAAACTTTTGCCCCAGTTGCAAGATTGGATACTGTACGAACAGTTATTGCATTAGCAGCTCAGAAAGGGTGGAACTTGTACCAACTTGATGTGAAGTCAGCTTTCCTGAATGGAGAATTAAAAGAAGAGGTATATGTGCAGCAACCTCAAGGCTTTGTGACTAAAGGCCAAGAGGAAAAAGTTTACAAGTTGAAGAAAGCTCTCTATGGGTTGAGACAAGCCCCGAGAGCATGGTGTAGTGAAATTGACAGCTACTTCATTCAACAAGGATTTGAAAGAAGTCAAAGTGAGCATACCTTGTATGTGAAACATCAAGGTAAAGATGATATCCTTCTTGTTGCCCTTTATGTTGATGATTTGGTGTATACGGGTAACAACAAGAAAATGGTTGAAAATTTTAAAATAGAAATGATGAAAAAATATGAGATGAGTGATCTTGGCTTGCTGCATCATTTTCTTGGTATTGAGGTTTACCAAGATGAATATGGAGTTTTTATTTGTCAAAAGAGATATGCTGAAAATATTTTGAAAAAGTTTGGCATGAATGGCTGCAAACCTGTTGATATTCCTTTATTCGTGAATGAAAAATTAAAGAAGGAAGATGATGGAAGATTAGTAGATGCTAGTATGTATAGAAGTTTGGTTGGAAGCTTATTTTATCTTACAGCTTCAAGGCCCGATTTAATGTTTACTGCTAGTTTACTCTCAAGGTTTATGAGTAAACCGAGTCACTTACACCTTGGAGCAGCAAAAAGAGTTCTAAGGTATGTCATGGGAACCATGGAACATGGAATCAGGTTTGAAAAGAATTTTAAACTCGAAGTTAAAGGCTACTGTGACAGTGATTGGGCTGGAAGTGTTGATGACATGAAAAGCACTTCTGATTATGTGTTCAGCCTGGGTTCAGGAGTAATTTCTTGGTGTTCGAAGAAACAAGATACTGTAGCGCAATCTTCAGCTGAAGCAGAATATTTGGCAGCTGGTTTGGCTACACAACAATCATTGTGGTTGAGAAGAATACTTGAAGATATCAGAGAAAAGCAAGAAGAAAGTCTGTTGCTTCACTGTGACAATAAATCAGCAATAGCCATGGCGAAGAATCCAGTTTTCCACAGTCGAACAAGACATATTAATATAAAGCACCACTTCATTCGAAGTGTGATCGAAGATGGTGATGTGCAGTTAGTGTTCTGCAATTCACAAGAGCAGCTTGCAGACATTTTTACTAAAGCACTACCAAGAGGAAGATTTCAGCAACTTAGAGAAGCAATGGGAGTTAAAGAGCAACTCATTAAGGGGGAGTGTTAAAATTAATGTGTTGTAACCACCACTATCTTTAGGAAGAATTATGAGAGAATTGTAACCATCACATTATAATGATTGTCTTTATTTAGATTTATGGTAGAGTTATATCATTAAAATTGAGAGAACCAATGAGTTCTCATCTTGATTAGCAACCTATTTGTATTCTCTATCAGTTTCATTCAAGCCTATATAAAGGCTTTGTAATGCTAAGATTAAAAGCAAGAAGTGTTTTGAATAAAAAAAAAACAGAGTTTTTCAATGATCATCCGAAGTATAGTACAAAAAGTGACGAAAAATAGTTTTCTCTGCAGAATCCTGCAACACTATAATTTTTAACATACCACCTCTAGAATACCGCCAACGGTTCTGAACCTGAAACAAAGCGGCGAAACAAAACAGCACTAATATAAAGATGAATCAAAGTTAAATCATTGATAATGGAGTGATATTGCCACCGATCAAAGTGAAAGCCGGGTTGTTGTTGTTGACCATTCGTGAGACTTATTGAAAAGATTTCGTTTAAAATTTTGATATGTTGTTGTTGACTTTATTGTCATGAACCATGTAATTTTGTGAGATTATTTGTTTGAATTTGAAAAGAGTGATTAAAATATGGGTGTTGATGTAAGTTTGTGTAATGAACTTGGATGAGTTAATTTTTCCTCTGAAGAATGAAACGTGACATTAGGAAGAGGGAATGTTCCTTAACTTTTGTTTTAGTATACTGACTCAAAAATAACAATTTTGACTTGAAAAGAAAAGTCATTTTTATGGTGTATGCCTAAAGACTTGTACAAACTGTGGTGTGGGTATTATGTACAGTGAGTGTGGTATCAGAGCATTGGTGATCTCTCTCCCCCTTTCACTGTAAAATCGTTAGGTTTTTTATGGCCTTTTTGGGTTCTATGAATTAGGAAACGAATTCAATTGTTTTGATTGCTTTTAGAATTAGGGGGTTGTAGTTTTAGGAAAGAACAAAAACTCTGTTCTGAAAATTAAATACGTTTTGCAATATATTGATTAATCTTGATTTTCTGCTTAATGAAGATTAATCAATTTATATTTATAGCTTTGTGAGAAATTAAAAAAAAACGGTTTAAATCAAAACAAAGCCATGCACTTTTCTGGGTTTTAATATGGAGAGTAGCGGTTTTGACATTTGGGCCATGCAATGCCATTTGTTTCGGTTTTGGACTTAAAGATTGTTTGATTGGGCTGTGAAACTTTTTAACGGACTGAACAATAGTTAAAAAAATGTTTTCAATATAGTAAAAATGGGACTTAATGCTTAAAAAAAATAAAATGATTTTTAATAAATAAACAATTTTATAATAATAATAATGTTTAAATATAATAATAAAATCAGAATAGTTAATAGTTGTAAATTAATAACAATAATAATGACATTACTTCTAAATAAATAATAATAACAATAATAATTAAGTATAAAGGAATAATAGTAACAATAATAATGTTATTAACAAAATATTTTTTCAAAACAAAAATCAAAATTTGAAATGGACCATACGGTTAATCCATCATTTTTTTTAAAATAAAAAATCATGAATACAACTCCAAAAAATAATATTAATAATAACTGATTAAAATAATAATAATCCATTGTTTTTTTTATTTATAAAAAATCATGAATACAACTCCAAAAAATAATATTAATAATAACTGATTAAAATAATAATAATAATTATTGTAAGTAAACAAACATTTTATTTTCAAAATAAATCAAAAACTTGTAATGGGCTTTATCAAAAACGAATTTGTTCACACCTCCTTGATTAAAACAATACACCTCTCTTTTAAACTTGAAACGAATTTTAAGACTTAATGGACCCTCAGATATTGATGGTCTATTTTACGTCAACACACCCTCTTTGACTTTAAACACCCCTATAAAAGTAAAAACTAAATAATATAATTTATTTGAAGAAAACTCCTAGATTAGGGTAGGGGAAATTTGGGGTATGACAACATGGACGTTTTTGTAAGTAGTATGACTAAAATACAGATACATTTAAAAGTATTTTTGAAGCCTTTATCTTTCAAATAAAATACCAATTTTTTTTTTGGAACCTATCCTAATAAATTAGGAATTGTCGAATTGATTATGACAAGTTTTTGAACTTTCTAACCAATTATATCAAACACATAATGGATTAGATGAGGGAGGATCAGGTCCAAAATCAATTATGACAGTGTCTTAATAAATGGTAATGACTATCTATCAAAACTTTTTAATTTGGGAAGCACTAATCGATTAGGTAATTTATTTTATCAACGAAGTGTTTCCTAAATTGAACCATCTATTGTGTAACACTCCAATTTAGTTAAAATTATTTTATTTAAAATAATTAGATGATGTGATGTAATAATATGCATTGGTAAATTTTATGATGTGTTGTGATGCAATTTTCGGAAATTAGATACTTTGGAAATTATAGAAGTTAAGTGATAGGGGTGTTTGACTCAAAAGCGTAGAAACATAAGGGTGTGAGGAATAAATAAGTTATTAGCATTACTTGAATTAAATAATTGATTTATTGTTATTTTATATTAACTAAATAGAATTATTAGTAGAATTATAGAATTAGTGTCATTTTATAGTAATCAAATAATAATTTCATTGGGAAGACAAAGGTTATTGTTAGAATACAATAGAGTGGGAATAGAGAATTAGAATTAGATCATAAGAATAGAAAGAAGCGTAGAAGTGAGAAAAAGAGAAAGAACACTAGGAGGCTAGAACAAGAAGCTTCATTGTAGGAATCAAGAAATGGAAAAATCTAAGGTAGGGGTGGGGTTCCGACTCTCTAATAGGTGGTATAATTGTGGGTAGATGATGATATTGAATATTAGGTTTTGGGGTAAATTATTGTGAAATTGATTGATGAATTTGATTGTGAATGATGAAATTGATGTGACACTTGTGTTAGAATCGTTGGATATGATGTGTGTGTTGATTACTACATAATTTTACATGTTTTATTATGTTTTCAAAAGTGATTTTTTGGTGGAAGAAGTGAAATCCCGTAGCAGAAAAATTAACGGATTTTTGGGCTCTGGTTCAGTGGTAACCGGTTATTGTGATTGAGTAATCGGCTACCTGTTGCAATTTTAGAAAATACTGGGCCTGTTTTTTGTGCAGTAACCGATTACTGATATTGAGGTAACCGGTTACCGCTGAAGGTTTTTGTGTGATTCGCTACTATTTTGTACAGTAACCGGTTACTGTATGGGAGTAATTGGTTACCAGTATGTTGGACATAATTTTTGTAAAATTGAAAACTCCATAACTTTTGACTCAGGTGCCCGTTTGACGCGCCGTTTAGATTGTTGGAAAGATAAAAATATTTTCTACAATATGATATTAATTTTAATGGCAGTTGAATAATATTTTGTAGAAAATAATTATGATGTGTGTGTATGTTATATGTGTCGTAATGCCAAATGTCGTGATTGAATACTCGTTGTTGTGTAGAGGATGTATAAAGGATCTGCAGGTTGTATAGAAGTATGGCGATATTTTTGTTAGCATTAATGGCATACTGATGAGGATTCGAGTCTTGTATTTGCATAGTTATGTTGTTGCATGTTGCATACATGCATCATTGAGGGCTTATGCCCTGTTGTTGGCCTGGATTGACAAAAATGTTGAAGACTTATGCATTAGCTTGTATTGGAAAATGTTGAGGGCTTATGCTCTGGCCTTACATGGCAATCTTGGATAGGGCTTATGCCCTGATGGTACTAGATGCATCTTGCATCAGTGTCAGTCGCATTGCATCTGTTGGATTGTTGATATACGATGAAGTTGAGTTGTAGGTTTGATTTATGTTGTATGATGGGTGATGATAATTAAGTATGTATTCGTGTAATTGTTATGAACTATAATTGATGATTATTGAATCTGGAATCTTGCATGATATATTTGTTATATACTCATGATTATATAACTTATTATATTGTTGTGATATCTCACCCCTTTTGTTTGAATTTTACCTCTATGTGGGTGCGTGCAGGTGATCCGCAATAGACGAGGTTATTCATCATTTATTTTTGAGTCGGCGTCGTGATCCGATATGTAACACCGGGGGATGAATGCTTGTTTGTTTTGCTTAGTTGTTTATATTTGAAGAATTATGGGAGTATTATAGACTCTCTTTATTTTATTTAAAATGTTGTTTTATGATGAGTTGAAGATGTTGAAAATATTTATGATTTTGTTTCGTTGCATTAATAAGGTAGAAGTTTGAGAACCATGATAAAGTTGTTATCGGTTCATCTGAAGTGTGTTATGTATCTGTTTAATTATGCTTGAGCAAGTTTTAATATGTTGGAATATGTGACATATTATTCTTGGTGTTTTGTTATAAAAATTAATTTACTCTTATTTTATTTAAATTACCAATGGGGAAATAGGGTGTTACAATTAGTATCAGAGAAGGTCGGTCCGTCCGACCAGGTTGTTGAGTCATTAGTGTTGTGTGACCATGGAATATTGTCGATGTGTTTCTTCTAACCATTGTATGATCTTGTAATGTGAAGCAGGGTGATGGGTGGAAGGAAAAATAATGCACTTGTTGTTGCACTGTAGGCTTTGGCTCAGACTATGCAACATCAGCATAATGCTGGCGGGAATGATGGGTCTCGTGTGTTGGAGACTTTCCAGAGGAACCATCAGCCTATGTTTCAAGGAAATCATGACCCTGAAGGAGCGCAGGAGTGGCTCAAAGAAATTGATAGGATCTTTCAGGTTATGGACTATTTGGAAGCACAGAAAGTACGTTTTGGTACATATATACTGGCAGGAGAGGCTGGTGACCGATGGGTTACCACTCGCCAGAGACTAGAAGGCGTAGGTAAGGCTATTACTTGGGTTGTGTTCGCTTGGAGTTCCTGGTGAAGTATTTCCTATAAGATGTCCATAGAAAGAAGGAGATTGTATTTATGGAATTGAAACAGCGAGAATTATCGGTGACTGAATATGCTGCCAAGTTTGTGGAATCGGCGAACTTTTATCATCATTACAGCGAGGTGACTGCTGAATTTTTGAAGTGCGTTAAGTTTGAAAATGGATTGCGTTCAAAGATCAAGAAGGCCATTTGGTATCAGCAGATCCAAAAGTTTCTAGACTTGGTGAACAACTGTAGGATTTATGAAGAAGATGGTAAGGCTCACCACAAGAGTGTCACTGAAAAGAGAGGCAAGCAACAAATGTATCGTGGAAAGCCTTATAGTGCTCAAACTGACAAAGGTAAATAGAGAATTGCTGATGGTAAGAGGACTAGTGGGGGAGGTGCTCCTACTGGTGTCATATGTTACAAATGCAGAGACCTGGTGTGATAACCCAAATTTGCCCTATTGATTTCTAAACAAATTATTTCTCATTGTTATTAATTTCTAGTGTTATCATAATGTAAAGTTTAGATCATCGTTGTCTAATTCAAAATTGTTTACATACTATGGCATTTACATTTATAAAGGGATGTTACATTAAGTTTGTTCTTACAATTAGTTAGGGGGTGCATATGTTGTTTATATCTCAGCCCATTAAAGTTTGGTGAATAAAGGGGGAGGGGTGTTGGTTACAAAGAGAGGCGTGCATATAGAATATCAATGGCTCATTACAATTCTTTCAGACCCGTTCAATAATAAAAGAGATATGTTTATCATTTACTGGCCCATTAAGGATCTCTTTGCTTGGTCCATAAGTAACAGAAGAGAGGTATGAATAGCAAAAGCATATCAGTCGAGTATGCTATTTTCTAGGCCCATTTTATATGGAGGGGAGTATGTTTTGTTAAGGCTAAATAAGTGGGACTGAAGGCCCATATTGATGCCTTGTTGGAAAGTCCATTAGGCTTTTCATGAGGATTGCTTATAGAAGGAGGTTTATTTTCGTTTAGTCTTAGACTGATCCATTTCAGTTATATAAATATAAATATATATATATATATATATATATATATATATATATATATATATATATATATATATATATATATATATATATATATATATATATATATATATATATATATATATATATATATATATATATATATATATATATATATATATATATATATATATATATATATATATATATATATATATATATATATATATATATAATTATAATGGTCCATTAAAAAAATGTTGTTCAAATAAAAGAGGGGTTTCTTTTAGATTTCTGGCCCATTGCGCTTCAGGCCCATCTCAAAGAGGAGGGATGTGCTTTGTTGTACAGATGGGGGTTTTATTTTAAGTGGACCATCAAAGTCTGATGACTCATTAAAGATTATTTTGACTCATTTTTATAAAAATAGGAGGGAGTGCGTTTTAGAGTGATAGGCCCAGTTTCTCTTGAGCAGAGGTCCATTTGCGATTATTATTATTAATTAATTTATTAATATTATTATTGAAATTATTATTATTATTACTATTTTATTATCACTTTTTATTTTTATTATTATTATTATTATAATTATTATTATTTAAAAAAATTATTTGCGTTGACTATTTGTCAAAATTAAGAAACCCTAATTCCCAAACCTCAATGGCGCCCTATTCGCTATTATTCTTTATCAACAAAGTCCAAAACCCAGCAAAACAATTACTATAGAGATTCAATCCAAAAACGCATAACAAATCAATCATATCAATTACATAAAGAGTTGTCCAATTATACAAATAAAATATCTAAAAATTACAACAAAATCAAATTAATTATACAAATCAGTTACAGATCTAATCTATCTCTAATTCAATCACGCTAATTTCTTCAATCAACAAAAATTTGTAACGACAATCACAAGAAATTTCCTAATTAAATCTAATATCTAAACCTATATAAAGCCCTTAAAATTCTAAAAGAAGAGGGGGGAGAGATTGAAAACAATATAAGGAGAAGAAAAGGATAGAGACGACTCATAACTTCCATCTCACCCAATCGATCTAGGGTTTCTGAACAGAAACCCTAAGATCCTCATTGTTGCGTCGCCGCTAATCCTTCAATCACCGTCGCGCCTCCATCGCTATCATCACCATCTTCAAATCTTCAAATATTGCCAGCACTTGCAAACGAAGGAGAGGAAAGGGATCAGAAATAAAAAAAACCAGGGGAATCGAAGAACGAAATGAAAATCACGGCCATAAAGGTATTTTAATGACTTAGCTTAGAGTTTTTTTTGTTGTATTTATTGTTGAAATTGTTGTGTTGGTTGGGGTTTGGAGGGAGTGCCTTCGCCGGTTGATTAGCGTTTAGAGGGGGTTGGTTTTCGTTTGAGGAGAGAGGCGGGAGAGAGAACAAGACGAGAGAGAGGAAGATGTGATAAAATAATATAAAATGAAAATGAAAACTAAAAATATAATACGTGATGATCCTGTATATCACCCATTATCATGCACCTTCGATCATCACCATCTGATCTTCATCAAACGACCCAATCCTGTGCGCTCACTGCCATACCATAAACTCGCCCGCGCGCAAGTTGAATGGTCCACTGTTGTTTCGCCTTAGGCCTAGCCCACCTCCAATCACACCTCCTTGTCCTTTTTTTTGCTACCACATACAAAACTGTACCCCCACACTAATGGGCCAAGTCCAATATTTGGACTTGGGCCCTTGCTTTCTGTACCCTCAGTTTTACTACTCAGTTCAAGCTTACACCCCTCTGTGATTTGGGCCTAAATCCAATATCTGGATTTAGGGTCCTGTTATTTACACCCCCAAGAATTATTAAGCTCAAATAAAATGCACCCCGTGCGTTTTTGTTAAAATTAATTTTATTTTTATATTTTATATTTCATTTACTTATTTTATTTTATATTATAATTAATATTTTTTTAATATTTAATATATTTACTTTAATAAATTCTAAAATTGTTTATTCTTTTAATTCAAATTCTTTTTTTTTAAATACTAACTCATTTTTTGATACTTTAATTGCATTAAATTCTTTTTTCTCATGCATTAAAAACATCTAACCAATCAAATACTAACCCTTTTTTTACTAACTTAATAAACTCAAGATATTATTTTCAAAAAGGATTATGGAAATATCTTCTATTGACTACAAACTTCGTCTACAATTCTCCTATTCACACACCTAGATTTGGTTCAAGGAGAATTCAAGATGTTTCCATAGACCATAAAAAAACTAAGCAAACAACTACGAACTACAAATTAGGACTCTGATTCCTCATAAGAGGATATGTAGGCATACAACTTAAAATCGTGGCGAGTTCCCCTAATTAAAATTAAAACCATATTCCTAAACCGTAAACCTAAACCCTAGTATCCTTGTGAATAAGATAGATGAGGGGTGCCTAACACCTTCCCTTCGTCTAAAACGAGTTAACAACTTATAATATCTGATCAAATTAGGGTCATCCATTATATTCCATTCCCTAGGATAAAATTAATGGTGGCAACTCCTTATTTTTAGCCGTATATTACACCTGGTCATCGAAGTAATGCATGTACTGGGGAAGTGAAGAGGTGTTCTCATTGTGGTAAGGCTGGACATGAAATATCTAATTACCAACACAAGGCGGCAATATGTTTCAACTATGGCAAAGAAGGACATATTAACACTCAATGTCAGAAACTGAAGCAAGCTAAGACTGGTGGAAAGGTCTTTGCTTTAGCTGGGACTCAGACATCCAGTGGAGACCGCTTGATCAGAGGTATATGTTTCATTAATAGTATTCCTTTAATTAGTACTATTGATTCTGGTGTTGCATGATCGCGACTTTATCGTCTAAATTAATCGGGAGACTGCAAGTATACAGCCCTATCGCGTAGTTTTAAAAGATATCGAACCTAAGGGACTATAAATCGAACTAACGTAACCTAAACTACTGTGTAAAGCTATAGCTATCGAATAATTAATTAGGGGAATTTTTGGGTAATAAAACTTAGTTCTAATTGAAATAATAATAATGCGAATATCGGTATGTACTTCGTTAACATTTAAAGAATCCGGCTTTCCACTGGCTTATTTTCAAAAATGGTAATAATATCTTTTTCAGCAAAAAGTATTTATTCAAAAATCTATTCTCAAACTTTCGCTCTATTGAAGTAGATTATAATTTTAAACTCTGATGTATGCTTTCGCTATCCCATTGATTTTAAAATTACTTTTTGAAAATAAATAAAGTTTAATTGGTTTTAAAACGCTGTCCCAGTCTTTAAAAACAATACCTAGTATCTACTATCTGATTCTAAACCTCAAACTGTCGCTCTATTGGTTTCTAATCTTAGTCGGTTTATTAACCTCAAACTTTCGCTCTGTTGGTTTCTAAACCTTTTTAACAAAATAAACTAGATAACTAAATCAGAAAAAGTGTTTATTTTATAAAATATAATCAACCCTGTTTATTCTGGATCCATTCAAATTAACTCGTTACATACCGATATTTAAATGATTTAGCCAGACATACTCATAAAAAAAGACATGGATACATTAAAGGAATTAACATTCATAAATAAATTCATGGCTAAATAAATATTCTCATGCAAATAATTAATTAAAGCGATATAAATAAGGAACCTGAATTAAATAAATGCTGGAAACAATTCTTGAAGCTTGAATCAATCCGTACAGAATCCTCGTTCTTCAACGGAAATAAATTCTAAGTATTCGAAAAGGAAAAGAAGCTGGCTGGAAAAATAACTACTAGGAATTGAATTACAATGGAAACTAGTAAATGCGATGAAAGTAAAAATTCTGAAAACTGGAAAAATTCTAAGCAAAAACGGTCCCAATTTTCATTTCCTAATGTCCTCTTATAGTCGTCGAACGTAACCACCTCTTCAGATATTTTTGTGTCCCACTTATCCTTTAATTTCTCGTTTTTACTTGCCCACGTTGAGACGGGCGCCTCAATTGACTTGTTCTCCATTGACCACGTTGAGACGGGCGCCTCCCACTAAGGGGAAAGTCTGAGGCGGGCGCCTTAATTGTAGGAGAAGAGTTGAGACGTGCGTCTCACTCTTGCATGCGCTTTTAGGGTTTTCTTGCTTGCGTGGGTTTGAATTCGTTTGGGCGCGTTTGGAAATAATAGACCCTTTTTGATCCATCATTATTGCTTTGCACACCCCTTTTCTTCATTTCTTGCATACTTAGTCCAATAACTCTCTGAATTTCTTCACTTTGCTCAATTTGTCTAATTAAAATAAAATACCTGAAACAATAAAAATACCGGCGTAATATGGAAATAAAATGAAATAATTAAATAAAAATACTAACATTACCTATGAAAATTAAATCAAATATACTATATAAAATTGCGTTATCAAACTCCCCTATACTTAAACTGTTGCTTGTCCTCAAGCAAAAGTGAAAAGGTGAAAATCACTGACGCGCAGTTAAACACAGATATAAGAACATACATCACTTCGTACCAGGTTGCAAGTTGAATTTTTTTGTTAGAGAATTTAAGTCGAACTTAAACACCAAAGTTACCGTAGGAACACTGGATAACCCCATTTAAGCAGACCAATTTAAGTCATGTCATTATAGCTTAACCTAATACTATGTTTTATTTCACCCGTTTTCATTCTAGTGCAATCACATTAAGCCCTTTACCTTACACACACATAGTGGAGTAACTGGTTAGTGAATTTGATCTTAGTAAGCCAGCTAGGAGTTCTGGTAATTTAATCATATGGTACTCCCTTTTTCCAATTAAAAATTGCGGGGGATCGAACCGTAATTCGCCCTACCAAGTTCAGCACCAGGAACCACTGAACCAATTTATAATGGATTATTATGCATTTAAATTTATAGTTTCTGCAACTGTTGGATTAAATGATCTGGTAAGGATCATCTAACTTAATAAGTGCATCTTCAGATAAAAGCAATTTCTTAAGAATATTTGATCAATCACTTATATTCATCAGCTCCCCACATAGTTTGTGTTTATGGCGGTGCCGACTGCTTAATAAACTACTCGGGGCTAGTCTAAAACTAAGTTTTAAAGGTTTTGGTATAATAAGTACTTAAATCGATCCAACATCTCGGGGGTTTTGAAGTGTTAAGACGATAGCAATTTTGCTAAGTTGCTCGAATTCTTGTTTATAATAGGCAACCTTAATACTAGTTGAATAATGATTTATAAATGCGTGTTAAAATTGTTTTATTTTATTCGTTATGGCTCAAGAAATAGGGGGAATTCGAGTAAGCACAAATTTTTGCATAAGAGATTAAAATTTGCATAAATAAGTATTTTATTGAGTTGAAATTTTGCAATACAAGAAAAGAAATAAAAGGAAAAATACTACAAAGAGAGTAAGGGAAATGGAAATGAACAAGGAAACGATCTGACTCCCCTATACTTAAAAGGAGCAATGTCCTCAATGCGATAAAAAAACAAAGGAGAATCAGACGAAAAGAGAAAGACGATCACTCGTTGCTTTGAGAATCATGATTTCTTGTTCTACGTCCTCTAGTACGAGGTCTTCGTCGTACGTCAGAATTAGAGTCATTAAGATGAAGTGCGTCTGCTATGCGAGCTTGCAAAGATTCGAGGTTACGATCATGGCGAAAGGCATATTGTTGTTGTTCGCGTCGCATCTCTTGTTGATCACGTTGTACTTCTTGTACGAGACGTAAAGTCTCAGCCTGGTTTTGTTGCATGGCATGGAACAACTGATCTTGACGAAGCATATGAGCCTGCATGGCTGCAAAATTTGCAGCGGGATTATCTGGTTGTTGGGCGGAAGGTGCATCAAGAGCATAACGCCAATTTGCGCGGAGTCGGACGTCGATACGATTCGGACAAGGCAACACAAAATCAGGAATTGGACGACGATTTATCACCAATGTAAACTGGCCATCATGTCTTGGAGAGATTATGTGGGAATCTCGGCAATAGATGACATCGAGAAGAGTGGTTGGCATCATGTATGGTAACAAAGAAAGTAGCTCGGCGGAAAGGCCTAAAGCAAATGCTAAAGATGTGATGATGCCTCCAAAAACAAAGGGATTAGTACCTGCCACGTTCACGCATGTGTGGATGTGACTGAGCATGAAAGGAGCGACGTTGACAGCCTGACCATTAAGGGCACAGAAAAGGATGAACAGCTCATTTTGGTTGACCTTGTGATTATTGGTCCGACCAAAGATGGTGTTAGCAAGAACGCGGTGAAAGTACCTTAATGCAGGGTTATGTATTTGAGAAGCATAGAGATCGCGCCAACTTTCCGTTGTTTGACCGGTTAGATCATTCCATAAGGAGAAGCCGACTTGATCCCAAGAAAGATCGTGGTCATCGTTGAAAGGCTTGTAATGAACATGCTCGCCGCGAGTGAAAGATAAGAGTTCGGCGACTCTTTCTTGATCAAGAGAGTACTCTTGGTTGAACATGCGGAAGTTGGCGGTGCCGGTCGTGTAGGGATCGTCGACATGTGTTGTGTAAGAGAAGGAACTAAGGAATTCAAGCACGAGAGGTTCATAAGTTGGACATGGGTTTGTGCAGAGACTGATTAAACCGGTGTTATTGAGCATTAATACGATACTATCGGTCATTCCTAAGGTTTCCAAACACTCCGAACTTATGTATTTTGTAGGGACGACGAAACGGGTATAGAATTTGGTATACTTTTGTAGTTGTTGGCCGTCGTCATCGTCGCGGAAAATGATATTGGATAGGTCGGGTGGTGGTCGGTCGGGCTTAACTTGTCTTTGGTTGTTTCGTGGAGCCATAGATGGATATGGGTAGAAGAAGAAAAAAGGTAGAAAATATGGGTGTAGGAGAGGAAATGGTAGAGATGGTTAGAAATGTTGTGAAATTAGAAAGAAGGATGAATGGTATTTATAGTTGAGTGAGAGTTAAGAGTGATAAATTATAATAAGTGGGTGTTGGAAAATAGAGGGGAAAATTTGAATGGGGATTAATGGTGGGAAATGGAAGGAATATAGTTTGAATGGGAATAAAGAGTGTTGAATTTGAATTAATTGGGGTGAATGGGAAAACGAAACGGACAAGACAAGTAAATGCAAGGAGACCAACTTTTACTGCACGAGACAAATGTTGAGGCGACCGCCTGACATAGGAGACCACGCTTGAGGCGTGCGTCTCAAAGCTGCATGGGAAGTTGGAGGCGTGCGTCTCCTGTCAGCGTGTTAGGCTGAGGCGTGCGTCTCAGCTTGTTGGGGACAGGCAAGCGCGTGAATGACAGTATGCATGTAATAATACTAGTATTCCTATAACAAAATATTTTTATATGATATAATATATTAAGCTGCAATATAATTATAGGAAAATAACATGAACGGCTTTTTAAAATGATGACCCAAGTTGCTTACAATTTTCAGAATCAAGTGTCTGGAAAGTAAAACATAAAAACATAACGAAAATATTGTAATTCCTAACAAAATCAAACTAAGCTAAATAGAATGAACTACTTAAAAGCTCTAGCCACTACATGGTCCTGCCTTAGGAACGGAGGAAGAATGAAAGTAAGCGAAGACTTCTTGAAATTGCGCAGAAACAGTATCCATAAAACCAAAGAAATCTGCTCGCAAACTAGTCAAATCGTCCCTCAAAGCCTGATGTTCCACCTGGAGAGAGTGGATGACAAGGGCATAATCAGTGGTAGGAGCCTCATGCATAACGGTGTCAGGAGCAACAGAGTGAGCGGTAGAATCGTGCTTAGGAGGGCCCATATCATAATAACCTGAAGGAGCAGTGGGATCTTCCTCAGAGTCTTCCAAAACCTCATAATCTTGCGGAGTCTCAGGAGTGTGGGGCGGAGAAGGCTGCTGATCAAGACCAAAAAGCTAGTTGGCTTTGTTATGCACACTCGTAGCAGGGTTAGGCAAGGTAAACAGCTGCATAACTTGACCATTAATCAACAAGGTAAACTGAGTCGGGCCAAGATCACCAATTATACCAGTGTTGAAACAGAACTCGATGGTCATGCAAGTAATACCAGTAAGAGCATTCAGATGCTTAAAGGATTGTCGAGGTCCAACAACATTCGCAATCATAGTGACGAGACCTCCCATCCGAATGGGTGCATGATCAGTATCAATGAGATCCACAAAGGTGCGGATCAGATAAGTGATCGCATCAACCGGACGGTTTTGTGAAGCACAATACATGATAAAAAGCTCATCTTTAGAAACAGTGGTGACATTCCGGGGTTTTCCAAAAATGGTGTGGGCCAGAATCTTATGGAAATACCTGAAGGCCGGGTTGTGGATATTCTCTGATACAAAGTCCTCGAGCTCAGGGTTAAGGATTCCAGAAATAGATCCCCAAAAATAGTCAAACTCTCTAAATCCAAGACACTCCTCCTGAGTTTCATGATAAACTCCTATGCCATTAGGAAAACCAAGAAGCTCACCCAATTCTTTATGGTTAAACTTGAAAGTGATGCCAAAAAGTCTGAAGATAATAAGTCCACGGCGTAAAGCGAACCCATGAGTAGGAAAGTACATCAAAGAACTGAGGAACTCCAAAGTAAGGTTTCGATAAGTGGCATAGCTGGCCATCAAGCGTGAACTATCCCACCCAATCTGATTCAGCAGAAAAAGCACACTATCACGAATACCAAGAGCAGTCATAGCACCATGATGAGGGTAGATAGTAGGTAACATCTCACGCTCGGATAAAACTCCATATTTGGTGCGTTGATTTCTCCCTCTGAAACTAACTGGCATATTGTCAACTCGAGACATAGCGGGAAGAGAAATAAATAGCAAGAAATAGCCTGAAGAGAAGAAAAATAAAGAAGATCAGCATTGGCCAAAATGCCGATAAGAAGAAAAAAAAACATAGAATAGAAAGAAATAAGACAAAGAGGAGAAATATAATGAATAGATAAAGAAAAGAAATAGATATATTTTTGTTTTTGTTTTCGTAAAAAAAAATAGACTAAAGAAAAAAATGAAAAATAAGAAGAAGGAAATAAAAAAAAACAAAAAAAAACGGTGGGTTGTCTCCCACAAAGCGCTTTGTTTTATGTCGTAAGCTCGACAAATAAAACTAAAAACTAGGCTTCTAATCGAGCGTGTGGCTCGTCTAGATTTATCGTTTGAGAATTTCCCTCGAGTTTAGTTAGATGGTAATGTTTTAAACGCTGCCCGTTTACTATAAACGGTTCAATCGAAGGTCCCTTAATCTCTATTGCACCACTTGGATAAACTCGAGTAATTTCAAAAGGTCCGGACCACCTAGATCGTAATTTTCCAAGAAATAATTTTAATCGTGAGTTAAATAGTAATACCAAGTCACCTATGTTAAAATTCTTCCTAGATATATGCTTATCGTGCCATTTCTTTGTGCGCTCTTTGTAAATCCTAGCATTTTCGTACGCATCTTGTCTAAGTTCTTCCAATTCATTAATATCCAGGATACGCTTCTCTCCAGCGGCAGTGTAACTTAAGTTCAGATTCTTAATGTCCCAATAGGCCTTGTGTTCTAACTCAACTGGGAGATGGCATGACTTACCATAAATAAGCTTGAAAGGGTGGTACCGATGGGAGTTTTATAGGCAGCTCTATAAGCCCATAAAGCTTCGTGAAGTTTAAAGGACCAGTCCTTTCTGGACGTAGCGACAGTTTTTTCGAGGATTTGTTTTATCTCGCGATTTGAAACTTCAACTTGTCCGCTAGTTTGAGGATGGTAAGGTGTAGCTATGCGATGTCAAACTCCATATTTTCCTAATAATTTTTCAAAGATTTTGGAAATGAAATGAGATCCACCATCACTTATAAAGAGTCTGGGTACACCGAACCTAGGAAAGATTATGTTCTTGAACAACTTAATTACCACTCGGGTGTCATTTGTTGGAGAAGCTATAGCTTCGATCCATTTTGAGACATAATCCACAGCCACGAGTATATACTTGTTACCGGATGAAGATGGAAAGGGTCCCATAAAGTCTATCCCCCACACATCAAAGATTTCGACTTCTAAAATGCCTTTTTGTGGCATTTCGTCACGTCTAGGTAGATTACCGGTGCGTTGACACCGGTCGCATTTTAAGATGGTGGCATGTACGTCTTTCCATAAATTAGGCCAATAGAGACCGAATTGTAAAATCTTTGCACAAGTTTTGGATGTACTCGCATGTCCTCCGTAAGGTGCAGAATGACAGTGTTTTATAATGTTTTCAATCTCTTCTTCTGGCACACATCGGCGGAAAATTCCATCGGGACCTCTCTTGAAAAGTAAAGGTTCATCCCAATAATACTGTTTAAGATCATGGAAGAACTTCTTCTTCTGTTGGTAGGTAAGTTCAGGTGGTAAAACGCCCGCAGCGAGGTAATTTACGAAATCGGCATACCAAGGCACTGAGGAGACGGCTAAGGTAGTTTCCATGAGTTTATCTGGTTCTGTGTCTTCCAAGTGGGCAATTAGTTTATCATACTGGAATTCATCATCGATCGGCACTTGTTCATGTTTAAGATTTTCTAGTCTAGAGAGATGATCTGCTACCACGTTTTCGGTTCCTTTCTTATCTTTGATTTCTAAATCAAACTCTTGCAGTAGCAATATCCATCTCAGGAGCCTAGGTTTAGCGTCCTTTTTGGCTAGGAGATATCTAATAGCAGCATGATCAGTGTATATGATTATTTTGGATCCTACTAAGTAGGAACGAAACTTGTCTAATGCGAAGATCACTGCTAAGAATTCTTTCTCGGTTGTAGCATAATTCATCTGCGCTTCGTCCAGGGTTCTGCTTGCATAATATATGACGTGGAGTCTTTTATCCTTTCGCTGTCCTAAAACAGCTCCTACGGCATAGTCACTTGCGTCACACATTATTTCAAAAGGTTCATTCCAATCTGGACTTTGCATTATAGGCGCAGAAATTAATGCTTTCTTAAGTGTTTGAAATGCTTCTAAACATTTTTCGTCGAAGATAAATTCAGCGTCTTTCATTAATAGCTCAGTTAGGGTTTTAGTTATCTTAGAGAAATCTTTAATGAATCGTCGATAAAAACCGGCGTGTCCCAAAAAGCTTCGGATTTCTCTAACAGTTTTTGGAGGTTGAAGGTTCTCAATAACTTCGATTTTAGCAGAATCGACTTCAATTCCTCTTTTGGATATAATGTGTCATAAAACAATTCCTTCTTGTACCATAAAATGGCATTTCTCCCAATTAAGCACTAGATTAACCTTCACACAACGTTCTAATACCCTTTCTAAATTTTCTAAACATTCTTCAAAGCTTTGTCCACAGACGGAAAAATCGTCCATGAAGACTTCCATAATATTGTCCAGAAAATCAGCAAATTTTGCCATCATACATCTTTGAAAAGTTGCAGGAGCATTGCATAAACCAAATGGCATTCTTCTATAAGCAAAGGTTCCAAAAGGGCATGTGAAAGTTGTTTTCTCTTGGTCATTAGGATGAATAGGTATCTGAAAGAAACCTGAATAACCGTCCAAGAAACAGAAATGAGAGTGTCTAGCTAAACGTTCCAACATTTGATCAATAAATGGTAAAGGGAAATGATCTTTTCTGGTGGCTTTGTTAAGTTTACGATAATCGATGCACATCCTCCATCCAGATTCGACTCTTTTAGTTATGATTTCTCCTTTCTCATTTTCGACTACTGTGATACCTCCTTTCTTAGGTACAACATGCACAGGGCTAACCCATTTGCTATCAGATATAGGATATATGATTCCTGCTTCTAACAACTTCATAACTTCCTTTTTCACAACCTCGCTCATAATCGGGTTTAGTCTCCTCTGGTGTTCTCTTGAAGTTTTACAATCTTCTTCTAGCAAAATGCGATGCATACAGATAGAGGGACTTATTCCTTTAAGATCAGTGATATTATATCCTAAGGCTGTTGGATATTTTCTCAGAGTTTGTAAAAGTTTTTCAGTTTCGGTTTCGCCAAGTTCTGCGTTGACTATCACTGGTCGTTCGAGTTCGGGATCTAGGAATTCATATCTTAGATTTTTAGGAAGTGTTTTGAGTTCTAGGGGTGGTTTCCTTAAACATTGTGTAGGATCTGGTGCTATAACTAAGCATTCACTTAGATTACTACTCAGATTTTCATCGAGATTGTCTTCATTTTCAAGCTCAGCTTCTTTTCTACATTCATCGATGATATCCATGAAGTAACAAGTATCTTCAATTGCAGGTGCTTTCAGGAATTGAGAGAGGATAAATTCGATTTTCTCTTCACCTACTTCAAAAGTAAGTTTTCCTCTTTTTACATCTATAATTGCACCGGCTGTAGCTAATAAAGGCCTTCCAAGAATGATTGGGGTAACTTCGTCCTCCCTTATGTCCATGATAATGAAATCAGTTGGTATATAGAATTGGCCAATGCGTACAGGAACATTCTCGAGAACTCCTGCAGGATATTTAATTGACCTATCCTCTAATTGAACGGACATTTTGGTTGGTCTGAGTTCTCCCATTTCAAGTTTCTTGCATATAGATAACGGCATCACACTTATACTGGCTCCAAGATCACATAAAGCTTTATCTATGACAAATTTGCCAATTACACATGGAATAGAGAAACTTCCAGGGTCTTTGAGTTTAGGAGGCATTGTGTCTTGAATAATTGCACTACATTAAGCAGTAAGCATGACAGTTTCATTATCCTCTAGCTTTTTCTTATTGGATAGAATCTCTTTAAGGAATTTAGCGTAGGAGGGCATTTGAGTTATAGCTTCGGTAAAAGGAATTGTAACATTAAGTTGTTTCAGAAGATCCACGAATTTCTTGAATTGACCCACATTCTTAGTTTTAGCTAACCTTTGAGGGTATGGGATATGAGGCTTATAAGGTGGTGGGGGTACATAAGTTTCATCTTTTTGCGTGGTATCTTCATTATTATCTCTCTGATTTTCCTTTTCTTCTTTATCTTTAGTTTCAGATTGTTTATCATAATTTTGTTGCATAGCTGGGCTATTATTTTTGGGATCTACAGGTCCATCATACTCTGTTCCGCTTCTTAAGATAACAGCATTTGCATGTCCTTTGGGATTAGGTTGAGGCTGTCCAGGAAATGAGCCAGCAGGAGCAGCAGAAGCCGCTTGTTGTTGAGCTACCTGAGAGATTTGTGTTTCTAACATTTTATTATGTGTAGCTAAAGCATCAAGCTTGTTAGATAATTGCTTAATCTGCTCATTAATGTGTATATTCTGATTTTGAATATCCTTATTAGTCTGGGATTGAGTATTATTGGTTTGGGATTGAGTAGCGATGAAATGCTCTATCATGACTTCCAAATTAGACTTCCTAGGAGCATTAGACGTGTTAGGACCATTATTAGGATGATTTGGAATAGCCTTAGGGTAACCAGGTGGTGTAGCAGGAGCTTGTCCAGGTGCGTATAACGCGTTGTTACTCTTGTATGAAAAGTTAGGATGATTCTTCCAGCCAGGGTTATATGTGTTGCTGTAAGGATTACCCTGTACGTAATTCGCTTGTTCAACTGGAACTCCTGTTAAAAGTGGGCATTCTGGAGCAAGATGTGATTGGATACCACATAAGTCGCAAGTTTGAGCAATTGCAGCAACAGTAGCTGCGGGAGCGGTGGTAAGTGTAACACCCCAGTTTTAATTATTTGATTTATTTAATTGGGAATTTATTTTATTAGAATTAATAAAATAAAAAGAATTATTTATTTTGGAATATTTGAAGAAAATAAAAGAAATAAGAAAATATTGGGTTTTTAAGTTATTGGGCTTGGATGTCGTTAGTAAAGAGTGGGGGTGCAAAAGAAATAAGGATATATTTTGGAACTCAAGTTATTTTCTCACTTTTCACGATAACACAGAAGTTGGAGATATTTGGGATTGGAACTCTGAAGAACGAAGAACAATCGCTCAAGAGTTCAAAGCTGCAATTTGATAAGGTAAGGGGGGCTACTACTCGATTTACTTTTGCTTATGGGTTTAGGTACGATTGATTTTGGATAATCGTAGGGAGAAACCCCAATTTTTAGATGTTCTTAGGAACCAATAACCTTAGGGTTGAACCTTGTTAGAAAAGGTTTAGGTTCCCAAATTTCATGAATCAATTAGGGATTTTAGGTTTCTATGGTGGATTTGGAGTATATTTGTATGGCTGAGAGTTTCCCTTAGGTAATTCTAGGGATAACCTTGATGTTGTTAGAATTTCCCTAAAGGACGGGTAAAATGTAACTTAAGGTCAATTTTATAAAATTTGTTGTCGATGAAAGAATGGTTGATAAAATATGATGTTTTAAAAATGAAAATTCTGAGTTTTGATTAATTTTGGAAAATGAGACCTTAAGTGAATTGATGCTGTTCTTAAGATTGGAAATTGACTAACTTAGAAGGGAATTGTGTTTCCAATTGATGTGTTGCTTTGAGTTATGCAAAATTGATGTTGTTATGTACCGCAATGCACGTTTTGGCTGGTATTTTCGTGCTTGGTTGCTGTTCTGAGCATGCTGCAGGTACAGGAAAATTTTGTACGCGCTCATAACACGGGCCGTGTTGCACAACACGGGCACCCGTGTTGATCTTCTGTGTTGGTAAAAATAATGTGTTTTCTGGACACATTACAACACGGGCCGTGTTGCACAACACGGGCACCCGTGTTGAGCCCCTGTGTTGATCTTCTGTATGGGCAACACGGGCCGTGTTGCTGCACACGGGCACCCGTGTTGACCTCCTGTGTTGGCTTCTGAATTTTGTTTTCTGTGCTTTGTTGTGGTGTACAGGAATGATTTTGTTTAATGTGCAGTGTTTGTTAGTTTTGAACATGCTGCTTAATGATATGCATAGTATTGTGGAGGCTTGTGTCGAATAATGTTTGTATGTTATGATACCAACACTATGTGGATTTTATTGTCATGCTTTTAGATAATGTTATCTAGCATGGATTATGATATAACTTGATATGATTGGTTGATGTTTAATAGTATGCTGAGTGATTACATGCTATTCATATCATGTTGTATTTGATATTGTTGATGTTACATGATATGATTTATTGATGTTAATAGTATGCTGAGTGGTACATACTGTACATATCATGTTGCATTTGTTAATTCCCATTGTGTGGAATTAACATGGTGGCCAATATACGTGTCCGCGATTTAATGGAACGTTGAGGTGGTAGCCGTGTCCGCGATATAATGGAACGATGAGTTATCCGTGACCCGAGATTTAATGGGGCGGTAAAATGGTACCACATGCATGGGTGTGTTGCATTATATTGAATATAACATGAATGGATGATTTTCCAATGTTGTATTTAATTGATTGTATGCATGTATTGTTGCTGAATTGTTAATGATGTTTGATGTTAATTATAAGTATGAAAAGTAATATATTATGAATATATGAATTGTAAAGGTTTTCGTAAACTATGAAACATGCTAACTGTTTGGGTAATGCTTATGGTTTTTCTGAATTGATTGTTATGAACGTATAATCAAATGTATAGTTGAGATGCTCACCCTTACTGTTGAATATTTCAGATTGAGGAGCTTCGTTCAGGTGCTTGGCGAAGGCTTGTTGTTTCTAGTTTATTTCTGTTTAAGTATTGTCCGGGTCATGCTCTGATAGTTGTAACTCCGGGAACGTTTGTTTGTCGAGCTGCTTTAGCCAGACTCGTTTATTTCCTTAGTATTTGGTTATAATATGATGTTGATATATTCCAGGTGTTAATCCCTGATGATTGAAAATATTATAACTTTGGTTTTATTAAATATAATATTCCGCTGTGTAAACATGTATGAGTTGCTTCTATGTTATGCATGACAGGAACTTGTTTTTATTAAAAGAGAATTGTGACATCCTCGTTAATACATGTACTCTGAATATATGATTTTAATTATTTATGAAATTTTATGCGGGGTTTTAGAGGGTGTTACAATAGTGGTATCAGAGCATAGTCGGTCGTTGCGACCAGAGTCTTGAGTCAGTCATTCCTTTTGTATGCGACTAGTGTAAGGCCACACTGTCGATACTGTATTCTAATGAGGAGTATGTTTTAATTCTCAGGAATATGGCTGGAAGAGGTAACGGACGAAATGATGCTGCACTCGCTGAGGCTTTGGGGATGTTAGCTGGTGTACTTGCTGGAAATCCAAATGGAGGCGTGATTGGTGCTGATAGGCAATTGGGGAACTTCCAAAGGAACAATCCTCCGTTGTTCAAAGGTACACATGACCCTGAAGGTGCTCAGAAGTGGCTGAAAGAAATCGAAAGGATTTTCCGTGTGATTGATTGTGCTGAAGATCTGAAAGTCAGATATGGTACGCATATGTTGGCAGAAGAGGCCGACGATTGGTGGGTTGTAACAAGGACTGAAATGGTTCAGGATGGAGAGGCACTGACTTGGGCTAACTTCAGAAGGGCTTTTCTGAGGAGGTACTTTCCTGAAGATGTTCGGGGAAGAAAGGAAATTGAATTTTTGGAGCTTAAGCAGGGCAATCTGACTGTTAGTGAGTATGCTACTAAGTTCACTGAGCTGGCAAAGTATTATGCACACTACAACAATGATGAGGCTGGAGAATTCTCTAAATGTATCAAATTTGAGAATGGTCTCCGAGATGAGATTAAGCAGGGAATCAGGTACCAGCGTATTCGTAGATTTTCTGATCTGGTGGATTGTAGCAGGATCTTGGAAGAAGATATTACCAAGACTAGGTCGTCTCACTCTCGTGGGGCTGTTGATAAAAGAGGAAAGCAACATATGGACCGTGGCAAGCCATATGGTAGAGGTAACCAGAAATCAGGGGGATGGAAAAGGCCTAGTGGGGGAGATTCTAAGGCTCCTATCAGATGCTACAGGTGTGGTGAGTTTGGCCATCATATTCGAGATTGCAAGAGTGATGAGAAGAAGTGCTATAAATGTGGAAAGACTGGTCATTTGTCTATTGATTGCAAAGGGAAGTCTGTTACTTGTTACAATTGTGGCAAAGAAGGTCACATTCGTCCGTAGTGTCCTAAGCCTAAGAAGGATCAGTCAGGTGGAAAAGTGTTTGCTTTGTCTGGATCTGAGACTACTCCAGAGGATCGATTGATTAAAGGTACGTGTTTTATTCATGGCACACCTTTGGTTGCAATTATTGATACTGGTGCAACTCATTCTTTCATTTCTTTGGATTGTGCTGAGAGGTTGAAACTGGACATATCTGATATGCGAGGTAGCATGGTTGTTGATACTCCTGCATCGGGTTCAATGACAACTTCACTAGTATGTAGGAATTGTCCTATTGAGATTTTTGGTAGAGGTTTCGGTATGGATTTAGTGTGCCTACCGCTTGAACAAATTGATATTATCCTTGGGATGAACTGGTTGGAATTCAACCGGGTTCATCTGAACTGTTTTGCTAAGACGGTGATTTTTCCAGAAGCAGTTGGTGTCGAGAATTTGACTATGACTGCTAGGCAGGTACAAGAAGCAATGGAGGAAGGTGCTACTGTGTTTATGTTACTTGCTTCGTTAGATGCAACAGGAAAGGTCAAGAGTAGTGAATTGCCAGTGGTGTGTGAATTCCCAGAAGTCTTTCCGAATGATGTTGGTGAGTTACCTCCTGAGCGAGAGGTGGAATTTTCTATAGATTTGATTCCTGGTACGAGACCGGTGTCGATGGCACCATATCGTATGTCTGCATCTGAGTTGGCAGAATTGAAGAGTCAGTTGGAAGATTTACTGGAGAAGAAGTTTATTCGTCCAAGTGTTTCGCCTTGGGGTGCTCCGGTATTGTTGGTCAAGAAGAAAGAAGGTTCTATGAGACTGTGTGTTGATTACAGGCAATTGAACAAAGTAACCATTAAAAATCGGTATCCTTTACCGAGGATTGATGATTTAATGGATCAGCTAATTGGAGCCAGTGTATTCAGTAAGATTGACTTGAGATCTGGATATCATCAGATTCGTGTGAAAGCGGAAGATTTTCAAAAGACTGCTTTTCGAACGAGGTATGGGCATTATGAATATTCTGTTATGCCGTTCGGAGTTACTAATGCACCTGGTGTTTTCATGGAGTACATGAACAGGATTTTTCATCCGTATCTGGATAAGTTTGTTGTGGTTTTTATTGACGACATCCTGATTTATTCCAAGAATGACGAAGAGCATGCGGAACATCTCAGAATTGTGTTGGAGTTGTTGAAAGATAAGAAGTTGTATGCAAAGTTGTCCAAATGTGAGTTCTGGCTGAATGAAGTTAGTTTTCTTGGACATGTGATTTCTAAGAATGGTATTGCAGTGGATCCTATAAAAGTAGAAGCAGTATCTCAGTGGGAAGCGCCGAAGACTGTTTCTGAAATCAGAAGTTTTCTTGGTCTTGCAGGTTATTACAGAAAGTTTATCGAAGGATTCTCAAAGTTAGCATTGCAGTTGACGAAGTTGACTCGTAAAGGACAAGCGTTTATTTGGGATTCTGATTGTGAGAAAGGTTTCCAAGAATTGAAGCGGAGATTGACTAGTGCTCCTATTCTGATTTTGCCGAATCCGGTGGAATCTTTTGTGGTTTATTGTGACGCATCTCTGATGGGATTAGGTGGTGTTTTAATGCAGAATCAACAGGTGGTTGCGTATGCTTCGAGACAGTTGAAGGTTCATGAAAGGAACTATCCTACTCATGACTTAGAGTTGGCAGCAGTTGTGTTTGTCTTGAAATTGTGGAGACATTACCTGTATGGTTCGAGATTTGAAGTGTATAGTGATCATAAGAGTTTGAAGTATCTTTTCGATCAGAAAGAGCTCAATATGAGGCAAAGAAGGTGGTTGGAATTTCTCAAAGATTATGATTTTGGTTTGAATTACCATCCTGGTAAGGCAAATGTGGTTGCAGATGCTTTGAGCAGGAAATCCTTGCATATGTCTATGATGATGGTTCGCAAATTGGATTTAATTGAACAATTCCGAGATTTGAGTCTAATTTGTGAAAGTACTCCGAAGTGTGTTCGTTTGGGTATGTTGAAACTTACTAGTGGTATTCTAGAAGAGATCAGGATCGGGCAGAAATCTGATGTTAATTTAGTTGATAAATTGACATTGATCGACCAAGGTCAAGGTGGTGAGTTTAGAATTGATGAAAATGATGTTATGAGATTTGGCGATAGAGTTTGTGTTCCTGATGTTGCAGAAATCAAGAAGAGTATATTAGAGGAAGGACATCGCAGTGGGATGAGTATTCATCCGGGTGCCACGAAAATGTATCATGATTTGAAGAAATTGTTTTGGTGGCCGGGAATGAAAAAGGAAATAGCTGAATTTGTGTATGCATGTTTAATCTGTCAGAAATCGAAGATTGAGCATCAGAAGCCGTCTGGATTTATGCAACCGATGTTTATTCCAGAGTGGAAGTGGGATAGTATTTCTATGGATTTTGTATCCGGGTTGCCGAGGACTCCTAAGAATTGTGAAGCGATATGGGTTGTTGTGGATAGACTGACTAAGTCTGCTCATTTTATACCGGTGAGAATGGATTACTCAATGGAGAGATTGGCACAGTTGTATATTGAGAAAATAGTGAGTTTGCATGGAGTTCCTTCTAGTATTGTGTCAGATAGAGATCCGAGGTTCACTTCGAAATTTTGGGAAGGATTGCAGAAGGCTTTGGGTACTAAATTGAGGTTGAGTTCAGCTTACCATCCTCAGACTGATGGACAGACGGAGAGGACGATTCAATCGTTAGAAGATTTATTGCGTGCTTGTGTTTTAGAGAAGGGTGGAGCTTGGGATAGCTATTTGCCATTGATTGAATTTACTTATAATAATAGTTACCATTCAAGCATTAGTATGGCTCCGTTTGAGGCATTGTATGGTAGACGGTGTAGAACGCCTTTGTGTTGGTATGAATCAGGAGAGAGTTCAATAATTGGGCCAGAGATTGTTCAGCAGACTACTGAAAAGATCAAATTGATTCAAGAGAAGATGAGAGCTTCTCAGAGTCGTCAGAAAAGTTATCATGATAAGAGGAGGAAGAATTTAGAATTCAGTGCTGGAGATCATGTGTTTGTGAGAGTTACTCCGATGACGGGTATTGGTCGAGCGTTGAAATCTAAGAAGTTGACTCCGTGTTTTATTGGTCCGTTTCAGATTACGGAGAGAGTTGGAGAAGTTTCTTATCGTATTGCTTTACCTCCGAGACTTGCGAATTTGCACGATGTTTTTCATGTTTCTCAGTTGAGGAGATACATTCCAGACCCATCTCATGTAATCCAAGTAGATGATGTACAGGTGAGAGATAACCTGACAGTAGAAACATTGCCTATGAGGATAGAAGATCGGGAAGTGAAACAGTTAAGGGGTAAAGAGATAGCATTAGTGAAGGTTGCTTGGGGAGGTCCAGCAGATGGAAATGTTACCTGGGAACTGGAGAGCCAGATGAAAGAGGCTTATCCGGAACTGTTCGTCTAAGGTATGTTTTCGAGGACGAAAACTCTTTTAGTGGGGGAGAGTTGTAACACCCCAGTTTTAATTATTTGATTTATTTAATTGGGAATTTATTTTATTAGAATTAATAAAATAAAAAGAATTATTTATTTTGGAATATTTGAAGAAAATAAAAGAAATAAGAAAATATTGGGTTTTTAAGTTATTGGGCTTGGATGTCGTTAGTAAAGAGTGGGGGTGCAAAAGAAATAAGGATATATTTTGGAACTCAAGTTATTTTCTCACTTTTCACGATAACACAGAAGTTGGAGATATTTGGGATTGGAACTCTGAAGAACGAAGAACAATCGCTCAAGAGTTCAAAGCTGCAATTTGATAAGGTAAGGGGGGCTACTACTCGATTTACTTTTGCTTATGGGTTTAGGTACGATTGATTTTGGATAATCGTAGGGAGAAACCCCAATTTTTAGATGTTCTTAGGAACCAATAACCTTAGGGTTGAACCTTGTTAGAAAAGGTTTAGGTTCCCAAATTTCATGAATCAATTAGGGATTTTAGGTTTCTATGGTGGATTTGGAGTATATTTGTATGGCTGAGAGTTTCCCTTAGGTAATTCTAGGGATAACCTTGATGTTGTTAGAATTTCCCTAAAGGACGGGTAAAATGTAACTTAAGGTCAATTTTATAAAATTTGTTGTCGATGAAAGAATGGTTGATAAAATATGATGTTTTAAAAATGAAAATTCTGAGTTTTGATTAATTTTGGAAAATGAGACCTTAAGTGAATTGATGCTGTTCTTAAGATTGGAAATTGACTAACTTAGAAGGGAATTGTGTTTCCAATTGATGTGTTGCTTTGAGTTATGCAAAATTGATGTTGTTATGTACCGCAATGCACATTTTGGCTGGTATTTTCGTGTTTGGTTGCTGTTCTGAGCATGCTGCAGGTACAGGAAAATTTTGTACGCGCTCACAACACGGGCCGTGTTGCACAACACGGGCACCCGTGTTGATCTTCTGTGTTGGTAAAAATAATGTGTTTTCTGGACACATTACAACACGGGCCGTGTTGCACAACACGGGCACCCGTGTTGAGCCCCTGTGTTGATCTTCTGTATGGGCAACACGGGCCGTGTTGCTGCACACGGGCACCCGTGTTGACCTCCTGTGTTGGCTTCTGAATTTTGTTTTCTGTGCTTTGTTGTGGTGTACAGGAGTGATTTTGTTTAATGTGCAGTGTTTGTTAGTTTTGAACATGCTGCTTAATGATATGCATAGTATTGTGGAGGCTTGTGTCGAATAATGTTTGTATGTTATGATACCAACACTATGTGGATTTTATTGTCATGCTTTTAGATAATGTTATCTAGCATGGATTATGATATAACTTGATATGATTGGTTGATGTTTAATAGTATGCTGAGTGATTACATGCTATTCATATCATGTTGTATTTGATATTGTTGATGTTACATGATATGATTTATTGATGTTAATAGTATGCTGAGTGGTACATACTGTACATATGATGTTGCATTTGTTAATTCCCATTGTGTGGAATTAACATGGTGGCCAATATACGTGTCCGCGATTTAATGGAACGTTGAGGTGGTAGCCGTGTCTGCGATATAATGGAACGGTGAGTTATCTGTGACCCGAGATTTAATGGGGCGGTAAAATGGTACCACATGCATGGGTGTGTTGCATTATATTGAATATAACATGAATGGATGATTTTCCAATGTTGTATTTAATTGATTGTATGCATGTATTGTTGCTGAATTGTTAATGATGTTTGATGTTAATTATAAGTATGAAAAGTAATATATTATGAATATATGAATTGTAAAGGTTTTCGTAAACTATGAAACATGCTAACTGTTTGGGTGATGCTTATGGTGTTTCTGAATTGATTGTTATGAACGTATAATCAAATGTATAGTTGAGATGCTCACCCTTACTGTTGAATATTTCAGATTGAGGAGCTTCGTTCAGGTGCTTGGCGAAGGCTTGTTGTTTCTAGTTTATTTCCGTTTAAGTATTGTCCGGGTCATGCTCTGATAGTTGTAACTCCGGGAACGTTTGTTTGTCGAGCTGCTTTAGCCAGACTCGTTTATTTCCTTAGTATTTGGTTATAATATGATGTTGATATATTCCAGGTGTTAATCCCTGATGATTGAAAATATTATAACTTTGGTTTTATTAAATATAATATTCCGCTGTGTAAACATGTATGAGTTGCTTCTATGTTATGCATGACAGGAACTTGTTTTTATTAAAAGAGAATTGTGACATCCTCGTTAATACATGTACTCTGAATATATGATTTTAATTATTTACGAAATTTTATGCGGGGTTTTAGAGGGTGTTACAGTAAGATTCTCGAGCTTTTGAGTGAGAGCTTCCACTTTAGCGTTGACTTGATCCAAACTATTCACTTCAACCATGGCACCTTTCGTTTGAGATTTCTCTATGCTAACTCTCTCCGTACCCCATTGGTAATGGTTTTGAGCCATGCTTTCGATAAGTTGTCTTGCTTCAGTATATGGTTTATTCATCAGTGCGCCACCAGCTGCGGCGTCTATAGTCAATCTCGTATTATACAAGAGACCATTGTAGAACGTGTGAATGATCAGCCATTCTTCTAAACCATGATGAGGACAAAGTCTAAGCATGTCCTTATAACGTTCCCAAGCTTCAAAGAGTGATTCATTGTCTTTTTGTCTGAAACCATTGATATTGGCTCTGAGCATAGCAGTTTTGCTTGGAGGAAAATATCTAGCCAAGAAGACTTTCTTCAACTCATCCCATGTGGTGATTGAGTTGGAAGGAAGAGATTGGAGCCATGCGCGAGCTCTGTCTCTGAGAGAAAAAGGAAATAGGCGCAATCGTATCGCCTCGGGGTTAACACCATTCGCTTTCACAGTGTCTGCATACTGCACAAACACTGACAGATGAAGATTCGGGTCGTCAGTAGGAGCTCCAGAAAACTGGTTCTGCTGAACGGCGGAAAGAAGCGAAGGTTTTAGCTCGAAATCGTTTCGAGCGATAGCAGGAGCAGCAATACTATTATGAGGCTCTGCTTGAGAAGGAACAGCGTAATCCTTAAGAGGACGAGGAGCAGGAGCATCAGGATCAGCCATCTTCTTGAGTTCTTCAACGTCAGGAAGTTTGGTCGGAGGAAGGTTGTTGCGTTCTAAATACTCTTGAATTCGTCTCCTTAATCTAAGGTAACGCTCGATATCGTATATAGGTATATGCAATGGCGCGCCTTGAGAGCGAGTATTTGGCATACACAGATGGAAAAGAAATAGTTGCTATAGTCTATACTTCGTAATAAAATTACGATATCAACTTAAATAGTCCCCGGCAACGGCGCCAAAAACTTGATCGCGACTTTATCGTCTAAATTAATCGGGAGACTGCAAGTATACAGCCCTATCGTGTAGTTTTAAAAGATATCGAACCTAAGGGACTATAAATCGAACTAACGTAACCTAAACTACTGTGTAAAGCTATAGCTATCGAATAATTAATTAGGGGAATTTTTGGGTAATAAAACTTAGTTCTAATTGAAATAATAATAATGCGAATATCGGTATGTACTTCGTTAACATTTAAAGAATCCGGCTTTCCACTGGCTTATTTTCAAAAATGGTAATAATATCTTTTTCAGCAAAAAGTATTTATTCAAAAATCTATTCTCAAACTTTCGCTCTATTGAAGTAGATTATAATTTTAAACTCTGATGTATGCTTTCGCTATCCCATTGATTTTAAAATTACTTTTTGAAAATAAATAAAGTTTAATTGGTTTTAAAACGCTGTCCCAGTCTTTAAAAACAATACCTAGTATCTACTATCTGATTCTAAACCTCAAACTATCGCTCTATTGGTTTCTAATCTTAGTCGGTTTATTAACCTCAAACTTTCGCTCTGTTGGTTTCTAAACCTTTTTAACAAAATAAACTAGATAACTAAATCAGAAAAAGTGTTTATTTTATAAAATATAATCAACCCTGTTTATTCCGGATCCATTCAAATTAACTCGTTACATACCGATATTTAAATGATTTAGCCAGACATACTCATAAAAACAGACATGGATACATTAAAGGAATTAACATTCATAAATAAATTCATGGCTAAATAAATATTCTCATGCAAATAATTAATTAAAGCGATATAAATAAGGAACCTGAATTAAATAAATGCTGGAAACAATTCTTGAAGCTTGAATCAATCCGTACAGAATCCTCGTTCTTCAACGGAAATAAATTCTAAGTATTCGAAAAGGAAAAGAAGCTGGCTGGAAAAATAACTACTAGGAATTGAATTACAATGGAAACTAGTAAATGCGATGAAAGTAAAAATTCTGAAAACTGGAAAAATTCTAAGCAAAAACGGTCCCAATTTTCATTTCCTAATGTCCTCTTATAGTCGTCGAACGTAACCACCTCTTCAGATATTTTTGTGTCCCACTTATCCTTTAATTTCTCGTTTTTACTTGCCCACGTTGAGACGGGCGCCTCAATTGACTTGTTCTCCATTGACCACGTTGAGACGGGCGCCTCCCACTAAGGGGAAAGTCCGAGGCGGGCGCCTCAATTGTAGGAGAAGAGTTGAGATGTGCGTCTCACTCTTGCATGCGCTTTTAGGGTTTTCTTGCTTGCGTGGGTTTGAATTCGTTTGGTCCCGTTTGGAAATAATAGACCCTTTTTTATCCATCATTATTGCTTTGCACACCCCTTTTCTTCATTTCTTGCACACTTAGTCCAATAACTCTCTGAATTTCTTCACTTTGCTCAATTTGTCTAATTAAAATAAAATACCTGAAACAATAAAAATACCGGCGTAATATGGAAATAAAATGAAATAATTAAATAAAAATACTAACATTACCTATGAAAATTAAATCAAATATACTATATAAAATTGCGTTATCATTGCACATTATTTTATTGTTGTTGATTGTGCTAAAAGGTTGGGTCTTGTGTTATCGTCTATGAATGGAGAAATTGTTATCGATACTCCAGCTAAGGGATCATTGACTACTTCTCTAGTATGCTTGAAGTGTCATTTGTCCATCTATCACAGATATTTTGTTGTTGATCTAGTTTGTTTACCGCTGAGTGGTCTGGATGTAACTTTGGGGTATGAACTGGTTGGAATATAACTACGTTCATATTAACTGTTATAACAAATCGATTCGATTTTCTACTCCTAATAAGGGAGAGGAAACTAGTTTCTTATCTACTATACAATTGAATGAGTTGATGTTGGATGAAGCTCAGGTGTTTTCATTGAGAATCAGGTTGTGATTGATGAGTTGCATGTAGTATGTGATTTCCCTGAAGTTTTTCCAGATGATATTCCAGATGTGCCAATAGAAAGAGATATGGAATTTTCAATTGATCTTGTACCTGGTATCAGACCCGTTTCTATGGAACCATACAAGATGTCAGCATTTTAATAATTATAGTTGAAGAAACAATTAAAAGACTTTCTTAAAAAGTAGTTTGTGAGGCCAAGCGTATCGCCTTGGGGAGCTCCGGTGTTTCTTGTAAAAAAGAAAGACCGTAGTAAGAGATTGTGTGTTGATTATCGACAGTTGAATAAAGTGACAATTAAAAACAAGTATCCACTTACAAGAATAGACAACTTGATGGATCAACTGGTGGATGCGCGTGTGTTTAGCAAGATTGATTTAAGATAAGGTTATCACCAAATTCAAGTAAAGGACGAATACATTCAAAAGATAGCTTTTAGAACTCCGAATAGACATTATGAATATTCAGTGATATCTTTTGGTGTTACTAACGTGTCAGGAGTATTTATGGAGTATATGAATCGCATCTTTTGCACTTATTTGGATCGGTTTGTGGTGGTATTCATTGACAATATCTTGATATATTCCAAATCAGAATAAAAACATGTTGAGCATTTGCGAATTATATTGCAAGTGTTAAAAGAGAAGAGGTTATATGCCAAGTTGTTAAACTGTGAGTTCTGGATAACAAAAGTCAGTTTTCTTGGTCATGTTATTTCAGGTGATGAAATTTTTGTGGATCCATCTAAAGTGGATGTAGTGTTACAGTGGGAAGCATCAAAATCAGTTACGGAGATTAGAAGCTTTTTGGGTTTGGCTGGACATTATAGAAGATTTATCGAAGGCTTTTCTAAGTTAGTGTAACACCCCAATATAATTAGGATTATTCTTAATTAAAACTAATTATATGATATGATGTGTTTGCTGGTGTTGAAATATTTTACAATGTGATGTGATACAATTGGTAAATTAAAGGTTGAGATGTTGGGGGTATATGACTAAAAGCGTAGAGAACATGAGGTGACTAGAGAATATGAGCATTATTGGTATTATTATTATTATAGATATAAATTTATTTATAATATTAGTGATTAAATAATTAATTAAAAAATAAGGAAGGAGAGATGGGAATATATATTTAGGGGTCTAATATGTGTTATTAGAAAAACAAGAAGTGAAAACACGAGGAATAGATCGTAGAAGTGTGAAGCAGAGGAAAAAGAGAAGAACGAAGATAAGAGAAGAACGTACAAGCTAGGGCGAGGAATTTCCGGTAGAGAGCTTAGAATCATCAAACCTAAGGTAAGGGTGGGGTTCTAACTCTATAAGAGATTATATGATGATGAGTTATGGTAGAGTTAGGTAATGTAATTGTATAATCCTCTTGTGTGAATTTTGATGTGTTTGTGATGTGTATGTATGATAAGTGATGATGATAAATTGGTGTGTGTAAACCTTCGATTTTAATGATATAGGATGACCCTAATTGATTGTTATGAATTGTATGGGTTTGATATAACAATTGCTTATGTTTCATGATGAGAATTGGTGAATTTGGGTATTTTGAGAAGTGAAATTGCAACCTGCATAATTGTAGAATTTTTGAAAAAAATAGCAGTGGTAACTGGTTACCATTGGGGAATAACCGACTGCAATGTGAAAATTTTAATAAAAGAGTCTATTGTGTTTCGCAGTAAACCGGTTACCATAATGCAGTAACCGGTTACCGCTGGAAGATTTTTGAAAAACATAGCTACTGACTTGTGCAGTAACCAGTTATCATAATGTAGTAACCGATTACCACTATGTTAGACAGGATTTTGAAAAATTAAAAACTCCATGACTTCTTCCTCGGGAGACCGTTTTACGCGTCGTTCGAACCTATGAAAATCTAAAAATATTTTCTACTCATTAAAAATGATTTGAACATAATATGAGATGATTTTCTGGATTTTGTTTTATTCCGATGTTTTGTTGTAAATGTGAAGTTGCGAATGTGACGATGAATATGAAGAGATTTCATGATGTATTGATGTTGCAACGATGTATGAACAATGATGTGTGATTAACAAGTTGTATTGGCTTGGTTTGTTGATGTGTGTTCTTCCGTTTCATTTGTTGTCATAACATGTTAGTGTTCCATGCATGTTCATTAGTAACGATGTGGCCTTAATGGCAAGTGACAATGTAGTCTTAATGGTAAGTAATGGTGTAGCCTTAACAGCAAGTGACAGTGTAGCCTTAAAGGCAAGTGACGGTTTAGCCTAAATGGAAAAGAGACGTTGTTATGGTACACATGCATATCATTAGTGAAGTTGGTCATTGCATTTATGATGTTATTGGTGAATAAGATGTGATTTAATTGATTGTTGAATGTGATAGTTAAAGATGTGACGTGTATTAGCGTTAATGCATGGAGTATGAATAATTATGTTATTGATGAATAAGATGTGATTGGCTTGATTGGTAGGTGTGATTGTTGAGATGGTGTCGTGTATTGGTGTGGATGCATGAAGTATGAACCTTATGATTATATATGCCATACTTTACTTGTTCATTATAATATATTTGTTTATATTGTTAAGATTTCTCACCCCTTTTGTTTGAATGTTTCCTCCATGTGAGTAACGCACAGGTGAAAAGGATTAGAGTTGCTTGAGGTATGGAGTTGCTCCTTGTAGTGTGTAGATTGTGTTGGGTCTTGTTCTGATACGTAACACCGGAGATGAACACTTATTTTTCTCATTTAGTTGTTGTTGTTTTTGAAGGATTGTGAGAGTATTGTAGACCCTATTTTATTTGATAAGACGTTGTTATGAATTGTTGGAGTTGATGACTAAATATTTTTTTAATTGATTTTCGTCGCGTTAATAAAGTGAAGTTGAATACCGTGTTTTGAAGGTGTTGTCGGTTCATCTGAAAAAGTGTGTTATGTATCTATTTGTTAAATGATTGAGCAATTTTTGAGATTATGAAATGTGACATCCTATTTTGATGTTGATTGGAAATTTTTAATTACTCTAATTTCATTTAATTATTCTACGAAGGAAAATAGGGTGTTACAATTGGTATCAAAGCAGGTCGGTCCATCTGGTCAAGTTGTTGAGTCTGTAGTGTAACCATTAAATATTGTCGTTGTTTTTTCCCATAATACACAACATGTGTGTGAAACACTGTTGGTACTTTCTTGTTGTTCTAATCACTTGCTTTCAAGAGTGGGATTGAAACAAGTGGGGGAAAAGCTTATGCTTCTTTGAGATGGTTTAGGTGTGAATAGTTAGTTTAGTATAATGTGAATTGCATGGGTGAAGATGTTAGGGCTACTGAGTTATTTTCTGATTTCGAAGGAAGTATGAATTCTAGAATTATGCCTAACGGAGAGCCAAAGTCTCCTTGAGAGTGAATGATCAAGTACGCGTATTGTTCGCATCTTTAGGAATGGAGGGCAATGTTATGCATAATGAAGTTCCAGTTGTGGGTGGGTTTTGATGTCTTCTTGGGGGCGATTGCAACTTGCCGTTAGAAAGATTTGTTGGATTGACTTAATGTTATCTTTAGAGTGGACTGTTTTGAGTTAGACAAAATGATTACGAATTATTTTGATGAGTCGAGGCATGTTCTTATGCCAGAAGATATATGTTAAGCAAGTAGTATAACTCTTAGAAGGTGGGACTCAAATGATTATAATGTTTTCAGCACTGCATGTTAATCGTAAAGTTGTCAGTGTTGAGTTACCATTGTGTGTGTTGTCGTTGTTCGGATTAATGTTGGAGTGATGAATTGCTGGGAATTTTGTTGTTGGAATCATGTAAGTGGTTGTTGAATTTCGTTAATGTTGTTGGGTATTTCTGAACCGCGAGAGAGAATTATAACCCAAATATATTAGTAGTATTGTGAAAAGAATTGAAATATCGATGTTTTGGTATGATTGGGTGTCAGTGTTGGAATTGTTCAGATGTATTTTACGTGTCAGTGATGGAATGGATGCGATATAATTAAGTAATTGCATGCTTAAATTTGTTACTTTATGAATTGGCACGTTGATAATGACGTATATAGATAGGAATCATAATTTGGAACATGAACGATGAAGTATGTGGAAGTTAGGGATGTTTGAGTATGAAATAAGTGGTTTTCGTAACATAAAAATCTGATTTTTTTACTCTGGTTCAGTGGTAACCGGTTACTCGCATTGTGTAATCGGTTAAAGCTAAAAAAAATTAGCATTTTTTGGCTTTTTTGAGGGGTGTAACCGGTTACCGCTATTAGGGTAAGTTGTTACCGCTGAGTTGACAACATTTTGTAATTCTTGGAAAAATTCATTACTTGAGTTCTGGACGTCCGATTTGAGTTCCGTCTAGCACTAGAAAGCTAACGTGATGAACTTTGTTTTAAATTTTTTTCCAGCACTTGGAAGTAATTTATTTGTCACGTGAAGAGGTTGGATTAGAGGCGGAGTTTATGTGGATCTCATTCTTGGTACCAAACTTGTTTCTATGGCACCATAGAGGATTTCAGTTCAAAGTTGGGAGAATTGAAGAAGTTATTAGAAGATGTGCGGAGAAATAGATTTGTAAAACCGAGTGTATCATTTTGGGAGCTTTGATGTCATTAGTTAAGGAGAAAGAAAATAGTACGAAATTGTATGTGGATTACCGATAACTGATTTAAGTAGTGATTGAGGTTACACATCCACTTCAAATAATTGACGATTTGATGGATTAACTGGTAGGCGAATATGTCTTAAGTATAATTGAATTGAGGTTGATATGCTTTCAAATTGGGATGAGGATAATTGGAGGATGTATTTTAGATCTCGGTGAAGTTATTTTGAATAATTGGATCAGTCCGTCACGGTGGTTATTGGGGGAATTTTGATTTAGTCTAATGTCAGAAAAAGGAAATGTTGAATGTCGTGATTCGAATTACGGTTTCATAAGGAAAGAAAATGTATCCTAGGATGTCAAGATGTAGGTCATGATTTGAAGAGGTGAATTTTCTTGAACATTCTATTTCGAATGAAGATATTTATGGAATCAATCCAAAGTAAATAGAGGTCCATATTGAGAGGCTTTGAAATTGGTTATGGAGACTAGAAGCTCTTCAGGATTAACTGATTATTATTACAAATTTCTTTGAGATGAGGCTAAGTGAGATATGTTGTTATTGAATGAGTTAAGAGAATGAGATGTTTGACATTAGTAAGGATTTGAATATATTAGATAAGTGTATAGAGATGCCACTTATGTCGATTAAGGATGATTAGAATGACGATAGTCTTTGAGGAGATGAGAAGTAATGCTAGAGGAAAGACGAATTCAAGAAGGATTAGAATCATGGTTATGAAGGAAAAGTATAAACATGAGTTACAAAGAATTTGGAGAGTTCTATAACCAACCATATAAAGAAATGGTAGTGTTGAGATTGTGATTAGAATGAGATTCAAATGTGATATTAAAGGGAAGAGTAAGGATTTATTGATGTGGTCAAAGTCTTCTAATTGGAAAAAGACTTATTTTAGAATGAAACAATTTGGATTACAATTGGCCTAGTAGTTTTCCTTATAATATACTTAACAATTATGTTGTGCTGCATGCGCGTAAGGGAGACTATGAAATGGATTTTTGGCATTTATGTATCATTGATGAGGTAGAAATGAATGAAATCAAGAAAATCATTTGTAAGCCTTGGAGAGATTGTTGGACATTATGCTCAGGTAACTTTGAGCACAAGGTGAAGGATGGTATTATAGTTAGGTAATGATGATTTATGTCACCATTATGGTTGTCGGCTACCTATTGACAAATTGAGGAACTGATCACCCTTGATCTCTTTTTGATAGTAGACGTGATTGTGTTGGATGGGATATACTTATCGTGCCAACTTGGTGATATGTAAAGTGAATTGGCATTTTATAGAGAGGATAGTTGTTCACCATTTTGTGTGAACCTAATACAAAAAGTGTCTATGAAAGAGTTGGGACTTATTGAACAGTTCGGAGACTTGAGTTGATATGCGAGCTAACGCTGTAGAGTGGAAGGTTGGTGATGTTGAAAAGTGAACATTGATTCTCTGGTGGATACTAAAGAGAGACTGGCGATAGATGTAAAACTTATAGATCTGATCGTGGATGGAAATAAAAAAGAAGACAATGACTTAAATTAGATGATCAGAGTGGCGTATCGGAAGCGTGATGCATCATAGCTTGTTATGCGTGTATGACTTATTAGGAGTTGAGGGCTAAATGTTAGATGCCTAAAGGAATGATGCAAACCCGCGGATATTCCAGAATGGAAGTGATAGGTGAAGTGTTTGTATATTATTCATGTTACTTCCATGTCAATAAATGTATTGAGTTGTATGCTTGATTGGTGAAACATAGCATTGTGGTACTGGTGTATGTGTCAATGATGTCGATATTAGGATGATGTTTATGTGTTTATGATGACATTGATGTGTAATGAAGTGATAGGTTTTGTATCCTAGAGTGATGGGATAAGAAGTGAGACGAACAGGTGCATTCATAACCCAGTAGCAATGAATCTTGTGGGATTATGGTGGTTGACTAGGTGGGATGTTGGTTAGTGGTATTTGAAATGATGTAAAACATGATGTGGAAGTTGGAAGGAAGGATGCGAGAAGCTTACCCGGAGTTATTTGCTTGAGGTAATTTTCGAGGACAAAAATATTTTAAGTGGGGGAGAGTTGTAACACCCCAATTTACTTAGGATTATTCTTAATTAAAAATAATTAGATGAGATAATGTGTTTGTCGGTGTTAAAATATTTTACGATGTGATGTGATACAATTGGGAAATTAGAAAATCTTTTAAGTGGGGGAGAGTTGTAACACATTGATTTAATTAGGATTATTCTTAATTAAAAATAATTATATGAGATGATGTGTTTGCTGATGTTGAAATATTTTACAATGTGATGTGATATAATTGGTGTGATACGGTGGGAGAACTGACTTGAGGTTTTGCGTTTGTGTTTGCAAATGTTTCGATTTAGCAAGAGTCGCCACTGACTTTTATTTTATCCAAAAGGAAAGCTTAAAAAGCATAGGAAAGACCTTTGAGATTGTTTTTGAGTTCGGGGGGTAGATTATGAAAAGACAAGGTGCTAGCACTCTTTTCATCCATGGTTTTCCATGGGCTCTTAGTTACTTATTTTAGATCACTTGCTTTGCTTTTTCAATTTTTTGAAATGGTGCTTTGTGTGGTTTTGAAAATATTTTGAAAAGAGGCCTTTGTTTAGGCAATCTTTGTAATGATTCTTGTTTGTAAGAATGTATACAAAGATGTTTGTCTTTTGAAAAATGTTTCAATATTTTTGAAAGTTGTTTGGAAAATGTTTTGAAATGTGTGTGTTTGTTTGAAAATAGCAAGGATTGTTTGTAAGTTTGATCAAGTAACTAGAAGCTTATCTACCTACTCAAAAGTCTTTCTTGTACATTTTCATTCCTTTGACATTGTTGTTTTACCATTGCATTTGGTAAACAACCTTATCTTTGGATGTTAAACGGGAAGGGCGTGGGTCATCGTATGACCATGATAACAATATTTCCAAGTATCTTTAGCAAGTTTTGAGGGACCAATATCATCTTTGTTTAGGCAACCTTTTGATAGCGTCATCGAGGGACTATGATCTTTTGTTTTATTTTGTTTCGTTTTGTTTTGCCAAGATACCTAGCATGCATACCATGGCCATTTTATAAGGCAACCAAGTGGGTGAAACCCTAGAGGTGCTTGTGTGCAAGGTGTTGTCATTTTTCATGCATTTTTGTCTTGTATTAGGTCATGCTATTTGTTTTGATTTTTGTCTTTATCATACAAACCCTAATTTACTAAACATGCATATAATGCGATAAATTGCGTAAAGTAAATCTAAGCTATTACAACAATATTATGGGAGGGGGGATATAAGTTTTGAATGGGGATATTTGCACAAAATAAAACCCTAATTCACTATTACAACCCAATTGAATTTATTGTATAATAAATAAATAAACAAATATTTAAATATGCAATAAAAATGTAAATATGCAAAAATGTTTTAGTATTTATTTTTTATGTATGTGAAAAATAAATTATTTAAGTCTAAAATAAGAAAAAATATTGTGATTATTTTTGAAAGGGTGAAAAACCCTAGTTTTTGTTTAAAAGAAAATATATTCTATATTATTCATTTTATTCATTTTTGTTCAAGAAAAATAATAATAATATGTAGAAAATGTTAAAAAATTGAAATATGTATGAAAATAATATTTTAAATGTGAAAAATAACAAAAAAAAATGTATGATATTTTTATATTATTTACAAGTTATTTTAAGAAAATGATTTCTATTTATTAAAATAAAACTATTTTTATATGCAAAAAATAAGATAAAAAATAAAATAAAATGCAAAAAATTAAGAAAATATTTTTGGGGTTTTTTAAATGTTTAGAAGAAAAAAAATAAAGTCAAAAATATAAAATATACAAGAAAATACAAAAATATAAAAATAATAAGTCAGGGGGGTGTAGAAGTAAAAGGGGGGTGTGGAAAGTGAAAAATGCAAGGCCCAAGCGCGCCAGGCCCAGACAACTTCGTCCCTGACCTCTGTCTCTCCAAACGCGCGCGTTCTTCTTCAAATCCCGTTCTTGCTCATGCTTGCATGAAATCAAAAACTTACAACATGAAACTTATAGCATTTTTAATCACGATTCCAACCATATCCATTTTGTGACCTAACTCTCAAAGGACATAGAGAATTTTAATGGCCCTAATTTCTGACCTAGTTTTTTCAGCATGTTCAACATCCAAATACTCTTAGCTCAGTTAATATAAATGGAAACTATGCATATGTACAGCTTAAGCAAGTTACAGACTATATTTTTGCTTCACAAATCGTGACCTAAGGATGCCTAAATAGAGAGATAGAAACTTGACAAATACCTTGTTCAGTTGAGTTTGGATATAGCAATGTGGGAACTTTGAGTGAGGCCTGAAGATAGTGTGAGCTTCCTTGAAGTTCCCTCAAGCTTCTCCAATGCTCAGCTTGCCTTGAAGTTGCCTGAAACTCCTTGTAGAAGTCAACCTGCAAACTCAAAAAATGAAAATGGTGAAGCTTGAAACATGGGTTACAGTTGCAAGACAAAGGCCTGGATAGTCAAGGTAGGAGGTATGGAATGTGTTTGAAGCCTTGAAACAAAAAACGCACGAGTAAAATATGATTTGGCAAGAAATTTGCAGAGGCTGCCCTGTTTGGGCAGAAAATGGTGTTTTTTGTGTTTGAGGGTGTTTGGGAAGTTATGCACTCAGGTTTTGCTTGCTACAAAGTTCTGAGATCGTTTGAAATGAATCCAAGGCTTGCCTTTATCATATGGATGAGATCCCTTGACTTTTGCAAGTTTCTTGCTTTTGAAGAAAAGTTTGAAGTGACAATGCAAAAGCTTGTACTTGCTAGCTTATGGACTGCATAGAGTTGGTAAGCTTTTTCTGATAACTGTGGATCTTGCTTGCAACCAAAGATCAGGTCCATGGCTAAAGAATTACAAAATTGCAAAAAACATGCTTTATCAAAATGGTATTATGCACTTTATGCCATTTTTGGATTAATTCATTGTGCAATGCTTCAAAGATCAAAATAAAGCCATTGTCCACTGAATTAGCATTCAATTATGGAGTGTAGAAAGGATTAGGACCTGTAATACCAAGTACAAGCATGTTTGAAACTGATTTGCAACTTATAACATTGTGAAAATGCCTTGAACAAAAGTGATAAATTGCCATTTTCATTTCTTCGATTCTCCCTAACCATAAATGATCTTTGAAAGTTCTTGGACATTTTGGAAAGCTTGTAACATGATCTATAATCCATCTTTGAAATACAAATTGATATACCTCATGGAACTAGGTGAAAAGTTCCCATGAAGTTAGGTCAAAAATCTGCCTAAACTAGGGCAAAATTTCACTAAGTTAAAAAGTTTATGGACCCCTATTCACAAAATCATAACTTGAGATCCAAGAATATTTTGGGAAAACTTTGTGAATAAAAGTTGTATATTTCATGGAGGACTACAACTTTCATGTTGGAAGTTTTCTTTGAATCCAATTTCATCATGGTGAAAAAGTTGTGGAAAGTTGGGAAAAAATAAGAAATTTTCCATAACTTAGAATAATTCTAAGTTATGAAAAATTTTAAACTAAAACCCTAATTTGCAAAATTAGGTTTCTTGATCAACAAGTTTCACATTTTGACCTATGTTGATGAATTATGACCCTTGGCACTTGATTTTGACAAAAAAGTCAAAGTTTGAATTTTCAGTGTACAATTGATTTTTGATCAGTTGACTGCAAAATTCATCTGTCAATCCTATGCATTTGAGATCTTTTGAACTATGTAATTAGGTCAAGATGATGCTATTGAGTCCTTGAAATCATGCTTGAACCTAATTGGTCATTGGCTAGGTCAAAAATCAGAAATTTCCCTTTCTGAGTCAAAACCCTAATTTTGACCATTTTGCCCTTTTGATGATCTTATCAAATTTCTTGAGGAGTTGTGGTCCAAACTTGATCAAATGCTACATAGGAGCTTAGAATGTTGTTGTGGATCAAGAATTATGAAGTTTGAGTGTAAATTGGCCATGGTTGACTTTTTCCCCAATACAGCTGATTTTTAGGTCAATTGTCCAATTGACTGGGCAAAAATGTGATTCAAGGCTTGAAACTTGGTATCAGCAATCTTAGGGGTCAAAGATAGTGTATGAAAGTCACATGAAGTATTGATGGTCCAAAAATACTTGTGCAAACTCAAACCCTAATTTCAGGTCATCAGTGCAAGATGAGGTCTTGAGCTGAGCAAATCCTAATCTGTATGGGGTTCAAAGAGTCTTGTGAGGAAAATCTTGATAAAATGAGAGGGAAAATTTTGGGGTACAACAGCTGCCCCTGTTCAATCTTCTTGAACATGAAGAGTTAGATTGGTGAGTTTTGCCGTTCGTGACTCGAAGGTAAAAGATGATTGGACACTAGAGTGCCCGTAAATTTGCACTCGTCAAAGTGTAGTTGAGGAAATGGGCTTAAAGATGCCATTAGGAGTTGTGATAGAATCTTGTCGAAGATGGGCTTAAAGATTCCATCCAAGAATGTTTTCTCAATCGTATGTTGTAAGTCAGGAGAATAAGTATCAGCATGGTATCCGTGTCTGGAATGGTATCCGTGTCTGGAATGTATCTGAACTGTATCTGAAGACTGAATCTGAATGAGCAAAGGAATAGCATCCGTGTCTGGAACGTATCCAAGCTGTATCTGAATGTCGAATCTGAAGAAGCAATAGAATAGCATCCGTGCCTGGAGCGTCTCGGAGCTGGGGAAAGTAAGAATAAGTGACAGAATGGCAACCGTGTCCGGAGCGTATCTGGACTGTATCTGAAGTTTTGAATCTGAATGAGTAATAGAATGACTTCCGTGTCTGGAGTGTATCTAAACTGTATCTGAATCGGCAAACTGAATAAGGGCTAGAATGGCATTCGTATCTGGAGCGTACTAGAATCTGAATAAGTGGCAGAATGACTTCCGTGTCTGGAGTGTATCTGATCTTGAAATTGATAGTTGAATTTGAATGAGAAATAGAATGGCTTCCGTGTCTGGAGCGTATCTAATCTGTATCTGATAGTTGAAATTTGAATAAGGGATCTGAATAAGTGACAGAATGGCTTCCGTGTCTGGAGCGTATCTGAACTGTATCTTGACCTTGAATTCTGAATGAGTAATTGAATAACTTCCGTGTCTGGAGTGTATCTTTACTGTATCTGAATGTATACTGTTAAATTGTAGCTGTTAATCGTATCCTGGAAAGGGTAAAATGTTAGCTAAAACACAAAGTTATGTTGCATGAAATGTATGATGCAAGATATGTGTTTTATCAATGTTTATGATATATGAATGTAATGTATGCGCATGTAAGCTGATTTGCTGTATTGCGGAGGAAAATAAATCCTCGACTGTTAGGGATAATAAATCCTTAACTGCTGCCGGGGAAAGTAAATCCTTGACCGCTGCTGGAGATTCAAAATCTTTGATTGTTGAGGATGAGAAATCCTTGGTGACTGTTGGGGATTAAAATCCTTGACAACTTCTGCGTGGATATGAGGATCCTTCATGTCTTGAAGTTGGAGTATTGACAAAAATCTATTGTGAGAGTAATGCCGAACTGCTGGAGAAATTTGTTTGGGAAATCCATAGAATTTTGATGACCTCTACTGGGGATTACACAATGGGAATCCTTACTCGGCTGGGGAATAGGGAAAACTCTGATGATTTCTGGGGGGAACTAAGAATGAGAATCTTCATTCTGTTGAGGAGTAATGAAAACTTTGGTGACTTCACTGGGAAAATGAGAATGAGAATCTTCAATCTGCTGGGGAGTAATAAAGACTTTGTGGGGAAGAGTTTACTGCTGGGAGTAGGTTCAGGAGTTTTCGGTCGTCTGCCACTCTATTGGGGAGTTCCCTAGGTCGGGGAGAGACAAAAGTTAACTGTTATTTTGTTGACTTCCAGTCTTCAAGATAACTTGCTGGGGAAATTGGATGGTTTCCGTTGGGGATTAGAAGTCTCGACTCGACTGGGGATGAAGGTTTCAGCTCTGCTGGGGATCTGTAACTCAAAGTTTTCGCTCCGTGGTGGATTGGGAGTTTGAAGTTTTAACCCTGATGGGAATTAAGGTTTGAAATTATAACTCCGCTGGGGATATGTATTTCAAGGTTTTGGCTCCGCTGGGGACCTAGATGATGTACTGTAGGGATTGCTCTTGGAATAGCCAAAAGACGTTTTCCTATCCTTTCAGTCTGTCAATAATTGTTCTTTTCCACCCTGTTTATTTGTAAACAGTAATTATGTTCAAATGCATATGTTCATTAATGAATCATTGGACGTTTTTGCAAATAAAACACAAGTGTAAAAAGAAAAAGACAAATGGTTTTCTGCACTTTAAAGAGATAGTAAGTGTTTTGTACAAAGGAGACAGGCATCCTAGTAAGAGGACGGTGTCATAAAAGTAAGAAAAATTTATACAAAGAAAGATAGAAATGTGTGAAAAAATCCCATGGGGTTCCCATTCTGCTATAGCCTTCGTATCTCCGAATATCTTGTCCATCCGTTGCTTCGCTCGAAGATGATTGGATTGATCAGAAGTTCCAGATGTTGTCTGTGAAGAGATTGTCCTTAAAATGATCCGACGAGACATGGTCATACGCTTTAATTCCCTAACTTTTTCATGGACCGCCCTTTCGGGTTTTCAGTCCACCGGGAAACCCTTTTTTTCCCAAGTCGCCATTTCGGGTTTTCAACTTGCCGGGTGTACAAATTTTTTTGTTTATCCCTAATTTTTGCATGAACCGCCCTTTCGGGTTTTCGGTTCACCGGGATGCCCTTGTTTTTCCTAGGTGTGTCAACCTAGCAGGTCATTTATGCGTAGTATCTTTTGACTATGTCTGCGTTCGCAGGGTGCGGCAAGTCATCGCCGTCCATGGTGGTTAAGATCATTGCCGCACCAGAAAAGATGTTCTTGATTACAAATGGTCCTTCGTAGGTAGGAGTCCATTTTCCCATGGGATCACTTTGTGGCAAAATGATGCGCTTGATTACCAGATCCCCAACTTGATACACTTGGCGTCTGACTTTCTTGTTGAAAGCCTTGATCATCCGTTTTTGATATGTCTGACCGTGGTAAACAGCAGTAAGTCTCTTCTTGTCAATCAAGTTAAGTTGATCAAGCCGGGTCTGAATCCAATCGTCTTCACTCAAATCAGCATCCTTCATGATTCTCAAAGAGGGAATCTGAACCTCGATAGGTAAAACAGCCTCCATGCCATATACCAAGGAATAGGGTGTTTCCCCAGTTGATATGCGTGCCGTGGTATGGTACCCGTGAAGAGCAAACGGTAACATCTCATGCCAGTCCTTATAGGTGATTGTCATCTTTTGTATGATCTTCTTGATATTTTTGTTTGCAGCTTCGACAACACCATTCATCTTTGGTCGGTAGGGAGATGAATTGTGATATTGAATCTTGAACTGCTCGCACAAGGCGGTGATCATAATATTGTTAAGGTTTGTACCGTTATCAGTGACGATCCTTTCGGGGATACCATACCGGCAAATAAGATTCTGCTTGATGAAGCGGGCAACCACATTCTTAGTAACGGATGCGAAGGAAGCTGCTTCGACCCACTTGGTTAAGTAGTCAATGGCCACTAGAATGAAGCGGTGTCCATTGGATGCTGTAGGCTTGATCTCTCCAATCATGTTGATTCCCCACATAGTGAATGGCCAAGGAGCTGTTAATACATTTAGAGGAATAGGAGGCACGTGTACCTTGTCGACATAGATTTGACATTTGTGACAGGTGCGAGAATGTTGATAACAGTAAGCTTCCATGGTAAACCAGTAATAGCCCACCCTTAGAATCTTCTTAGCCATCGTATGCCCGCTAGAGTGAGTTCCAAAGGTGCCTTCATGCAATTCGGCCATAATTCTTCCAGCTTCAATCTTGTCTACACAATGAAGCAGCATAGAATCATGATTGCGCTTGTACAGGACGCCATTGCTCAGGAAGAACTTAGCCGAGAATCTCCTTAAGAACTTTTTGTCATTGACTGAAGCTCCTTCAGGGTATTCCTGAGCCTCGAGATACCTTTTGACTTCATGAAACCACGGCTGGTTCACTACTTCTTCGATATTAATCTCGTGACAATGTGCAGGTTCGACCATCCGTCAATGGTAATTTGGGGAGCCTCATTATCCCAGTTAAGTTTGAACATGGATGAAATTGTAGCTAGAGCATCTGCTAGCTGATTTTCTTCTTGCGGGAAATGCTCGAAGGTAATATGCTCGAAATGTGGTAACAATGTCAAGACATGTTCTTTGTAAGCGATGAGGTTTGGATGCTTAGTATCCCACTCTCCTTTGATCTGACTGATGACCAAAGCTGAGTCCCCAAACACAATTAAAGATTTGATTCCCAAGTCTATGGCAGCCTTGAGTCTAAAGATGCAAGCTTCATACTCTGCCATGTTGTTCGTACAATTGAAGCAAAGTCTGGCGGTGAAAGGCGTATGGAAACCCTCTGGGGAGATGAGTACCGCGCCGGTACCGTTGCCAAGTGCATTAGAGGCTCCATCAAAGTACAGGGTCCATCAGGATCCTTATTCAAGTCCGTCATATAGTCTGTTCTCTTCAATGTTGTCCAATGTCATGATATCCTCGTCAGGGAAGTCGAACCTCATGGATTGGTAATCGTCGACAACTTGATGAGCCAGAAGGTCAGCTAGCACACTCCCCTTTATAGCTTTTTGGGTTGTGTACTGTATATCGTATTCCATCAGGATCATCTTCCATCTAGCTATTCTTTCAGATAGAGCAGGCTTCTCAAAGATGTACTTGATCGGATCCATCTTAGATATCAGCAAAGTGGTATGAGTCAACATGTACTGCCTTAGCCGGCGAGCAGCCCATACCAAAGCGCAACAAGTTTTCTCGAGCAGTGAGTATCGAGTCTCATAGTCGGTAAACTTTTTGCTAAGGTAATAAATGACATGCTCTTTTTGACCAGACTCGTCATGTTGGCCCAGTACGCACCCCATTGAATTCTCTAGGACGGTCAGATACATGATTAGCGGTCTTCCTTCGACGGGTGGCATCAAGATAGGAGGTTCTAGCAAATATTCCTTGATTTTATCGAAAGAAACTTGACAGTAATCATTCCACTTAACTACCTGATCTTTCTTCAACAACTTAAAGATTGGTTCACAGGTAGATGTTAGGTGAGAAATGAACCTTGCAATGTAGTTTAGGCGTCCCAAGAAACCTCTGACCTCCTTCTCAGTGCGAGGAGCAGACATTTCTTGTATAGCTTTGACTTTGGCAGGATCAACCTCGATGCCTTTGTTGCTGACAATGAAACCTATAAGTTTACCAACCGGACTCCGAAAGTGCACTTGTTTGTATTCTGTCTGAGCTTATACTCCTTCAACCTAACAAACAGCTTTTGCAAGTGATCAAGGTGTTCTTCTTCAGTTTGTGATCGGGCTATCATGTCATCTACGTAGACCTCTATCTCATGATGTATCATATCATGAAACAAAGCTACCATGGCACGTTGATAGGGTTCCCTGACATTCTTCAGTCCGAATGGCATCACTTTATAGCAGAACGTACCCCACTGTGTGACAAAAGTAGTTTTCTCCATGTCCTCGGGTGCCATTTTGATCTAGTTATAGCCCGAGAATTCGTCCATGAAAGAAAATACTTTGTGCTGAGCTGTGTTGTCTACCAGGATGTCGATGTGCGGAAGTGGAAAGTCATCTTTAGGGCTGGCCCTATTTAGATCTCTATAATCCACGCACATTCTCACTTTGTCGTCCTTCTTAGGCACGGGCACGATGTTAGCAACCCATTGTGGATAGGAAGTAACAGCCAGAAATCCAGCATTGAACTGCTTCATAACTTCTGCTTTGATCTTCTCGGACATGTCAGGTCTCATGCGGCGGACCTTTTGCTTCACTGGTGAACAGTCTTCTCTTGTGGGGAGACGGTGTACCATAATGTCTCTATAAAGTCTTGGCATGTCTTCGTATGACCAAGCAAAGATCTCAACATATTCATGCAACAACTGAATTAGGCGCTCCTTGACACTCGACTCTAGATTGACACGTATCTTGATTTCCTTTTTATCATCCTCAGTACCCAAGTTGATCGTATCTAACTGCTCTTCATGAGGCTGAATTGCTCTTTCCTCTTGTTGTAGAATTCTGGCCAATTCCCCTGGCACCTCACAATCTTCCCCACCTTCGTATTCGACTTGGTTGATCAGATCTTCAGAGTCACTAAAGGCTATAGCAGTATCGTTACCCATGAGATCCGAAATGGAAGGGTACCTGCATTTTTTGAGTGTGGGTGTGTGTAAGGGATAGCCATCTTAAAACAACAAAATGTAAAAGAAAGACAATGAGCAAAGGTTTAAATATGAAAAGCGTCCATGATTCATTAAAATGACATATGAAATGAAGATAAAGACCCTTACAAATGGACCTATGTGCCTCGGGTAAGACACATGGTTGAAAAAGTACAAATTGTTTGTGAATTATTATAGATCCAACATAAATGGAAAAGATAAATTACTGATTTATGAAAGTAATCAGAACAAAGTCTTTTGCTTCCCAGTTGCACAGTCCTCCGCCAACAGTAGGGAAAATCCAGTCTTCCAAACTACCCTCTTCTTCATTGTCCTCTAGTGCATTCACCCCTCGGTGGCTGATCTTCACAGGTGGCCCTCTGGCACGGGAGCAGCGCAAGGCCTTCTGACCAGTAAAAGTGAATCCCAAGCCAAATTTGTCTGCTTTGAAAGGAAAGTAGGGAAGCTGCCCCCAGATTGTGTATCCGCCTTCTACCACCACTGCCCTTGCATCTTTTAGAGAAGACATCCGAGGCACAGGTCTTGTGATCACAGGAGTTGAAGATACTTCTTTGGTCGCTGCTATTTCCCCAGAGACTTCTTCAAAATGTTGGAAAGGGGTCTCTATGAATTCGCCATCTAACTCTACATATCGAAAAGAATTTAGATGATTGATTATATATTCCTCTTCACCATGAACATTTATAATTTTCCCCTGGACAGAGTACTTGAGCATTTGATGCAAGGTGGAAGTGACCGCTCCGGCATTGTGAATCCAGGGGCGTCCCAACAGGCAAGAGTAAGAAGGACGGATGTCCATCACGTAAAATGTTGAATTGAACGTCTGGGTACCCACCTTGATCGGGATGTACACCTCTCCATGGACCATCCTCTTAGAACCATCAAAGGATCTGAATATTATATTGCTGGGTTTCAGGGTTAGGCCTTCACAATCCAACCTATCCAAGGCTTTCTTCAGCAAGACATTTAGAGACGACCCAATATCAACCAAAACATGAGCTAGGGTGGTTCCCCTACACTCCACCGAGACATGTAAAGCATCGTTATGCTTTCTCCCTTTCGAAGTTAAGTCTGTATCGGAGAATCCTAGACCATTGTTAGCTGTTAAACTAGCCACACATTCCTGGAACTTATCAGCGGAGGTTTCTTGTGGCACGTGGGCCGTCTTCAAAAACTTGACCAAAGCTTTAGCATGTGCCTCAGAGCACAGCAACAGGGCTAACATAGATATTTTGGAGGGGGTCTACCCCAGTTGCTCAAAAACATCATAATCACTTTTCTTAATGATCCTCAGAATCTCTTCCATCTCTTTATGGGATGTTTCAGGAATGACTAATGACTGAGCCTTCGTCAAGACAGGCTCCTCTTGAACATTCTTTCCTTTCTTCTCAGCATCGGAAACAGGGATGGGAATTGTATTGTTATTGTTGGCGGGTAGACTTGCAGGTGTAATCACAGTGGTAATCTTCGGAATAGCCACGGGTCCAAAGACTACTGTTGGAGGAGAAATCTCTGGAGAAAAGATTCGTCCACTACATGTAACTTTTCTTGTTCCGACAATGTTACTGATGTCAGGATTATCTTCCTAAGAGCTTTCTTCTTCAATGGTCTATTCAATCTGTTGGACACCATGGTAGTAGATTTCTCCACCATAGTTCCATGGTACCATCTTATCGGATTTTTATGTGGTTGGTCCGGGCATTGTTATCTTCAACGGAGTAGTCATAGGAGAGGATGTAATCCTAACGGGTTTTTTAGGAACCCTGGAAGAATTGGCGTATATGGTTATTAGTGTGAGCTTACTTGAAGTTCCCTCAAGCTTCTCCAATGCTCAGCTTGCCTTGAAGTTGCCTGAAACTCCTTGTAGAAGTCAACCTGCAAACTCAAAAAATGAGAATGGTGAAGCTTAAAACAGGGTTTACAGTTGCAAGACAAAGGCCTGGATAGTTTAGGTAGGATGTATGGAATGTGTTTGAAGCCTTGAAACAAAAAACGCACGAGCAAAATATGATTTGGCAAGAAATTTGCAGAGGCTGTCCTGTTTGGGCAGAAAATGATGTTTTTTGTGTTTGAGGGTGTTTGGGAAGTTATGCACTCATGTTTTTGCTTACTACAAAGTTCTGAGATCATTTGAAATGAATCCAAGGATTGCCTTTATCAGATGGATGAGATCCCTTGACTTTTGCAAGTTTCTTGCTTTTGAAGAAAAGTTTGAAGTGACAATGCAAAAGCTTGTACTTGCTAGCTTATGGACTGTATAGAGTTGGTAAGCTTTTTATGATAACTGTGGATCTTTCTTGCAACCAAAGATCAGGTCCATGGCTCAAGAATTACAAAATTGCAAAAAGCATGCTTTATCAAAATGGTATTATGCACTTTATGCCATTTTTGGATTAATTCATTGTGCAATGCTTCAAAGATCAAAATAAAGCCATTGTCCACTGAATTGGCATTCAATTATGGAGTGTATAAAGGATTAGGACCTGTAATACCAAGTACAAGCATGTTTGAAACTGATTTGCAACTTGTAACATTGTGAAAATGCCTTGAACAAAAGTGATAAATTGCCATTTTCCTTTCTTCGATTCTCCCTAACCATAAATGATCTTGGAAAGTTCTTGGAAATTTTGGAAAGCTTGTAATATGCTATACAATACATCTTTGAAATTCAACTTGAGATACCTCTTTGAACTAGGTGAAAAGTTGCCATGAATTTAGGTCAAAAATCTGCCTAAACTAGGGCAAAATTTCACTAAGTTAAAAAGTTTATGGACCCCTATTCACAAAATCATAACTTGAGATCCAAGCATCTTTTGGGAAAAATTTGTGAATAAAAGTTGTAGATTTCATGGAGGACTACAACTTTCATGTTGTAAGTTTTCTTTGAATCCAATTGCATCATGGTGAAAAAGTTATGGAAAGTTGGGAAAAAATAACAAATTTTCCATAACTTAGAAAAATTCTAAGTTATGAAAAATTTCAAACTAAAACCCTAATTTGCAAAATTAGGTTTCTTGATAAACAAGTTTCACATTTTTACCTATCTTGATGAATTATGACCCTTGGCACTTGATTTTGACCAAAAAGTCAAAGTTTGACTTTTCAGTGTACAATTGATTTTTGATCAGTTGAATGCAAAATTCATCTGTCAATCCTATGCATTTGAGATCTTTTGAACTGTGTGATTAGGTAAAGATGATTCTATTGAGTCCTTGAAATCATGCTTGAACCCAATTGGTCATTGGCTAGGTCAAAAACAGAAATTTCCCTTTCTCAGTCAAAACACTAATTTTGACCATTTTGCCCTTTTGATGATCTGATCAAATTTCTTGAGGAGTTGTGGTCCAAACTTGATCAAATGGTACATAGGAGCTTAGAATGTTGTCGTGGATCAAAAATTATGAAGTTTGACTGTAAATTGGCCATGGTTGACTTTTTCCCCAATACAGTTGATTTTTAGGTCAACTGTCCAATTGATTGGGCAAAAATGTGATTCAAGGCTTGAAACTTGGTATGAGAAATCTTAGGGGTCCAAGATAGTGTATGAAAGTCACATGAAGTATTGATGGTCCAAAAATCCTTGTTCAAACTCAAACCCTAATTTCAGGTCATTAGTGCAAGATGAGGTCTTGAGCTGAGCAAACCCTAATCTGTCTGGAGTTCAAAGAGTCTTGTGAGGAAAATCTTGATAAAATGAGAGGGAAAATTTTGGGGTACAACAGCTTCCCCTGTTTAATCTTCTTGAACCTGAAGAGTTAGATTGGCGAGTTTTGCCGTTCGTGACTCAAAGGTAAAAGATGACTGGACACTAGAGTGCCCGTAAATTTGCACTCGTCAAAGTGTAGTTGAGGAAATGGGATTAAATATGCCATTTGGAGTTGTGATAGAATCTTGTCGGAGATGGGCTTAAAGATGCCATCCAAGAATGTTTGCTGAATTGTATGTTGTAAGTCAGGAGAATAAGTATTAGAATGGTATCCGTGTCTGGAACGTATCTGAACTGTATTTGCAGACTGAATTTGAATGAGCAAAGGAATAACATCCGTGTCTGGAATGTATCCAAGCTGTATCTGAATGTCGAATCTGAAGAAGCAATAGAATAGCATTCGTGCCTGGAGCGTCTCTGAGCTGGGGAAAGTAAGAATAAGTGACAGAATGGCAACCGTGTCCGGAGCGTATCTAGACTGTATTTGAAGTTTTGAATCTGAATGAGTAATAGAATGACTTCCGTGTCTGGAGTGTATCTAAACTGTATCTGAATCGGCAAACTGAATAAGGGCTAGAATGGCATCCGTATCTGGAGCGTACTAGAATCTGAATAAGTGGCAGAATGACTTCCGTGTCTGGAGTGTATCTGATCTTGACATTGATAGCTGAATCTGAATGAGAAATAGAATGGCTTCCGTGTCTGGAGCGTATCTAATATGTATATGATAGTTGAAATTTGAATAAGGGATCTGAATAAGTGACAGAATGGCTTCCGTGTCTGGAGCGTATCTGAACCGTATCTTGACCTTGAATTCTGAATGAGTAATAGAATAACTTCCGTGTCTGGAGTGTATCTTTACTGTATCTGAATGTATACTGTTAAACTGGAGCTGTTAATCTTATCCTGGAAAGGGTAAAATGTTAGCTGAAACACAAAGTTATGTTGCATGAAATGTATGATGCAAGATATGTGTTTTATCAAGGTTTATGATATATGAATGTAATGTATGCGCATGTAAGCTGATTTGCTATATTGTAGAGGAAAATAAATCCTCGACTGTTGGGGATAATAAATCCTTGACTGCTACCGGGGAAAGTAAATCCTTGACCACTGCTGGAGATTCAAAATCTTTGATTGTTGAGGATGAGAAATCCTTGGTGACTGTTGGGGATTAAAATCCTTGACAACTTCTGCGTGGATATGAGGATCCTTCATGTCTTGAAGTTGGATTATTGACAAAAATCTGTTGTGAGAGTAATGCCGAACAAATCTATAGAATTTTGATGACCTATACTGGGGATTACACAATAGGAATCCTTACTCGGCTGGGGAATAGGGAAAACTCTGATGATTTCTGCGGGGAACTTAGAATGAGAATCTTCATTCTGTTGAGGAGTAATGAAAACTTTGGTGACTTCACTGGGGAAATGAGAATGAGAATCTTCAATCTGCTGGGGAGTAATAAAGACTTTGTGGGGAAGAGTTTACTGCTGGGAGTAGGTTCAGGAGTTTTCGGTCGGCTGCCACTCTACTGGGGAGTTCCCTAGGTCGGGGAGAGATAAAAGTTAACTGTTATCTGGTTGACTTCCAGACTTCAAGATAACTTGCTGGGGAAATTGGATGGTTTCCGGTGGGGATTAGAAGTCTTGAATCGACTGGGGATGAAGGTTTCAGCTCCGCTGGGGATCTGTAACTCAAAGTTTTCGCTCCGCGGTGGATTGGGAGTTTGAAGTTTTAACCCTGATGGGAATTAAGGTTTGAAATTATAACTCTGTTGGGGATATGTATTTCAAGGTTTTGGCTCCGCTGGGGACCTAGATGATGTATTGTAGGGATTTCTCCTGGAATAGCCTAAAGATGTTTTCCTATCCTTTCAGTCTGTCAATAATTGTTCTTTTCCACCCTGTTTATTTATAAACAGTAATTATGTTCAAATGCATATGTTCATTAATGAATCATTGGACGTTTTTTCAAATAAAACACAAGTGTAAAAAGAAAAAGACAAATGGTTTTCTGCACTTTAAAGAGATATCTTTGTATTAACTTTGAGTAAGTGTTTTGTACAAAGGAGACAGGCATCCTAGTAAGAGGATGGTGTCATAAAAGTAAGAAAAAATTATACAAAGAAAGATAGCTATGTGTGAAAAAATCCCATGGGGTTCCCATTCTGCTATAGCCTTCGTATCTCCGAATATCTTGTCCATCCGTTGCTTCGCTCGAAGATGATTGGATTGATCAGAAGTTCCAGATGTTGTCTGTGAAGAGATTGTCCTTAAAGTGTTCCGACGAGACATGATCATACGCTTTAATTCCCTAACTTTTTCATGGACCGCCCTTTCGGGTTTTCAGTCCACCGGGAAACCCTTTTTTGCCCAAGTCGCCCTTTCGGGTTTTCAACTTGCTAGGTGTATAGATTTTTTTGTTTATCCCTAATTTTTGCCTGAACCGCCCTTTCGGGTTTTCAGTTCACCGGGGTGCCCTTGTTTTTCCTAGGTGTGTCAACCTAGCGGGTCATTTATGCGTAGTATCTTTTGAATATGTCTGCGTTCGCAGGATGCAGCAAGTCATCGTCGTCCATGGTGGTTAAGATCATTGCCCCACCAGAAAAGATGTTCTTGATTACAAATGGTCCTTCGTAGGTAGGAGTCCATTTTCCCCTGGGATCACTTTGTGGCAAAATGATGCGCTTGATTACCAGATCCCCAACTTGATACACTTGGCGTCTGCCTTTCTTGTTGAAAGCCTTGATCATCCATTTTTGATACGTCTGACCGTGGCAAACAACAGTAAGTCTCTTCTCGTCAATCAAGTTAAATTGATCAAGCCGTGTCTGAATCCAATCGTCTTCACTCAAACCAGCATCCTTCATGATTCTCAAAAAGGGAATCTGAACCTCGATACGTAAAACAACCACCATGCCATATACCAAGGAATAGGGTGTTGCCCCAATTGATGTGCGTGCCGTGGTACGGTACCCGTGAAGAGCAAATGGTAGCATCTCATGCCAGTCCTTGTAGGTGACTGTCATCTTTTGTATGATCTTCTTGATATTTTTGTTTGCAGCTTCGACAACACCATTCATCTTTGGCCGGTAGGGAGATGAATTGTAATGTTTAATCTTGAACTGCTCGCACAAGGCGGTGATCATAGTATTGTTAAGGTTTGTACCGTTATCAGTGATTATCCTTTCTGGGATACCATGCAAGCAAATACGATTCTGCTTGATGAAGCGGGCAACCACATTCTTAGTAACGGATGCGAAGGAAGCTGCTTCAACCCACTTGGTGAAGTAGTCAATGGCCACCAGAATGAAGCGGTGTCCATTGGATGCTGTAGGCTTGATCTCTCCAATCATGTTGATTCCCCACATAGCGAATGGCCAAGGAGCTGTTAAGACATTTAGAGGAATAGGAGGCACGTGTACCTTGTGGGCATAGATTTGACATTTGTGACAGGTGTGGGAATGTTGATAACAGTCAGCTTCCATGGTAGACCAGCAATAGCATGCCCTTAGAATCTTCTTAGCCATCGTATGCCCTCTAGAGTGAGTGCCAAAGGTGCCTTCATGCAATTTGGCCATAATTCTTCCAGCTTCAATCTTGTCCATACAACGGAGCAGAATAGAATCATGATTGCGCTTGTATAGGACGCCATTGCTCAGGAAGAACTTAGCCGAGAATCTCCTTAAGAACTTTTTGTCATTGACTGAAGCTCCTTCAGGGTATTCCTGAGCCTCGAGATACCTTTTGACTTCATGAAACCACAGATGGTTCACTACTTCTTCGGTATTAATCTCGTGACAATGTGCAGGTTCGACCATCCATCAATGGTAATTTGGGGAGCCTCATTATCCCAGTTAAGTTTAAACATGGATGACATTGTAGCTAGAGCATCTGCTAGCTGATTTTCTTCTCGCGGGAAATGCTCGAAGGTAATCTGCTCGAAATGTGGTAACAATGTCAAGACATGTTCTTTGTAAGGGATGAGGTTTGGATGCTTAGTATCCCACTCTCCTTTGATCTGACTGATGACCAAAGCTGAGTCCCCAAACACAATTAAAGATTTGATTCCCAAGTCTATGGCAGCCTTGAGTCCAAAGATGCAAGCTTCATACTCTGCCATGTTGTTCGTATAGTTGAAGCAAAGTCTGGAGGTGAAAGTCGTATTGCAACCCTCTGGGGAGATGAGTACCGCGCCGATACCGTTGCCAAGTGCATTGGAGGCCCCAACAAAGTACAGGGTCCATCGGGATCCTTGTTCAGGTTCTTCATATAGTCTGTTCTCTTCAATGTTGTCCAATGTCATGATATCCTCGTCAGGGAAGTCGAACCTCATGGATTGGTAATCTTCGACAGCTTGATGAGCCAGATGGTCAGCTAGCACACTCCCCTTTATAGATTTTTGGGTTGTGTACTGTATATCGTATTCCATTAGGATCATCTTCCATCTAGCTATTCTTCCAGATAGAGCAGGCTTCTCAAAGATGTACTTGATCGAATCCATCTTAGATATCAGCAAAGTGGTATGAGTCAACATGTACTGCCTTAGCCGGCGAGCAACCCATACCAAAGCGTAACAAGTTTTCTCGAGCAGTGAGTATCGGGTCTCACAGTCGGTAAACTTTTTGCTAAGGTAATAAATGGCATGCTCTTTTTGGCCAGACTCATTATATTGGCCCAGTACGCACCCCATTGAATTCTCTAGGACAGTCAGATACATGATTAGCGGTCTTCCTTCGATGGGTGGCATCAAGATAGGATGTTCTAGAAAATATTCCTTGATTTTATTGAAAGAAACTTGACAGTCATCATTCCATTTAACTACCTGATCTTTCTTCAACAACTTGAAGATTGGTTCACAGGTAGATGTTAGGTGAGAAATGAACCTTGCAATGTAGTTTAGGCGTCCCAAGAAACCTCTAACCTCCTTCTCAGTGCGAGGAGCAGGCATTTCTTGTATAGCTTTGACTTTGGCAGGATCAACCTCGATGCCTTTGTTGCTGACAATGAAACCTAGAAGTTTACCGACCGGACTCCGAAAGTGCACTTGTTTGGATTCAGTCTGAGCTTGTACTCCTTCAACCTGACAAACAGCTTTTGCAAGTGATCAAGGTGTTCTTTTTCAGTTTGTGATTGGGCTATCATGTCATCTACGTAGACCTCTATCTCATGATGTATCATATCATGAAACAAAGCTACCATGGCGCATTGATAGGTTGCCCCGGAATTCTTCAGTCCGAGTGGCATCACTTTATAGCAGAACGTACCCCACTATGAAAAAAGTAGTTTTCTCCATGTCCTCGGGTGCCATTTTGATCTGGTTATAGCCCGAGAATCCGTCCATGAAAGAAAATACTTTGTGCTGAGTTGTGTTGTCAACCAGGATGTCGATGTGCGGAAGTGGAAAGTCATCTTTAGGGCTGGCCCTATTTTGATCTCTATAATCCACGCACATTCTCACTTTGCCGTGCTTCTTAGGCACGGGCACGATGTTAGCAACCCATTGTGGATAGGAAGTAACAACCATAAATCCAGCATTGAACTGCTTCATAACTTCTGCTTTGATCTTCTCGGACATGTCAGGTCTCATGCGGCGGACCTTTTGCTTCACTGGTGGACAGTCTTCTCTTGTGGGGAGACGGTGTACCACAATGTCTGTGTTAAGTCCTGGAATGTCTTCATATGACCAGGAAAAGATCTCAACATATTCATGCAACAGCTGAATTAGGTGCTCCTTGGCACTCGGCTCTAGATTGGCACCTATCTTGATTTCCTTTTTATCATCCTCAGTACCCAAGTAGATCGTATCCAACTGCTCTTCATGAGGCTGAATTGCTCTTTCCTCTTGCTGTAGAAGTCTGTCCAATTCCCCTGGCACCTCACAATCTTCCTTACCTTCGTATTCGGCTTGGTTGATCAGATCTTCAGAGTCACTGAATGCTATAGCAGTATCGTTACCCATGGGATCTGGAATGGAAGGGTACCTGTATTTTGTGAGTGTGGGTGTATGTAAGGGATAGCCATCTTAAAATAACAAAATGTAAAAGAAATACAATGAGCAAAGGTTTAAATAAGAAAAGCGTCCATGATTCATTAAAATGACATATGAAATGAAGATAAAGACCCTTACAAATGGACCTATGTGCCTCGGGTAAGACACATGGTTGAAAAAGTACGAATTGTTTGTGAATTATTACAAATCCAACATAAATGGAAAAGATAAATTACTGATTTATGAAAGTAATCAGAATAAAGTCTTTTGCTTCCCAGTTGCACAGTCCTCCGTCAACAGTAGGGAAAATCCAGTCTTCCAAACTACCCTCTTCTTCACTGTCCTCTAGTGCATTCACCCCTCGGTGGCTGATCTTCACAGGTGGCCCATTATTGGTTTAAGCCATAGAGGCCAATACTTTTGGTACTTGTATCGAATTATTTATTAATAATAAAAGGCATTTCTTTATTATTTTTGATTTCCAAAATAATAAAGTCCCTAGAATGGTTTATTGGTTTAATGAAATGTTAAGTGTGACTTAATCATGAGATCCCATTAAACATAAGAAACTATTCTTAAGGTATCCGTAGTCAAGCTTTAATGTGAAGTGGGATAACATTAAAGCATTAAGATTATTATGAAGATAGATTGATGATCATATCTCATGGATCATAGATAAGGAGTTATCAAGTCTTGACATATGTATGAATATTAGGAGTAATATTTATACTGGATTGACCCGCTATGAGAATACTACATAGAATGTTATGCAAAGTGTCATAATTTATTCTCATGATGATAATGGTGTATACCACCCTTCGACCTGAAACCACTATGGACCCTAGATGTAGAGTCAAGTACTTTATTGCTGATCAAACGTCATCCGTAACTGGATGACTATAAAGACGGTTGATGGGTACTTCACAAAGCATGCTAAGGGACATGAGTGACCTAGATGGAATTTGCTCATCCTGCATAACAGGATAAATGTCTAAGGGCCCAAATATTGAACTGGACAAGGGTGACACAGTGTATACCTTGTGTTCAATATAGATATGAGGGCAAAAGGGTAATTGTACAACACAAATATTATCACGGAAAAGGTTTGGTCAGATTACATGACATTTTCGTGACTTGGGTAACAGTGATGTGTTGCTAGATACCGCTCACTGTTTATTATATTAAATGTGTGATTTAATATAATTGCCAACGTCGCGAAAACCTACAGGGTCACACACATAAGGACAGGTTGATGAGAGATCGAATAAATAAGGAACACCATAAGGTACGGTGCACTTAAGTGTAATACGGAAAGTGGTAAGGTACCACGTGGATAAGTGATATATGGTACATCATAAGGTATGATGTCCATAAGCTTAATTGGGCTTTTAGCTTATAGCCTTAATTGGGATTTTAGCTTGTAGCCCACACGAGTGATTCTATAAATAGATCCCTTGTGATGAAGCAATTTCACTTGATGCAATTTCGTTTTTGATTCTCTCTCTCACTCAAGGTTTCCGTTCGTGAGCAGCTAGCACTGTGACCGGAAGTGATCTGTTCGTGTGGACTGAGTAGAGGCGTTGTTCTTCATCAACGCTCGTGATCACAACATCAAAGGTATGAATTGCCACAAGAGGTAAATATTTCTATCATTGACCATGCTCATTCGTAAGGATCTCTAAAGGAAAATTTTAAATTCCGCTACGCTTTTGATCGCAATTTTCCTTCAGCCCTCCGACACGGGAGCGGCGCACGACCTTCTAACCAGTCGAAGTGAATCCCAAGCCGAATTTGTCTGCTTTGAAAGGAAAGTCGGGAATCTGCCCCCAGATTGTGGATCCGCCTTCTTCCACCACTGCCCTTGCATCTTTTAGAGAAGACATCCGAGGCACAGGTCTTGTGATCACAGGAGTTAAAGATACTGCTTTGGTCGCTGCTATTTCCCCAAAGACTTCTTCAAAATGTTGGAAAGGGGTATCTATGAATTCGCCATCTAACTCTACATATCGAAAAGAATTTAGATGACTGATCATATATTCCTCTTCACCATGAATAATTATAATTTTCCCCTGGACAGGGTACTTGAGCATTTGATGCAAGGTGGAAGTGACCGCTCCGGCATTGTGAATCCAGGGGCGTCCCAACAGGCAAGAGTAAGAAGGACGGATGTCGATCACGTAAAATGTTGAATTGAACGTCTGGGTACCCACCTTGATCGGGATGTCCACCTCTCCATGGACCATCCTCTTATAACCATCAAAGGCTCTGACAATTATATTGCTGGGTTTCAGGGTTAGGCCTTCACAATCCAACCTATCCAAGGCTTTCTTCAGCAAGACATTTAGAGACGACCCAGTATCAACCAAAACATGAGCTAGGGTGGTTCCCCTACACTCCACCGAGACATGTAGTGCATCGTTATGCTTTCTCCCTTTCGAATTTAAGTCTGCATCGGAGAATCCTAGACCATTGTCAGCTGTTAAACTAGCCACACATTCCTGGAACTGATCAGCGGAGATTTCTTGTGGCACGTGGGCCGTCTTTAAAAACTTGACCAAAGCTTTAGCATGTGCCTCAGAGCACAACAACAGGGCTAACATAGATATTTTGGAGGGGGTCTGCCCCAGTTACTCAACAACATCATAATCACTTTTCTTAATGATCCTCAGAATCTCTTCCATCTCTTTCTGGGATGTTTCAGGAATGACTAATGACTGAGCCTTCGTCAAGACAGGCTCCTCTTGAACATTCTTTCCTTTCTTCTCAGCATCGGAAACAGGGATGGGAATTGTATTGTTATTGTTGGCGGGTACACTTACAGGTGTAATCACAGGGGTAATCTTCGGAATGGCCACAGGTCCAAAGACTGCTGTTGGAGGAACAATCTCTGGAGAAAAGATTCGTCCACTACGGGTAACTTTGCTTGTTCCGGCAATGTTACTGATGTCGAGATTATCTTCCTCAGAGCTTTCTTCTTCAATGGCCTGTTCAATCTGTTTGACACCATGGTAGTAGATTTCTCCACCATAGTTCCATGGTACCATCTTATCGGATTTGTATGTGGTTGGTCCGGGAATTGTTATCTTCAACAAAGTAGTCATAGGAGCGGATGTAATCCTAACGGGTTTTTTAGGAACCCTGGAAGAATTGGTGTATATGGTTATTAGTGTGAGCTTCCTTGAAGTTCCCTCAAGCTTCTCCAATGCTCAGCTTGCCTTGAAGTTGCCTGAAACTCCTTGTAGAAGTCAACGTGCAAACTCAAAAAATGAAAATGGTCAAGCTTTAAACAGGGGTTACAGTTGTAAGACAAAGGCCTGGATAGTTTAGGTAGGAGGTATGGAATGTGTTTTAAGCCTTGAAACAAAAAACGCATGAGCAAAATATGATTTGGCAAGAAATTTGCAGAGGCTGCCCTGTTTGGGCAAAAAATGGTGTTTTTTGTGTTTGAGGGTGTTTGGGAAGTTATGCACTCGTGTTTTTGCTTGCTACAAAGTCTGAGATCATTTGAAATGAAGCCAAGGCTTGCCTTTATCAGATGGATGAGATCCCTTGACTTTTGCAAGTTTCTTGCTTTTGAAGAAAAGTTTGAAGTGACAATGAAAAAGCTTGTACTTGCTAGCTTATGGACTGCATAGAGTTGGTAAGCTTTTTCTGATAACTGTGGATCTTGCTTGCAACCAAAGATCAGGTCCATGGCTCAAGAATTACAAAATTGCAAAAAACACGCTTTATCAAAATAGTATTATGCACTTTATGCCATTTTTGGATTAATTCATTGTGCAATGCTTCAAAGATCAAAATAAAGCCATTTTCCACTGAATTAGCATTCAATTATGGAGTGTAGAAAGGATTAGGACCTGTAATACCAAGTACAAGCATGTTTGAAACTGATTTGCAACTTGTAACATTGTGAAAATGCCTTGAACAAAAGTGATAAGTTGCCATTTTCATTTCTTCGATTCTCCCTAACCATAAATGATCTTGGAGAGTTCTTGGACATTTTGGAAAGCTTGAAACATGCTATACAATCCATATTTGAAATTCAACTTGAGATACCTCTTGGAACTAGGTGAAAAGTTTCCATGAAGTTAGGTAAAAAATCGGCCTAAACTAGGGAAAATTTCACTAAGTTAAAAAGTTTATAGACCCCTATTCACAAAATCATAACTTGAGATCCAAGCATCTTTTGGGAAAATTTGTGAATCAAAGTTTTATATTTCATGGAGGATTACAACTTTCATGTTGGAAGTTTTCTTTGAATCCAATTGCATCATGGTGAAAAAGTTGTGGAAAGTTGGGAAAAAATAAGAAATTTTCCATAACTTAGAAAATTCTAAGTTATGAAAAATTTCAAACTAAAACCCTAATTTGAAAAATTAGGTTTCTTGATAAACAAGTTTCACATTTTGACCTATCTTGATGAATTATGACCCTTGGCACTTGATTTTGACCAAAAAGTCAAAATTTGACTTTTCAGTGTATAGTTGATTTTTGATCAATTGACTGCAAAATTCATCTGTCAATCCTATGCATTTGAGATCTTTTGAACTATGTGATTATGTCAAGATGATGCTATTGAGTCCTTTAAATCATGCTTGAACCCAATTGGTCATTGGCTAGGTCAAAAATCAGAAATTGCCCTTTCTCAGTCAAAACCCTAATTTTGACCAATTTGCCCTTTTGATGATCTGATCAATTTTTTTGAAGAGTTGTGGTCCAAACTTGATCAAATGGTACATAGGAGCTTAGAATGTTGTTGTGGATCAAAAATTATGAAGTTTGACTGTAAATTGGCCATGGTTGACTTTTTCCCTAATACAGTTGATTTTTAGGTCAACTGTCCAATTGATTGGGCAAAAATGTGATTCAAGGCTTAAAACTTGGTATGAGCAATCTTAGGGGTCCAAGATAGTGTATGAAAGTCACATGAAGTATTGATGGTGAAATTCTGGCTGCAGATACTCAATGTCACATTCAATGTTATGACACCGTATCTGACTTACTATATGACAGTAAATACAAAAACAATAAAGAACACAGTCAATTGTTTACCCAGTTCAGTGTGCAACAACACCTACTCTGGGGGCTACCAAGCCAGGGAGGAAATCCACTATAAGAGATGTTAATTCAGGAATAAACCAACCAGTTTATCTCCTTCACTTAAGACCTACCCAATGCAATTTCAATCTAAGTACAACTTAAACCTGAGTTCCTACTCACTCCCCCTCAATCACAGCAGTGATACATAAAACAATTTTACTAATGAATTGATGAAGACACTCTTAAAAAACATACACTTGATTAAGCTTCACAGCTTTTTAATCAAGCAACACAACCACTCTTGCTTCACAGCTTTGAGTGATACACACACTTAACTTGACTCTGCTTCACAGCTTTAGTCAAGAAACATTCAAACACTCTTGCTTCACAGCTTTGAGTGCTACACAACCCTTACAATTAAAAAACTATTCCAAGTCACTTATCACAATGATAATTGCTTGGAGTACAATAATTAAACCTATACAGTTTACAAATGATCTTCTGACCAAAAAGGGATTACTTGCAAAACAGCAGCTCTGTTGAATATATAGCAGCTGCAACTTCAGTTAGGGTTTCCACAAAAACCTAGGGTTAATTCCGTTTGACCTTAAGACTAGGTCACAGGACTTTATTAACCAGGTTAGGGTTGAGCTAGGTTAACCCAAAGAAAACGCAGGATTCTATTCTGGAAAGACTGAGTTATTTTCCTGAAAAAACTCAGAATTTAACCAACCTGCATACCTGTTAGTTCAGAACAGGATGTCTTAACATCTGTTATGACATCTGAGAAACCTGTCTACTGATTTAGGAAAATGTGATCATTTTGCAAAATGCTCAGATACACACTTATAAACATCAGTACCTGAATGACAATATTTTTCTGCAAAGATACCTAATGAATCAGTACAAACTAAACTAGAATGTTATGACATCAGTCATGACATTCACACATACACTTGGGTTTTACCAAAAATGCAAGCCAATACTTAAACAACTACAAACTCCCCCTTTGGCAGATTTTTGGCTAAAGACCCTAAGCAATCAGAGATAGATAGCAGCAGAAAGAAATGACTGCAGAAAAATAGAATGTCTAATTGAGCAAGTACTAATTAAGTAAGTACCAAAATATTCTCCCCCTCTTTAGCCACAAATGGGCCAAAGATACATGTTCATAAAGATTATACAGTTATCCAAAACAAATAATAAGAGCAGCAGCAGAAAAAAAACTGAACACACTTCCAAACTCCACCAGATATCAGCACCAACCAGCAACACCACAAAACAACAACCAACCTTTAAGCACTGTCATCAGACTCAGAGGATTCGAGCTTCTTCCTTTTCTTGTGAGCAATGTCAGCATTCTTCTCTTTGTCTGATGTCTCAACATCCTTAGAGACATCTGGATTTGTTTCAGCATTTGAACTTTCTTGGTTCAAAGGAACAGAAATGCCAGGAACTGAGTGGTTCTCGTTCAGAATTCTTGAAACAATTTTTGCTATTGCTTGATTAACATAGGCTGACCCTTCCCTATTTGCAATTTCAGGGGGAACTGAAGAAGAAGGATAATATGGATTACCAGAGGCAGAAGCTTGGGACTTTCCTGCATGTCTTGTTCTCAACTCTTTGACCTTGGTGGGGTTAGTTCCCACTTTTCTACGAGAAAAGATCTCCAGGACTTCAGAGTCCAGACAGGAAGAGATTGTCCTAGAATCTTGATCAGAGGAAGAGGTTGAAATAGTCGTATTGGATGATGATGGTGTTTGAGACATTTTGACAGTTTTAGAGGACCAACAGCAACTGAAGATAAAATTCTGATTGAGAGACTGGGTTTTGATGAGGAGACGAGAGGGGAAGGAAGAAAAGGAGTGTCTATTCAACTTCTTAAAAGAATTGAAGGAAATGGGAAAATATAATTTTAACCCAATCAGAACAAGCATAACTCCTTTAATCCTTGTTTTAAGCAAAATTAATTGCTACAATTCCTCATGTTGGCAAATACCCAACTTACCCCTCAAGTTTTCAAATTGATTTGCATCCAGAGCCTTGGTAAAAATGTCAGCCAGCTGTAGCTCAGTGGCAACATGTTCCAATTTGATTGTCTTCTCTTCTACAAGGTCTCTGATAAAGTGATGTCGTATGTCAATATGTTTGGTCCTACTATGCTGAATGGGATTCTTGGAAATGTTGATTGTACTCAGATTGTCACAGTACAATGTCATAACATCTTGTGTGACATTATACTCAGTGAGCATCTGTTTCATCCAGATCATTTGAGAGCAGCTACTACCAGCTGCAATGTATTCAGCTTCAGCAGTAGAAAGAGACACACAGTTCTGTTTCTTGCTGAACCAGGAAACCAGATTATTTCCCAAGAAGAAACATCCTCCAGAGGTGCTTTTTCTATCATCAGCACTACCAGCCCAATCAGCATCACAGTAGCTAGTCAGAGCTGGTTCACAGCCATGAGAATACATCAACCCATAGTTGTAAGTTCCACTCACATACTTCAAAATTCTCTTCACTTGGTTGATATGACTGACTTTGGGATCAGCTTGGTGTCTTGCACAAACTCCAACTACAAAGGCAATATCAGGTCTGCTGGCAGTTAAGTACAACAAGCTTCCTATCATGCTTCTGTATAGACTTTGATCCACCTTAACCCCACTTGAATCTTTGGAAAGCTTTAGATGAGTAGGATCAGGAGTCCTTTTGTGACTTGCATTCTCCATACCAAACTTCTTTACAATGTTCTTAGCATACTTGCTTTGAGATAAGAAGATTGAGTCCTCCATCTGTGAGACTTGCAGTCCAAGAAAATAAGTTAGTTCTCCCATGAGACTCATTTCGAATTCAGCCTGCATCTGGTCAGCAAAGTGTTTAACCATATGTTCTGACATTCCTCCAAACACTATGTCATCAACATATATTTGGGCAACCATCAACTTCCCTCCTTCAGTTTTGACAAAGAGAGTTTTGTCCAAGCCTCCTTTTCTGTAGCCTTTGTCTGAGAGAAACTTTGTTAACCTGTCATACCATGCTCTAGGAGCTTGTTTCAGGCCATATAAAGCTTTTCTCAATTTGTAGACATGATCAGGGTGGGTTGGATCCACAAAGCCTTTAGGTTGTTCCACATAAGCTTCCTCATTTAAGTACCCATTTAGAAAGGCACTTTTCACATCCATCTGAAATAATTTGAACTTCAGAAGACAAGCAATTGACAATAGGAGTCTGATTGATTCCAGCCTGGCTACAGGTGCAAAGGTTTCATCAAAATCAACCCCTTCAACCTGGGTGTATCCTTGAGCAACAAGTCTTGCCTTATTTCTGGTGACAACTCCTTCAGCATCTGACTTGTTCTTGAATATCCATTTTGTCCCAATGATAGTTCCTTCAGGTCTAGGAACCAGTTCCCAAACTTCATGTTGCTTGAATTGGTTCAGTTCATCTTGCATTGCACCAATCCAGTATTCATCAGTTAAAGCTTCCTTGACATTTCTTGGTTCCATTTTGGACACAAAACAAGAGTTTGAGATGATTTCTCTAGATCTTGTGATGACTCCACTGTTGGGATCTCCTATGATGAGCTCTTTTGGATGATCCTTCTGAATTCTGATGGAAGGGATCTTGCTAGCTTCCTTTGATTCAGATTCTGTTGTGGTGGAGTTGGGTAGATCATTCTGTTGGGTTGAAGTCTCAAAGAATGTCTCAACAGTACAAGGAACATCTATTTCTTCATGATAATCATCAATTATAACATTTATTGATTCCATCATGGCTTTGGTTCTGGAGTTGAATACTCTATAAGCTCTGCTGTTTGAGGAGTATCCTAGAAATATGCCTTCATCACTTTTAGGGTCCAGTTTTCTTCTTTGTTCACGATCAGCCAGAATATAGCATTTGCTGCCAAACACATGGAAGTACTTCACAGTTGGTTTTCTTCCTTTCCAGACTTCATATATGGTGGATGAGGTTCCCTTCCTCAAGGTGACCCTGTTATGAACATAGCAGGCTGTATTCATAGCTTCAGCCCAAAAATACATAGGAAGTCTTTTGGCATGTAACATTGCTCTGGCAGATTCCTGTATGGTCCTGTTTTTTCTTTCCACAACTCCATTTTGCTGAGGTGTTATAGGAGAAGAAAACTCATGACTAATTCCTTTTGAAGAACATAAATCATCAAACTTGCTGTTTTCAAATTCCTTGCCATGATCACTTCTGATTCTGACAATACACCCTTCCTTTTCTCTTTGAATTCTTTTGCACAATTCTTTAAAAACTTCAAATACATCAGATTTTTCCCTAATGAAATTAATCCAGGTGAATCTGGAAAAATCATCCACAACCACATAGGCATATCTTTTTCCACCAAGACTCTCTACTTGCATTGGTCCCATCAGATCCATATGAAGAAGTTCTAGAACCTTAGAGGTGGTCAGATGTCTTGACTTTGGATATGACATCCTAGTCTGCTTACCAACCTGACATTCACCACAAACTCTTTCTTCATCAATTTGCAGTCTTGGAATCCCTCTGACTGCCTCCAAGGAGATAATCCTCTTCATACCTCTTAGATGAAGATGGCCAAGTTTTTGGTGCCACAGTTTCACCTCTTTTTCTTCTTTTGCAATGGAACACACAGATGAGAAATTAGTGTTCTCAGGCTCCCACAAGTAACAGTTGTCTTTGGATCTGACTCCTTTCATTACTATCTCTTGTTTGTCATTGATTACAAGACATTTAGATTTTGAGAAATTGACCTTGAATCCTAGATCACACAATTGACTGATACTAATGAGATTAGCAGTCAGCCCTTTTACCAGCAGTACTTCATTCAGACTTGGAACTCCAAGGCAGTCCAACTCACCAACTCCTTTGATTTCACCTTTAGCACCATCTCCACAGGTCACAAAGCTGGTGGTGTGAGGCTTAACTATATTGAGGAGGTTCTTGATTCCAGTCATGTGTCTGGAACATCCACTGTCAAAGTACCAGTCTTCCTTTGCAGAGACCCTCAGGGAAGTGTGGGCTATCAGGGCAGTAGCCTTTTTCTTCCATTTAGGAGCATGTGGTACCTTTTTAGACTTAGGTTTGACACCTGGGTTCTGATTAGGGTATCCATACAATCTGAAGCAGAAGGGCTTTATGTGGCCATATCTCCCACAATGATGACATCTCCATCTTTGGTACCTTTTCTTCATATGTCTCTGTTCCTGATGTTGAGAGTTGTGTTGAGACATCTGTTTTGACATTTGCTTATCAGTACCAGATTTCTTTACTTCCATAAATCCTAGTCCAGATTTATTTCCCACATTTTGTCCAACCTGGAGGATCTCTTCCAATTTGTCTGTTCCATTTGTCAGCATCTTGACAGATTTAGTCATTTGATTCAGTTGTGAGTTCAGCAATTGAACTTCTCCTTCTAGATGACTTATAGTTTCAAGGTTTGCCCTTTTTTCAGCCTCCAGCTTTATGATGAGTTTTGATTGTTTCTCATTCTGCACACAGACTTCAGTACTTCTGATACACAATTTCTTGTAAGTATCAGCCAATTCTTCAAAAGTCACCTCTTCATCACTGATGTCACTTTCAGAGGTACAAACACCAGTTAAAGCAGTAACTAGTTTGGCAGATTCTTCTTCAGAATTACTTTCTGAATCACAGTCAGACCAAGTAACTGTCATTCCTTTCTTTTGTTTCTTAAGAAAGGTAGGACATTCAGCTCGAATATGCCCATATCCTTCACAACCATGGCATTGAATTCATCTGCCTTGATTTCCCTTCTCTTCTGACCTTGGTCTTCTGCTGGAACTGTCAATGTCAAAGGGAATGTTATGAACATTAGACCTTGACTTTGGATCTATTCTTTTGATGAGTTTGTTGAACTGTCTTCCAAGCATGGCTATAGCTTCTGAAATATTTTCTTCAACATCAGTGTTGGACACAAGTGCTATGCTCTTGTTCTTCTTGTCACCATTATCAGTGATCCCCATCTCAAAAGTCTGAAGAGACCCAATAAGTTCATCCACTTTCAACTTGCTGATGTCCTGGGCTTCCTCTATGGCAGTTACCTTCATTGCAAATCTTTTAGGCAAGGATCTGAGAATCTTCCTCACCAGTTTTTCTTCTGACATCTTTTCTCCCAGTGCTCCTGAGGTGTTGGCAATCTCCAAGATGTTCATGTGAAACTCATGAATGGTTTCATCTTCCATCATTTTTAGATTCTCAAACTTGGTAGTCAACATCTGAAGCCTTGACATTTTTACTTTGGAAGTGCCCTCATGAGTAGTTTTGAGAGTGTCCCAAACTTCCTTGGCCAGTTCATATTGATGTACTAGTCTGAAAATGTTTCTATCAATTCCATTGAACAAGGCATTTAAAGCTTTGGAATTTCCTAGGGCTAACTCATCTTCTTCTTTACTCCAATCTTCCTCAGGCTTCAGACTGATTGTCCCATCTTTCTCAGTTATGGTGGGATGGATCCATCCTTTGTCAGCAGCTCTCCAAGCCTTTTTGTCCAGAGATTTTAAGAAGGCAATCATACGAGGTTTCCAGTAGTCATAATTAGTTCCATCCAGAATGGGTGGTCTATTTCCAAAAACTCCTTCTTTGTCCATAGTGCCAGAAAGTGATATCCCTAGATCTCACCCAGTAATACAGGCAGGGTGCCTGCTCTGATGCCAATTGAAATTCTGGCTGCAGATACTCAATGTCACGTTCAATGTTATGACACCGTATCTGACTTACTATATGACAGTAAATACAAAAACAATAAAGAACACAGTCAATTGTTTACCCAGTTCAGTGTGCAACAACACCTACTCTGGGGGCTACCAAGCCAGGGAGGAAATCCACTATAAGAGATGTTAATTCAGGAATAAACCAACCAGTTTATCTCCTTCACTTAAGACCTACCCAATGCAATTTCAATCTAAGTACAACTTAAACCTGAGTTCCTACTCACTCCCCCTCAATCACAGCAGTGATACATAAAACAATTTGACTAATGAATTGATGAAGACACTCTTCAAAAACATACACTTGATTAAGCTTCACAGCTTTTTAATCAAGCAACACAACCACTCTTGCTTCACAGCTTTGAGTGATACACACACTTAACTTGAATCTGCTTCACAGCTTTAGTCAAGAAACATTCAAACACTCTTGCTTCACAGCTTTGAGTGCTACACAACCCTTACAATTAAAAAACTATTCCAAGTCACTTATCACAATGATAATTGCTTGGAGTACAATAATTAAACCTATACAGTTTACAAATGATCTTCTGACCAAAAAGGGATTACTTGCAAAACAGCAGCTCTGTTGAATATATAGCAGCTGCAACTTCAGTTAGGGTTTCCACAAAAACCTAGGGTTAATTCCGTTTGACCTTAAGACTAGGTCACAGGACTTTATTAACCAGGTTAGGGTTGAGCTAGGTTAACCCAAAGAAAACGCAGGATTCTATTCTGGAAAGACTGAGTTATTTTCCTGAAAAAACTCAGAATTTAACCAACCTGCATACCTGTTAGTTCAGAACAGGATGTCTTAACATATGTTATGATATCTGAGAAACCTGTCTACTGATTTAGGAAAATGTGATCATTTTGCAAAATGCTCAGATACACACTTATAAACATCAGTACCTGAATGACAATATTTTTCTGCAAAGATACCTAATGAATCAGTACAAACTAAACTAGAATGTTATGACATCAGTCATGACATTCACACATACACTTGGGTTTTACCAAAAATGCAAGCCAATACTTAAACAACTACAGATGGTCCAAAAATCCTTGTGCAAACTCAAACCCTAATTTCAGGTCATCAGTGCAAGATGAGGTCTTGAGCTGAGCAAACCCTAATCTGTCTGGAGTTTAAAGAGTCTTGTGAGGAAAATATTGATAAAATGAGAGGGCAAATTTTGGGGTACAACAATTGGGAAATTAGAGGTTGAGGTGTTGGGGGCTGTATGACTGAAAGCGTAGAGAACATGAGGTGAATAGAGGATATGAGCATTATTGGTATTATTATTATTATTATTATTATTATTATAGATATAAACTTATTTATAATATTAGTGATTAAATATTTAATTAAAAACAAGGAAGGGCGGGATGGGAATATATATTTAGGGGTCTAATCTGTTTTATTAGAAAAACAAGAAGTGAAAACACGAGGAATGGATCGTAGAAGTGAGAAGCAGAGGAAAAGAGAAGAACAAAGAGAAGAGAAGAGCGTACAGGATAGGACGAGGAAGTTCCTCTAGAGAGCTTAGAATCATCAAACCTAAGGTAAGGGTGGGGTTCTAACTCTATAAAGGATTGTATGATGATGGGTTATGGTAGAGTTAGGTTATGTAATTGTATAATCCTCTTGTGTGAATTTTGATGTGTTTGTAATGTGTATGTGTGATAAGTGATGATGATAAATTATGTGTGTAAACCTTCGATTTTAATGATATAGAATGACCCTTATTGATGGTTATGAATTATATGGGTTTGATATAATAATTGCTTTTGTTTCATGATGAGAATTGGTAAATTTGGGTGTTTTGAGAAGAGAAATCGCAACCTGCATAATTGCATAATTTTTGAAAAAAATAGGAGTGGTAACCAGTTACCACTGGGGAGTAACCGGCTACAACGTGAAAATTTGTAGAAAATAGGCTAATGTGTTACGCAGTAACCGTTTACCGTAATGCAGTAACTTGTTACCGCTGGCAGATTTTTGAAAAATAGAGCTAATGACTTGTGCAGTAACCAGTTATCGTAATGTAGTAACTGGTTACCACTGTGTTAGACATAATTTTGAAAAATTGAAAACTCTATAACATCCACCTCGGGTGTCTGTTTGATGCGTCGTTCGAACCTGTGAAAAAATAAAAATATTTTCTACTCAATAAAATGATTTGAACACAATATGAGATGATTTTCTGGATTTTGTTTTATTCCGATGTTTTGTTGTAATTGTGAAGTTGCGAATGTGACGATGAATATGAAGAGATTTCATGGTGTAGTGATGTTGTGACGATGTATGAACAACGATGTGTGATTAACGAGCTGTATTGGCTTGGTTTATTGATGTGTGTTGTGTCGTTTCATTTTTTGTCATAACATGTTAGTGTTGCATGCATGTTCATTAGTGATGATGTGGCCTTAATGGCAAGTGACGATGTAGCCTTAATGGTAAGTGACGGTGTAGCCTTAACAACAAGTGACGGTATAGCCTAAATGGAAAAGAGACATTGTTATGGTACACATGCATATCATTAGTGAAGTTGGCCTCATTGCATTTATGATTTTATTGGTGAATAAGATGTGATTTAATTGATTCTTGAATGTGATTGTTGAAATTGTGACTTGTATTGGCGTTAATGAGTGAAGTATCAATAATTATGATGTTGTTGATGAATAAGATGTGATTGGTTTTATTATTGGGTGCTATTGTTGATACAGTGTCGTGTATTGGTATGGATGCATGAAGTATGAACCTTATGATTATGTATGTCATACTTTAAATGTTCATTATCATATATTCGTTTATATTGTTATGATATCTCACTCCTTTTGTTTGAATGTTGCCTCCATGTGGGTAACATGCAGCTTAAAAGGATTAGAGTTGCTTAAGGTATGGAGTTGTATCTTGTAGTGCATAGATTGAGTTGGGTCTTGCTCAGATACGTAACATCGGTGATGATTTCTTATTTTGCTCATTTAGTTGTTGAAGGATTGTGAGAGTATTGTATATCCTCTTTTATTTGATAAGACGTTGTTATGAATTGTTTGATTTGATGACTAAATATTATTTTAATTCTTCTTTGTTGCGTTAATAAAGTGAAGTTGAATACCATGTTTTGAAGGTGTTGTCGGTTCATCCGAAAAAAGTGTGTTATGTATATATTTGTGAAATGATTGAGAAATGTTTTATATGAGGAAATGTGTCATCCTATTTTGATGTTTATTATAAATTTTTAATTACTCTTATTTCATTTAATTATTCGACAGGGGAAAACAGGGTATTACAATTAGCACTTACGTTAACTCAACTGACTTGTAAAGGCAGAGCATTTGTGTAAGACATCTAATGTAAAGAAAGTTTTGTTGAGCTAAAGAAGAGATTGATGACAGCTCCAATTTTAATATTACCCAATCCTAAAGAATCGTTTGTGGGGTATTGTGATGTTTCTAAATCGGGTTTAGGTGGTGTTCTTATGCATAATGATAAAGTAGTAGCCTCTGCGTCGAGGCAATTGAGGATTTATGAATGGAATTATCCTATTCACGATCTTGAATTAGTTGCAGTGGTGTTCTCACTAAAGATTTGGAGACATTACCTTTATGGCTCCAGGTTTTAATTGTTTAGTGATCATAAGAGCTTGCGATATCTATTTGATCAAAAGGAATTGAACATGAGACAAAGGAGGTGGTTACAATTATTGAAGGATTATGACTTTGGGTTGAATTACCACCCTGGTTAAGTTAATGTTGTAGCCAATGCGTTGAGTCGAAATACTTTACATATGTCTGTTATGATGGTTAAAGAATTAGAGTTGATTGAGCAATTTAGAGACACGAGTTTAGTTTGTGATGTGACACTGCAGAGTGTGATGTTGGGAATGTTAAAGATTAATAACGATTTCTTGGATAATATTAAAGAGTCTCAGTAGTTAGATGTGAAGTTTGTAGACTTGATGGTTGTGAATAACCAATATGAGGATAGTGATTTTAAAGTAGATGTCCAAGGTGAGTTGAGATTTTGAGGCAGAATTTTTATTCCTGATGATGTGGGGATGAAAAAGATGATTCTAGAAGAAAGTCATAGAAGTAGTTTGAGTATTCATCAAAGAGCTACTAATATTTATCATGACTTGAAGAAGTTATTTTGGTGGTCCGGACTAAAACAAGATGTAGCGTGGTTCATGTATGCATGTTTGACTTGTCAAAAGTCGAAAGTGGAACAACAGTGTTTAGGCACTAGATCTTATTCGTGAACCTTGAGCTTAACAAATTATCTTCTCTCTCTCTCTCTCTCTCTCTCTCTCTCTCTCTCTCTCTCTCTCTCTCTCTCTCTCTCTCTCTCTCTCTCTCTCTGTTCATCTGCATTGCCTTCGCCGAAAATCGCTCCACCGCGCCTGAGGCGACGGAGCTCCACTGTTCACCAAGATTCCTACATCGTCTTACTTGCTTCCCCCTCCTCATTCTAATTCCGAGCTTCTTCCTTTCCTATTCCCTCTCAAACCCTCTGAATCTAAACCAGAAGGAACCCTAGGTTGATAGAAAACTAGCTTAACAAAGATAAAGGCGCTCCAGGTTACAGTTCAAAGGGGTTACGATTATGCAAGCTACTCTCTTTGCAACCGTATCAAAAAATTGGAGAAAAGACAAAGAACAGAGATGTTGACTTACTAACAGGGAAGAGATTGACCCTGGTTAGAGAAGGAGTTGCAGAAGATTCAGAAACCCAGAGCTACGTGCGATTAAGGTAGCAGTCTTCGACCTCTTCTTACTGCTTATTTAATCATCTTCTTACTTCTGATTTCATTGTAGATTTCATTGCAGATTGAGCATTGATGATGAATGGAGTTGAAGATGAAAATTGGTTGATGATGAATGAAGATGAAGATGATGATAATTGTTGATGAAGCGACTGATGTAGCTTGAAGTGTTGCAAAGGTGATAATTCTTGAAGATGAAATAGGGAATGTTGTATGGTTCTTGATGAAGAAGAGGGTTCACAAATGGAGAGAGAATTGAAGAAGAGAGAGAGAGAGAGAGAGAGAGAGAGAGAGAGAGAGAGAGAGAGAGAGAGGAGAGAGAGAGAGAGAGAGAGAGAGAGAGAGAGAGAGAGAGAGAGAGAGAGAGAGAGAGAGAGAGTGCAGAGAGATGAGAGATTTCTTGGTGACTTGTGTAGAAAAATGTTGTTGTTGATAATTGGGAGGGAACTGATTTATATAGACTCCAGGTTAGGATATGGTTCAACTTTGGAGTGAGGCTTGGAGTTTGTTATGTTGCTATGGAGTTAGTTGGTTCTGTTAGAAAAGAGGTTAGTTAGGGGCTATTTTTTTCCTGTTAAACAGTTAAAAGATTAGAGATCTATTACGAAGTTAGTTGGAGTAGAGATTAGTTACTGTTAGGAGATATGAAGTTCTGTTACAGTTAGTTATGGTTTGGGAGTTAGAAATAGTTAGAAAATTTGTTAGAAAATGGTTAGGAAAAGTTTGTTGGTTTCTGAGTTTAGTTTTCTGTTAGTAGTCCTATTTGGAAGTTGGCTAGAGTTAGGGAAGTCAGCTGACAGAGCTAAAAACAGGTAGATGTTAGTTATAGGAACCAGTTGGGAAATTGGTTAGAATTGTTAGTGGCTTGAAAATTAGTAGTTAGTTAAGAGGTATTTTCTGTTTGGATAGTTTGTTAGCTGTTTGTTAAAGTTGGTTGAATCTTGTTAGAAACTGGTCATATATTGGTAGTGAATTGGCTTTGTTTCATATGTTTGATAATGCAGTGGCTTGTGAATTATATTGGTTTTTCTGTCTCCCGAACTGTTTTGGGTTTCTTCTTAAAACTTGGACAGGTCTTGTGCTAATGCGTGTATGCTTCGTATTATTTGATGCCTTTGTCTGCTTCGGAATCAGGCTTTGGACTTTTTTGCAACAGGTAACCATTCTAGTTCTACAATAGGTGAATATTTTGTTCAGATTTGGATTTGCCTTTGGATATATGGGTTAAGTTGAATTGACTCTTTTCACATGGTAACTTATATAAGCGAAGAAATTTGTGATGCTGAATCATTCCTGAACCGAGTTTAGTACTTGTTAATCCTTCAAAATTGCTTCATCTATAGACCTGTCTTGAATCCATATTATGCGTGGGTGCGTGATAAAAACACTGGGTATATGTGAGCTAGTAGGCGTTGGCTTATGTAGGAAATGATTGATCCTGTTTTTATTTTTCTATGATGAAACGTAGTGTAAAAATTCTGGTTTTTAGTGATGAATAAATGGTTGACAAATTTTGAAATTGTTAGTTATATATGTCCATGAAATGGATTGATAAATATGGAGGTACTGACTCCGTTCTTTGTGTATTGGTCTGATTTGGATGGTTTTGTGTGCAGGGTCACGAGATGTCTGCCTATGTACTGATATGGCTTTTTAGTTTGAAGTTGCTTCGACCTCCTGTGCACTGACATTAGATATACGATGCTGAATTATCTAGGTGCTAGTGCATTAACTCATAAATTGGAATCAGTTGCTTTTTATAATCTTATTATAGTCATGCAACTTTGGTGCATGTTGATTGTTATGCATGACCCTTGAGGACTTTTCCTACACTAATATTACTATCTTAAAACTTGATGATATGTAGGTATGAATCCAGGTGGTATGGGAATAGCTTGTGGAAATTGGATGGAGACATAAGCATGGAGCGGAGTTTGGAGAAAATGCAGAGGGAAAGCACGCGAAACATTTGTTGATGAAGAACAAGACTTATGGGCAACTGGATCATGAGCTTATACTTCAACACCCTTAGGGCCTTAAGCTAAACATTTTGAAATGTGGTGTTTCTTTTGTAATAGCACACTGATTTAGGACATGTATCTCTTGAATGAAACTCTTGTGTGGAACTTTGATTCTAATTGAGAAGCTTCACATTTTATTTCTTCTTTTTTTCTTTCAAATTGAATTGCGCTGACAGTATGGTAGTGTAATGAAATTAGGAGTATGATATTCTTGTAGATCCTTTGGAATATCTTGAATTCAATATCAATTTTCTCAAGCGCTCGAAGTATTGTCTTTTATACTTTCCATGGAATGTAACTTTGAATACTCCTTTAATGGTGTAAATGCCAAGCATAATCATGATTCCCTTATAAGTAAAGCCTTTATCCATAGCAACTTGATTCAGTCCTATTCCCTCCTTTGCATAATAGCTTGCAATCCAAGTAATGACATAACCCCTTTGAAATTTAATTCTTACACAAAATCCACTTGCATCTTCAATGAATCCTTAACTCATTTCCATCTTCTAATTCATACTAAACTTGTACGTCAAGTAAAAAGTATTTAGAAAGAACAATGCCTGGAGCACAATGAATCTTCAATTGAATTTAGAAAACTCAACCATGATGAAATGTAAACCCTAACAACTCAGAACCCTAATTTGTTTGCTTACTGAAGTAATCTGAAAAGGTGGCTTTATCTTTGATGAAAATGAGTATCTTGATAAAAGAGGAAATTCCCAATGACCATAAACACAAACTCTAATCCCTCAAATCCTGATTGATGAAGAACCATGTTGATCCAAGCTTGCATGAGGATGAGAGCCTAAAAGCACAAAGAAACCCTAACTCCTCAACATCCTCAAAATTAACCCAATCAAACAGTATGTGTCGACCTGAAATATGTATGTGCTAGCACATAAGTAAAAAGTTAACAGTATGTGATGGCCTGAAAATGCAGATGTGTTAGCCTATGAAAATCAGTAGCTACAACCTTTAATACTGCAGTAGATATGCTGGCTTGAAAATGTATGTGTTGGCCTGAAAGGTTTATGTGCCAGCATGAAAAGCTTATGTGTCAGCCTGAAAAGTGGATTGTCAGCACTTGCAAGTGCGTTTTGTGTAGAAAATGATTTTTCATGATTTGGATCAATTTTAAACTTGTTTTGAATGCTTCCTAAGACCTCTAATGCAAGAGTGCACCAAACGGCACAAAGATATCGTCCAATATAAAGAAATGCTAAGTTTTCCTAGTTTTGACATCATGTAAAACATCTAATAGTGAAGTTGCACTCACATAGTCCCCCTTTTTAATGATAGCAAAACTTGTGACGATGCATTTTGTTGTACCCCAAAATTTGCCCTCGCATTTTTCCACAAGAAATAACAGCTTCAGGCTTTCCATGATCTTTCAAACTGGCTCAAGAATCGGACAAACGGACTTTTCTCGTCAGTCAAACAAAAATTAGGGTTTTATTGATTTTTCAGGGCTATGGATTGTTTCACACAGTTGGCTTAGGGTTTTGGTTGATTCTGGCTCAATTTTGATCAGGCGAATGTTCGTTGGCATTTTATCAGGAATTAGGGTTTTGTGGGCATATTCTCAGAAAGATTAAAATTCCACAGCACTTTGCAAGTTATTCCGAGATTCGGGTTGAATTCGCATTGTTTTGATTTAATCAGTAAAAGAGGCAGTTGGTTTGAATTCACGTTGGTTTGTTTGAGCCAGTCAAAAGAAATATGCAGTATTGGATTTACAGTGCTTAGTAATAAATCAGTAAGAAAGGAATGCGTCTGATCAGTTATTGCGTTTGACTGTGCGTTGCTTTAGATGATGGAGGCGCCAAGTTCATTTATTTTGATCAACGGAGAATCAGTGTTTAGTTGATTATTTATTATTCTAAGGATTAAATATCTGAAATTTAATTTTCATTTATTTTAATTTAAGGAACTATAAATAATAAGTAAATAGTTGAAAAAAGGATAAAAAGAATTAAATGGATCAATAGAATTTTTATTTCATATTTAAACATTTGTTACAATTATTATTTAGATACAAGTATGCATTTACGAAGTATTTAAAATAATAATAGTTTACAATGATTAAATTGAAATTAAAACTATCCTATTTTTCTAAATATTTTCTAAGTCCCTAAGTCTTCATTCTTCACTTTGTTCCCCTCCATTCAATTATTCATCTGCAAAAAGAAAAGGAGAAAAGTCAGTGACTGATAAATAAATAAAGTCAGATAAAATTGCAGTCATCATTAAGGGCCACTGATGGGGATCAGTTAACCCTCTCTGCAAATCACGGGACTGCTCCCGGTTCACAAAGAGGGACGAGTTTTATTTGCTAAAGTATGAATGCACAAAAGCCAAATTGCATAATTCAAAGTGTCAAACTGCATAAATTCAAAGTCTCAAAGTTCAAACCCAACTAAAAATCCAAAAGTACAACTTTCTGTCAAAATCCAAAAGTACAACTTTCTGCCAAAAATATAAAGCATACTGTCACAAAGATATCAAGCTGGCCAAAGAAGATATGCAGAGAAAATGGTATATGCAAGCAACTACACTTTCATCATTTCCCCATGTGACCCTTTCAGAAAAGTACAGAAAAGAAACATATTTTAACATATTCAACTATACTGAGAGAGAAGAGTGGAGAGATAAAAGAATGCAGGTTTTTAGGCTTTTAGGCAGGAAGAAAAATATACAAAAGGACTAAACACAGGAAGATAGAAAAGGAAGTTCAAGAAACTCTAACAAAAATATACAAACTGCTAAACCAGCAAAACCTGCTACTGCATTTCAAAACCTTGGCCTGAGCATCAAACACAAGCATAAACCTTCTAAGCCCTTTAACCTGTTAAGGCAAAAAACCAACAATAACCTGCAATGGCCTAAAAACCTTACAACTCTGCCTGAAGCCAAACAATGGCCTAATAAACCAGTTCAAACCTCAGGCCTAACCTGTCAAAGACCATCACCAAAAGAAAAACCTGTACCATTCACATACAAGCCTAACCATCTAAACCTGTCAAGCCCTTAAACTCTAAGAGCCAAAAACCCTTAAACCTGCTATTTGACAAACCTTAAACATTCAAAGCCTAATCATCATAAACCAGCAAAAGCAAAAACCTGCTGAACCTGTTCAAATATACAAACCTGCAGAAGAACCTCACCACAAGATATACCAACATGTGCACCCAAACCAAGCCCTAACATGAAGCAAAAAAGTCCTGACCTGAAGCAAAAAACCAGTCCAGAACCTCAAGCCTGAAACCAGTTCAAACCTCACCTGAATCAGTCTAAACCTAAAGCCTAAATTCACAAAAAAACCTGAAGTCTGGCCATTCAAGCAAAACCTTGTCAATTTCCAAACCCCAACACCAAGGCCCTCAGGATACCATCATTGGGCCAGCAACCAACGTTTCAAAAACAATAAATAATCCAAAGGCAAATCATTCAAGGCAAGCATATGGAGGTATTAAGGCAAAAGAGAAGAAGAAAGTCAAAGGAAACCCAGGCATCCAATAAAGGCAACAACACAGGCAAGCCTCAGAAACTCCTCATCACAGGCATCAATCTCAGAAGGCCACTCAAAGCAAAGTACCAAGGCAACAAATATTCTAAAGCATATTCAAACATATTCAAAGGCAAGCCCAAGGCAACACAAGTCAGAAGAAGAGGAAAAGCAATAGGCAACACAAGCAAGCATTTCAACAAGCGTTTAAGGCAGCGAGCATACAAAGTCATAGCAAGAGAAGAAGAAGAGGAAGGAATACGCAAACCGGGGCTTTCAGTCCGTATCATCATGAAACCCTAAACAAAAAGAGGTAGTACAGAAATACCAGGAAGCTCAAAGAGCAAGCATCACGCGTTCCATCTCCGCCCCAGCCTCCGAGCACCTCCGCGCTCGCCTCCTTCCTCAAATGAAAGGTAGTAAAATCTTCCTCTCATCTCTTTTTTTTTTATGACCTCGTTAAACAAACAATAATCAGAACACAAGATCATAACATGCAAAGATAAGTGAAACCCTAAACGCGAAAGTCAGAGAATGAGGATTACCTTTCTGCGCGCTTCACTGAACCTTGAAGAAGGAAAGGAGGCGATGGAAACACTGGTGGCTAGGTGAAAGAGATAGCACTCAAAGAACGATTGGAGAAACACGCGAAGAAGACGAAACTCAAACGAACGCCACCGCTGTCTCAAAACCTAAGCGTATGACAAAACTGAATACAAAACCATCTAACCCTAAAACACTCGTTTCAGTACAATGGGCCTAATCCTTTTCAATCTCTCCAAGGCCCATTTCAAAAAAAACCTGACTTCTTTTAAGTATAAAAAACCTCTTTTCATTTTCTTTTGTTAAGCAAATTAATAAAATATAACCTTTTTTACTAACAATGTTTTATATGTTTTGATCTCTAAATAAACCTATATTTTCTCTTTTTCTATACATAGAATATTAAGTGCTCCTTAAAGATAATACTTTTTCTTTTATTAAGATTAATATCTAATTTGTACATACAAATAGAACCATTTTTTTTTATTATACCATGTAATAAAAATTGAAAATACCTTTTTTCTTTTAATTAAGATATCTTTTGTACAAACAAATGAAAAATACACTTTTCTAATAGAATCCTTGATTTTTATTTAAAACGTACTTTGTGTATAAATTCTTTTTAAAAATAAATACATTTTCCTTTCTTAAGAAATTTATATATATAATACACAAAGATACATTTTTGTACATAATCCAATTAGAACTAAAAACATTCAATTAAAACATTTTCTTTTGTGCATATTAAGGAAATACAAGATCAATAATTAAATAAACACTTAGTTTTCTCTTTAGGTTAAGATAATCCTTAATACACATTAATTTCACATTGTCGCACCTGTAAATAATCACATACTTACACAATACATCTCACACTTACACAAATACAAATACATTTACATTGCCCCTATACACATTTGGTTATCTTATACATTGATATTCGTCATTTACATTTGATCGCAAATTCGATTTGGTTGTAACTTATTGGATACTACAAGTCTCCTCCCCATTTGTGAATATTGTACCCCCACTCCCGGATACTTATTTTGTAATAGCGTAGATTTTACATTTCGCAATTTACCGCTTTCAATTATACCATGGTTAGACCTAGGGTTTGCATGTACATAAAATCAAACGCTAGATAACCTAATACAAGACAAATACATGAAATCAATACACAATCACACTTGCACCCTCTAGGGTAATCCCACATGTTGCCTTCCAAAATGGGCCATGCTTGCACGTCGAGTATCTTTGGCAAAACAAATTCAAATGATCATAAGTCCCACGATGACGCTTTCACATGTTGCCTAAAACGGAATGATCATAGTTCCTTCAAAACAAATTGCCAAAGACACTTGGCATCATTGCATTCATGATCCATATGATGACCCGCGCCCTTCCCGAATAAACTTCCTAAACGCAAGATTGTCCACCAATTTCAATGGTGGAACAAAATTGTTAAAAAGGGTTGAAAACATAGAGAAAACCTTTGAGTACAATAGGGTAGACAAAACTCTTAGTTACTTGAGATCAACTTGCAAAAACACTTGCCTTCTTTTCAAAAACCACAATCCACAACACTTTCAAACAAACTCTCAAAACATTTTGAAACATCTTTTCGAAAAGATACACGCCTTTGTAAAATATTCGAGTAAAGAATTGTTACAAGGTTAGCCTAAGACAAGGCATCTTCTTCCAAAACATTTTCAAAAACACTCACACATACACCATTTTCAAGCAATCAAGAATCAAGGCAAGTGATCTAAAAACCAAGTAACTAAGAGCCCATGGATAACCATGGATGAAAAGGGTGCTAATACCTTCCCTTTTCATAATCTACCCCCCGAACCCACGAAAACATCTCAAAAGGTTTTTGCTGTGCTTTTGTAACCTTTCCTTTAGGATAAAATAAAAAGTCGGTGGCGACTCTTGCTCAACCGCACAAGTGCGAATACGAACGCAAATACCATAGTCAGTTCTCCCACCGTATCACACATTTCATGTCTTCATTGAAGACTCCCCTTGAACATGTGCATCCTAACTTCATCTCGCATATGCTTTTCCCTCTTTGACAACATCAAAAAGAGACAAAGCAAATCGTGAGAAGTATCATAATTTAACACAAATACCAATATATCACACAAGGAGTTTTTGCAAAGAAGAGCATACAATCACATATACCCATATATATGTAATTATGTAAAATTGATAAATAACTAGCATAAAACTTTACCAAACATGTATTGAAATGCATGAATAATAATGAATGTGATGCACGAGCAAACTTTTCAAGTTTCTTCGATAGCGTCACAATTACATTACACAACAAAATGGAACTCTTAATGTCGTACACGCATGTGCCTAACATGGCGAAAAAATGTCACCACTCAAAACAAAATGCAAATGTTGTCATAACATGTGACACAATCACAACAAAAATTGTATTTGTAAGTAACATACATACATTCAACTCATGTGTGAATGCAGAAAATAATAATACTAAAGCATGCTTGTGCAATCAAGAACAAACTTATACAAATGAGAAAGAATTAATAAATGAAGTCATTATAAGCATATAAATTGAAAACACATAATTGTTATAAATTGAAATTTTCAGAAATGACATTCACGGGTTTCATCATTTGAGAACATAGCAAGCATTTTTAACCAACTAAAACATACACTAAGGAAATTCTTACTTTTAAGGAGAATTTTCGAACAATATTACCTCACTCTTGATGGAATTTAAGTTGCACTCACATGATGTAAAATACTCAAATAAAGTGTTAGAGTAAAAGTATAAGGGTGCAAGCAACATAATAAAGATTAAGCAACATTAGAGACATTAATAATCCTCAATTCCTCACGTATGTTGAATTTCATGTCATGGGAGTGTTAATTTGCTTTGCATTATCCATGCCAAATTGCTTTAGTAATTCGAGACAATACTTTGCTTGACACACAAATGTTCCTTCTTAGAGTTGCTTTATTTTGAGGCCGAGAAAGTGATTTAACTCTCCCATGAAACTCATTTCAAACTCTCCCTGCATAAGCTTAGATAACTCCTTGACAAGTTGTATGTTAGTAGAACCAAAAATTCTTTAAGGTCAAATGTGTTATGTTAAATGTTTAATTAAATTAAGCATGCTTATGTACTCATAAGTGTTTCTAAAGAATAAAAAAAAGAATACATGAAAATATAATATGATGAGGTCATTATAAGTATATCAATTGATAAGTCACCATGATTATCAATTAAGAATTATTTTGAAAATGAATACTCGTAATATATATATATATATATATATATATATATATATATATATATATATATATATATATATATATATATATATATATATATATATATATATATATATATATATATATATTATACACCAAGTATATTATGTACTTTGAAAAATAAACAAGTAAAAGAGAGAACTTACTAACAAAGTGAAAATTGAATCGATACTACCTTACCGTACAATATGAGGGAGAATGCACTTGCATTTCACAAGGAACTCTCAAAATAAAGTTAAACCAAATGCAAAGTATTCCAAAAAGACTTTAGAAAACCTCGATCTTACCACTTTTTCCTTTGACAAAGTACCCAAAAGTATAAATTATGATGAATCTAATAAGGTCATTAATTTGTGATCATTCATTTTGATTGAAATTTCATCTTTATCCTTTTCATGATATTTATCTTTCTCCTCCTCATGTTTCACCAATTCGGGTTGATCAATTCCTTCTTCGGCATTATTGAGTATGTCTCTTGAAGATACACCTACATCATGAAATAAAATACTTTTTACGAGTATTCTCGAATACAACATCAAAAGTAATTTATGCATCTTTTACCAATTAAGCAATACTTGTGGTTGCTTTCTAGATCATATAATCCATCTTATTTCCACATACACATTATAATTATAATACGTTACCCATCATATGCCTTGAGCCACCATAAATGAGAACTCATATTCTCTTCATAGAGTCAAGACATTTTTCCTACAAAATCAACAAGATAAACTAGGTACCCAATCTTCATTGGCTCCATGGAGGTTAGTGAAAAATTGGTTCCATTTGGGTAACCATTGAAAAACACCTTTAGAAACAAAAAAAAACTCCTAAATTTTAATTTTTCAATAGTATGGCCTTTCTTGCAACCATAGTAACAATTTAAATCTTCACCATCACTAGAATCACTATAAATATGCTCACCTTTTGAGAACCTTGAACAATAAGTCCTAAGAGTTTGAGATTTTGTTCCTTCCTCCTTTTTTATGACTTTCTCCTTTTTCTTCTTCATCTAACGCTTTTTCTCATGCTTGTCTAAGAAAATAAGTTCTTGCTCATATTCTTCAAACTTACCAAATAATGTAGTGAGATCAAGTATTGTAAGGTCATTGGCTTCCTTGATCACGGTGACCTTCGGTTGCCAATTTCTAGTAAGATATATCACAACTTTTTTAATAGCAATCACATTGGAAATAAGATTACCAACTGCGTTCAAACGATTAATGAGATTTAATATATTTTTTTATCATCATTATTCCATAGTGTTTTCGGCTTAGGTGAGACACCACCATCAACAAAATCTCTTACCCGTGTTGGACCATTTAAAATACCATCCCACACTCCTTTATCATATGAGTTAACATGAATGTGCATACAAGCTTTCTAATAACTATAGTTTTCTCCCGAAAATATTGGCGCTCTTTTATAATCCCCTTTAGGTTCATACGCCATTTTCTAATAAGAGTTTCGAAGCGCGAAATTTACCGGAACTATGATATCACTTGTTAGACTATAGAAACTTATCGAGAGGAGAGGTGAATAGATCCCCAATTAAAAATCAACTTTCAAAAATATTTATCTAAAAATTATTTGAAAAAGAATGTTGAGTGGAAGGTTTTTGGCCTAGATCAAATTAGTAGTCTAATCGATTCTAGTTATTGGAAACTCGGATATGCACAAGTCATAATAAATTAAGATAATGATAAAATAAATCAACATAATGATATATCAATTAACTATTTAATATCAAATACAATACATTCCTATTTCCAATGGAATCAAGTTAAAAATATAGTTTGACAATTTATCGAACACTTGGTGCGCGATCAATTTTTCAGAATTTATTTTGACCTTTGTTGATATGAATAAGAACTTACAATCAAAGTGATTTTAAGATAATAAACAAATCAATTTTAACTTTAACAATAAAAGAAAAATTCTATACAAATCGGTCGATCAAACAACACATTCAACAAATTGCATATAGAAAGTAAATGAGAGTAAGAGATAGATAGAGAGAGAGAGATAGTAAGAGTGAGAGAGAGATAGAAAGCATCACAAGTATTTGTTTAGGAAGTGCCCCAATCTTCCTTTCTATGGCTACGTCTTCCCCCAATTCCATTTTGGAATTGAGATAAATTTATTAGTTTGTAAAAGGTATGGTTACAAGAGAATTGTTCAAGAGAAACCCTACACACCCTAACCGTTTGATGTTGATTCAACCCCTTATCTTATTTTGATCTTCAACAAGACCAAGACATAATATCTCCCTATTGATTTATCAAATCTTTCTACTCCTTTGGGTACCAAACTCCAAACCTCTTTCATGCACAATCAATTGTAACTATTGAACACAAGTACTTTCAATTTGATTTGTCATTATCTCGTTACTTCCTTGGGTACCAAACTCTAAAGGCATTTCACTTGGCCGCAATCCTCTTTTGAAAGTCTTGAATAAAACTCCCAAATATACCAAAGATCTTGGAGGATAAACCCTAGGTTTTTCCGGATAAAACCCCCATAATTCTCAACCCAATATTCTCGGTATACAAAAACCTAATTGGACCTTATCAAACCTGGCCTAGATGACACCTCGACAAAAGATGATTATGTGTGATTTATCTGTGTGTGTGTGTGTATATGTGTGTATAGGTTGGAGGTTGAAGGTAAATAAAAATGGTGGTATGTGTTTATAGTTTCATAAAGTTGGAGTCATGCATGAATGATGTATTTACAGTTGTCGAAGTTTGTATGCAAAGAGGTAATTTTTAGAATTAAAAAGAATTGAAAAATTGAAACAATCAAACAGTATGTGTCAGCCAAAAATATGTATGTGTCGGCATATAAGTTAAAAATTAACAATATGTGTCGGCCTGAAAAGGCATATGTGTCGGGCTATGCAAGTCAGTAGCTACAACCTTTAATACTGAAGTAGATATGTTGGCTTGAAAATGTATGGGTAGGCCTGAAAGGTTTATGTGCCAGCACTAAAATATTTTGTGTCATCCTGAAAAGCAGATGTGTCAGCACATGCAAGTTTGTTTTGTGTATAAAATTATTTTTCATGATTTGGATCAATTTTAAACTTGTTTTGAATACTTCCTAAACCTTTTATGTAAGGGTGGACCAAACGACACATAGATACCCTCCAATATACATAAATACTTAGTTTTCCTATTTTTTACATCATGCAAAACATCTAATGGTGAAGTAGCACACACATACTCCCCCTTTTTGATGATGGCAAAACTGGCGACGATAAATTTCATGTCTTCATTGAAGGCTCCCTTGAACATGTGCATCCTAAATTCATCTCGCATATGCTTTTCCCCCTTTGACAACATCCAAAAGAGACAAAGAAAATCGTGAGAAGTATCATAATTTAACACAAATACCAATATATCATACAAAGTCATTTTTGCAAAGAAGAGCATACAATCACATATCCCCATATATATGTAATGATGTGAACTTGATAAATAATCAGCATAAAACATTACCAAACATGTAATATAATGCACGAATAATAATGAATGTGAGGTGTTGTACTCCAAAATTTATCCTCCCATTTTCTTCAAGACACCTCCTCATGTTCCTAGGGTTCTCAGTTTCTCAAGGCTACTCAATGTTTGATCTGACAAATTCTCCTCCTAAGCAGTTGACCTACAACTAGGGTTTCACTTTTCTCAAGAAAATCTGAGTTTATAATGCCTCAAGTGGATTTCGTGGTTCCTCACATGTCTCAAGGAATGCTCATGCCAAATTTCATGTCTTGCATCATAAGTTTGCTCAATCAATTGATCAGATGACTAAAAATCAACTGTATTGGGTAAAAAGTCAATTATGGTCAATATACAGTCAAACTTCGAGATTTTTGGTCAACATCAACATTTTGAAGTCACAATCATCATTTGATCAAGGGTTGATCATGATTAATCAAGAAAACTCTCAATTCATCAAAAGTCAAAGTTGCCAAATTAGGGTTTTCTTAAGGAGAAGTCAACTAAACTTTGACCAAGCATAACTTCCACATGCTTCATCAGATTTTTCTCAACTAAAGCTCGTATTGATGGAAATTCAATTATTTACAACTTCGACTCTCTAATATCAAGTCCAAAAAATGCTTCATTTGAGAGATATGGGCCAAAACATTATAGGTCATTTCAAAAGTCAACAAAAAGACACTTTTTATCAAGGAAACTTACATCAAGATAAAGTCTTCAAATGAATAAATGATCAATATAGATATTGTAGGGGACATCTTGAGCTTTTCAAAAAGTCAAATATCACCTTCATATGATAAAAATTGAAAGAGTTATGATTAGTATAAGTTGGGAAATTTCGAGAAGATGCATGAAACCCAAATTGATCAAACTTGAATTTTTGGGCTAATGGGCTTGTGTTTCAAGGTCCAAATGTGTATTAGGCCTCATAGTGAACCTCTGAACCTATTCCATTTATTTTTGATTTTATTTATTTTAAATTCAAAATAAATTAAATTAAATTAAGGCTTTCATACAAAGGTCCAAGCCCACTTCTTTTGACCTAATTTTCCTCTCTATATTTATATCCTATATTCAGACAACAATAAGGACACGAAAAACTTGGCAAGAGATCACTATTCCAAAAAACTCGAAAATTATCCAAAACTAGGGCAAAATTTAAACCCTATTTTCAACCTCTCTCCAAGCAAGCCAATCATCCAAATCAATCCCTGAGGAATTGTAGGGTAAGAATGGATAAATCTTGATGATCCAAAGGGCCTGGAAATCACATACATTCATCTCCGTTTCCTTGTTTTTTTTTGTAATTTGTATTTTTTTAGTTTTCAAGTTGTTTTGATGCATACTAACATTACTAACATGCTTATGAGGTATAATTATGCAGGATAAATCCTATTTTCCATTGGTGCTTCTCCCCCTATCTATTTTTTGGCAAGCCATGTTGTTGTGAAGTCAAAGGGCGTGGGTTCAACACCCACCCCTGACATTTGCACTATTTTTGTTTTCTAACCCTATTTCCCATTGATGCTTCTTCCCCTATCTGTTTTTTTGGCAAACTTAATTTTTATTTATTTATCATTAAACATAAACATTTTACTTATTAATTAAAATTAATTAGGTTTTAGGTTTTTTTAATTAACAATTTTTTTCAAAATTAACCTTTTTTTATTAATTAAAATTAATTAGGTTTTAGGTTTTTAATTAACTTTTTTTTTCAAAATTAACCTTTTTTTATTAATTAAAATTAATTAGTTTTTTTTAGGTTTATTTAATTAATTGTCATAAATCTTTTTTTTCATAAAAAATCACCAAAACATTTTATTTTCTATTGTCATCTTATTTTTATTTTCCTAGATAAAGTGTATAGGGCGCGTTCAATTGTAATAGCGTAGCTTTATTTTTCCCGCATTTTTTTATTATTATCATGTAATTGCTTCCGGGATGTAATAGTTGTAGGTTTTTATTTTCCGCACTTTACTATTATGTAACTGTCCCAAAGCTCTGTAATAGCCTAGGTGTATATTTCCGCTTTTACCTTCTGCTACTTCAAAAATGAATGATAGAAAACCCTAATTACAAGACTAAATAACTAAATTGAACACATTTGCACACTCACACCTTTAGGGTGACCTCTCTTCGTTGCCTTTCGGAATAATGATCATGTCCCTCGAAAGTGGGGACGCTTTAGCAAAAGACCCTTGATATAAAAGATCATAGTCCCTCGATGACCCTTCGATGTTACCTTTCGAAAAATGATATAGTCCCTTACAAAATTGCTAAAGCGTCCTTACAAGTTGCCTTCAATGACCGTACGATGACCCTACGATGTCCCTTCACATCTAATAGATGGTGATATCTACCAAATAATGGTATGGATAGAACTATCTCTAAATGTAGGTGTTTAGGTATTGGCTTGTATTTTTGGTAAATTCCAAGTGTATGTGTGAATGTCATGACTGATGTCATAACATTCTAGTTAAGGTTGTACTAACTCTTTAGGTACATATGCAGAAAAATATTGTAACTCAAATACTGATGTTCATAAGTGTGTATCTGAGCATGTTTGCAAAATGATCACATTTAGCTAATCAGTAGACAGGTTTTCTCAGATGTCATAACAGATGTTATGACATCCTGTTCTGAACTAGCAGGATTACAGGATTGGATAAGTCTGAGTTTTTTCAGGAAATAACTCAGTCCTTCCTAAACAGAATCCTGCGTTTTCTGAGGAGTAACCTCGCTCAATCCTAACCTGATCAACAAAGTACTGTGACCTGGACTTTAAGTCAAACGGAATCAACCCTAGGTTTTTGGAAACCCTAACTGAAGTTGCAGCTGCTATATATTCAACAGAGCTGCGGTTTTTGAAATAATCCCTGCTGATTAATTAGAAGATCGAGTTTGTAATCTGTATAGATTTGTTTAATTGTACTCCAAGCAATTATCATTGTGATAAGTGTCTTGGAATAGGTTTCAATTGTAAGGGTTGTGTAGCACTCAAAGCTTTGAAGCAAGAGTGTTTGAATGTTACTTGACTAAAGCTGTGAAGCAGAGTCAAGTTAGTTGTGTACATCACTCAAAGCTGTGAAGCACGAGTGATTGTGTTACTTGATTAAAAAGCTGTGAAGCATAATCAAGAGTGTGTTTTGAAGAGTGTCTTCATCAATTCTCAAGTCAAATTGGTTTATGTATCACTGCTGTGATTGAGGGGGAGTGAGTAGGAACTCAGGTTTAAGTTGTACTTAGATTAGAATTGCATTGGGTAGGTCTTAAGTGAAGGAGATAAACTGGTTGGTTTATTCCTGAATTAACATCTCTTATAGTGGATTCTCTCCCTGGCTTGGTAGCCCCCAGAGTAGGTGTTGTTGCACACTGAACTGGGTAAACAATTGACTGTGTTATTTACTGCTTTTGTATTTACTGTCATATAGTAAGTCAGATACAGTGTCATAACATTGGACGTGACATTGGGTATCTGAAGCCAGAATTTTCAATTGGTATCAGAGCAGGCACCCTGCCTGTATTACTGGGTGAGATCTAGGGATATCACTTTCTGGCACTATGGACAAAGAAGGAGTTTTTGGAAACAGACCACCCATTCTGGATGGAACTAATTATGACTATTGGAAACCTCGTATGATTGCCTTCCTAAAATCTCTGGACAAAAAGGCATGGAGAGCTGCTGACAAAGGATGGAGTCATCCCACCATAACTGAAAGAGATGGGACAATCAGTCTGAAGCCTGAGGAAGATTGGAGTAAAGAAGAAGATGAGTTAGCTCTGGGAAATTCAAAAGCCTTAAATGCCTTGTTCAATGGAATTGATAGAAACATCTTCAGATTAGTACATCAATATGAACTGGCCAAGGAAGTTTGGGACACCCTCAAAACTACTCATGAGGGCACTTCCAAAGTAAAGATGTCAAGGCTTCAGATGTTGACCACTAAGTTTGAGAATCTAAAAATGATGGAAGATGAAACCATCCATGAATTTCACATGAACATCTTGGAGATTGCCAACACCTCAGGAGCACTGGGAGAAAAAATGTCAGAAGAAAAACTGGTGAGGAAGATTCTCAGATCCTTGCCTAAAAGATTTGCAATGAAGGTAACTGCCATAGAGGAAGCCCAGGACATTAGCAAGTTAAAAGTGGATGAACTTATTGGGTCTCTTCAGACTTTTGAGATGGGGATCACTGATAATGGTGACAAGAAGAACAAAAGCATAGCACTTGTAACCAACACTGATGTTGAACACAAGGAGGATGAAGAAGAAAACATATCAGAAGCCATTGCCATGCTTGGAAGACAGTTCAACAGGCTCATCAAAAGAATGGACCCAAAGTCAAGGTCAAATGTTCACAACATTCCTTCTGACATTGACAGTTCCAGCAGAAGACCAAGATCAGAAGATAAGGAAAACCAAGGCAGAGGAATTCAATGCCATGGATGTGAAGGATATGGACATATTCGAGCTGAATGTCCTACCTTTCTTAAGAAGCAAAAGAAAGGAATGACACTGTATCTGACTTACTATATGACAGTAAATACAAAAGCAGTAAATAACACAGTCAAGGATAACGTTAGGCTTCCACGTGGTGTCATTAACACTAGCTTACTTTTAGAACCTTAATTGATCCATCTTGGCCATTAGAAAGTAGTGAGATAGTCGGCTTTGGTGCAGTCCAAAGTTGGTTGATACTCTAAGCTACGCTCATTGAGATTCAACTTTCTGGATGTTTTGGTGGGAAGCCGGTTGCCGTGCTAAAATAAATCCTGCAAGAAAGATCCATGATATCAGATCCTTAGAACCCGGTTACTATTTTAGGACAGGTTAAGCCAACTTAACTTCAATGGGGAAGGGTATTTACCTATGGATTTCATGCAAGCCTTTAAACCTAAGGCTCTTATATGAATTGTTTGTGTTTTCTTATTTAACGTAAACATAACATCATAACATCATATCATCATATCATCATATCATCATGACATAACATTTTTACTAACCATTTCAAGGATCTTAGGGATTTATGGTGCAAGATTATCATAAGCCAGATTTCTAGCAAGGGGTAAGAGGATTTATTTTCCTCTAGCCAGATGCCATCAAGATCAAAGTACATTCTTTTGAGTTAGAGGCTAGGACCCACTTGACATGGTGAGCTCGATTCTTATAGAAGGGCGTTCAAAAACAAATACACAAAGTTCTTTAGTCAAAGCTGCAACCAGACTCGATTTCTGACATTTCATTCTTGTTTATCCCGTGAGATCCTTGAAAACATTGCATATACATCCACATACCATGCATATCATTACATAACAGGTATTGCCAAGATATGTTTTCTCATTTTCTTGCTGTTTATTTCAGTAAAAGATGGCTGCCAAACAAACAGTCAAAGATCTTCAAGTCCAGAATGCTCAGTTCCAACAAATGTTCCTCAACTTAGCTAAGGGGAAGGAAGAACTGAAGACTCTCATCACCAAAGAGAGGAAGAAAAAGACAAGGAAACCAATAACCATTCTTAACATAGGAAGAAGGTTCAGAGGTCATCCCAAGTGAGCTCAAGACTATGATATTCCATCAAACGAAGATGACAACCAGGGTGAAGATAGTAAGAGTGTGAAGGCTGAGAAAGGAAGCAACTTTGGTGTTGGCCAATACTCTGATGAAGATGAAGAATACTATTCGGATGAATAGTATCCTTCTGCCGATGAAAAATACAAACAGCTGGAATATCCTTTAAATGCTATGGAGATCTAGAGAGTACATGGGTTTAGTCTCAGGAGTTGTCATTCCTCACAAATTCAAGGTCCATACTTTTGCAAAGTATGACGGTGTTTCTTTACCTAAAATGCATTTGAGGTCTTATATCCGGAAGATTCAACCCCACACTACCAACATGAAGTTATGGAAGGGACCAATATCCACACTTGGTATGACTTATCTACTTCCTTTTATAAACAATATCAATTCAATGTTGATCTTGCACCAACCCGTGTGCAATTACAAGGCATGACTATGGGCTCAAATGAAGGCTTCAAATAGTATGCCCAAAAATGGAGAGCTTTAGCAGGAAGATTTCAAACTCCTTTGCCTAATAGGGAGGTTGTTGACATGTTTATGGGAACTTTGACAAGTCCTTTCTTTAATCATCTGATTGAAAGCTCTTCAGCCAGATTCACCGAGCTGATATTAACAGGGGAACATGTAGAAGGTGGAATCAGAAGTGAAAAAATTCAGGTGGTTGGGTCTTCGAGTACTGTAAAGAAGGCATTCAACAGGAAAAAAAGAAGCTAATGATGTGTATGGCCAGAAGGGTCGTGGTAGAAGTGACCGCAACCAATCTGTGGGGGCAGTGCTAATTTCTAATCCTGCACTAGTGCAACAACATCAACAAGGCAATCAACATAGGTCGGATGCACCCATGAGACAATTTACCAAGATCAACATGACAGGAATTGCAACATCTATTGAAAGCAGAGCTAATTACATTGAGAGATCCTCCTCAGAATCCCAACACCTCCTCTCCACGGTACAATCCTAATGTAAGATATGCTTATCATTCCAATAGTCCCGAACACGACACAAATAACTGTTGGGCTTTAAAAAATAATATTCAAGATATGATTTACTCTAAAGAGATTGAGTTTGACCCTCCTAAGACTCCTAATGTGATCATTGCTCCCATGCCAAATCATGACTAAAATTGAGAGCGTCCAATTCATTTGAATTTTCAGTTGTAATTTATTTTATTTGTTCGAACACTTATCTTTATGTCAAACTTTATTTTCTTTCCATTAATGCATTGCATATGTTTGTCTTTAATTAATCCATTCATTTTCAATATATTTAAATTGTGCTTTTTACTTCCTTTTTGTGATATTAAACTCTCGTTAAAAGCTATAAGCCTTTAGAGGGAGGATTACGAAAACGATACCATAATCTCATACATTATGTATTTGAACAGACCTTACTAATGATGTACATGCATTGCTTTAATTCCTAAATAGTAAGATATAAGGAAGTTAATCCCTAGTCAACCACTTTGAGCCTAAGAAGTGGGAGTTCTCTTTTTCACGTAAATTGAAACCCTCAATCATAACCTAGGGCATGGTAGTTTCTCAATTAATTCAATTGTGAATTCAATCACAAGTTTTTCCTTCATACACAACAGGTAGTGTCGAAGACATCCTTCCAAAATCAAAAGTGGGTGATGGTTCCCTGTAATCATTAAGTCGGGAAGTTATTATCTTTCAAAAGAAAAGCCCGCTAAGTCGAAACCTATGAAGGAGACTTAGGAAAAAATTGGGGCATCTTGCTGTCTGTAATCTAAAAAAAATAGTTCAGGAAAAAGTTAGGGATAATAAAGTCAAAAAGAGGTCGCTACAAATCCTCAACAAAAGAAATATGTTACAAGAAAAAATGATTGCCTTCTCAAATAAACTTTCAGTTTCTGAACCATCACTAAGTTTCAGTGCTATAATCCCAAACTCTATTGGAACCTAAATGCATAATTAACTGAGTATAGGAATGAAGGACATTATAAAGAATAGGTTGGGTACAAATAAACTTTGAGCCTTTATCCTTTGTTTCTTAAACTGCGAACCAGGCCACGCTACAACCCTTCAAAGTCCTAACTGAAGCATGGGTTAGTTTGAAAACATACTGTTACAAAAAGGTATCCTGACTCCTATAAGGCTTACTATAAATCCTGAGTTGATATCACATTCTTACAAATTTTGTTTTACTAAAAAATGTATTTTTTAAACTTCAAGACAGACACAAGCTTTGCATTTTTAATACCACTGTTTGCATGTGACTAAGTGTTTGACAGTAGAGAAATTCGCATGACGAATATTCAATGAATGAAAATCCTCCCAATGGACAAAATTACTTCAGAGGATGGGTCAAAAGAAATATAATTCCAGTTACATGCCTTTCATGGACACAATTGGTTATAAATCAAGGGGAATGATATGTTATTGCCCAACTCATATGTTGAAGTCAAGTCAAGATTCAAAGAATCTCTCAAAAGTGTTGAATAGCTAGGAGAAGATCTCCATCTGAATCACTTGGGGCATGTTACATTAATGATGAGTTTCAACAAAAGCCCTTACGAAAATTGAATCTTCCGTATCACCAAATTGCTTGTCTATGTCAGCATTATCAAATGGTGTCATTCTGCCATGATAGTTCTTAGAAAAATACTGAGAAAGGTCAAGACTATCAGAAACATGGTAATCAATGGTTGATCATTAACTTCAAACATCGGGTGCACCAGACTAATCCCAGGGGCAAATGGAATCCCGCATATGAAGGGCCACCTATGATCAAGGAAGTATTTTTAGGAAGTGCTACAACACTTACTACCATGGACAATGAAAATTCCCCGCACCCTATGAACGCAGACATAGTAAAAAATACTATGCATGAAAAAGAGACACGCTAGGTTGATAGACCTAGGCAAAAATAAGGGCATCCTGTTGTACCCCAAAATTTTCCCTCTCTTTTCTCATGGAATTTCTCACAAGGATTCTCAAAAATTCAAGCTTACACAAGTACAATTGGATTTTTCAGTATCAAGTTAAAAAGGAAACTGTTAAAAAAGGGGAAAACAGATGAATATAATATTTTTGACAAAATTGGAGAAAAAACAAGTCTTCTTCGATTCGCCACTTTCAATTGGCCTTTTGGCCTCTTTCAATGCAAGCTTGGATTACATCCTTCGACTGAGCGTGGGCCTCTGGCACATTGGCTTTGATTCACAAGGCAGGAGCTTCCTGCATGCAACCTTCGATTGCATCTTTGGTCTCACATGGTTCATAATACAATGACTGCCTATGTGCCTGCTTCTATTGGATGTTTGATGCTTGCATACCTGTGTTGACTGGACAAATATTTCCCCTCATGTTGGCTTTGATTCACAAGTTTATGATTGGTTGCATACAAGCCATTGATTGAGCCACGAATTCCTTCTTGCGTGAAAGAGGCGCTCACAAGGCTAACAGGCACAAGGCAAGAGCCTCCTGTAGCCTCCTTAGATTCCAAGGCAAAAAGTATCCTTTTGGCATCCTTCAATTTCATAATTTGCCTCCTACATGCTTCTTTCGAATCTGGGCATTTTTCCTCCTGCATGCCTCTTTCGTATGGGCATGTGGCTCCCTTCATGCAAGTATTCATTTGAGCATTAGCCTCTTGTATCCTTGCTTGGAGTCACAAACTTTAGACCTCCTACGTGCAGGCTTCGACAGAACATTGGCTATGTTTATACTAGCTTCAACTAGACAACGTTTCTCTTTAGTATGCTGCATTGCCACCATTGACAACCTTCAACACACATGGTTGGTGCCCCCTTTCAAAGGACATGTATTGTTGGATTTTAAGGGAATACATAGGAGTCCTTGTCAAAGGATATATTACACTAGCCCATTCGAAGAATAGCATAGTCCATTCGAAGAACACATTTGGCCCTTTTCAAAGAAACATACATGACCCATTCAAGGGACATGTCTGGGTATCCCATTCGAAGAACATGCTTGATGGCCCATTCGAAGGACTTACAAAGCCCACCTTAAGGCATACTTAGGTGACCCATCCAAGGGGAACACATTTGGATCCTTTGAAGGATGCACAAAAGTGACCCACTCGAAGGACGCTTGTTGGAGGAAAATCAAATAACATTGTTTGAAGGAGAATCTGGTCGAAGGGTGGTCAAAATGAAAGATGAAATATTCAAAAGATGCTTGCTGCCAAGTTCAGGCCTGGCACATTGGCCATAACGCTCCAAAACTGCTGCACAGCAGTCCTGAAACACTTCCCAATTCTTGCAACAAAATGGCATACAAACACTATCCCTCAAAAGCTACAAAGAGCAGTTTACTTAAATTGTTCAAATTATTTTGTTTTCCCTCCAAAACTTCAGCCAACTTTGCCTATAAATAAGAGGCTCCATAACATGCATAGGGGTTGGACAACACATACAGAAACTTTGGGGGTAGTGGAACGAATCTTTAAAAAATGATCAAACTCTCAAACACTTAAACACAAACCCAGAATCTAAACATCTGCCTCTTTCAAATTTGAGACATTCCCACATTTTATTGTCCTTTGAATCCAGTAGAAAGAACATCTAACTTGTTCTTCTCCTTCAAATCCAGCCTCAGAAACATCACCTTTGTTCCTTCCCTTCGAATCTAGAAGCATCTAGACAGTCGCTCAAGGTCCAGCTCACATACCCCATCTTCAAGAAAGGTAAGTCACACTTAACCTTGAACCTTTCATTTCTAGAATAACATGTGAATAGACTTTCTTTTTGTTTCAAACATGTACATACCATTATTCTTATTTTTGTTTCCACCCTTTTAATTTGTTCTCATGGCTAATCCTTTTGGTTTTGTTTCTTGAGTTATTAAATATGCTTTAAGAATTAACTTGGCCATAAGACAACGCTAGCATGGCCTCAGGCCATGTTGCTATTTAAAGTCTCAAACGAAAGAAACAGGGGGAAGGAAGCATGAAACGAGGCCTTAGGATTCCACACTAACTTCCAGGTCCAAACAAAAGAGGAAGCCAGAAGAACACCCACACTGATTCCAGGCCCAGTTGAAAGGCACGCCCATGCTGACTTCCAGGCCCCAGTTGAAGGAAGCAGAAAGGTAGACTGCATCTCATGCTGGTTCCAGGCCCAATCAAAAGACTTGCCTTCACTCCTTCCAGGACAAATCAAAGTGAGCTAGAGAAGCAGAATCGAAGGGTTCTGCTGCCCAAATCGAAAATCCCATTTTCCTTTCTTTATTTTATTTTGTCTATATTTTCTTACTATTCAATATGGTTATAATAGTGTAGGATTTATTTTCTGCATTTTTATTACTTTTGTATAAATGCTAGTAAGGTAGGGTATGTATGATAAGATAAAATCAACAAGTAGACAACCCCTAATCAAGATACAAAAATGCATGTAATAAAACACATTATTCACACACATGCACCTATAAGTTAATCCCATTTGTTGCCTCGGAAAAATAGTCATGTCCCTCGAATATGGGCGTTTTAGCAAAGACCCTTGATAAGAGATCGTAGTCCCTCGATGACCCTTAATGTTGCCTTCGGTAAATGATCTAGTCCCTAAACGACATTGCTAAAACATCCCATAGGTTGCCTTCTATGACTATACAAACGTCCCATGCTCGTCCCTTCACATCCAATGATGGAGCTTCTTACCAAATCAATGGTAAGATAACAACATCTAAAGGAGGAGGAAAAGAACATTTGGCCTTTTAAGTAGGTAGGATGCTCCTAGTTACTCGCTTGCTCACAACAAAAACATTTTATACACCCACACTTTCATTTTGAAACATTTTCAAAAGACAAATCTCTTCGTACGCGTTCTTATAGAGACGAGAACCATTACAAAGACACTTTTCAAAATCACTTTCAAAAACACATTCCACAAACACCTCTTTGAAATATTTTCAAAATCAACACTTCGTACGCGTTCTTATAGAAACGAGAACCATTACAAAAATGTTTTCAAAATACTTTCAAAATCCACACCACAAGCACATTTTCAAACAAAAGCAAGTGATCTAGCAAGCAACTAAGATCCTGTAGATAACTACGGATGAAAAGGGTGCTAATACCTTCCCTTCTCATAACCTACCCCCGAACTCAAGAAATAATCTCGAAAGGTCTTTCCTGTTCTTTTCAACCTTTCCTATTGGATAAAAGAAAATTCGGTGGTGACTCTTGCTATCTGCAATAATTACGATCAAATGCAAAACACCAAGTCAATTTTCCCACCGTGTTATAGAACTGGCAACTCTGCTGGGGATTCCTTAAAAGTGGGGTTACCTTAGGGCTAGATCACTTTTACTTGCTTTTCATTGTTTGACTTGCTTGCTTTACATTATGGTTCCTTGTTTGGGCTTGTTTTGATCCTCTACCCGAATCTGGGGAACCTTTTAGGTAAGTAGCAATAGATTATGGAAATTGTGCGAGGTATACAACCATGGTTGAAGCAATATCTACGTTAGTGTGACACATTTGCTGGTACCAGTAGCCCTTGAGTAGTCAAGGAGAATACAGGGCCGTTGTGTGGTGTCATGAAGCACTAATTGACCTTAGAACCTTAATTGAACAACTTGGCCATTAGGAAGTAGTGAAATAGCCGGCTTTGGTGCAGTCCGAAGTTGGTTGATACTCGATGCTACGCTCATTGAGATCAGACTTTCGGGATATTTTGGTCGCCATTAAAGAGGCTTGCGCTGAAATAATGCCTGATGAAGAAAGATCAGTGATATTGAGATCCCCTAGAACCCGGTTACTATTACTAGGACACGTTGAGCCAACTAAACTTCAAGAGGGTACTTACCTATAAACCCCATGCAAGCCTAAACCTAAAGACTTGTCTGCTTTGTTTGTACATAACAACTTTCTTGCTTTGCATACTTGTACATAACATCATGACATCATACCATAGTGTGATACGGTGGGAGAACTTACTTGGTTGTTTTGCGTTTGATTGCAAATGTTGCGGTTAGAAAGAGTCGCCACTGACTTTTCTTTTATCCAAAAGGAAAGGTGAAAAAGCACAGGAAAGACCTTTGAGATTATTTCTTGAGTTTGGGGGGAAGATCATGAAAAGGGAAGGTATTAACACCCTTTTCATCCATGGTTTTTCATGGGCTCTTAGTCACTTGCTAAATCACTTGCTTTTTGTTTGAAATTATGCTTTGTGTGGTTTTTGAAAGTATTTTGCAAAGACGCCATTATTTAGGCAATATTTGTAATGATTCTTGTTTGTAAGAATGTATACAAAGATGTTTGATCTTTTGAAAATGTTTTCAAGTTTGTAAGATGTTTGAAAGTGTGTGTGTTTGTTTTGAAAATAGCAAGGATGTTGGTCTTGAAATGGAGCAAGTAATTAGGAGCAATCTACCTACTCAAACGTCTTTCTTGTTCATTTTCTCTTCCTTTGACATTGTTGTCTTACCATTGATTTGGTAAGCAACCCTATCTTTTGATGTAAACGGGACGGGCGTGGGTCATCGTACAACCATGATTGGCAAATTAAAAGGTATCTTAGCATTCTTTTTTTGAGGGACTAAGATCATTTGTGAGGCAACTTAGATAGCGTCGTCGAGGGACTATGATCTTGTATTTTCTTGTTTTTGCTAAGACACCTTACATGCGTAATATGGTTATTTTGTATAAGGAAATCAAGTGGGATAACCCTAGGGGTACTTGTGTGCAAGTGTATCATTTTCATGCTTGACTTTGTCTTGAATTAGGGTTTTTCTAATTGATTGGTTTTAGTCTTTCATACAAATCCTAATTACTAGCAATTGTATATAAAGCGATAAATGGCAGAATTTAAAGTTAATACGCTATTACAACATTTGTGGGAGGGGCATACAAATTACAAATGGGAATTGCGAGAAATTAAAATCTAATTATCTATTACAACTATATTGAATTTGAATAAATAATGTACAAAACATATGAATGAATATAATGCACAAGTAATGATATAATGTACAAAAATTGAAGTAAATAATATACAAGAATGTAAAGAAATAATGTATAAGGTATTGAATGAAAAAGAAATGAATTAATTGCTTTGTTAAGAAAAGGTTTCCATCTTAACCTAATAAACTAAAAAAAATGATTTAAAAAGAAAAGAAATAGATTAACTTAATTTAGAAAGATATTTTTTAGTGTTTTTTTTATGAAAAGATTTTAATATTAACTAAAATAGCATAAAAAAATAATTAAAATAAAACCTAAGTTAAATTTAACTTCGTTTAGAAAATGATTTTAATTAAGGTTAATAAAGAAATATTTTTATATTGTAGAATGAATGATAAAAATTAATTTAGTAAAATCAAAATATTTTTTTAATTTAATGAAAATACATTTCTTGTGTTTTTTGGTTTAGGTAAAATAAATATATAAATGAAAAATAGTAAAATATAGAAATAATTGGACAGGGGGTTAAAAAAATGGAAATGGGGGTTAAAAATAGTGAAAAGGGCGCTAGGCCCAAAATTGTTGTTTTTGTAAATAAAAAAATGGCAGAAAAAAATGTTGGGCTTGGTTATTCTGAGTAATAGAGGGGGTGCATGATGAATAGGCAATGGGCTGAATGTATTTATTTGATTAAAGCCCAAAAGAAAAAATGTAAAAAAATTAAAAAGAGTCAAACATAATGCAAAGGGATTTGTCATTTTCACCAGGAACTCTCTCTCTCTCGTTTCACTTTCTCTCTCGCCCTTTGAAGTTTCTTTCGCCAGAGACGAAATAAACGGCCGCGCCAGAAATCACCTCACGGTGGTGACGGTGGCGGCAATGTTCCAAACTTGATTTTTTTTCTCTTTTCTAATTCCTCTCTCTCTCTCTCCTATTTATTAATCAGTGACTGGATTTTGCAGATGTTGTATGGTTATGCGTAAATCGAAAAGGGGGAAAACGAAACCATAGGGTTGGATAGCTTTACCTCGGTGAGATCTTTCCTCTCTCTTTCTCCTTGTTATTTCTGAAGGGTTTGGTTTTCTGGAAAATGATGATGATAAACTGTTTAGGGTTTTGTTGTTGTTTGCATGTAATTTTCGTGTTTCTGTTTGTGTATATTTTTGATGATGATGAGTTTGGAAAATGGTGGTGTTAGTTGTATATTTATATGTTTGTATATCTGGTGAGTTGAACTTTGGGTTGTTGATTCGTGTTTTTGATATGAACAGAATTTGGCTTTGTTGATTCTATTTTGTATTGAACAGAAATTGGCTTGGTATCTCTGTCTCCTTTTTTTTTGCTTCTGTGTTCTTGTCAGTTTTATATTGTGATCTTTGTTCACTTTGTTTTCTGATACTGACTTGATGGGGATTCAGTTTGGGACTTGTCACTTTAACTTCTGATACATCAATATTGTTGTACTTTTGTTATGTTGACTTTGCTTGCTTTAAGGCCTTACTTACTTGGCTTTTGTACTTCTCTGTTTTTTTTTTTACTTTGTGGCTTATGGCTTTAATTAAACTGTGATGCTTTTACAGCTGAGTTTGACAGCTCTTGTACTGTGATGAACATTTTTTCCCTAAATTCTTTTTCTCTTTACTGTGAACCAACCTAAACATTGTTTTGAGATTTGTAGTAAAGTACCCCAGGCCTATGACATGACTTTACAAATTTTGAGTTCAAACAAGATATGAGGCTTTTTCTTGCTGACTTGATATTTTCTGATAAATTAACTTTTGCCCTTGCTATATTGGTTACTTGTGCTTTGTACTTGCTGTATTTTATAACAGTTACTTGTTGGATTTGTTGTACCTTGAACTGAATTGCTTCTTTCCTTTACTGTGAACAAAACTTGTGATTTGAGATTTGCAGTAAAGTTGTTTTGGCCCATGACATGACATTACAAATTTTGAGGCTTTTTAATTGTTCGCTGTACTGGTCTTCTATTGAGACTATTTTCTCATTTGAAGCAACATGAGGCTTTTTCTTGTTGATTTGATATTTTCTGATTTCCTCTTTATCTTTTGTGAACTAAATTTTTGAGATTTGCAAAAGATTATCCCTAGCCAATGATAGAATTCTGACTTGTGAGGCTTGTATCATTCTGTTTTCCCTTATTTGTGAACCAAACTTTGTGATTTGCAAACATATCTTTAGGTCAATGATAGGACACTGTTTTGAGGCCTTTATTGGGCTTGAATTTCTTGATTTGAATATTTTGTTAATGGGCTGAAAATATGGTTGGAATTCTTTTGAATTTGTTTATTGTGAACCAAGTTTTGTCTTGTGATTTGCAATGATAATTGGCCCATGACAAAAATTAATATTGTTTGAGGCCTTAGAATACAAAAACCTCCTTTTTCAGAACTATTGATACTTTGTTCCCCTTTAGACTTTGCACAGGTTTTGTTCTGGAAGCTTGCTGCAGCCTGCCCTGTTGTGCAGTTTGTTTCCTACTATGCAACTTGTTTGCTGCTGTAGCTTGCCCTGTTTGCTACATTTGTTGCAGGTTTTTTTGGACAGTTTTCCATGTTGCTTGTCTGCTGCTTGCTGCAGCTTGCCCTTTAGTATCTGATTCCTAAACCTAAACCCTAATGATGGATTTCTCGTACCATTTTTTATTTGAAAAGCTTGCTAATCTTCTTTTCTTCTTTGTTTCCTGAACACGAGGTGTGGGAAGCAAACGAAGATTGGAGGGGTTGCTTGAAGATGAAGCAAATGAAGACTTTGAAGAAATAAAATTTCTCCTTTTTGTAAATAAAACAAATCTTTGTAATTTATTGCATTTGTAGACAAGACAAAATTTGTAAATTCAACTTACTTGTAATGTAATGAACACAATGCCTTTGATTAAATTTTGTGTGATGAAGATTATTGTACCAATCTCAAATTTGAACTTTGAAATTCTTATTTGAATGCTTTAAGTAAAACACCTTGTTTTGGGTAACTTGTATTTCAAGCAATCACTAAAAATGATTAAACAAAACAAACACTTTGTACTCCAAACAAACTTCTAAAACAAAATAAATGTTTAAGAATTTAATTCCACTTGATTAACTTGAATCCAAAGACTTATTGTCAAAAAGTCTTAATCTTCAAACCTTGTCCAATGGCTAACTGGTAATCAAAATGAGTTCGCATGTCATACTTGATTCAAACGGGACTTCATTGTCTATCAAACATGTTTTAAGAACATTCGTCAGTCTTGTAGAATTAACAAACTTCAGCGAATTATGTTTAAGAACATTTGAAATTTTGAAAACTCAATTATCTATGAGAAATACCAAACCCTAATTGTTGATTTACCTCCTAGGAAGAGAATTTGTCTGGTCGACCTTTGAACCAATTGAGTGTACGAGAAACCCTAGGATAAGCATCTTGCATGAAAAATTGGAGGGCAAATTTTAGGGTAGAACAGCTACCCCTGTTCAATCTTCTTAAACTTGAAAAGTGAGATTGGCATGCTTGTCGTTCGTAGCTTGAAAGTGGAAGATGATTGAACACTAGAGTTCCCAAAAATCTGCACTTGCTGGTGTACAAAGTAATGCCTTGAATCTATTGTATCGGGAATGGGCTTAAAGATGCCATTAGATGAACTGAGGGATAACTGTCGAAGATGGGCTTACAGATGCCATCCAAGGGTGACTGTTGACAGAAAATGGACTAAGTCCGACCTTGATTTCAACTGGGAACGAATCAGAATAAACCTTTGGAGTGATTTATTTGAAACAGAAAAAAGGACCTACTAGGAAATAATCAGAATAATCATTGAGAGATTTGTCTGAACCAGAAGAGGTCTTAAATAAGCAACAAAATAATATTCATAACTGAATTGTATCTGAAAGGTAAATCTAAATGAGTATCAGGATGGCATATATATCTGGAGCGTATCTAAACTGTATCTGAAAGTTAAATCCGAATGAGTATCAGGATGGCATCCGTGTCTGGAGCGTATCTGAACTATATCTGAAATCTGAATGAGTATCAGGATGGCATCCGTATCTGGAGCGTATCTGAACTGTATCTAAAAGCTGAATTTGAATGAGTATCAGGATGGCATCTGTATCTGGAGCGTATCTGAACTGTATCTGAAAGCTAAATCTAAATGAGTATCAGGATGGCATCCGTATCTAGAGCGTATATGAACTGTATCTAAAATCTCAATCTGAATAAGTATCAGGATGGCATCCGTATCTGGAGCGTATTTGAACTGTATCTGAAAGCTGAATCTGAATGAGTATCAGGATGGCATACGTATCTAGAGCGTATCTGAACTGTATCTGAAAGCTGAATCTGAATGAGTATCAGGATGGCATCCGTATCTGGAGCGTATCTGAACTGTATCTGAAAGCCGAATCTGAATGAATATCAGGATGGCATCTATATCTGGAGCGTATCTGAACTGTATCTGAAATCTGAATCTGAATGAGTATCAGGATGGCATCCGTATCTGGAGCATATTTGAACTATATCTGAAAACTTTAAACATTGTTAATGGTATTTGTTAACCTTATCCTGAAAAAGGGTAAAATGTTAGCTAAAATGCACAGTCATGTTGTATGAAATGCATGGTATGATGCATTTGTGTAACCAACCTTTATGATATATGGGTGCAATGTATGCGTATGTAAGCTAATTCTGCTATACTGCTATTGTATTGAGGAAAATAAATCCTTGTCTGCTGCTGAGGATTATAAGTCTTCATGTTGTGAAGATTGAAGTGCTGATGAATTTCCCTTAGAGAAATAAACTCTGTTTGTAAGGGAAATGCCATGTACTGCTTGAAAAATTCTGGTTTGGGGAATTTCTGAGAAATTTGGATGACTTCTACTGGGGATTGATAAATGGAAGCTTTATTCTGTCGGGGATTAAACTGCTCACTGTGGGGAATTTTATGGAGATAAACTTAGAGAGATTTCACTATCTCTTAAAGCCATCAGCGATTGTCTTTTATTTTGTTTATTTGTAAACAGTAATTATGTTCAAATGCATATGTTCAACAATGAATCATTGGATGTTTTTGTAAACAAAACACATGCGAAAAGAAAAAATAGATAGTTTTTGCACTTTCAAAGGGATATCTTCGTATTGACTTTGAGTAAGTATTTTTGTCCAATGAGACAAACCTTCTAGTAAGAGAATGCCATCGTAAGGAATGAAAATTTTAATACAAAGAAAAGATAACTATGTGCAACGATCCCATGGGGTTCCCATTCTGCTATAGTCTTTGCATCTCTGAGCATCTTGTCTATTTGTTGCTTCGTCCGAAGATGATTGAATTGGTCAGAATGTCGAGTATGCAAGTTATCCGCGAGGTGATCCAAAGGGACATAGTCATACGCTTTAATTCCCTAACTTTTGCCTGGACCTCCCTTTCTAGTTTTCAGTCCACCGGGAAACCCTTTTTTGCCCAAGTCGCCCTTTCAGGTTTTCAACTTGTCGGGTGTACAGATCTTTTGTTTTATCCCTAATTTTGCCCGAACCCTTTTGGTTCGCCGGGATGCCCTTGTTTTTCCTAGGTGTGTCAACCTAGCAGGTCTCTTATGAGTAGTATCTTTTGACTATGTCTGCGTTTGCAGGGTGCGGCAGGTCATTGCCATCCATGGTGGTCAAGATCATTGCTCCACCAGAGAATATGTTTTTTATTACAAACAGTCCTTCGTATGTAGGATTCCATTTGCCCCTGGGATCACCTTGCGGAAATATGATGCGCTTGATCACCAAATCCCCGACCTGATATACTTGGCGTCTGACCTTTTTGTTGAAAGCCTTGATCATCCGCTTTTGATACATTTTACCATGACAGACAACAGTAAGCCTTTTCTCATCAATCAAGTTTAGTTGATCAAGTTGAGTCTGGATCCAATCGTCTTCGTTCAACCCCGCATCCTTCATAATTCTTAGAGAAGGGTCCTGGACCTCAATAGGAAAAATAGCCTCCATGCCATATACCAGAGAGTAGGGTGTTGCCCCGGTTGATGTGCGCGATGTGGTACGATACCCGTGGAGAGCGAATGGTAGCATCTAATGCCAGTCTTTGTATGTGACTGTCATTTTCTGTATGATCTTTTTGATGTTCTTATTTGCAGCTTCAACAGCACCATTCATCTTTGGTCGGTAAG